>CP136897.1:5737500-6391750 GCA_034359265.1 Canna indica
AAAAAAAGAAGAAATACCTGGCTGAGGGTGCTAGAAATTGTTCAGTATAATTTGATGCGTCAAAACATTGAGACACCAAAATTAATTTGGAATGCTAGAAAAACATCATATCATAAACATCCCTTCTCCTCCTGGATAGTAGTACATTTATTTAATTAAAAAAAATATCTTCACATGACACATAAGTATAAATTGACGATTTAATCCAACGTTGATTCACTTGTAGACCAGTTCTACACTTCTACATGTGCCTCAATCCTCATGCTGATTTAATGCTGATGTGTGATTAAAAATAATTTTTAATCAAACAAATGCACCACATAAAGAGGAGGCACGCGCAAATTTGAAACTTTAAACAATGGAAATAACCAACAAATATACTACAAAAATCCCTTCAAAAGAATCTTCGAAACAGTTACTGCAAAAACACACTAGAAATCCAGGACTTAAACACTGAAAACAATTACTGAAAGCCAGGTTTTCTAACACGGAAAACATTTCCAAATAAAACAAGATTCTTGCATAAGGGACAGATACCAACAAAAGAGTATTTCCTTCAAGCATCTGGAACCGAGGAAGGAGCTGCAGGTGGGGGCACCTCCTTATTTACAAGGAGTGCAGAAAGTGCTTTTACTACAATGGACATGCTGGGCCGAAACTCAGCTTCATACTGCACACACAAAGCTGCCACTGCTGCCAGCTGTAGGAACAAATTTAAATCCAAAATTAAACTAGTTATTCCTGAAGCAGCATATGATCATGCATGATGATTAGTGTGCTCTGTGCCCAGGGAATCAGATTATTCACAGGATCATGGTAGTAACTAGTAACTACCACGTAGTCTCCTACTTAGCTGCATATCCAAATTGTCATTATAGAGGGAAAATGGAATTATGCATATATAAACAGTAAAGAGACCTTTGCAACCCCTTTTGGTGAATAGTCACCATTCAATCTTGGATCTATCAATTGTTTGACTTTATCCTCACTTAATCTTGGAGTTGCCTGCAAAAACAGAAGTTGAGACAATACTTTTGTTAACTATATATAGTAGTTGGCCAATGGAAAGTGTTGAGTAAAATCTAACCAAATTTCTGAAATTTTGCACCATGAAAACTATGACCATAGTGCAACGTATAATATGAAGAGCTTGACAGATCTACCAGGCAGCCAGTAATAGAAAGAATAAAAGAATAAGCTCATAACTAGTTTCAATTGCATTTCGACAAAAGCATTGGAGCAAGCTTCATGTTATAGATTGTTAACATAAGAGAATGAAAATCACCTTAAAGGATCTATCCAATGTAAATATTATATCATGGAGACAATATGTAAAATAATATGTTTCTTCAAGTCATAAGCATCTCTTGAACCCTTCTCATTAGCAAAACCTTGCTTGAGGCCGATATTTTCAGTTAAAGTTCCCAAGATATCACGTTTTTCCTTGATATAACATGTAGATGATCTTAGTTGGTAGTTGGTAGTCCATTATTGGCTTCCATGTGTTAATCTATTATTTGAAAATTTTGTGAGGTAAATTTCTAGTCAATTGTTGGTTCCATGCGTAGAGAATTGAGAGAAATAATGTTACCGTCAATAGGGAACAAATTTTGATGTTAATCACAAGGCATAGGAATGCTTGTATTTTGTAAAAAGATGGAAAATTTACAAGTTTAATAAATTCTACATGAAAATTTATAACCATAACGACTATATGCAGATGCTATCCACATACAAAACATTAATCCATTATTCAGGGAGGAGTTCCTATTCTAGGTCAATGTACTGCCTCAACATGCCAAGGGCCAAATCGTACAAGAAATATTTTTGGTTCACTTTTAGTTTCCACGTAAGTTAGTAATTTTAATCATCAAAATATTGGTTTAAATAAGCATCTTTGATCTCACACAAGGAAAAAGTTGTACATGATTAAGTTCAAAATTTGCAAGATGATGCAGAATCCAGATAAAACAAAATATGCTATTGGTATAAAAAAGATCTCAGAACCTAACTTTCACCGCAAATCATGTGCAACAAATTCACTAATTGTGCAATATTTAGCTCATGCAAAAGTTAAATTAGATTCTTTTGCTGAATGCCTAAACAGGACTGTGAAAACATACCACATTAACTTTCATAGAATATGTTCTCTGTAAAAAAATAACTTTATACCACTATTATTTGAAGAATAATTTGAGTGAGCAGGTAGTATAATAACTCATCATACTTAGAACAATCAAATCATTTTCAGGTTTCTCTGATATTTTTCGTCCTCTATTTTCTACACGCTTCCATTGGGTTGGCTACATTCATATTAATATTTCCACTTATAGTATTCTCTCCATGTATATCATTATTTATTTGCCTGCAATAATTTAACAGTAAAGGCCTACCCAAGTAACCAGACTCTGCTGTCCTCGAGGCATAGTATGATCCACAGGTTTCCTACCAGTCAGCAACTCCAACAAAACCACACCAAAGCTATATACATCACTCTTTTGTGTCATCTCGCCTGTCATAGCGTACCTGAATGATATTGCACACATCATTCTCAATGAGAAGGAATGAAAAGGGTTGTTAGTGATGAAGTTTTCTGCAATACTGAGTATACAACTGACTTTTGGATCATGATTATCTGGCTGACTTTCTCAGATCAGTATATGTTATTATGTTTTGATTTAGATTGGATTAGTTTGCATTTGGCATAACTTCTCTAAAAATATTATGAAAGTTATCAACTTTCTATGCAGTAGTAATGAAGGATATTTTATGATCAGTGAGAAATGAACTTAAAGATAAAAATAGCTTGTAATTTTTTTCTTTCTGATGTTAACAATGTGAAATGATTATTGAAGTGCAAGTGTGTAATTAGCTTCTATAATGGTGTATGTTCATGAAAATTACTTAGAAATTCATATTTACGAAATAACATTTAAGATTGTTTTCTTAAAATCAGATGTCATTCAGGTACTTATACAGGTAGCAGACTTAAGATTGTTAGTTTGTAACATCCTCCCTCATCTTGAAAGAATAATTAGCCAAAGATGCAGATGTAGTTATCCAGAACAGATCTGTCCCACAATGAGTTCAGTTTCCTCTTCAACTCAAAGTGTTACAATCCGCTCAATGGGATAACTCACCCATCAACTCCATAGGCTCGAAGTACTAGCTTAATTAAAATGCTTAAGATGAAATTCATAATAGCACACCCATCAAGCCTTATAAACCAAGACAACATCCAATATACTCCCGATGTGGGACTAAACCAAGGTATTACAATCTCCCTCACTTATGTCTTGATGTCCTCGTCAAGACCTAACTCAAGTCTAACACAAAGCCCAAAACCACACTCAAGTCAATAGCATGTGAGGTCTAGTCTAATAGTAGCACCATCCCACCATCCCATCTCTGACGGTCTTTTCCCACACAGACTCTCTCACCATGCCTAGGACTAGATCTTACTCTTATGCCATTTGTTACGACCCTTCATATGCTCGAACTACTAGCCTAATTAAAATGCTTAAGGTGAAGGTGATAGTAGCACATCCCTCAAGCCTTATAAACCAAGACAACGTCCAATATATACTCGCGATGTGCAACTACAGCAGGATATTACACAAAGACATCTCTGAATTCAGCATTGAACTGACTTTGTAATCCAAATGACCATGTTCCACAAGGGAAACCATTAAGAATACATTAAGTCTTCATAGAGTTTATCAAACTACTTCAAAATGGCTCAGATATATCCAACTATAATTTTACAATTAAACATCAGACTGGATACGTAACATAATGACTGTAATGATCTTAATTAGGTTAAATCTTTGCATAAAGTCTTCATCATCCAGCCATCAAGTTGCATAGACAGCCCATGATCAAGAAAAAGATAAATAAAGGACTGAGGGAAGAAGGGAGGAAAGAATAGCGAAGATGTGAGAGAGAGAGAGGGGACAAAATAAGTAATACCAAAAGAATCTACAATCTTTTGATTTCCTCTATACCATCTGATTTGAATAGGTATAACCCTATCACTTTTTTAAGCATCAAATATACATCCATCATGTTTAATTAATAAACTGCCAGAAGCAAATCTCAACACACCCATTTCTCAGATCTTAGGAGGATATTGAGCATTCAGAGCCTACATTCAACTATTCACCTCTCAAATGAAGATCTTCCATCTGAACTTATACCAATACAAATTATCACATTAGCTTGTGCTAACTTGCAACCCTTCATGAGTTACCAACATATATCAGAAACTACAACAAAAAGTACCAAGTCAATATCCTCAATTTACCTTATGAGTTATTCAGGAGTTATAAAGAGAAGCTTTTATGAGCAACACCATACCCTTCATCAGGTAGAAACCATTTTCAGAGCCAATTTGGAAGTTAGTTGGAGATGATATCTTTTGGTTTGTTTATCAAAAGACATAAACTAGAGTACCGAGCATGACTATTAAAATGAGCAAAGCAGCATTTAAACTTCCTAAGGTCAAATATAACTGCAAAGAATTCAGGTTGAGTAGTTACTCTGGTGCATGATAACCAAAAGTTCCAAGGACTCGAGTAGAATAAAGACGTGCAGCCATATCAGGAGCTTGATTGGAAAGGTTAAAGTCTGCAATTTTGGCCCTGGAATCCTCGAATAGAAGGATATTACTTGACCTGATGTCACGATGTATAATAGAAGGCTGAACCTTCTCATGAAGATATTCTAGCCCCTTTGCTGCATCAACAGCTATTCTCACTCGTTGAATCCAGTCCAGTAGTGGACCAGGTTGTGCACCTTGGACTCCTTTTCTGCCTTTAATTAAAACAAAACATAACCCTCAGATTTTGGGACTTTCATATATAGAAGCTAGTGAAAGAAATAGTATTTAATGCAATGCAGAAAACATAACCTTCAGTCCCTCACCATGCAAAACATCATGCAAAGAACCCATAGTTGCAAACTCATAAGCCAATAAATTCATATTTCCTTCCACACAATATCCCAGCATTTGAAGAAAATTTTCATGCTTCAACCTTGATACCCTAGAGATCTAATGTCAGGAAAAATAAATTATGTTAATTATGTGATGCAAGAATGATATTGGACAGATGCTTTGTCAACATTACAACTCTAGCTTCTCTAAATGGAAAGGAATCATTTATCGCAAGTGACTGAAAAACCTGAGTCAAAAATTCAGAGGAGTTGTCATCTGATGAAGCATCAAGTTTTTTTACAACAACTTGCTTTCCGTCGTTAAGAACAGCAAACACTCTACCATATGATCCTTCTCCTACCAAAGACTTAGATCCAAAATTGTCAGTTTTCTCTTTCAATTCCTTGAAAGATAATGCAGGTACCTCAATTGGAGGTGGTGCCTTTGGGGCTTCACTTCTAGGACTAGAAGAATACCTTGAACCTCCAAGAGGTCCTGAAACGGAAAAGGAAAGAAAATAGCAACTAACAAATTCGAATTCGAATAACAGCACATAAACAACACAAGGTTCAAATATAGAAGAAAAGAGTTCTTGTCCATGTATAGTAAGAACATTTCATTGTCTAACAAAAGAAAGTGTTGCTGAATTATCGAACAATTTTGTACCAAAAATAATAAGTAAAAAACAAGTTGCATCACATAGTGAAAGATCTTATAATAGAAATCTCCTTTTTCCTTTTTCCAATTGGAGAATTTAGTTAGATAGGCTCAGTGGTGGATCCAGAGCCCAAGAGTCCATTGGAGGGGAAATTACTATTGGAGGGGAAATTACTATTATGTGAGTTTTTTTTGTTTTTTTTTGGGGTGGGTGGGCCGTGGGGGGGTGGGGGTGCATTTTGACCTCTCTTGAGGAAAGAAAAGATGAAAAGACAAAATGTTTGGTTAAATTCAACAAATCATTTTATGCTCTGATTGTTAAAGTCTCACATTGGTTGAGGTTGTAGTCTAGATAGCCTTTAAATAGATTGGGCAATCCTCCCCCCATGAGCTAGCTTTTGGGGTGGAGTTAGGTCCAAGGCTGATTTTCTAACATGGTATCAGAGCCTTTCTCAACTTCTTGTCTTTGTTTGCCGGGATTCTTTTCTGGTTGTTCGTGGGTCACCTCTGAGAGTGACCGCTTTGCTTCACCGCCAATATAGGGAGGAGCGGCTTTTTCAGTGATCGGGTGTGCAGCGTGTACTTCGGTGGCCGATTAGTACTGGTTTGAGGTACTTCATCTTCTTGTGTTTTCGATTTGGTCAAAGTTCTTGTGGTTCTGTTTCTCTGTGTCTTGAGATTTCTGAAGTCCATTTGGGTGATACATATGATGGTTCTTGTGATGTCTAAAATCACTGAGCACAAGTTCAACGGTACCAACTATTTGGATTGGAGCAAGACTGTCCATATTTATATGCGGAGCATTGGCAAAGACGATCATCTGACTAAAGATCCCCCCACTAATGATACAAGAAATTATTCCATCACTCTCTTTGTTTTGTAACATGGTATCAGGGCCAAACCTATGATTGAGAATGAGCCACCTGCAGAACTTCACGCTCCAGATGTATCCTGAGCTTGAGGGAGTGTGTTAAAGTCCCATATTGGTTGAGGTTGTGGTCTAGATAGTCTTTAAATAGATTGGGCAATCCTCCCTCCATGAGCTAGCTTTTGGGGTGGAGTTAGGTCCAAGGCTGATTTTCTAACACTATAATATATTTTCTATTGATTATTAATTGAAATCAAATTGCTGTTTGGCACTTCCGTATCCAATCCTCCTAAATTGAATGGTTGCTGCTATTCAAATATGACCTAAATTAGTTACTGCATCCTCTTTAGTTCAGGTACATTAAACCTCAAAAAAACAGAGCTTGAAGCTTGTATATTCTATTGCTTAAGGAATCAAGACACTCTATGCAGTAAATATGTAATAATTCTAAGAAATATAAGAAATTTGCAATTTATCATGAAAAATACAATAGTATGAGAAAGACATCTCAATATGAGAATAGGTGAGTGAACAGCATACTATCCATATTATCAGTTGGGCTCTTTAGGTACTCATGAACTTGGCAAGAATCATCCGCATGACAAGAATAGCATAGCCACCGTCTCATTTTATCCTTCTTCTCTATGCCTTTTCTATGTAGTGCATGTGCCTTAATTTAATAATAACACCATAAGTATACAAGTGGTTGTATATGCTGTATAGAGAAGTTAAAAAGGGGAATGTTGTTTAAACTATGTCCTAGCATTCTAATAAAAGAGAAAATCCAGATATCTGCAAATGCATTAAATCAGTAGTTGGAATGCACATTCATATGTTTGCTGACTTGGTTTCAGACAGAAGTGTTCCCTAACACACATAACCATGTAGAGATTAACAACTAATAGAAATATCAAACTGCCAATCAGAAAGGAACGATATTTGAAATTCCAGTTAAGCTACACAAGAAATGGATATATAGCTTGAGGTAAATATTGCAATAGAATTATGTTTATGAACACAACCAGCTAAAACATTGTGTTATTAACCAGTATAGCCAATTAAATGTCCAACTGAATGACCTATAAAATTCTGACACTAACAGGCATTATTTTGGTCATCCAAAAGCCAGCATTTCACTCTGGTCAATCAAGATAGGATGCAAAACGCATACTATTATACAGAAGACCGTAACCCACAATAACCTCAGATGGTTTTCAAGAGGAATTATTTTTCACTTTTCAATCTTGGCATACCTTTATTGAACAACAGAACCCAAGGTAAAAACGAAACAAAAACCCAACAGAACTTGCTGTCTCCCCTCTCTCCAAAAAACAATGATAAATGCGATATCAACTGCTATTAAAAGAAACAATCGAGCTGACATTCATCATGTCCTCCACTAAGTTTTAGCACCTAACCAGAATTCGAATCGAAGAAACCATGCCGCAATTCCAAACTTCAAAATTAAGATTAAGAAACATTAAATCCAAAGAAAAGGCAAGTGAACTATCAAAGCCCCGAAATTTTGGATTCTCCCTATCAAAGAACAGCAAGAGGATTTTTTTCAGAGATATAAGGAAGGGTATTGATTGGTTCGAGATAAAACGACACTAAATGCGCACAAAACCGACCATTCCGGTCGCGGTATTCCCAAAGATCCAGCCAGATGACACCCATCAATGTATTAGAGAAGTGAACGGTGAAACCGAGGGATAGAAATCCTGACAAATTACAGATGCCCGGGTCGCGGCGATCGACCTGAGACAATGAATTCGTCGAAAGAGAGAGAAAGCGGGAACGGACTCAAACCTGGAAATGCAAGCCGGGGATTGGAGACAAGAGGGTCCTCCGCCACTAAGGAGAGAGAAAGATAGCCGAATCATATCGAGGATGAAGCAAGCGAGCTCACTAAGACACTAACCTCTCTTTTCTCTTCATCTCTCTTTCTTTTCCCTATAGGATCCTCTGCAAGACTACAACGATTGCTCATATTAATTCTGATCTAACGGATCAAATATGCCCACACGTCATGTAAGATGGCCCCCTCATCAAGTTTCGGCTACGTAACGAAATATTTTATAGGATTCATTGGAGAGAATCCTGTCTTTTCTCGTAAACTACTATATTAATAATGCTCATTATGCTTGGTGACGTACTTATTAAGTAAATTAACAAAAGGGGCACATTTGTCATTTTAATTTTGTTGTATTGGAAAAATAAAGCACTTGCGAAATTAAATACCAAAGAAGACCGTTGCATCAAGTAGAAGCTACGCTCTGCCGGTTGGGCGCGTAGAGATGTTGTCGGTTGGTACTTGGTAGATGGGCCCGCCAATAGTCACACGCACGTGCGGACGAGTATTTATCAATGTTCAACTGGAAAATGTTGAAGACAAGATTAGTATTCCATGGCATAATGGTCAAGTCTTCCCTTTTAAAAAATGATTAAAAAAATTAATCAAGAACTTCTTGTTTGGTAAGAAAAATGGCCTGCTTTTGGATTCTTTTATTATTGAAAAGTACCTTTAAAAGGGATTTTCTTAAGACCAAAATAAGTTTAATTTAAATTGTTATCAATACTTAAAATTTCTCCTGATACAGAACGAAATATTTTTTTGAAATATGAATTAGATAATGAATGAAATACCCACACTTATTATTGTTAATTATCATTTTGCGCCAATTTTAATTAAAAGCACATATAAAATGCCCACACTTACTATTGATAAATTAGTGATTGTTGATGGCTCTATTATTTTTTTAGTTTTAATCTTTTAAAAAAGATAAATTGCAATCTAAAAATGTTGAAATATTTTAATTTTAATTTTAATTGATATTTTTTAGACAACTAAACTTTAATGAAATTCAAACAATAAAAATAATTTAAAATTTTATTGCAAAGAAGTACCACATTTCACATATTAATTAACCTTATTATGAAATTAAGAAAATTATTAATTAATCTAACAAGTTAATATACTATTTTATATAAATAAAAATATATACCTATGGAACTCTATAATACATACTAGTTCTAAATATTAATTCTAATTTTGATTTTGATTCCAACTCTGAGTGGTTGTATTATTCAAATTTATCGTTGGAACTAGTTTTGAATGGTTTAAATTTAAAATTCTGAACCACCCAATTTATTTTTTTGGGTCTACATAAAAGTCTATCCGTCAAGGTCGATTTCTATCAGTTCCAAGTAGAATCAAACCTGTGCTCACTCCTATAATCAAAGTCTAGAAATTGCAAAAGAAGTTGGATATCCAACTTAACTGATTACATATATGTCATACTTGTAGCTTGCAAATAATATTAAAAAGTTGTAAATTATTTTTAAAACTAAAATAAACAAATATAAGCCTAAGGTGTGACCTCAATGAAAGTTCTTGTTGTGAATAAAATGATGATAGCATACTCATATCTCGAGTCCTAAATAGCTACTATAACTTGTAAATGCACATACAGCCATCTAAATGACTCTAATCGTAATTACCTGCTTGCGACCAAATATCCCCTTTGTTAATCTCCGAGTCACTTTCATCTTGTAATTGCTCCATCTGTACTTCCCACGAGTTGAGCTGCTGTACTTATAAGTGAACAATATGTAAAAAAATTATCCCCATTCTTGTGCACACCTTCAGGTCCAAACCATGAAGACATTGATCAGATCTACCTGTCTTTAATTTAATTGCTTCGCGTTAGGGGATTACAGAGCATTTGAAGTAACAAAATCACCACTAACTTATATATTTCCAGAATTGATAAAGAGCCCTTTCCATAGTCCATCTGTTGTCTATTATGCACACAAAAATGTCAAGCTCGTGTAAATTTCACACAATTGACTCCTAATGTACTTGTCGTTCCAATAAATCTTAGTTACACAGAACTGATGCAACAAAACAGCACTGATCTACGAACCAAGATAACATGACTAGAATCTGGACAATTGACTGGATTCTGGTCTTGTATCTGATAATATTTGAATCTGAAGGAAGTCGAGGACTATTCTTGGGACTTTGAAGGCCAGCATCTGCTAATATCTCATGTTATAATTCAATTAACTCGTTATTTCTCAATAACTTGTTTATTTTCTTGGGAATGTGTAAGATTCTCCCAAATCAACAATCACAGCGCCACCATCTGGTGAAGTATCAGTATTAGATCATTTTGTTCATGCATGGTTTGATTCTGATGCAATTGAATTGTCGACTATAAGAAGTTTCTCAGGATGAAAAGGTCCATTTTCACTATGAACAACTCGGCTCTGCCATCTTAAACGATCAGCCAACTGTTTTACTTTCACAATAGTATCAACGTGGTCACGGATTATTGCAGCACCTTCAGGACGAAGTATGCGATCCATTTCAATTAAGATGACAAGAATGTCACACCTGCCGCAAAACGACTCTAGTTATAGTGTTATGCTGAAAACATCACTTTTTTAAACATTGAAGAAAGGGTTTGTGACAATTCAAACTATCATGATAGCAACCTGGAAGTTAAACATTCCAAAATATTACTAACAAAAAAGATATATTACTTGGTGTAAAAAATCTTAAATCTGAAAATCAGCAACTTGAAGCATAAGAAAATAATCTAATAACTGTTGATTTTTGAAAGGAAAGAGAAATGTGGCACTGGTCCTAAGAACTTATTAGTAAATATAGCATCACTTGTTAGTGGCAAACATTTTTGATCAGTAAGGAAATCTCGTAGGGAAGAGTGGAGATCCTTTTGACGATTTCAGTAGTACATTATTAGTGCACAATGACTCTTTTTTCGGAGCTGAAATGGCTATGGGGATGCAAATGCAATCATAGCAACCGTCTCATGGTAAAATATCAAATTTTGCCCTATATTAACTATATCCTTAAGATCATGTTCATTTGGCCCCGATTAGTTATTGACCTCTCTGTGTTCAGACTGTCCTAATATTATTTTCGTTAAGAATACATGTATAGATTGACCTTTTCTGCGAAAGCTTATGCTTTCAGCAAAAGTGATCACCAAACCAAATTTAATATGGTGTTAGAACACGAGTTCCTATGATTGAATTGTGCAAATTAGTTAATGGTGAAGTTTGACAATTGAACCATGTGCAAATTAGTTAAAGCCATTGAGCAACCATCACATCTTAGCATAGACTTTTTTTTTTTGAAGGTTATGCATAGCATAGATTTGGAGTTTCTTTAGTTATATAGAGTTGAACATGATTCTAAGTGAAAGAAGTAACTAGCTGGTGACATTTCAATGCTTATTTCAATTTGCAGACTTTTTGAATTTAAGAATTATATCAACTTCATCAGTATTCTAATGGAGAGAACTTACTTGTCCATATACATGCTGAATATCCCATTAGCATGGATCAGATCATACGTCCGAGGATAAGTGGAGAAAGCTTCACACCTGGTAAAAGGGTATCCATTATTACTTCTTGAACAATTTTTTTATTATAGCAATAAGAAAAATATGTGAATATGTGAACTGCACATTTAATGCACACAACTATCTTTTAAAGAAAAAACAAATTTTTATCTTACTGCATAAAAACACCTTAGTTAAGAAAATAGCATACCAGTCCATATATGTTCCAATAAGTCCACGCTCATAAACAATGCCAAGTGTGTTGTTTAGACTATCAACAGGAACAACATTCATAACCCAAACAGGATATTTGGACATAGCAGCAGCAAAGCCTCCAAAACCAGCATTCATATCCATAACATTCCTATATCTACCCTTAGGCAGATAACTGAGATATGCCTCATAATGCAAGACTCTTTTACTCCATAGTTTGCTCTCATCATTGAAGATCTCAATGGTAACCCCTTCGATGCTCTTGGCAGCTATCCTTGGTGGAGCAGCATTTAGTCTTTTAGGCCAACTTACAAGATTGCCACCGGCTGTATGCTCAATTACTTCCGAGCTAGGAAGAGGAGAAATGCATAGCTCCATCTTCTCATACCTGGCATGCAATAGACCATTATTGCTAAATATAGCTTACCTGGAAATTCTTCTTTGCACAAATAATTAATGCCAAATATATAAGTATGGTGTCCAAGATAAAGGGTGACCCACTGCTCGAAGCAATCCCACTTTTTGTGGGCTCTCGAGAGGGTTGATGTACGCAGTCTTCCCCTTCTTTTTGTAGAGGGGTTCTTTCCGTGGCTCAAACCCATGACCTCCGGGTCACAAGTGGGTAACTTTAACGTTACACCAAGCCACCCTCTCATATATAGTGTCCAAGATAAAAATATGCTAAATCTTGAGAGGAACAAACTTAAAAATAATGCTTAGTTTCATCCTAAAAAAGCACCTTTTCCATGTTAACAATCTAAATAATGGGTCTAATCAGAAGTCAGAACTGAATCTCAGTATTATGCTGACATCCAACATCCTCCATTTGGAAAGACACAATGTGGAACTATCAACTTAAGTACTTAACAAATTATCCTACTTCATAGATGTTGTATGATTTAACTTATACTGCATAATTAGATGTTGGCTTATTGCTGCCAAATATGTATCTCAGTTGTGTATATATAATGTAGAAAGTTAAGTACCTCATAGGCTCATATCATCAACTAAGATGACAAGATTATATCATTATGCTACCGGAAACTATTTCTATTTGCTAAAAACATAACATGCAAATAAAGAAAAGAAAGCAGGCTATCAAACATAAGTATCATGCATCAATAGTTTTTACTGAGCATCACATTCCAGATTCCAAAATGCCAAGAAAAATGCTAAAAGTAGTAAAATACAGAGATTCTAGGTCATAGAGAATTATTTTTCTTATGAAAACTGTATTCTTTCTTGAGATATCAGATATTCTGATTCCCCAACATTCTCTAAGACTTAGGAACTTAGAGTTCATCAAAATTAAAATGAGCAAAAGTTTCCTCGTCATAATGCCAGATTATCTTACAATCTCGTCTTCTTTTATCATGTCAGCTTTTCACTGGCAGAATACCTATGCAAAGAAAAACTCCGCATGTTGTCTGGGCAGAAGAAAATAATTCTTGAAAAATATTTTTGCAGCATGCCGACATTCCAGAGATATGAGATGCAAAACCATCAACTTGTATAGTGGTTTTGCATCAACTTGTATAGTGGAGAAGCTAGACGTAGATTTAAGCCTAGACCAGTTGACAATGTTATCCTAAATCTTTAAGAGATGAAAGAGGTTAACAGAATGGCACCTCAGAAATGCATACAAAGTAAGCAATATATTCAAGCTCAGGTACAGTAGAAATTCAAGGAGAAACAAGGAAAAACTCACCAAGCAAAATCTGGGTCAGATCTTGAGCAGAAGGGTGGAGATTTAAGAACCTTTGACTTTTTTTTACAGTACAAATGATTAGTAGGCTTTCTCCACACTGCAATGCTGCTTTTCTCTGAAACCTTCTTCCAACAAAGTCGTTTAGCTAAATCCTCTATAGCTCTCTGCTCTGCTTCTAGATCTTCACGTGTTCGTGACCAGCGTTTATACATGTTCTTCCAATTGATTGGCGGCCCAGACAAAACCCAATAGCCACCAGGTCGAAGAACACGGTCAATTTCCAGCATGTACAGCCCATCTGACCACAAAAAGAAGTCACATCAACGATCCATACAGAATTTCATAATTGCATCAGTTCTATTTTCTTTTAAGAATAATACCATAATTATCTACACAAAAAATGACAAGAAAACAAGAAACATTTGACAAATAGTTAATTGGGTAAAAATCTTGAAGTTGCCAAAAACATAAAGAATCTCAATCAAATATAAAGGATGTATCTAGAGAGGAGACTAGTAAAAATACTACATTTTTCATATTAATTACTTCAGGAAACATGTCAAAGTTAGTGATAGAGAGCACTGTGCGTTCAAGAAACTCTCGGGGTCAAATGACCTAAGGCTGATTTCACTCTTTCTTGGTGAAGAAAATTAAATTAACAAGCTTCCAAAGGAGGTCTAGAGTTTCTTGAGCGGTGCTAGGGTTGGATACACCGCATTACCCCTCATATCTGGTGAAGCACACATTATGGTTCAGAATGTTGGCAATTAATATATAACATATGAAAAAGGTTAGCGACTTAGCGTACATAATATAACAATGCTGAAATGAATGAGCATGATTACCTGAAAAGATAGATTAAAAATATCAGTCATGAATAACTAGGATATTGTTTTTGTAATGTGCATTAGTTTTTTTCCTCCTTCCCTTAATATCTTTGCTGAGAAATCTAGATTTGCAAATTTTCTTCAACATATTTCATGCATAATGCGAACTTGCCAAGTTTTTATAATGTCACAAGTAATAGTACATCCTATGGAACTTTTACCCTATTTGCAATTTCTCAGTATGATCTATTGGTTGCACTCTACATATATTACTTTTTTGCCACAAAGATCAGTAGAAATTATGGTGAACATTAACAGAACCTTTCCTTCATTCATTATTTTCTATGCTTCATTGAGTACTGACCACAGGACCCTTCAAATCAGTTCCCACATTCAAATATCATAAGCAATGCAGTATGAACCCAATATGTTTTGCAAAGCCTCTTTTTTTAAAAGGAAATCTCCTCAAATCTGGACCCCTGATTTGTCTTACAAGATAAACCAGTTTAGGTCTTCAAAAATAGCCCTTGTGGCCTATGGCATGCAGTGAATTGTGACTTAAAATTTAGTCTCTTCCTCTATTCTTTTCTTCTCTCCTCTTGGCTCTGGATCAATAAGTCGGGAGTTCCTTTCTAAACTAGCATAAAGATATTGTTGTGCAGCTAAATGAAAAGAAGAAATTTTTTTTGAACAATGAACCCTGCATTCTATTCAAGAGGTATGAAAAAGAGTACAGGTCTTTAAGGAAGAAGGGAGGAAAAAAGTTCATGCTAAAAGAAAACAAATAGAAACAAAGATTACAGGAAGAGATCTAACTCAAAACATTGCCGAAAATAAGAAATTAGAAAGACAGAAAAAGTATGCAAGTAATAGAAAGTTTAAAGTATGTCTATATAACTATTAAAATATTTCCCAAACTAATAAGAAATATGAAGAAATATTTCCACATACCATGACCAGCCCAGGGAACAAGACATCTTGCACAGTGAGCCATGTCAAAGGACCTTGCGGGATATGGTAATCGATGAATGCTTAGCACGCCAAGCATTGCTGGGAGTCCACGTTCAAGTGCAAATTGTACTTGAGCCTCGTGTACGTCTCTAGGTGCAACAGACATTGTCAGAATGTCATAGTCCAGAAGGTGGCCACCAAAGCTTGCAACCTGCAAGAGAAAAGGGACTTCAGAAAATAATAATAATCTTACACTGTGTGACAAATAAGAAGATATATAGAGATAATAAAAGATAATATGACGCAATAGAATTATAGAAAACATTCATGCAGCAATGTAAACAACATTCATCAAACAGTTTTGCTGTAAAACTCATCGCCAACTTCTATCTTCCAATAAGTTTCAAGGACTTTTTTAGTAAACAAACGAAGGGTTGCTTTTGAGTTTTCTTCAACTTAAAATAAGCACGACAAGTATCAAATGATTTGATAATGACTTCAGCTTTGTAGATGATTAGTGAGTCACTGAGAAATTTTATGCAGAACATTCATCAAACAGTTTTGCTGTAAAACTCATCGCCAACTTTTATCTTCCAATAAGTTTCAAGGACTTTTTTAGTAAACAAACGAAGGGTTGCTTTTGAGTTTTCTTCAACTTAAAATAAGCACAAGTACCAAATGATTTGATAATGACTTCAGCCTTGTAGATGATTAGTGAGTCATTGAGAAATTTTATGCAGGAGCAGCAAAGAGCACGTGCACACAGCCACACATACATAAATGGTTACTGAATCACTGAGGTGAAAAAAAATATTATGCAGGAAAACGTGCTGCCATGCATAGAGATACTTACTATATGATTGAGATGAAAAAAAAAATTGATGCGGGAAAGGGCATGCACACACACAGATGATTACTGAATCACTGAGATGAAAAAAGAAAATGCAAGAAAGAGCCGTACATACATAGTCATGTTTATGTCATTGCATGTTTAGAAAGAATCTATAATTATTAATTGTTTTCTCTCTCCTTTCCACTAGAAAATTACTTATTCAATATTTACGCAACCTATTACAAATCATGCATAAAAAGTGCTACAATGGAGGATTGGACCCCTTAGTCCACAACCAAAGGCAACAAGTCCATCCATGTAGGGGACTCAAGTAACTTCATACATTATAGAAACTCAATTGGGAAGTTTCTCACTGACCTTAGCTATTTAATTAAAGCTGTGATGGTGCTAGGTTAATTTGCGAAAGTTTGACGAGCCTGGCAAGTGCCATTTTGTTGTAAGATTGACTTGTGTGTATATGTTCAATTATTCAGGAGAAAAGGAGTCCAGCAAGCAAAAACATTTTCAAAGAGGCACCTAAGTAGTAAGAAAGTGAACTGAAAGTTATGCATATTATTCATTCAGGCAATCAATAAAAATACTAATACATGAAAGAAAGTGCACCTTGTTCAAAGCAACATGCAATTATTTCTGTGAATCTAGTTATTAGTCAGGTCTCTCTAGAGAATATATGAAATTTGCCTGCATAGATAAAAACTATCAAATACAAATAGTTTCTGTTATGGAACCTGAAAGAGTGAATAAAGGCAGATGCAAGCCAAAGCTGTAAAAAACTTTAAATTGTGAATTTTCCAACAGTATGATAAAAATGGCTCCTATGATATCCAAACCTATTCCCAGAAACAAACTGTTGGATATGACCCCAACACATCATATAGTTTAATAAAAAACAAGCACATTGTATCTACAAATACAAGGAAGAGAGAAACAATCAGAGCAACGAAACAACAAAATAGATACAGTGGAAATAATGAATCAACTGCATCAACAAACAAAGCACAAAATGACCTGGGGCTATTCATAGAAACAGATGAAAAACTTGATTTCCTCTAGTGCATAATGCCGAGTTAAACTTGACAGCTGTCCTAACATATGGATCAGACTCCTTTAAATTTAATCCACTTACAAAAGGAAACACATTTGTCAAGATAACGTAAATTTGAACTCATTAAGAAACCCTTAACCAAACAACAAATAGCAACGTCCATATCCAATTGAAGAACGATTACTCACCCCACAGCCGATATCCAGAACGGTCCTAATCTCCCCATTCCGCAGCGGGACCTGCTTGGACATCTCGGCGACATAGAACTTAACTCCGTTGATGAAGGAGGTGCCGCCTCCGGGGAAGATCAGCCAATCCCCGTCCACCTTGACCCAGTTCTGGTCCTTCTTGGCCACGCTCAGCCTTGTGGATGGAACGTTGGCGAACCAGGCCCTATCGCGGCTGGCCGGCCACGGGAGCGGCGCGCGGTACCCTGGCGGCCGCGGGATGCGGCAGCGCGGCGGGCGGTCTCCGGGTCCGGGGCAGTGGCGCTCGCGGTGCACGAGGTCGCGCGTGGTGAAGCGACGCTCGCGGTCGGGATCCTGGCAGGGACAGTAGTGAGTGAAGTTGGCGGCGCAGAGCGGAAGCGGCGGCGGCGAGGGCTGGCCGTCCGAGATCAAAGGGAAGGCGGCGGCGGCGGAATGGAGGGGGAGAAAGCGGAGAGGGCCGTCGGAGGAGGAGGGGGAGGGGAGGAGGAGGGGGTGGCACTCGCCAGGACGGCGGGGGCCGAGGGAGGGCTGGGGAGGGAGGGAGGGGCGGGAGTTGCTGTAGATGCCGAGGAGATAGGAGACAACGCAGAGGGCAGCTCCGAGGAAGACGAGGGCGAGCGTCCTCCGGGTAGGGCTCGGGAGTAGCAAAGACGAGAACGCAAGCAGGGTGTTCGACCTCGGCATCGCCATCCACCTCCTCCTATTCTCTGCTTTCTCCCTTCAAATTACGCTCAATAAATCATCTTGTTTTTGGAATTTGCTCGATTTGTTCACGAGAATGTGTTCAAATCTGATAGAGAAGAAATGGAGAGAGAGAGAGAGAGAGAGAGAGAGAGAGAGAGAGAGTAACAAAGCAAGACAGCAAGGACACTAGAAAAATATCTTTTGGTATTTTGGTGCGGGCGGAGAGGCCCCGGAACGATAGCGGTTACTGATGCTTCTATGCCGGCGGTGATTTGATCGTGATCGGGTACTGGGTAATGTTTGATGAAGACTTTACCCGAAGATCTAGGCCGTTGATCTCACTGATCACCGCGTGGAGTCGGGTTCTTCTCCTTTCCTTCTCGGTCCACGAATCCGTCTCCGTCTTGGATTATCCACACCGCATAATAGATTTCAGCGGCGCGGTCGTGACTGGTTGGTCGACGGTGACCGCAGAAGTCTTGAATGAGCCGCTAATGCGTTGAATGATGAAGCCCTGCAATTGAAAGCCTACACATAGTGAGAATATAGGTTTAACTATATTTTTTATTCTCCTAAAATTTTATTTAGTCTCTCAAAAATTATTTTCGTTTTCGTTTAATCTCTTTATTAACTTTGACGGTTAAGTGCCAACATGACAATATGACAATATGCTAACATAAAAATAAAGAATCAAACGAAATATATATATATATATATTAAGAAATCAGATGAAAAATATATATTTTAATAACCTAAAACATAATTATATATATATTTATTTATTTATTTATTTATTTATTTATTTATTTATTTATTTATTTATTTTATTCATCAATATAAAATATCATCAATTTATTTTTTCTTATTTCAAAACATTCACCCACAAATAATACAAATATTATTTTTGAATTGCATGAGATCGTTAGTGTGAATCGTACATTTGTGAGGTGAAAATTTTGAAATAAGAAAAAGTAAATTGATGAAATTTTATATTGATGAATAATATAAGAATATATATAATTATGCTTTAAGTTATTTAAATATATATTTTTTCATCCGATCCCTTAAAATATTTCCTTTTCTCATTTGGTCCCTTATGTTGGTATTTAACAATAAGATCTTGTTTGGATGAGGTGAAGCATGATTTAATAATGTATGGTATGATATGATATGGTACTGTAAAAATTATTATCTTATTTGGAAGGATGGTATGATATGGTATGGTTAAATGACAATAGCTATGGAGGAGAACGGCGTCTTGACTAAGCCGATCAAGAATGATAAATAAAAGTCTAGTATGATATGGGTATATAAAGGGCATAAGAGAAATTATAAATTTTGATTGATGATATTTTAGAAATAAAATTTCATGAAATCATGAGAAACCACCAAATCCATGATTTAAAAATTTGGTCAAATTTATAATTTTCAAACCATGAGATTATCATACCATACCATGACCACTTATTAGAAGTTTTCTCAAACACAAAATTAAACTATATCATATCATGATAAATCATACTCTATCATGAAATAAACAATGCCTAAAAGTTAACAAATAGACCAAACGAAAATGAAAATATTTTTTGAGAGACTAAACGGAAACTTTTTTAAAAGATGGACCAAACGAAAAAAACGTGATATTTTGGGGGACCAAAAACATAACTAAATCGAGAACATATTATGAGCAAATATTATAATCTCGATATTGACTTAATTATATTTTTGATCTCTCAAAATATCATATATTTTTTGTTTGATCTCTTCTTTTTAAAAAGTTTTTGTTTAGTCTCTAAAAAATTATTTATATTTTCGTTTGGTCCTTTCGTTAACTTTGTGTTAACTTTTATTGTTAAGTATCAACATGACAATGCTGGCATGGATTGAAGAGGGACCAAATGAAAAACATGAGATATTTTAAGGGAATATATATATATATATATATATATATATATGATTTAAATTATTAAAATATATTATTTGAGCCTTAATGAGTTGACCCGATAATGGTCCGAGCACAATAAAAACCGGCCGAAACCCAATGTATTTTGGGCTGTTGGGCCAAACTATTGGGTTAGGCCATATATGGTCAACTTTACTTATTTTTCAGTAGTCCATAGATAGTATGTTTCATATTCAATGAAACGATTAATGTACAAGCTCCTAAGTATGTCACATCATATAGTCGAAGGCAAAAAAATTACATTGGCCTTGACTTGTTCAACTTATCCAATTTATTTGATTTGTATAATCAAATAAAAAGATACTATTTTTGCATTATACAATTAATGTGGGAGCAAAAATGTAATTATATATATAATTAGATTGAGCTAAGTCATAATCTTAACTTATCTATTTGTTTCGACAATGACATTATCGGCATGATGAGATATATAGTAAGAAAAAATATTAAATTATGAAACGAGAAAAGGTGAGAAAAAAAAGTTGAAAAACAATATCAGATTTACATCCCTCAACAACTTGATCCACTAACTTAACACGTGATTTATATATTAGAGAAACAATAATTAACATCATGCATGCCAACGGGCTGTTGATGGGTCGGATTAGATCGGATTTAAGGAAAAAATTAATTCGACCCAATCAAGTGCAATCGGATTGAGTTCAAAAACATTTATCTCTCAAATCCGATCCAACCCAACCTGATCTAGTTTGGATTGGGTCGGGTAGTTGGGTTTACCCGATTAGGTGAAAATGATTTTTTAAAAATAATTTTTAATTGTTTTGGAAAATAATTAAATATTAATTTTTTTAAAATATAATAATGTTTTAAATGATTAAAAGATATAAATTATTGGGTCATCAGGTCGGATCTCGGATCATTGAGTTTCAAATTCTAAAATCCGACCCAACCCGATTACCCGACTCGACCCGACCCAACCCAAATATATAGGTCGGGTTAGGTCGGGTTCTCGAGTTCATTGGGTCGAGTTGATCCAATGAACAGCCCTACATGCCATGAGGTTTTCATTTGTCAAGTTGATATATATCTTGTACGGAAAGATGTTATTTTCATGATCGCATCATATTGTGCCGTAACAATTAATCAACGCTTCATCGATCCTTAATTAGTCAAACCTTACAATTAGCATAAGAAAAAAAAAGTCCACGTTCCATGTCAGTGTAATAAGTAGAAAGTCATGGTGTCCGAATGCATTCTCAAGTCTTTGCTCATTTCTTTGGCAATACTTCATCGATCTCCATTAATTGGTTTTTGATATTGGGTTGCAATTTGAGTTTAGATTGACCTTTATAATTTTATTGTCTATTCATTTGGTTTGTGAAATTTAGTTTATCAATAATAATAATAATAGATTTAATTATGTTTTTGATCTCTAAAATATCACCCTTTTTTTTCTCGTTTGATCCATTTTTTTTAAAAAAAAATTGTTTGTTTGGTTCCTTTATTAACTTTTACCGTTAAGTGTCAATGCTGACATGGATTAAAGATAAAATGAGAGATCAAACGGAAAAATGAGGATATTTTAAGGGACTAAATGAAAAAAATTTAATATTTTAATAACCTAAATCATAATTATATATATGCATATATAAAAGTTTTCTCATCTTATTCACTAATATAAAATCTCATCAACTTATTTTTTCATATTTCAAAATATTCACCCCAAAAATCTTCAATAAATTTACGACTCACACTCCCGCTGCCATTGCACCACCGCGACTCACGCTCGCGCCGTCCTTTTTTATGTTAGCGACTTTTATTCCCCCAACCATTTTCGGCCACCACGATTTTTTTATTAATTAATTCTAAAAAAACCATGATGGAGAGAGCGAGGTCGTTGTGGTGTTACATATATGATGATAGGCAGTCTCACGATACGAGTAGCTAGGAGTGGCGTGATTAGTGATGGCGCAAGGACGAAGCAAGTGTGAGTCGTGGTGGTGCGAGCGCGAGTCATGGACTCATGGTGGCGCAAAGGGTGGCGCAAGCGCGAGTCATGGTGGCACAAGGGTGGCGCGAGTGCGAGTTGTAAATTTATTGTATATTTATGGGGTGAATATTTTAAAATAAGAAAAAATAAATTGATGATATTTTATATTAGTGAATAAGATGAGAAAATTTTTATATATGTATATATATAATTATGCTTTAGGTTATTAAAATATATATATTTTTTCCATTTAGTCCATTAAATTATTTCATTTTTTCGTTTGATTACTCATTTTGTCTTTAATTCATGTCATCATTGGCACTTAACAGCAAAAGTTAACGAAAAATTAACGGAGGGATCAAAAGGAAACAAAAATAATTTTTTAGCGACTAAACATAATTTTTTTAAAAATGATGGACCAAACGAAAAAAAAAATGTGATATTTGAGGATCAAAAATATAATTGAACCATAAAAATATAATCAATTAACATTAATTGCTGAACAAAAGTAAAATATACACCTATCTTTATTTATCATTATATGCATTAATTCAAACACTTAATAACTAATAATTAAAAAGTAATTCAACCAACGATCTTTATACAACCAGCTAATGCAATAAGCTAATCACATAAACTAATATAATGAGTTAACCCTTGACAAATAAGCTAAAACTAATAGTTAATTTGCCAAATAAGCTCATAGTTAAATTTAATTTTTTAATCATAATATAATTGATTAAATTAGAATATTTAAATTTTACTGAGAAACTTATACAATTTTTCCTCTGTATTTTGAAAACCATAGAGTGCAAATTTCATATATTTTGAAGATAATTTAATAGCAAATTAGAAGTCGTTGTCTTTGAAGATTTTTAAGATCATATTGAAGACCGCAAACCTAATTATTAATCCAAGGAGCTAGACATCCTTGTCTTGCCCAATCACTAATAATAAGAACTCATCTTTATATTAAAATAATATCCTTGTAGCCCTCTAATGGAACACCTCCTCCTTAATTAATTCTCATTTCTAAAGTCAACGATTCTCCTTTTTAATGATTTAATAACAATGTTTTATTCATGCTTTTTGGCTTTTATTACACTTAATCAGACCTATATTGAAATATCATAATATTTTATTTAGGCTTTTTCACTTCACCAAATGTGGGTGTGATCTTTTTCGGATAAGCAAATTAAAAGCTAACTTTGGTATCAAAATTTGAGATAATTCAATCTCACAATTTGATCTCCCACAGTTTAGTCCAACAATTATCTTATAATCATTTTTGACATTCCGCAATTATATTTGGCATGAATCGATTACTATTTAATGTTCTTCTCTTTCTTGTAAGTCATCTACGACACAAATAAAAATCGCATAAGCAACACAAAAATATCAAGGCAAGTGTATTTTATTTTTGTCCCGAGGTGTCGACTCTAATGACGGGTTTTTTTGGGTTGTTAACACCTTGGATGGAATGTCCCAGGTTTGTCAGTGGCGAAGCCACACTCAAACCAAGAGTGTCCGATGACACCTCTAAAGATGTGACATAATTAATTTATATGTATATTTAAAATATACAATATAATTAGTTTGTAGGTAAATTTATTAATAGAAACATATTACAAATAATTTGACACCCTCGTTTAATAAAAATATTTAATTATGTTTTAAATTAGAATAAATAACTTAAATTAAATTAAATTAATTAAATTAAATCTAATTTAAGTTTAATTACATCAATTAATTATAATTTAACTAAACAACATTAATTAGTTTTAATTAATTATGTTATAAATTAAATTACCGGGAGAAATGCAAATTTGATTTTATAAATTTTTAATTTTTTGGACTTTAATCCTATAAAATTTATTTTGGTATTTTCAGTTATATAAGTTTGCTTCATAGTACATATTTGGTCATATTCATAACGGTCCGTTAATTATCCGTCAATGTGGACTAACGTTGTTCATACATGTTGATAAATTTTGGTCATATATATTTATTTTTTAATGATAATATCACAAAATAAAATTTATGATAATTTTAATTATGTTAAATTTCTTAGATTATTTAAATTAAATTCATTCAAAACCAATGCAGTTCATATCCATTATTAATCAAATAGCCAGAATATCAAAATTCCTCGTTTGTTTTGTTTCCTCCTCAAATCAATTTTTCTAAATAGGTGAGTTTGATTAGAAAGTGAAAATAATATAGTCAGAAATCAAACTGATCTAGCCAAGAGATTAGTAATCGTGATTAGAAAGTAAATGAATTCGACTAGTTAGTTTGATAGAAAAAAAGAAGAAAAATTAATTTGACATTTGGAAAATAATGGGCATGGATTGCACTGGTATTTGGTGCAATCCAAATCGATTTTGTTGAAGTTTTATGTACGTGATTAATAATATGTTTAAAATGTGATACTCGGGCCCCTAGTTATGGGGTCCTAACTTTGCCACTGCATGTTGTCCTAAATTATCGACATTCATGACGGAGTGCGTTATCTTTATCCATTGTTGTTGATAAACAGATTATTCTTGGGTTGACGACACTTGGACGGATTATCCCAAGTTGGTGACACCTGAATATATGGGTTGTTGAAAGATACATGTTTTTCATCATATGAGTCGGATATATATCCATCAGGATAATTTTGTTCAAAAAGTTTTTTTAATAAGATTTTGTTAAGTTTATAAGGAGGGTTATTTTTTGAAAAACTTTTCCAATTTGGGTAAAAAAGCGATCCTAAATCAAAATCATTTTTGCAAGAAAAATTATAACATAAATGAGAGGAATCAATGTTCCCTAATAAATAAGAGGCATCTCTCCAATTTTGTAAACCTTATCTTGCTTTGACCGAACAGATGCTTATTCTAGTGGAAGGGAACAAGACCAAATTACTTGAAGAGAAGAATATTGCCAAATGATTGTTGCTTTTATATATATATATATATATATATATGCCAATGTGTTTTAATTTGGTCAACCATATAACAATTAGTCCACATCACCTTGTTATATAACCTTCAAACACCCCAATAATTTCGAGGCATCAAGTCATCCCTTT
This sequence comes from Canna indica, assembly GCA_034359265.1. Classification (NCBI taxonomy): domain Eukaryota; kingdom Viridiplantae; phylum Streptophyta; class Magnoliopsida; order Zingiberales; family Cannaceae; genus Canna; species Canna indica. The sequence continues at coordinate 5,762,811 of CP136897.1, forward strand.
ATCCTTCTTCTTTCTTGACAATCCAACCAACTATCTAATTATTCACACGAGCTTTGCCGTATGCAACAAAAACTACTTCATTTTTTGGTTCCCTTTTCAGCATTGGATATGAAAGAAAGGTAGCTCGTACCATCTAAGCTGACGTCATGCTTGTCACTATTGATGTCATATATAGTGTTTTTTTTTACAATTATTCTAAAATATAATTAACTTCAACTTTCATTCAATTTTGTATATTGTGGTCGTACTCGTAGAATTTTCTTTTCTTTTTTTAAAAAAAAACCGTTGTCAAAATAAAAAATTACAAGTACCAAGTTTCTCAAACACTTCTACTAATAAAAAAAATGTTGAAATCAAATTAATCTAATAAGGTGCGTCATCAACTTTCAACATCACAAAACACTTTATTTAATGATTGCTCATTGGGTCGATCCCGACCCAATGAACACTTTATTTTTCAATATATGTAATTATGTATAATTATATTACCTAGGGGCGTGCATATGTACCAAGTAGACTACTAAAGTTGAAATCGATCAAAATTTACTCGATTGAATAAATTTTATGTATATAGATTTAAATTAAATTCGGATAGGGTCTGAAATAAAATTAAAGAATAAATTTCGATTTCGAATCTAACACATCAGATATTCGAAATCAAAATATGTATCGTGTAATCGGTAAATGAATAAATTTTAATAGAGTACTTGAAACTATAAAATATAATTAAGTATAGCAATAATATTTATATATGAGATAAAATATTACGTCATAAAATATGAGATGAAACAAAATAAAATATTAAGTATTACCAATAATATATATATATATATATATATATATATATATATATATATATATATATATATATATATATATATTTAATTTAGTCATCAAACAAAGTAGGATTACACTTGACCTCCTATTCTAAACAGACTACAGTGGGTTCTTTTCAACTCCCAACGGTTCACATCAGCGGCAGTGCCACTGCCTTCAGCCCTCCACAGCCGTCGGATGTGCTCGGGGCAATTTCACGCCACCGCTTTGTCGCTATTATTGTCCTTCTGCCAGCCCTCCAGTTGGGCGACGCGTATATATAGTGGGTAAAGGCTCGATAAAAATCCGACTCTTGTTTAGGAAGGCGGCCGTGGGAACCTCTGTTGGTCCCTGGAGAAATGCCGCTGCTCTATGCGTCCCAATCCTTGCGCGAGAAGTGGAAGAAGATATGGACGAAGAGGGCAATGATGGGGTTGGTCCTGGGGCAGTTCGTCTCTCTTCTCATCACCTCCACCGGTTTCTCCTCTTCCGAGCTCGCCAGAAGAGGTCTCCTCCTTTTCTCTGTTTTCGATCATTTTATGATTATCAATTTATCATTTCTTTTTTTAAGTGATCCGTAGTAGACAGATGTATAATAAAGGTGCGATCTTTTAGGGTTTTTTTAATCTCTTCCAATTCTCGTTTTGAATGATTTCCTGAAATGGACCCTTGTGATGTCCTTCAGGCATAAACGCTCCGACATCGCAGTCGTTCTTGAATTACGTTCTCCTTGCAATATTTTACGGCGCCTTTCTCATCCACCGGAAGCAGCCGCTCCAGGTGCATTGATTACTCCCTAGCCTTCCTTCTTTTCTTGTTGCTTTGAAAGGTCCGCACAATATTTTCTTTACCCTTTTTAGATTGCGCTGGGGTTTGTCTTCTCTATTTGGAATTAATTTTCACGGCTCTGCTTGAATGAACTTTTGCTCATTCATACAGGTCAACTTATCGGCCGTCACTTTGTATAAAAAATCACCCCTATTCTTTAACAACAGTCGAGTTAAAAACTTTGAATTTGCAGACTCCTACTCCGGATCTTGACAGAGAATAAGGATTGACGATAAAGTTAAATAGTATTTACGACATACTTTCCTGTGTAGGATTTTTTATGCATGGCTTTTTCAATCGCACTCATCAAGACTGTATACTTGCTAAGAATTGTTCTCCTTGCATGTGGACATGATTCCTTTGGACTAAATGCTAGTCATATTTTATACAGTCAGCTGAGAACAATGAACAATAATTCTATAACATAGCTTTACGGAAAGAATCATTCATTGGGAAGAATTATTCGCTGTTTCTACTTTACTGTCTCATTTTGCACCTAACACAATTTTAGTATATTGATGATTGGAAATTTTTCTACATGTAGAAAAAGGTAGTAATTCATATCTCACTTTGTGTTTTGTACAGATAAGTTGGTATTACTATCTCATTCTAGCCATCGTTGATGTGGAGGCCAATTTTATTGGTGAGTATCTCTTTCTGATAGGTACATAATAACAATCATTTTTCTGTGTGGCTAAAGCGTGATGAATAAATGCAATCCCCAACCAAAATTCAGAAAGTTATTATGAGGTTAACAATTTATTGCCACTACAAAACAACTTTACCCCATCAATCAGGTGGAAAATTAGTACAATGATTGTGACTGGCTTCCTGCAACAAGAGTGAAATTGAGGACAGCTATCCTTGATGAGAACCCATCAACTAGCTCAAGCCTGCAAGAAATTAGTAGGGTGTGGAACAATGACTTTGATTTTTGAGTTATCGGCCACCAAAATTCAATCCAAACATTAATGTATTGGATTCACTGTATGAACCTGAAAATATGAGCCCCTTGGGTCAACATACTAGTTAGTCTTAAATATCTTGATGTTTTTTTATCTAATTATTAGTAAACACAAAAGAGAAGAAAAACAGCCCATAGGAGAGTGATAGAATCAGCAGCAACAATTAATAGGAGTGTGATAAAATCAACAACCTTAGATTCATAGTTTTAGTTTCACTAGTCATGGATGGCTTCAAGTGAATCTCAATTTCTCTTTGTATTTTGTTAGTAGTAAGTTCTCTTTCTGAACCTTCAACAGTCAAAATCATATTGCTATCATTGAGACAACTCCATTCTTGATGCACTAAGAATACTATTTCAATCTTCAACCATATGAATAGTATTTCCAGCCGCCACAGAAATAGTATTTCCAGTCTATTCAAGATGACCTTAATTTTAAATTTCCACTAGTAACCTTCAGACTTCAGTAATTACAATAATTACATAGAACAAATAAAAAAGTTATTAATAGTGTTAGCAAGGGTGCTTTGTTCTTTTTCTTGCTCCGTGTTCTTATTCCTCTTAACCAAACAAAGTAATGGTTCTTCCTTGTTTTTTCGCACTGCACAGGAAACAGTGAAATACAATTTCATTTCTTATATATTTCTATTCCTATTCCTTATCTGCAAATCAAACAATGAAATCCTATTCCATTCTTTGTCTATTCCTATTTCTTTCAATTTGATTTCCTTCAGCCAAACAACCTGTAAATTTCAATATTGATGTTGTTGAGCTTTCTCTACCATATTGTGAATGATGTGTTTTAGGTTAAGTAGTTGTCAAACTTCCTGAATCTCTACTGAACAACCTCACTAATAATGAAACCACATCCAGTGCACCTCATGTTGTTCACTTGCACTATAGTTAGAAGGATTTTTATTCCTATGATGTTTCATTTATTTTAGTAAAATAATGCAACTTGTTAAATAGACATATTTCCTTATGGTGTTTCACGAATTTTCAGACTTTGTTTGCTTTACCTATCAAAATGGATTATCTACTCACCTTTCTTTGTAGTTGTTAAAGCCTACCAGTACACATCATTGACAAGCGTCATGCTTTTGGACTGTTGGGCAATTCCATGTGTTATTCTATTCACATGGTTGTTTTTGAAGACAAAATATGGTTTCAGGAAGTTTGCTGGTGTTGCTATTTGTGTGGTAGGCGTTGTAATTGTAGTATTCTCCGATGTCCATGCCAGTGATCGTTCAGGTAACTCGATGCTTCCTGCAAGTTCTAATACCCTCTTTATAGTTGTGCTAAATTAGCTAATCTTTTGGATGAATAAAAACAATTTCATATCTTGTTGACCTAACCAGGAATTTAATTTCAACATATGCAAGACCATATTCTAACTCCCAATGAGTGAAAATGATTTGTCTTCTAATTTGGCTTAGAGTTTTTCTATTAGGTTCGCTTGTGACTACATTTATGTGCACATTCTAGGTTCTGAATGTTGTCTAATTGATTTTAATAGTAATATTATTTCCTTTATTGTCTATCAGTGGAACTAAAAAATTGGCCCAACTAACAAGGTTATTCCACTTCAGAATTTATGAAATGTTAAATATGCAGATTTGCCTCCACCTCATTGCAAGTAGCAATAAAGAAACCTTACCATTTTTTTTTGGATTACACAAATAAATGTTTACTTGCTTTTACAGTGAAACATGAATGAAATAGATTTAGAAATCAAAGAATAATTTACTATGATATACGGCTTCCTTTTTCTTGGTGTAGAATCCAAAAATAAATATAGAGTTTGGGAAACATGACAATTTAGTTCCAATTGTACTTCAAGAACAGGCTAGCTAAGTTATCTGATTCTCGCAAACAGTTTGTATATTTAAGATTAACCTGATTCCGATCTAGATGTTCAAGACCATTTGCTATCACAATTGTTTATAATCAGATAAAAAATTGATAAGTTCTTTGGATCCAGCTGAAAGAAGTTTTAGCCAGTTTTTAAGCTCAACCCAGCTAAAACTAATGAATGAACGTTGGTCATTCCAGCTGACAATCCAAATAGTAGTTTTATTATCACATACTTCTTTTGCTTAATTCTTTAGTTTTATTTGAATGTCCTTTTAGCAGTGTCATAGAACATTCTCTCTGTCTTGTACTGCCGCAAGTCTGTCTTTTCTTGTTATCTATTCAAAAACTCCTTAGTCATCCATTATATTCTTTTATTATATAAACTTCCTATAAATAAAAAAATGTAAAACACTAGTATTCTGTTTCCTCCTATCTTTATCATGCCATTCCACTACTTGCTCACTTTTGAATGCACATCCACTAGTTCGGCTTTTAATGTACTTTCACAAGACACCTTTGTTATTTAAGTGTTCCTTTATACCAGGATCCGTTCCTTTATGGTGAATCAAATTTTTTAGTGTCTTCAACTTAAACCTATAAAATGAAGATGCAACAGTTTCCATTCTTTATTCTGTGCAGTTATTGCAGTGGTGTAATTTATCTTTTTCCTGTATGAGAGCTTGTAAATCCAAATGTCATATTATAGAGTATTTTGTAAGACAGTAAGAGTCAATGTAAAAGATGTTCTTTAGGAATTACAGACTGATATCTGCATGCTTACTTCTGTATGACATTTGACACCTGTATTGTGAAAAAGCCCTTTGCTGGTGCAAAACATGTTATTATACCTTGTCCTAATTATTCCAACATATAGAAACAATGAAGAAAAAAAAAACTCTTGATCTGTTGTGGATATATAACTCTTCCCTTCTTTGGGTCCCTGTTTTATGTACAGGAGGACCTAACCCTCTGAAAGGTGATTTGTTTGTCATTGCTGGAGCTACACTATATGCAGTTAGTAATGTCGGTGAGGTGTGCACTTTACTTCTCCCTTGTTTACAGGAACTTCCTTTTATCTTTACAATTTTTGGAAACTTCTTAATCTGCAGTATGTGAATAACTTCTGATAGATGTCCTTCAAAGGAAGGCAGTGGCACTATTTGTCTATCTAGAAGTTAATGTTATTACTTACTACCATTTCCCAGTGTCCCCTACTGATCTTACTCCAAGAGCGAAAAGTGCGCTTAGGCCTACAACGTTTAGCCGTGAACCAGAGCTAATGATTATGATTGGAGATTTTCTACCTAGATAGTCCTGCCATTGTATCCATTAAAGCTCCAGCTCCTCGGAATCATAACCCAAGGTTCAACCTTGTTATCGAAATATCAATACTTCCCCAGTAGAGCACAGTTTTTGTGAGTAACAAAAGAAACTCTATCAGCACCACATAAGTACATGATACATACACTAAAAAAGATTTTTTATTCAATTTGCGTAATAAAATATTCAATCATTTGAGATAAAGAATTCTTCCAATTGTAAGTAATTTCACTTGTTCTAGATTTTTCAATAAGTCTATTGGTAGTTAGTAGGGCTGTTCTTTTAAATTTATATTCCATAATTTCCATTAGTATTATAGTTGTCTTCGATGGACTGGTATGGCGACCCAGTTTCTCTGGTTGATGTGTTCTCAATTTGATAGAACCTTAGTTTTGAGTAGCAGCACTCCACAGGTCACTCTACATAGACTGGAATAGAAAATATTTTATGAACAGTTTACTTCCAGACCATTGCAACTATATGTTAGATAGTTGATATGGCTTATATATAGTTTACTGGAATTAGAACATTGGCCTAATAAATTTAGGCTATAGTTGGAGACTTGTTGCTAAGTTAATATTTATATGTTTTTATTTTGATCATTTTTGTATGAAATTGGTATTAGTCGTGCATATCTTTCCTGTTTCATGATAACTTAAACTAAAACAATTTCTTCTCAACTAAGGGAGACTTTTGATGTTTTCTTTTTTTTTTATTCTTCAGGAATTTATTGTCAAGAAGTCAAGTAGAGTTGAGTTGATGGCAATGCTTGGAGCATTTGGAGCAGTTGTTAGTGCTGTTCAAATGTATCCTTGGCCTTTCAGCAAATGCTTGATTTAATGCTGAATTTTGATAGCATGCTTCCATCCACATTTTATGAAATCTAATCAACTCTTAAGTCTTAACTCACCATTGCAAGAAGATGTATGAAGTGTAAATTAGAAGCTATGTTTATGTTTCTTAGTTTCCAGTTTGATCTCCAGGAAATTATGACACCTTAACATAACAAGACAGCGAAATATCAGGCTTATTTTTTTTTTGACAAAGTGAAACCTGCAATCTATACATCATTGTCCATGCAGAGGAGTAACATAACAAGACAGCGAAATATCAGGTTTATGGAACATGCAAATTGTAGTACCTGTTGCACTCTGCAAGCAGTAACTGCTTTGCAATACTGTCATTCTTCCATGTAGAGGAGTGATATACATCATTGTCCTGTATATACAGTCATGAGTCATGACTCCGTAGCTGACCTCTTCAAGTTAGATGGCTCTTTTGATTTCAACAATCCATGATCCATCACACCCTTTTTCTTTTAGGAATATATATTTTCATAGAATGAATTTTGACCCCCCATTAAGATAGTATTGGTGCTTTAAATATTTTTTGGTTTTTACCAAGATACCACTAGTTTATTTACTTTGCTTGATATTCTAATATTGAGCAAAAAAGATTTCAAGGTGTTAGATAGGTGCTATATGGTACATTTCATTTATGGATTTATTGAAAGTTTATGATAAAATTTCTAGCATGCTAATTGGGACAAATATGATTAAAAATTGTAGAATGAATCATTAAGATAGTAGTGGTAAAAGTAATTGACAATTGTGGGAAAATTAATTAAAACATTGTAAAGTTTCACCCACCAAGCACAAAAACTGCAGGGAATTAAGATATAGAAAACAAATTCAAAATGGATTCTACTTACTAGGGCAGATCAATGTTTAAGGATATCAAAAGAAAGAAGAATAACTGACCATTTAAATAATTAGTAAATTTCCAACACTTTTTGTAACACATTTCTTGATGATGTGCTCATAGAATTTTTAGCATTTTGTAAGTAGTTTAATCTTAGATAATGTTCAATAAAGATTGTAAAAAAATTTCATCTGCTTGTATATGAAAATATTGTTAGTAAATTTAGACTAAATATGTGATATAATTCTCTGAACCCCTTTGCATAGTGGATGATCTCGAGATGCATGATGAATCAACCCTCAGGTATAGAAGCTAGATCTTTGAAAGGACCACTTACATGCTTTAACCCCACCTTTACTAGCTTTAGTCAATGCCCTTAAATCTCTATGTACTATGTCTTGACTGCTGGAAACTTCAACTAGTCCTTTGGACCAGATTTGACATGACATTAGCAAAACCCAGGAAGCTGAAGCTGTGAAGCATTTTATCTATTGATACAAAAAGATATATAATTTTACTTGGACTTAGAAGATTCATGCTTTTTTGGTATCCCTTGATTATTCTTAGAAGCATACTCGAGCGGAATGAGCTTAGAGATATTAAATGGACAGCTGGAGCAGTAAGTCTCTCTCTCTCTCTCTCTGATTTTGGCCTCACATGCACTTATGTTCCTGAACAGTTATAAATTGTTTGAGATATACTTGCATTTATACTCCTTGGCTAACCTAGTTACTTGAGCCATTTCGTTCTTTCATATGGATGCTATTCATATTTGCATATCGGTTATAATCTCTTTGGAAATCATACATTGCCATGGAACGAGAATAGTTATGTGGTTTTATAGAGGAAAACCAAGGATAATAAAATGAGAATTTGTATGCTACCTACTCTTCGACCTAAACATCCATAAATTAGGAGAATAATTTTATTGTTTATAATTTCTTTTTTCTTCATTTTACCTCATTCTATTACCATATTGATCTTTCAATGTCAATTCATTTTATCATAAAAGAATTTGCATTATCACTGAATATTCGTGGAGTCGTGAATATGGCTGTAATAATGTCACATGATGTCTTGAAGACAAATCTTCAAAAAGCCCATTTCCAAGACACAATAAGCTAAAACTCTTTCAAAACTTGATACATTTATTACCTATCTACATACCAGTAAAATTACTATATGTACATACTAAACTTATTTAAGTAAAATACACATATTTTTTACTAGCTCTTCATCTACACTACATTTTGTAATGATATGATGCCCATAATCTAAATAAAAAAGTTTATCACTCTTTACCTATGCTGATTATTTAATATCTACCTGCAGTTTGTTAGTTCAAACTTTGTTCAGTACCTGGAATTTGTAATTTGCCTACTTCCAGTTTAAGTCTAATCTGGTCAAGTAAATGATGACAAACAACATTGGACATTCTATACTTTTTTTTTGCATTGAACATTCTATACTTATAATATTATTATCACATAAAAATGACCAAGTCTGGGAGGAGGATCCTTGACCATACTATCCAATCCTGACTGAAGCGATCCAAATGAATTTATTTTGACTAATATTGTGACAGTTTAGATTGCACGACGAAGATAAATACCAATAAGTAGATTTTTGATTCCTGGAACATGCATTGGCATTTGCCTTTCCACAAGGACCGGGAACATTGCTTGCACTCATTGCTCTTCTTTTCCCCTCTTTATACTTTGATGGACATGCTAGATACAATTTTTTATTACATGATTTGTTTTATTTAGGATGTTAACATCAGTACTATGAATTTGGTAATAACTTGACAGCTTCATAAGAATTGGTTAAAATTGTTAATTCTGCAACAATGCAACTAGGCATAGGACAATTCTTACCTCTTTTGTCTCTTCTTAGATAATATATATTTTTCAAGATATATATGCTAACTTTTTGTTTTCCTTGGAAATGTAATTTCAGGTGCTGCCATTTATTGGATTTGCATTGGCAATGTTCTTATTTTATTCTACTGTTCCTGTTATACTTAAGGTAGGCTCACTGTGTTTGTCATATATTACCTGTTGGGCAATGAATGAGTTCAATACAGTTTCATCAGATAGCTATTGATTAGATTGTTCAGGCCTTAAGGGGTATATGGACAGAGAATGATAAGTGGCTTCTATTTCAAATTATTGATTATCTTTTAGCTGATTATGCAAAAATCACAATTGATTTTTCATGGTCTTAAAAGTCAAGTAATCAGACAGAGTTGAAGATTGTCAAACATGAAAAACAAAATGGAAGAATTACATTAAGGCACTTCATTCTTACTAACATGATATGCTTGTTCAGCAGAATTGGTATTTAACCATCCCATTTTCTTATTATAATATCTATCTCCCCACTTCTTACCCACTTCAACAGTGAGTCTACTTGTGTGCGCAAAAACTAAGCAGAACTAGTAAAGGGAGAAATCTACCTTCTTTGTTACCTCGCTTCTGTTTCTCCACTCTTAATCGTTATCTTTTATGCTTTCTGTTATTATTCAGATTTGTGGAGCCACTATGCTAAACCTGTCACTGTTGACCTCGGACATGTGGGCTGTTCTAATCCGCATTTTTGCTTATCACCAGAAGGTTAATCACCTTTTCCTAGAAACCATATAATTAATCATCAAATAAGAATTATAGTTGATATAGCAATTTTTATTTCCCTTCAGGTTGACTGGATGTACTTCATAGCTTTTGCTGCAACTGCTGTCGGGCTTGTGGTTTATTCTGGGTACTTGTTATCCATGATAATGTTTTCATTTTTTTTGTTACTCTTCTGGATGACTAACCGTGTGTCTATTTGTGCAGAGGCAAGAAGAAGGATGAGGGTACTCAAATAGCCGAGGCAAGTGACGAGCACGACAAGCAAAGGGATGAAGAGGCTGCAAAGGGTAATTTGACTCAAGAAGCAGTACATGGGAACCAAAATTCTTGAGATGCCAATCAACAAGCATCATATCTTACAAGTTTGCCCAAGTAAAATATCAAATTCTAGCAGCAACCGAACATAGAAACTGAGGCAAAAGCAAAAGGAACTGATACTGTTGAGTTATATATTTTTTTCCGAAATGTTGTTATATGAAAGAAGGTTGTTCTCTTGCTACTCTTTCACTAGTGAGTACATGAAGCAGCAGGAGCATCAGAAACTATGATTCCGATTGAATTCTCTGCTCCGGGTGTAGCAATTCTGCTGCAATAAGTTGCATGGTTGTATATTTAGGTATTGAGTAGTGTGATAATTCTGTCAAGCATATTGATATGTTCTTGGATTTTACTGGGTGATTTAAGATAACCTTTGGGTTTACATGTAACCTTGCTAGAATCCCTGATCTTACCGGTCGTAAAGGAACAATATTATTGTCGTATAGAGATTTTGCCATTGTATCTTTCAAAGCTAGAAATTAAAATGCAGATGAGTGTACTGTCTAAAATATCATCATACACTCTTTGTTGTAACTAAGTTCTCATGGAGATTTTCATATGTGGATGTACATGTCATAAAGTTCAAAACTATTTGTGGTCAGTTGTATATTCCTTTATTACTGTTTGTGATCGGTTATATGGAATCTTATATGAATTTAATCACAATTGAGCTACAAAGGTTGCATAAATGCATGATTCACAATACATCTTTCAAAATAAGGGGTCTCGTGTGCAGCTCCCACCAGAGGTAGACGAAGAGGACACATTACTTCAATAGTAACCCATAATGCCACAAGAAAAACAGACCAACTAGAGGTTTTAGTAAATGATTGGCTGAAAAAAAATTCTTCACCAGGAAGCCCAACTCAAACCCCCCTATCATAAATCAATTTAAATACACACGCACATAATGTCCTCATTCCAAATCGAATGATCCATGATCAACCCTCACAACTCTACCCAAAGTTGTTGCAATAATAGAGATGGATTCAAAGTTCCAAAGCTCAAGCATTAACTCATGATTGCAAACCCACGCAGGGGCAATAGAAAATAGTTCATGACTTCATGTCATGATTGAAAAAAAGTGTTTAAACGAAATAAGACAATAACATTTCCTCTAAAAGATCATGGACCATTAGTATGAACACTAGTGGCAATTTCAGAAGATTGAAAACGAAAAGCAAAGAAATCATCATCTAAATCAAGCACAAATAGGATTCTCATTGTTCAGACCATAGTTTTTTGCCTGCCGAAGGATAAGGACAAGGTGACGAGGCTTGCCACGAAATTTACCAATCAAGCTAGATTCTTACATTTGTTGCCAAACATTGAGTTGTTTTGCCAAGAAGTTGACACGATCAATGGCCTTCGCTTGTATCTTCTTCATAGTGAAGTGATTCACAACAATCGAAGATAATAATTAATACCTTTAAGAACTTGGGCCCAACAAGCAAGCTTTGATGCTAATCTTGGACGACCAATATTTTTCTATGGTACGAAAGGTACAATCAAGGTGGACGGAAAGAAGGATTTTTTTCTTTTTTTTGAAACGTTTGGAGATGCGACATGTCTAATGTAGAAGCCGCATTAGAGTTCCCTTTCGACGATTGAGTCATAGGAGGGGAAGGGGAGGGAGATAAACTTGTTGGCGAAGTGTTCGACAGAGCAGGAGGAGGCTGAGGTATATATCACGCGTACCAGGCAAGGAGGTGTGATGTTTTACCTCCTCTGTCGTTAGAGCTGATATCCAGTCCTTTTTTTGCTTATCAATCCAAACATGCTTTGTTATGCCTTAAAGTTTTTGGACCTCTTTATAAATATATTTCTTAGAGGGGGTGGTTTGCAAAATGCAAATCCTATTTAAATGAGCCTAAACCTCTCTAATCCTTTCTTTTCTCTCTCGGTTCCTGTAGCAGCAGCAGCGATCGTCGGAAGAGTTGGAGGCGTCGGCGACGAGAAGACTCCGGTGAATCGGAGTTCGGAGGAGATTATTGGTAGGATTCTTATACCCTTCCTTGTTATTCTCGTCTAGGGTAATCACCGTTTTTGGATGAGATTCTGGGATTTATTCTTGTCGTCGATTTGGATTTCCGCAATGTTGCGAGATTTGATGTGATCATGTGTTCTGAAGTTTCGGATCTATGTGCGTTGCGGAATCGCGTGATTTTTGTCGTCTGTTGTTTCATCGGTGGACTGCTTGTGATCGAACCGTCGGCAAGAGACGATCGTCTCCTACGATCGACTCTGTTCTGTGCGTCGACAGCAGGATGAAGCCGATCGGCTGCCTGTGCCGAATGCTGCCTCGTCTGCCCCTTTTGATTTTGGCGTGTCGCAGTCATCCTCAGGCCGGCGTCGAAGCCGTCAAGAGCAGCGCTCTTTAGGGCCTCGCAGTTCCCCGTCGAGCGCCGCTCCATCTGTGGTGTTGGTGCCGCTCGATCTGTGGCGACTGATGGCGGGTCCTTAGAGCAGTGGCGTCCAGCGGGGTGCTGCGGTGAGCAGCGGCGCCGGCGAAGCGTCGCTGCCTCGCGCGCAGGCGACCTCCGCCAGGTGCGACAGCCCATTGAGGGCTGCCGTGCAGGGCGGATGGGTTGCCATCGCCGCGCGGGGGCGACGGCAGGTCGGCAGTGGTGGCGGCGTCGGACTTCCCCGGCGACCCAATCGATCGGAGGATCGGGATGGTGGCGGAGGCGTCGGGCTGAGGCGTCGGATTTGGGGGAAGGCGGATGAGGAATTAGATGAGTAGATTAAGTTTAATTAAGAGTTTATGTCAGTGATATATTCTTTATATCAGTGTTATATTATATATGGCAGTGTTATGTGGGTGTATCAGATGGTTATTATTATTAAGGTGGTATCACTGGTACGAATTGTAGCACTGTTACGCAAGTCTGTACCAGTGATATATATATATAAGGTATTATTGTTGTTGCTTAAATAATTAATTTGAGGCTTTATAGTGCGTCAAATTAGTCATATTATATATGAAATTGGACCTACTCGTCGACCCGAATTCATTGGTGAAGTCAGTTTTGTCATTTGGTTTTCGGGTGTTGAAATCAGTAGGCGTTATTGCCTCGTTTTGCCTCGTTTTGCGTGTCGGGCCGAGAATTATTATTTTATCGGTTTTCATGGTTTCTACCCGAGTTGTTCTGTTGTTGTAGTTGTTGTCAAGGTGAATCTCATCCTAGATCGGTTGTTACCCTATGTCGAAATATATCTTGTTGTTCTATTCCATTGAAAGTTGATATCTACTGTTGTTGAAACTCTTTATGCATATTTTGTTGATACATGTTGCCAGCATGATGTTGTTATATGCATATTCGTTGAGGATGCTAGTTTAGACATTGCATGTCTTATGCTGTTGTTTATTTACTTAATGCATACATGATGACATGACTACTAGCATTATATTAGTTGAGTTGTAGTAGATGAGTTGTTGACATATGCATAGTTGATCTACTTTTGGGCGATAGCCCTGGACACTGTTGATATATTGCCCAAGGTGTAGGGCAAGTGACACCGGTGATCACCTATTTATCACACGGGTTGTGTGATCGGCGTCGAGGTGTTAGACGTCGGCGGACTATCAGGTTGGATAGTCGCATCTCTAGCTGGAGCGGGCTTGAGGTGCCACTCTCGAGGTGCGAGAGTGCGGGGGAAACCCAATGTCCACTACGCTCTAATTGAGTTTATGACGCATACTCATATAGTTGATAGTTGACATAGTTGACATAGTCGATTGGTTAGGTGCATCGAGTAGATGGTTGAATCATATCTCCCGTTGTACACATGACATCATAGCATCTTGTTGAAATCCTACTCAGCCTTCTGCTGATGTTTGTTGTTTTTGCCTCAGATCCTCAGGTATGACGGCTTTATCTCCTGGGGTAGCTAGAGTTTTGGAGGAGGAGGAGACGTCTTCCGCACAGCATTTAGTTTCCTAGTTTATTAGTTGAACTTTGCATTTTTAGCTAGACTCTGGAATTTATTGTTCTCTTATGGACTGTTGGACTTTTATTATTGTCTGGTTGGATATTCGACTTGAATCTGGTTGTAAATTTAAATTCAGTCCATTTGATGATTGTTGATCTGTTGCTAGTTGCGTTTCTCCTAGGTGAGGTCCCTTATATAGGGATAAACCTAGGCGGGGCGTAACATGCTTAATATGAGTTCGTTTTAATTTCATTATATATAATGTCATATTTGTTTTAATTGAGCGGGTGGATTGACGTAATGGTAAAGTTACTTTTGACCCGGATGTCGTGAGTTCGAGCCACGGAAACAACCTCTTTGCAAAAAGAAACAAAGGGAAGGCTACGTATATCGACCCTCTCCAGAGCCCACAAAAGTGGGATACTTCGTGCACTAGGTCGGCCTTTCTATAATGCCATATTTAAATGCATCATGGAGAGAGTTTGAAAATGTTGCAAGGTGATAATTCCAAATTTGCAATTAAAGTGCCCATATGATTGTTATAAGTTGAAATACTTTCATTTTGGTCATGCTCATTGCTGAATTGATAGGGAGTATATTGTTATAGGATTTGAGTTATATGGTTTGTTGCAAACTTGCGATGCTACAATTCCCGGCATATCTAAGTATGCATTCTATGTAATTATCAAAACTCTATAATGACATCAAATTAGTTTGTTGCTATAAGTTGGAAAGTCCTAACTTAGCCATGGGAAAATAAGTATTTGATGTCATTCCAAAATTTTGGTTAAACGGTATCGTCCATATAAATTTCCATCCAACCGAACTGTCACAGATCAATTGTTTTGTGCGGAAGAACCCATGCAACACTCTTGCATCCCGTGCAAAGGATAAGCCTATCGCCCTGAATCCGTCCCAAATTGGGCTTCCCGACTTAACATCGCGAAGCATGCGTTGGTCCACGTATCAACCTCGCGCTCCATATCCGCGCCCTCAAAAGACAATATTGGCCGAATGATATTGAAGACGTAAAGTAAAACAACAATTACAGGACTATAGATGCAAGAAAACATAAAACCGGGTGTAGGACGAGCTTCGCAAGTTGTCTTAGGCGAAGATCGACTGGTCGCACGCCCATATGGTCTTTTAGGAGCGCCGATATGGAGCGCGAGGTTGGTACGTGGACCAACGCATGCCCCGCGATGTTAAGTCGGGAAGCCCAATTCGGTACGAATTGTGGATGATAGGCTTTGTTAGAATATTTTTTAAAATGTTCTATATTTTCATTTTTCATATGTGGGCTACAATCAATTGTAATGTTTTGATTTAATAAAAGCGGGTTTGATCTTATGATCCATTATTGAGATGCATGTTAGCTCATGTGATCTTGATCCATGTGATTCGAGCTTGAAACACTTAATCATGATTGGTGTGATTAATCAAGTGTAGGCCCGATTAATGAAGCCCGTGATGGACGGGCCCATATAATCAGTTATAAATAGAGGCTTGGTCCCCTCTATACACCGTGTGGAAAAACCCTAGCTCATAGTTGCTTTCCCCATCAAAAGCAGAGCATTTGAGACGGTGTTGTGGAGGAAGACCCGACTTTCCTTGGAGATCCAGAAGTTTATTCCGCTGCAGATATGTCGTCATCAAGTAAGATCTTATCTTACTAATTTAATTATGATATTCTTATATTCATGAAATACTTGATTAAAGATTTATCTTACAATTGGTATCAGAGCAGCTTTTTCATGAATTTAAGAATTCGTTTATGATAATTATGGGATGATTTTAATATGATGAATAATCTGTTTAAATTTTGATTAATCATGTTTGGATATTAAAATTAATTTTTCTGTTCGAATCAATTTATTATCCTTCGGATATAATATATTTTTATTGAATCGTGCTTTTATTCGTTGGTTCTTTCTCTTCATCGTGTAATTTTATTTGGAGTATTATATTACCATCTGGATCTTATTATAAAACATGATTTATATCTGCACCTTTTTCCCGTTATTTGCCTTGGTGATCGCGCCCGGAAAGTTACCTTTTTGCCTTGGCAACCGCGCCAAAGGAGGCATTTTTGCCTCGACGGCTGCACCGCGCAAGGCGAGCGAGCGCGTCGCTCGCGTCCTGGGCACGCTCGCCGTCACGTCAGCGGTGTGCTCGTCGAGGCCTGCTGGCGTCGCCACGTCAGCAGCGTGCTCGACGAGGCAGGCGAGCGAACGAGCGCGTCGCTCGCGTCCTGGGGACGCTCACCGCCGCGTCAGCAGCGCGCTCGACGAGGCAGGCGGGCGGCGCACGCGTCTGTTGTGCCCTAACGGGCACGCGGGCGACGCCCGACTGACCGCAGGTGGCGCCCGCATCCTTGTACCCGATCCGTAGCGTTCGGCTGGGTCGCTGGGCTGGGCTGCTGAGCCCAACACTGCAGACCCAGCGCAGATTTGGTCTTTGGGCCAAATTTTTAGGCCCAAATTATTTGTTTATTTTATTTTGATTTACAACAAATAAAAAAAATTTGATTTTTTTTTATAAATCTGCTCAATAAGATTTAAGACCAAATTGATTTCTTCTGCATATATTTGAGTTTTCATGCTATAATGATTCAAAATTTGAACATTATGAATGTCAATACATAGATTTATTCATGCTTCAATTGACTTGATTTATGAATTAATTTTGCAATTAAATTGCTATGATTTGACTATAATTCATGTTATATTTTTGCATAATTACTTATTTTTATTTATGCAAATTTTATACATGTCAATTTATTATTGTAATAGATTTAATCATACTTCAATTGACTTGATTTATGAATTATTGTTGCAATTAAATTGCTATGATTTGACTATAATTCATGTTATATTTTTGCATAATTACTTATTTTGTTTATGCAAATTTCATACATGATAATTTATTATTGTAAATTATGTTATCTTTTATAAAACCTCAAACCTAATATTGTGACAATTAGGTGTAGAGATTGACATAATTTATAAATAAATATAAATAATTTAGGGAATGCTTAAAAATAGAGATTCATAACAGTTTGGGTATTTTTATTTCATACTAATTTTTGCACTATATTATGAATTAAAATAATTTAAAGGGCATAATATTGATTCCTGATGAGTTTTTTCACTAGTTATTATTTGTAATTACCACCAAAGTGAGATTACTTATAATGAGTGGTGTATTTTCTCATCATATGAGGAATACTGAAGATTAATTCATTCAATAATTTTTCCCAAAGGATGATTATTGAGTGTTTTAATTGGAGGTCTTATTAAATGAAGTTATTAGGATGTGCATTGGTCTAGAGATCTGTCTGCCCAAAGGTGATAGATTTTTGAAAATCAGTGTATTCTCATACTTTAACTCATTGAGGCTTTATTTTGTGTTCTGCCCAAAGGTGAATATGTAATATTTGGTTAGCCTCAATTTCAATTATATTCCATGTCCTATAATTTAATCTAATGTATTTCAATTCTTGTCACAGTTACTTTTAGTATGAACAACTGCAATGCCTCTATTGATATGTTGACTGGTTCAAACTTTAAGAAGTGGAAACACGACATAGAATTCTCTCTAGGCATGGCTATTCATGAAGACAAGCCGGTGATTCCTGAAGGTCAAACCGCCACTCCTGATCAAAAAGACCTATTAGCTAAGTGGGAGAGATCCAACAGATTAAGCTTGCTTGCCATTAAAAGGACTGTTCCTGAACATTTAATGAGTGGATTGTCTGATACTTCAAATGCCAAAGAGTTTCTTAATTCTATTGAGAAAAGATTTCAAGTGGCTGATAATGTTGAGACAGCATATCTAATGAAAGAATTGACGACTATGGTTTATGATAACTCTGGGGGTGTAAGAGAGTTCATTCTGAAAATGGTTATGCTTCAAACCCAGCTTAAAACCTTGAAAGTTGAACTAGATGACTCCCTCTTCCTTATTCCTCATGCCCTAAATTCTCTTCCTGCTGAGTTCAGTCAAATTAAGACTGCCTATATTACCCAGAATGAAAAATGGACTCTGAATGATCTCATTACTAAATGTGTTGCTGAGGAAGAAAAACTTAAGAAAGAAAAGAGTGATCTAACCCTTCTAACTGTTCATCCCAAACCCCATTCTGGCAAGCCTCATAAGAAATTTAAGCATTTCTCGCCTGCTGCTCCGAAGAAATCTCATAAATGACAAGGTAGTGGTCAGTATAACCCCAATAAAGGTCCTAAGTCTGCCCCTACTAAGAAATCTATCAGATGCCTCTTTTGCAAAAAGAAAGGACACAAAAGGTTTGAATGTACAAAGTTTAAGGCTTGGTTAGAAAAGAAGCAAAAAGCTGGAGGTAACCCCTTAGCCCTTGTTTGTTTTGAGTCTAATCTAATTGATGCCCCTATTAATTCTTGGTGGTTTGATAGCGGGTCTACAACCCATGTTGCTATTTCTATGCAGGTTTTTGCAAACCTGAGGAAACCAAGTCTGAGGCAAAGCAAACTGAGAGTAGGAAATAATCTTGAAGTGACTGTGGAGTCTGTAGGAGATGTTAGATTATTTTTAGAGTCAAGATTTGAACTTGTTCTGAAGGACACCTTATATGTACCTACATTTAGGAGAAATTTGATTTCTGTTTCTTGTTTAGATAAACTTGGATTTGATTTTAGTTTTGGAAATGACAATATAAATATTATATTGAATTCTCAATTTATTGGAAGTGGATCTTTGTTTAATGATTTATATATGTTGTCCTTAGCTCCTGATTGTCCATCTACATCTCTAAACATTGAAAACAAAATTGCTAAAAGATCAAGGATCAAAGATAAATCTTTTCTTTTATGGCATAAGCGCTTAGGTCACATCTCTAAAGAAAGGATTGAAAGACTTGTTAAAATTGACATTTTGCCTATCTTAGATTTTGGAGATATGAGGACTTGTGTTGATTGTATTAGAGGTAAATTGACCAAAACCAAGAAAAAGAGTGCTTCTAGAAGTTCAAGTCTATTGGAAATCATTCATACAGACATTAGTGGACCTTACTCTCCTACTATTTGTGGTCATAAATACTTTATCACTTTTATTGATGACTTTTCTCGATATGACTATATTTATTTGATTAAAGAAAAGTCTGAAGCGCTTGATAAATTCAAAGTGTTTAAGACCGAAGTTGAAAAGCAGTTGGGAACAGTCATCAAGATAGTGAGATCTGATCGTGGAGGAGAGTATTATGGTAGACATGGTGTTGCTGGTCAACATGTAGGACCTTTTGCTTCATACTTGCAAGAATGTGAAATTGTTCCTCAATATACCATGCCAGGTAGTCCTGAACAAAATGGTGTAGCTGAAAGGCGTAACCGCACTCTTAAGGATATGATGAGGAGCATGATGAGCAAGTCGAATTTGCCAGAATTTCTGTGGGGCGAAGCCATTAAAACTTCTCTCTATATTCTTAACCGTGTCCCCAGTAAATCTGTTCCCAAAACCCCTTTGAACTATAGACATGTAGAAAATCTAGTTTAAATCATTTTCGGGTCTGGGGATGTCCTGCTGAAGTGAGAATTTATAATCCCTTTGAGAAAAAGCTTCATTCTAGAACCATTCGTTGTTTTTTCATTGGATATTCAGATCATTCAAAAGGCTACCGTTTCTATTGTCCAAGCAGATGCACTAAAATTGTGGAGTCCTTGACAGCAAAATTTGTAGAACTTGATATAGCTGAGCCTGATTCTCTTCATTCTGAACATGTCACCAATGTATCAGTACCTCTTCCTTTTATCAATGATCTTAGGTCACTTGTTCCAGGTGATTCTGTTGCTAGTCATGAAGATAGTATTCATCATTCCCATGTTCCTTCGGACAGTCCTTTAGCTGTTAATCCGCCTAATCCTATTGTTGATCTGTTTCCTGCTGAACCTGCTTTACCTGTGCCAGTGAGAAGATCTACCAGAGAAAGGCGATCTGCAATCCCTGATGATTATTTGGTATATCTTAATGAAAATGATTATGATGTTGGGGATGTCCTTGATCCTAGTGACTATAATCAAGCCATTTCTTGTGCACAGTCAGATAAATGGATATGCGCTATGAATGAGGAAATGTTTTCTATGGCTGATAATAATGTTTGGGATTTGGTTGAATTACTTGAAAACTATAGACCTATTGATTGTAAGTGGATTTTTAAAACCAAGAAGGACTCCAAAGATAATGTTGAGAGGTTCAAAACCCGACTTGTTGCAAAGGGTTTTACCCAGAAAGAGAGCATTGACTACAATGAAACTTTCTCACCTATTTCCTCTAAAGATTCTTTCAGAATTATTATGGCTCTTGTAGCTCATTTTGATTTAGAGTTACATCAGATGGATGTCAAAACAGCATTTTTAAATGGTGATCTCTATGAAGAGGTTTATATGAAACAACCTGAAGGTTATAAAAAAACTGGCAGTGAGCATTTGGTATGCAAATTGAAGAAGTCCATTTATGGTTTGAAACAAGCTTCTAGACAGTGGTATTTGAAATTTGTTATGATTGTGTCTTCCATGGGTTTTGAGGAAAATAAAATTGATCATTGCATATATATCAAGGTCAGTGGGAGCAAAATAATTTTTCTCATATTATATGTGGATGACATTCTGCTGGCTTCAAATGATCTTGCTCTCCTTCATGAAACTAAACTCATGTTGACTAAATCTTTCGATATGAAGGATCTTGGTGAAGCTTCTTTTGTACTGGGAATTGAAATCCATAGGGATAGATCTCGTTGTTTGCTTGGATTATCTCAAAAAGCTTATGTTAATCGAATTTTGGAAAGGTTCAATATGTTAGATTGCAAGCCTGGTGATGTACTTGTCATTAAAGGCGATAAATTTAGCAAAAATCAATGTCCTAAAAATGTATTAGAGAATGGTCAAATGAATGACAAGCTATTTGATAGTGCACTGGGGAGCCTGATGTATGCACAGGTTTGCACTAGACCGGACATTGCTTTTATTGTTGGAGTCTTGGGCAGATATCAGTCTAATCCTGGTTATGATCATTGGGTAGCAGCTAAGAAAGTTATGAGATACCTGCAGAGGACTAAAGAACACATGCTTGTGTATAAAAGAGTAGAAAATTTAGAGATTGTAAGCTATTCTGACTCAGATCTCACTGGGTGCCTTAATGACAGAAAATCTACATCTGGATATATTTTCATGTTAGCTGGTGGAGCCATCTCTTGGAAAAGTAAGAAGCAGACTCTAGTTGCTTCTTCCACTATGCAAGCAGAATTTGTTGTCTGTTATGCTGCGGCTTCTCAAGCCGTCTGGCTTAAGAATCTTATTTCTGGGCTTCGTCTTGTTGATTCTATTTCTAGGCCTCTTACTATTTATTGTGATAGCAGTGCTGCTGTGTTCTTCACGAAGAACAATAAAACCTCTAGTGGCTTCAAACATTTAGAGTTGAAATATTTGACTGTTAGAGATCTTGTAAAGAAAGGAGATATTTTAGTTGAACACATAGAGACAGATCTGATGCTTGCTGATCCCTTAACCAAGGGACTCAGACCCATAGTCTTTAAAAGACATGTTGAAAATATGAGCATTTTGAGTTCTTTTGATGTGCTTGGTTAGTGGGAGTTATTTTTCCTTTTGTTTTGAGCACTTTGATACATGATTGTTAGGTTTATGTTACCGCATGTTCAATAATAAACTCTTTTTCCTTTGAGATCATATTGTCATATTTAATATATGTGTTCAATAATTATTTAAGACTCGGTATCATTTGAATCAGAATGTCTCTTGATTGATACCATATTTAAGTCTAGAGACATCATGTTTTTTGTTTAAAGGCTCGGTGTCATGTGAATCATGTTGCCCATTGATTGATGCCAATTTTGAGTCTAGGGACTTGAAGGGTTTTTTTAAAAAAAAAAAAATCATACGCTTTCTCTTGCCGAAAGGTATATCTAGAAGAGAAAGTATGAGGACTGACAATGAAAATAACACTGTTCTTATCAGATCATTTTGAGTGTTATTTTCATGCTACACTCCACACCAATGACAATTGTCAGCAATGTCAGTGGTATTCGTGACCATAGAAAGTCTTATGTCCAGTATTGTCATGATGGCTGGCATGATTCGATATCATTGGTTGTTAATATGAGTCATAATAAGTGTTGCATCTTGAATCTTCTTCTTCTTCTTTTTTATTCTGTGGCCACATTTTTTGAAATATGTGATTAAACCCGAGTGTCGTTTTTAAATTTTTTCAAAAATAAAATTTTACAATTGATCTTGCCCAAGTGGGAGAATGTTAGAATATTTTTTAAAATGTTCTATATTTTCATTTTTCATATGTGGGCTACAATCAATTGTAATATTTTGATTTAATAAAAGCGGGTTTGATCTTATGATCCATTATTGAGATGCATGTTAGCTCATGTGATCTTGATCCATGTGATTCGAGCTTGAAACACTTAACCATGATTGGTGTGATTAATCAAGTGTAGGCCCGATTAATGAAGCCCGTGATGGACGGACCCATATAATCAGTTATAAATAGAGGCTAGGTCCCCTCTATACACCGGGTGAAAAAACCCTAGCTCATAGTTGCTTTCCCCATCAAAAGCAGAGCATTTGAGACGGTGTTGTGGAGGAAGACCCGGCTTTCCTGTGGAGATCCAGAAGTTTATTCCACTGCAAATATGTCGTCATCAAGTAAGATCTTATCTTACTAATTTAATTATGATATTCTTATATTCATGAAATACTTGATTAAAGATTTGTCTTACAATTGGTATCAGAGCATCTTTTTCATGAATTTAAGAATTCGTTTATGATAATTATGGGATGATTTTAATATGATGAATAATCTGTTTAAATTTTGATTCATCATGTTTGAATATTAAAATTAATTTTTCTGTTCGAATCAATTTATTATCCTTCGGATATTATATATTTTTATTGAATCGTGCTTTTATCTGTTGGTTCTTTCTCTTCATCGTGTAATTTTATTTGGAATATTATATTACCATCTGGATCTTATTATAAAACATGATTTATATCTGCACCTTTTTTCTCGTTATTTGTACGAATTCTGGATGATAGGCTTATCCCTTGCACAAGATGCAAGGGTGCTGCACCGGTTCTTCCGCACAAAACAATTGAACAGTGACAAAACGCTACCTAAGTTTCAATTTTTTTTCAAAAGTATAGAATTGAAACAAGTAAGACAAATTTATCATTTTTTTATAACTATATTGATAGATACATTATACACAATATTTTTAAAGAGATTATTTCATATATGTTAATAACAACTAGAATTTCTTCATAATATAATAGGTTTCAGAAAGATGGAACTAGAACAAGTAAGATCAATTCATTATTTTTTTGATGAATATAATATGCTCTATATATTATTTACAATTACAATAATAAATTTTGAAGAAAATAAAAGTTTTTTAAACTTTTACAAAGTCAAATCGAATACAGATAGAACTCGAGGGCATTTTGAAAATTTTGAAAAAAAAAAATTATGGATCCGAGAATTTCTAGATCCTTGTTATGAAATCGAAAATTTTCCCGATCCATGTTATGGTTTAGAGAAATTGCTCAAAGCTAAAAGCTTTGTCAAACAAGCCTATATTCTCAAGATTGCATCATTTATTTTCCAAAGCCAAATAAATCAAAGAACTAATTGAATTGAAGGAAAGTAGGGATGACAATAATACCCGTTTAAGCGGATACCCGCAAGTATTTACCCATTCATGACAAATATGGAGATTAATATTATTCTATTCGTGGGGATGTCATGAGTAATTTTTTCTATCTGTTTAATAGATGGGGCAGGTACGAATATCATAGTACTCGTACCCATGAGTACCTGCTATCCGTAATATATGTATAATTACAAATATGCATATATATATATATATATATATATACCTATATCCCTTATATACAACAATAATATCCCTTATATACAACAATAATATGCATATATATATATACATATATCCCTTATATACATCATATATCTCTTATATACAACATATATCCCTTATCTACTTGTTAATAAGAGTATTTCTTATGATGAACTAATCAATTGTATATTTATGTGTAATGAAAATACTTGTGGGAGTTGATAAATCTTGACATCGGACTTTGAATACGTTTTATGTGTTCATGCACTATTTGTTGTATTTTAAAATTTAATACGTTGATATTTTTTTTAGAGCTTGTGTTATTGTTGACATTTATCTTATTATTTGTGAGTTTGAATTTCAATAAAATATTTTAATTTATGTGTTCATGCACTATTTGTTGTATTTTAAAATTTAATATGTTGATATTTTTTTAGAGCTTGTGTTATTGTTGACATTTATCTTATTATTTGTGAGTTTGAATTTTAATAAAATATTTTAATTTATATTTTTCAAAATTTCATGAATACCCACAAGGATTCATTCTCCCGTGGCGAGTACTCATTTCCAATATCTGTAGGGAATTAAACAAATATGAATATCATATATCCTTCGCGGGGAGGGTAAAGGGGAGGCACCCCCCGCACCTGCCTCATCGATGTCCCTAGAGGAAAGCCCATTTTTACCCGTTCATCTCCAAATTTTAATTTCATTTTTGAATTTTTTAAAGATATTTATTTTTGTTCCATTTTTTAATTTGAAGAGATTGAATGGGTCAAACCGACCAAGCTGACTTAGATCCCTATCTGAATTTTAAAGCACTAATTAATTCATCTTGTCCACCATATATATGCTGAATGATTGCAAATGATCATCATAGAAGGCTTCAGCAAGATCCTTGAACAAATTCAATTAAACTAAAGTCTGGATTCGACATTGGTGGAAGCAACGATAATGGTGATAGATTTAGTCCTGATTGTTGAATAGCCACCAAGTTGGACCTTTAACAAATGATGCAGTTGCTGTTAGCATGAATTCCCAAGGGGATATATATATATATTAAGGAACCACTTGAAGCCATGTAGCTTTGCTTGTGGCAACTGGCAACAAAAAGAGACAACTTGGGAGCACTCCAGGCTAGAAACAAGTCCCAAACCCGTCCAAGTGGAGGTCAAACCTCATCAAGCCCAGTTAAAATCTAATCAAAACTGAGAAAACACTAACCTGATGTTTTTACCAATACTGGTTGAATGGGCGAATAAGGAATTAATCGTCTGACAAGTATTACCGTCCCAGTTTAAAAACAATAAGTGATCATAATGCAAAAAATATAAATACCACCATAAAATTAATTGCAGTTCCACCTTTTCCTTTACAAAAGCAAATGCAAGAAAAAGCCCAATCACTACATAGAATCATTTTGTATGATTGGGTAACTGTAAAGCACCCAACAAAGGTGAAAGTGATCACCTCAAAGTCATTCAAAAGTAACTAGCTCTACACCCAAAGGGAAAAATCACTTGAAACAAAATTTAGCATCTTTTGTATTATTAGAGAAAAGTTCAGAACGTAGCACATCAAGTAATGACAATTAGTTCACATGGATCTTGAATATTTGTAGAAAAGCTTAGACAAGAGAGATGAAATTCATCGACAAGATCCAATAAAAAGTTAAAATTATCACATAAATTCGTAACTTAGCCAATATAGTAAAACAATTTATACAATTTATTACTGCATAATCTGTATAGAAAGAAAAGTCAAAAGATAAGAGAGAATTATTACACATTATGGCCTTCATGGGCAGAGAAAATGAGAAAAATCCAAAGTAGAAAAACATTAATGAAATATCAAAAAGAATTAGAAGCAAGAAAAATAAGTACTAGAAAAAATCATCTATTACTTGATTATAAGGCACAACTTAACTTTTGACACTTTAAAAGAAAAAATTGGTAAAATATCCAATTGTTGTTGTATACTGTCTGGATTTGGTGCAAATATAAGAATTCTAAGCAACTAGACTATAATTTGAGGTTGATGTCACTTGGCTCCTTATAACTAGTTAAGTGAGGAAGATGCTACAATTTGCAAATTTTATTTTTTAGTACTAGAGAATCATTCATCATTGTAATTATTTTAAGCAACTATTAAATCAAAGGTCTCTATTCTGTAGCTTAAGATCATAAGTTTTGATTTGAAACAACTATTTTTTTAATAGGAAAACTCTCCAAATTCAGATTTCCAATAAAGAAAAAAAATAAAGAGCAGGTCCTACGTACCTAACAAAGCATCTTTTCTATCTCAAAAAAGATGAGCTGAGAGATAAACATGTTCTATCAACTCCTTTTCTTTTTACCCCAAACAGAAAGAAGGAAAACACCCGATAACAATGAAGTAAAGCAATAACAAGGAACTAAACCCAGCTTGCAACCAATAACTAAAGAAACTTATATCAAAAGCAATTCATATTATGACATATTTCTATTCTGAAGCTAATAACAGCATAGGAATCTAACCAATGGAGTTTTTTCGCTGAAGAAGCCCGGTTTAAATCAAACTAGCAAGCAACAGGAATCATGGAGGATCACAAAACCTCAAATCTTTATAATTTTAGCAGCTCTTATGAGAGGGTTGGCCTTCGCAATCTGCTCTCTTCCAGCGGCTTTGTAATCGAAAGAGCAGTCGTGGGTGTCGGAGTGCCGGTGGCTGGCGCAGAAGAGATAACCGCATCGACACCGGAAGCCGGTGAGCCCCACTTTTTTCCGGCAACTCGAGCACCGGTTGATGAACCGAATAGAAGCCCTCTCCTCCTCTTCAGGCTCCGTCTTGCAGGGGGGAGCGACGGCAGAATCGGCCACCGCCGCGTTTCCCAAGTTCTCAGGCACCTCCGGAGCTGGGAGCTCCTGCGGTGGCTGCAGGCAAAGAACGGGCGGTGACGATGGAGGGTGCGCTGGAGAGGGAGACGGAGAAGGGGCAGAAGAGGAGGGTTTGAGGATTTCGGCCTCATCTTTGTCGAGGTTGCAGCTTTCCCTTGCCATCTAGCTAAAATCCAAGAGCACCAAGGAAAAGACCAGAAACCCGATAAAATCGAACAATTCAAAAGGAAATCAAGCAAAAAAATCAGAGACGGAACCAACGACGACGAAGGAGCCAAGATTCAACAAAGCTGAATCTTTTCTCCACGAATTAGGGGAGAAACAACTCAAAACTGGCAAAAAAATTTAGAACCACAGAAGCAGAAGGATTGGGATCTCTCAAGGATCAGAGATCGAATCGAGACAGAGCGAGCGAAATCCGGAGGGGGGAAGGACAGAGGCCGCGGAATCGAGCTCACCGGGAGGGAAATTTTACGCAGCTTTTAGGGGAAATCAAATCGAGGTCCGGGGAGCGAGGTGATCCAGGGGAAGCCTCCTCGAAATGGATCTGAGAGCTAGCTCGATGGAGAAATCGAGACCAGCGAAGGCGTCGGGATTCGAGGAGGTGGAGGAAAGGGTGGGGAGCGGCGTGCGCAGGTGGTGATGGTGGCTTCCTATTTATTGCAAATAAGTCAGTCATCAGCACAATTTTTATTCTATTGTGATATTGTCCACCAATAAATACAGCCAACAAATCAGCCTGCTTTGGCTGCTTCTAGTTTTGGTGTATAAAAATATATATTAGTAATTGTTTTCTTCTTTAATAATGTATATTATTTATCTTCCAAATTATATACTACTTTAATATTTTTTAAAAAAATTATAAGCACATAAATAATGATGGTGATATATGTGAGATTAAAATATTTATAAGAATACGTGTGCAATAAATGGCTACATATATGAGATTGGATTTAATTGACAAAAAGGGTGGCAGTGCGGTCTGTTGCTGATGTGGATTTTTTGCCTTTGACTGGTAGGAGTACTAAATACTAATGCTAATATTTTCAAATGTCGTCATGCTGGCTGCTAACTTTCACATTATTGACGATTCGACTATTTTTATTTTTGTCGAAGCTATTTTTTATCCATAAAGGAATTATTATTGCGAAGTCGAAGATTTTACAAAGGAGATGTTTAATAATTACTCGGCAATTAGATTTACTGGAATTATGCAGCAAATGGATAACGAATGTATTTTAGGAATGTAACGGATGGTATTGAAGTTCCCTGTAGAGGTATTCGATTCAGTTATTTCAAAGTCTCAATTAATCGAACTGAAATAAAAAAATATTCATTAACTATTTATCGAATCGAAAATATTATATAATCCCTAATTATAATATTACCGATATTCAATACATAATTATCACTTTAACAATTTTTAGCAAACCACGTTATTGAATATAAATCAAACTAACTTGAATTATAACGATATATATAAGATAAAATAATCAATTATACCCCCTACTAGAATTCAAACTTTGACAATTGAATTGATGAAATTTCTTCTTAACCTCTTAGGCAAATAATATTACATGATATAAATGTTAATTTTATATAACTTATATCAAAATTCGGTAAATTAATCGACTTAATCGATTTTTTCGGCTAATCGATAAATTTTATTCACCCATAAGAGCGGTTAATTGGCTTGCTCATTCTGAGTTATAATCCGTATGGGTGAACTTGGAAGGGGTTTGACCGGCAGAACTACATGATAAGTTTTTATTAGATAAAAAAGTCTATGTATATATCTATAAGAATGTGCGCAATTAATTGCTAAATATGTTCACTATTATTTTTTTAGAAAGAAAAAATATGCATCCAATTCAAGATAAATAAAGAGATGCATTATGTGGTAGGATTGCGCATTTTCAATCCTCGTGAAATGCGTTATGTGATTTTTTGCTAGAAATAAAAAGATTACAGGTATAAGAAAGAGGTATAATGCAAATATTTTCTTTTTTATATTCTTAATGAAATTTACTAACAATCTTGTTGGTTTAATTCACATTTGATTATAATATTTTGTTTGATGTTACGGAGACTCAATGCAAGTTATAATTAGGAGATATAGAGAAAAAATTGAGATGCAATCTATACTGATATAGTGAGAGGAAGATCAATATTATTCTTGGGTTGTGTTTTTCTTGGGTAATGAGGATCAAACACTATAAGGTGAGAGATTGATGATTATGATCTCTGTAATTGTAACTCCAACGTAATTGTACTCCAAATTATAATTCTTGATATAGTGGATTGCCTGAACCTTAAGCTTATCTTGGATGCAGGAGATTTTACTTCGAACCAAGTAATTCATGCTCTTAATTTTTCAGTTTAATTTAACTTAGCTTGGCTTAATTATTGGATAATTGTTAATCAAGCAAGCTAAATTAACAAATCTGACATATATATATATATATCTTGAATTATTTTGTTATATAAAAGTTAGATGTTTTAACGACTAATAAAGTCTGACATATCATTTTCTACTTTACTGTTTGGACAGAAATATATATATATATTTCAGTAAAGATAGCAGCATTAGAAAAGACAGGTTTGGTTGTAGCGTAATGGTTAAATTTGTTTAGTTTTTGTGTGTTAAATGGATTAATGAATGTAAAATATAAACTTATTGGCTTGCTAAAAAGTAATTTGTGGTACTATTTCCTCAACAATTAGTCAACTCGTTGACTATTTCTACTCATATGTAGGGGCCGCCCCGCTAACTCAGTGGGCCAGAAATTCCCGGCCCGGCACGGCCCGCGAGCCCTCTTATTAACTAAAAATTTTAAAAAAAAAATGTAAAAAAATAATTTAAAATATTTAAGAGACTAAATAAGCATCAAATATGACATTTCACATGAAAAACTCCATAGATTAACTTCATATTCAATTTTAAAGCACTAAACAAGCCCTAATCTAGACTTAATTTTTTATATATATGTTTAACGGGCCAAATTTTTCGACCCGGCCCGCAGTTATCGTGCCGTGCCTATTTTTGCCGCCCCTACTCATATGAGTAACATTTATGGCAAAAATAATAAAGTACGTAGAAATTAAACAAGCGATGGATAAGTATTTTTTTCCGGTGAAAAGAAACATTAATAATATCCCCTGTCATCTGACCGAGATGTATACGTAATGCATAATAAAAACTATCCTGAGATGTATACGTAATGCATAATAAAAATAAGGATAGTGACCTCCCACTAGGTTTAGTAAAATTATATTAATCTTCTCTCTATTTGTAGCTAACGGTGTTAAATTAAGTTCGTTAATAATATAATTATTCTTTTATGCCTTTGGTTGAAAAATCATTAAAATAAAATACGTGTATAAAATAATTAAATAAAAATTTTAAAAATAAAAATTTGAAATGAATTATTTTATTTTAAAAAAAAAATTAAAAAATTTTTTGAGAAAAATAAAAATGACATAAGTGTATTTTTTATCATTTAAAATAAGAAAAAATTATAAATATTTTTAAAATATCATTAGTAAACATGTGTAGTGCAACTGACAAACACTCCACTAACAATTTTCGTTAGTAGGGAACGTCTGTGTAATTTTTTACAAAACTCATGGGGATTATAAGATAAAGTTACAAATAGATGAGAGGTCAATGTAATTTCACTAAATCTCGGGGGATGCCAGTGTAATTTACCCTAAAAATAAGGAAAGAGAATGCCTGATGATAGAGAATATTACTCAAACCAATCACTCGATGACACATTGCTTCACGATTTGGGCACTTCGGGCCAAGGGTATGGTATCAGGTCGAGTCATATGCAAAATTCCACAATTGTATTTGTCTACCCAATCCATTGCCGTCCATTCAATAGGGAAGCATAATTCTAAGATGATTAGTCAAATTAATGTAGTCGGGTTGAGGTTGAGGCACACAGTCTCAACTCTCTACATGCAAATACGATATGCATACTCGATTGTTCCTCTCGGCTCTCGTCATTCGTAGTAGTTTTGTTGTGAAAACTAAAGACTTATGTGTCATTTGGTTGGCACAACTTTTTACATAAAATTATACTTTATAGGAAGTTGTATTTTTTTTTCTTGTTTAATTGACACACTTTGTACAATTATTTTTCAAGAAGTGTATGTATTTCATTGTTGTATTTAAAAATAATAATAATTATATCATCATATTTATATTTAATGTTAAATTTATAATTTATATTGTCAACATTATGAGATTAGATAATTCATAAATTATCGACTTATTTATTTTTTAATTTAATAATACGTAATTTTTTATATTAACTTCAAATAAAAATTAATTTTTCATATATAGTAAATTATACATTATATTAGTTATATACAAAAATATATATACCATTAATTTACAAATAAAATAATCTTTTTACGTATTCTAATATATATATATATATTAATATATTAATTTATAAAAAGAATGGTGTATTGATCATTTGATGCATACTTTTCAAAAAGTACTCATATCAACCAAACATATTATATTTGATACTTTTCAAAAAACATAGATAAAAAATTAATTCATAAAAATTATAATTTTTTATAAAAATTTACTTCTCATGTCACTCAAACAATGCCTTAATATATTCACCCATAATAGCTGTTCGAAAATTATCAATTGTAAAGCTAGTTTTGTTTATTTTCTTTCTATCTCCTTTTTTTTCTCTTTTTACTTATCTTTCATCATATTGTATTTCATGTAATTATTTTAATAGTAAAAGAGTAATTCTACAAAAAATAATGAATATATTCTTGACGAGTCGAGATTAGCTAATCCTAATAGCTTAGGAATATGAGGGTTAGCTATTTTATTTCTTATCTATTACAAAAACCAAATGACACTTAATAATAGTGATAATATAATTAAATTTGTAGTCATTTAAATAATTATTATCACAAGTTACAACATTATATACCAAGTATTGCAACATTTTTGCTTATAGTTGAGCACTTGCATGCATTTATTTAAATTGCGGCAAGCTACCGACGAAGCAAACTTGAGTAAAAACCTTAGGAATTTGTAAATATGTAAACCTAATATATATTCAAATTAAATGCTTATGGATAATTTAAATTACATGGCAAACGGATAACTTTTTTCGACTAATAATACTTATATTAGCATAATTACAACTGATAATGTGGCGTTTGGTGCATTACCTTTTAAATCATCAGACAATCTAAATTATCTTTCAGATAGATTGTCACTAAAAAGATTGTCAATAACATAGAATATAACAAATAAACATGTTTGGTATAACAAATACATCAAGTAATGAAATCTACTTTTCGAAAATACCTTTTTTCACAAATATATTATAATATTTGTAATAATATAATATATTATATATTATATATAATATTATGTCATGAGAAAAATCGTGGAAGGAGCAAAGAACTTATTAAAAAAACTAGGATTTAAGGATGACAATTGTCTTAAAAATAATTTAAAATTATCACGTCATAGGCAATTCACATAGATACCTCCCCCTTAAGCAATCTGGATTACCACTTTAATGACAATCTGGATTACTAAAGCAATCCACATTACATGCACAACTGAGACACCAAATAATGTAATGTGTGGGGTCCAAGCAATTTAAAGACAAATGCCAACAATCTAGGTGGATTGCCTCGTACCAAATGCCTCCTAAGAAAAACCATAGCTAAGAGATGAGAGCAACTACACCAGGACAACTCCTTGTTGCACTCCATGTGCAATTAAACATATATGACAATACAAGCTAACTAACCTGGTATCTAAATGGATCAGCTGTCATGCATTCTCATTTGTGGACCCGTTGCTTGTTGCATTCATATTATAAGTGTTTAATCTAAACAACAAAGACTGGACCAAACCAAGAGACAATAAGCCAATCAAAAACACCAGTATGCTTCACTTTGAAAAATTCAAAATGGATGTTTCTTAAAGAATAAATGGGAATTTACATTATGGGTTTGAGATATACATAGAACATACCTTCTCTTAATTTAGAAAAGAAGATAGTTCACTGAAACTGAGGCCATTTAGGTGTCATTCACTTAACACTAGTTACAAGATTATGAGGACGTGCTAGCAATTCTGAGGGCTTTAAATTTGCTAACTGACTTGAGGTGAATCCAGAAAGAGAGCAACTCTAGATCAAGCCATTAGCTGCAGTTCTGTTGGAAACAAAGAAACAAATTTCTTGTTGTTTCTTCGACCCCGGAATTGCAAAATTACCAATTCTTGGGTGCTGCTCAGATGACCAAGTAGAGCAGAATAAAATAAGAGAGGCACTTGTAGGAAAATAATCCCATATAGATATGCAACAGTCATACTACAATCTCTTCCTTAAATAGATCGTCAGCAATCTGGCCCCTCTTGCATTTCCGAGCTTCTATAACTTTTTTAATCGCATAGTGACACCTGGAAATAGATTTTCCATAGAATATTACATCGGTCACACAGACTTTTGTTTTGATAGTGTACATAAAATTCTGGACCTCTATTATCACATATCAGACATTGCACATTATATATAGAAATAATTCAGGAAAGAACATATTGGAGAGCATTTTGAGCCAGATAGCATATGCAAAAAATGAATTCCGTACTACATATTATAACTGTAAGCACAGCTAATGGCACCCCTAATAGATATGAAACTTTATGGCTTCTCGTTGTTGTAAGCAAAACTAATAACAGCATATGTGGCAAGTAACCATTATTTTGTGCCAAATTTGAGTTGCTCTATGTCCCTTCAAGTATGCATGTCATGTTTATTGCTCAGATGCTGCAAATTGCATATATCTTCATAGTACACTGCTTCTTATCCGAATTCATACAATCTCAGATGTTTAAGAATACATTCTTGATGAACTATACAGGGATAAACCAATATAGTAGGGACCCTAACGGGCAGCACAAGCTGAAACTTTAAACATTGGCAACAACCCAAATTGACATTGCAATCTTACAAAAGAAATTCCAAGATTGTAAAATCATAGAAAGATTAATATAATAGAAATTTACTTAATTATTATGCTCTGACAACATCAATTGCTCAGATTCGACAATCCCATGTACACACATTCAAAAGGGATTTTGAATGAAAAAATAATCCCTTCAGAAAAAAACCAAGCATTTGAGGATAACAACTGCAGGACTAGTCCTAAATGAGTCTGACACAAGAAGTTGATATATGTCCTTTGGCGATTACCCACACACGTATAAATTACATGCTATTGTTAGAACTCGCTTGATGGGATAACTAATGCATCAACTTCATAGGCCCAAACTATTAGTCTAATGAAAATGCTTAAACTTGATGGTGGTACCCCCAGCAAGCTTTATTAATCAACACAACATCCAATACACTCAAAATCCAATCTCATGATGTGAGACTAAACCAAAGTACTATCGCTACTCTCTGGTTCCCTACAAGTAGACTTGTTGTAATTGTAATTCAGCATATAAATTAACTGTTTGTTTGGTTGTAGGATTACCTACTTGCAACTAAGATTTAAAAGGCTACGAAATCATTTGCAGCCCAAAAAGTCTGCAAGTTTTACTTGCAAGCCGCAACTTTGATTTACAGGCAATTAGATTTGCAGGCAACCAAATGCCCTCGATATCCATTCCATTCCCTATGTTTTTCCTAAGCTATTTCATGTGACAATTCAAAGACAAAGTGTGACCTAACTTATTCCATATTATCTATTTTCTCACCACATTAAATCTCGTCCTATGGTATCTAACATACACACAGACAAGTTACTATAATGTTAATAGATAGAGGTACTGGTTTGGCCACCCTGACAGGTCCAATATGAACCCATTAAGTATCTCACAGAACACACACATACTAGAGATAATTCCAATAGAATTAACTCTATGGTAATATATTTGTGCAACATTGCATGGGAAGTTACATAGAGAAAGTATCATAATAATCAAATTAAAACAAATAATTACTACATGCATGAATGGTAAAGTTCCTAAATTGAATAATAACTTGGAGAAAATATGAAGTCAGAAGCAACAAAGACAAACTTGATACAATAAAATGGTTCAGAAGGAGATAACTAGTTAATTAAGACACTCAGAAATACATCCATTTGACATGGTAAACCATTTATGATGCTTTTTGGACATGCAAGATTCATTTAGTGTTCTGAGACATCGAGAATAATCTAGAAGGGAATAATTACAGTGGAAAATTGGGGAGAAAGAAAATTATCTTGGTAGCACCCTTTCTACCAATATATATATAGCATGCCATTTATAGTTTGGTCCAATGGTCCAATGGTATTTACATTTTGGTCCCTTAACTGGAGATACAAACATTTAGTATGGTAAATTTTAGAAACTGCTTTCAAGAAGCATAACTGGAAAATATCCTTTTCTAGAAAAAAAATATGATGTTCAAGGCTCCCACTAAGTAAGGTTCAGGGATTGTCATATGTGCAGTGTTACTCTTGCAAGTAGTGAGACCATTTTCATGATAAATATGCAATTATATATAAAGTGAACATCTATTGCATTCGAGGTATTCAAGTTATGTCTATCAATTTTTATTAAATAGACATCATGTAAGTATATAACACAAAGGACAATATTTTGGCAATACCTCCAAGGTAGGTGATCAAGGAACATGTAAGGTGAGACAACAATATCCCCGAAGTTTTCCCTATTTGCAACAAAAGCCCTATAGTCATTCTCGCTTTCATTGAGTATCCAGCTTTTCCAGTTGGGTGAAATGCTTTTTGGAACTCGTATAATATGAATAATGAGGCCTGGTATGTACACCTCTGTACATTTTCCCTCTAAGTGCTTGATATTGGCTAATGCGTCGTCAGCAATTGCAGATGCTTGCTCACTAACATGAAAATTATTGGAACTCTCAGAGGGTATTGCTCCACTGTGGTGAGATTGGTTGAGTGAATTGTAATCCTCTTGGGGAGTTTCATAACTTGATCTATCAAAGAGATAAGTTTCATCCTGATATAGCTGTCTGTCAGGTTGTCTGCTCACAGCAAATGCCTGTGGTCCTTCAATAGATGCACCATTTATATCTGATGTTGTCCCAGTGGATGCCTTTCCACCAATCATAATAGAGTTGTGATTATGATCAGGCATATTCACCATACAAGAAACTGCCTGACCACAAAGAAAAGCACCACCTTTGATAGTGTACTTCAAATGACTCCTTTTGGGAGCATGATTGTTATCCTTTATTTTCTCAGTGCCATGCTCAAGAGATGTTGCAGAAACATTACAGTCACTCTCATTGCATTTCTTTGTATGAATAATTCTGCGGACAATTTTGGTAACCAATGCTGAATTAGTTGAAGAATTATTTGAAACAGCACCAATGGCAGCAGCACGAAGCCTAAGGACCGAGTTAACAGAAAGCCGTGCAGAAAATTCATCATTGTATATAATGCTGCAAAGGATTATTGGGGTTAAATTCAGAACAATAAAAAAAAAAATACCTAATGCTGTGTTCTGTCGAGCATACCAAGTAATGAACTCTGAACATGCCTCAGCCACAATTGAATCAACACAAGGAAGTGATCCATATGTGTAGACGTGTAAGTTCGGATATCGGGCATATAACTGCACAAAAAAAGGGAGGTGGAGTTTTAAGTGTCATAAAAGGAATGATGACCAAGTGTTGTAGCAAGAGCCTAAATTCAAGGTAGGAGAATACTTGAAAAGAGCTAGAAAAAATAATAATAGAGAGTTTGACTGAATGGCTTGATTAAATTCTCATTCAACCCACTGATATTTATATACAGGGCAGAAATAAAAGTAACTAACATTTACAAAAAATATTAGACTATTTCCTACGATTCTTGTTGTTTCCAATATTACATTAAATGCATGAGTTACCAACATATTATTTAAAGCATGAGGTTCCAATACATTATTTAATGCATGAGTTTCTAACACGTCATAATCAATGTGAGATCTCACAACAAGAATAAAATTAGAAAACATAGCTTCACAATTTTGAGGATTGGCCATAAAAAGGACATAAGGCCAATGCTCACAAACTAGCTTCATGAAGAAAAACTTCTAGACTCTTTTCATAATTCAGAAACAAGCAAAGGAGATGTGTTGTGACTCGGAAATAAAGTTTATATTTTGTTATATGGATAGCGTTTTTTATTTTAAAAAAGCTTCACCTCAAAGAAAATGGTTTTTTGTACCTTAAAGATTTTGTTCAGGTAGTTATTTACTTAAACAAGATTTTGACAGGTAAATGGAGTAATGTAAAGATGAGAAAGTCAAACTATGTGAAAATGATTTCTGCCAAAAAATAAACTGTGCCCTTAGTAATGAAATAAAGGAGTTGACATATTGTTCCAATAGTTTCTTCACCAAACTGTTGCATGTTGCTTGAGTTGTGGACTTGTGATATATCATGTATGGCTCCTCTAAGAGCCTATGACTTAGTAATGCAATATGTCAACTCCTGATTCATTAACTGATAATCTAGCATAACAACATTTTTTTAAGTTCCTGGCCATAGCAGAAGTACCTTATAGATATTGATCCATCTCAAGTATTTTCTCAAGTAGTTCCAATAAAAAAAAGAATAGAACATGTCAAAATCATCATGCTTCTAATAGTGTATTAATAGACATTTTGACGGAGATAGTTCCCTCCTAATATTCTGGTCAGTTCATTAAGAACACATGCAATGGTGAGTTGGTGGCAAACTGGCAAACAACTTCACGAGCCAATCCATCTTAGTTTTGGTATGTGCATGTGTATTTTGCATGTATCTTAGTTATGAATGTATGATGAAGAAAATATAACAGATTCAATAAATCCAATAAGGCAACACCACCAAAGCAAGTGCATCATGCAGATTCATTTTCATATGAACAAAATATGGATACTATATTCTTGTCAAACTGTTAATTGATTAAAACAGTTATCCAAGTTGAATAATTAGGATAAGATATATGTGCCAGAATTATAACTGGGCAGCTTTTAGAAGAAAATTAGGATAAGTTGCAGGAACAAATAATGCTAAATTATGCCTCACCAAATTGTTAAAACCAAGAAAGAATTTGTGTATACTTGTACAAATATATAGAAGTACTTACCCTCACTCCTAGCAGTGCTGCAACAGCACCTCCTAATGAATGTCCTGCAATGCGAATTTTATATCCATAGCATTCACATCCTATTCCCATCAAAGAAGAAAGGAACCCAGATTTGTTGGATTGTGTCTCGTCTAGAGATGAAAAGAATTAAAATCAGATAAAGTTGATGCATGGATATCAATAGAAGTGAAAGTAATATGCAGATCTAAATGTTACAGAAGCACTTTTCCTATTATATATTTACATAATTCAGAGCTTCCTATTATATATTTACATTATTCAGAGATTCAGCATCAAATTATCAGTTATAGCAATAAAAAGAGAATCTTGGTAGGGAATATGTGTTCTTGATTTACTCGAAACAGTAAATTTCCAAAAGAAATTCCTGCAATTGCTTGCTAATTATTTTCTCGCACAAGCACAATTTACTAGGAAAACACCATACTATTCTATTCTCATCTAAATTGAGAATCAGCATTCAAAGGGTTCAACCTTGGCCACATTCTTTGTTTTGATGATAACAAATATGGTTCTAATAGTTTTACAAAGGTTTGATCTCAGGTGGTTAACGATACACGTCCAAAATTCGTCGGAGAAATCGTGAAAAATCAAGAATCGGAGGCTTCGGAGTCGAGGGGAGAAATTAGTTTAGGACTTTGTTTTTTCATTGTAAATGATTCTAAGCCTTGCCACGATGTCCCTATTGAGTTACCAAAGCCAAAAAATCAAAACGAGACCTAAAACCAAGTTCAAAATCAGAAATCAACCTGTTGTTGCTCATTTATCAGTCGAAGTTTGGCAATTCCAGTAATATTTCGGTCGGCGGTCGACCGAAATACCCAACAGATCTTTTTTAATCCTTTGAACGGCTAGAAATCGACCCATACCTCCACTACCTCTATAAACTCTTGTTTTGAGGTGTTTTATGTATGCTATTGTTCCATTGAGCCAGCTAGCACATCTTTGATCTATAAAGAGTGATTTTAAGAGCCAAGCCCTAGTTTTTGTCCCCTCAAAGTTTTCCTTCATTCTCAAGTCCTCAAATTCGGTGTGGACATCATTGTAAGGCTTGGAGTTCTAGGAGACATCAAGGAGAGGCTTCACTAAGTATTTGTGGAATTCTTTTAAGCCTTACTCCTTGTTTGATTGTTGTTTTTGTTATTTACCTTTCTCATTCAAAATTCGGTTTGTAAGAAGGTGTGGGTGACACACCTTGGGTTTCACTTGTGTGTATGTAACTTTAGTGTTCCTTAGGTTTGAGATAGAGGCACTCTCATTGTGGAGAGATAAGGCCTTGGTTGACCCTCATTTGTAGGAAAGGAAAGTTAACACAAGTAGTTGTGAAATCCTTGGTGGTGAACCAAGGTAGTGGAGTAGGGAAGGTTCCCAAACTACTCTAAATACCTTGTTAGCATTGGTCTAGTTGTGTTTTGAATTGCTTAACTATATTACTTGCTATCTTTCTTACTATCTAAGCATATTTGAATGATACATTCATTTTCGCATATTGACCTAAGTTGGAATTTGAATTAGTTGAGTTTAAACTTAATTGAACTAAATCACCTTAGATTCACA
This sequence comes from Canna indica, assembly GCA_034359265.1. NCBI lineage: Eukaryota > Viridiplantae > Streptophyta > Magnoliopsida > Zingiberales > Cannaceae > Canna > Canna indica. Next base: position 5,802,690 of record CP136897.1, read on the forward strand.
CTATTTAACCCTCTCTAATGTGCCTTAACACCTTTCAGCACAATGCATACCTTCATTTAAAAAACGCTTTGTATATCCAAAATTAAGTAATACAGAGATGTTGTAATCTCAGAGTTTCGAAAAAACAAATAATTTACAAGCTACAAAGTTAAATGTTCTTCTTCGTACTACTGCCTACTGGTAATAAATCATTGCAAAAAATAGGGTATGGGCGTATGGCAGGTTAGATTAAACCTTAAAAAAGAACCAGAAAGTAAAATGTGCGTGGAAGAAGAGACCACTAAGGAAGAAATAATCATCTAAAACAGAAACCAAAGGGTGTAACTAAAGCAAAATAATTGCTTATGTATAAATAATCTATTGCAAATTATTTTTAAAAAACCAAACGGGAGTTAGTATCACCTGTATCAGCAGGTTTCCCATCTATCTGCATGAAAAGTTCTCTAGCATACTCAATAATCCCTGAATGCCCATAATGCGGGAATGATGAGAGAACACTTTCCTTGACATTTTGGGGCAATTGATCACTACTGAAAATTAAGAGAAGTAGAGAACGTCTCATTCAATAAAGTGAGTTCTATATAGTCAATTTAGATAAAAAATGCACATCCATAGTAAAATAAGAAGAAGAAAAATGCAGTTGGACATTGAATGTTCTCCGTAGAAAACTCTACAATTGCTCCTGTTTTTTTAACTTTTAAGGGTCTTGCAATGCATAAGAGAAGACAATGCAGATAATTGATGATAGTTTATAAGAAAACACTTCAAAATAACATGGGTGGTCACAAGTGATAATATATTTATATACGTATAATCAAATATCAAAAAACAAATAGTGTACTTAAGAGAAATAGTAGGTCAGAAGAATGAGAAGATGAAAATAGGAGAAAAATAAGGGATATGCTAATTACAAGAAAGGAGAGAAAGTGGGAAGGAAGAAAAAGGTGGAAAAGCGGAGGAAAGGGAGAGAATGGGAAAAGTGCAATTGTCTGATAAGCTTGCTAGTAGGAAAAAAATATTCACAAGAAATAGAATATACATACAATGCCCAAGTACACGCATGCACATTGGTTCATAGAATAAATCTAGGAGGTTGAAATGGACAGGGGCTTTAAGAGTTTTGTATGATCGTCATGTGCCCCTTTCATTTTAAGGAAGGTTTTATAAGATGGTGGTAAAAAACTGAAGCCAACCATGCTTTATGAGTTACAATGAACAATGTAGTGGAGATGAAGATGTTGCGATGGATACGGAGAATTACTAGAAAAATAAGAAATATATTAAAATGAACATAGAGAGTTACTTGATTATTCCATCCAAGTCATCCATAGAAAGAACACAGTCTCTACATAAACCATCTGTTATAAGGTCTTCAGGAGTCTCTGTTCCACGTACTGCAATGACTACCATTTTGAGGTCATGTAGAACAACGATAAAATGAGCAGCCTCACGCTTTGTCTGTAAATAGTAAATCCAAAATAAAAAATCTGAAATCAAAGATGCACATATCCATCTAATTAGGATATCAATTCTGATACAGTTGAATAATAAATTGTCAAAGGGAAAAGAAAAATGAACAGTATGCTACAATCTTAATTCCAACAAGGATTCAAATATCAGTGTGAAACCTATCTCAAGACATGATTTGAACTGATACAGCCTGGAACCTACCAATAGCTTTCAGAATCATACCAGCTGTGTAACCCCAGCAATCAATAATAGTATATAAACATAGTAGTAGTACCAGTACTCAGACACATTTTGGTTGATAACTTGATATGCACAATACCAACTTACTTAAATGGTGCATGCTGGTGTAAGATGCAAGAATTAAGCTAAAACAAACAAACTGAATTCAACACATGTACCAAAATTGTTGAACTCCAAACTTCCTAGTCTTATTTGGTTTTGTAGGTAGTTCTGCCCATTCAGGTCAATTATGACAACTGTTGAGACACAGATTTAACAGCTTGTATGTCATAAACCGTGACCATGATAAAATGAAAAGCATTCTATGTTATGATTTTCCCATTTTTTAGGCCAAAGACAATGCAGTTACAAGTCAGTTCAACCAAATATGATATGTTTGATAAACTAAAACCCTTAGCAAATCAATTCAATTCATTGGATCAGTTTCATGACACGCCCTATCAAATCCAAGCTGGGATTGCATCAGGCTGGATGATTATATGAGTTGCTACAGTCGATATTAGTGCACCACTTTTTATTAAACCCATTGCTTAATTTCTGCCAAAATTTGCCAAATTTAATGACACTTGAAATGCCCCCAATGTCCCAACATAGACGGATCCACCAACATGGGCTGCGTGACAAAACAACAATATATCAGTATGTACTAAAAAGAACATGGAACCCTCGTTAGTAGTATTTTTCCCAGCATGGTATGACAGAGCTGTCATAGGTCTTACTCAAACCAATGAAGTCATAATAAACTTAAACTTAGTGGTTCCAAAATCTAGTTTTCCAGAATTCATGATAGAAAGTATTACCTGACTAACACGTCCTCGTCGAAGAGCTTCTGGTGGCAGGCCAACATACTTTAGAAAGGCTGCTGCATGACCTCGCCACCAGTTATCACCCTCAAGCTTAGGTCGCCTGGAATTATTAAATAAGCCAGGTAAGACATATTATGTATTATCAGTTGGAAAGAATATGGAAGAAGACATTTTAATTGAACAGGAATTAGAAAACCTAATAAAAATTATTATGGTTTTTTTGCTTTACTGGATAGGATTGGATAGGATAGGATATCAAATATGAGAGTATTGGATAAGATTTATTTTAATCTTGTATACACCGGTTATAATATCATATTTGTATTCTTCAAATCGTGTTTTCTTCTAATCCATGCACTAAACAAATAAAGGATATAAATCTATCCCTTATTCTATCCCTCTCTATCATATGAAACAAACATGCCATTAGGGATGGATCTAAATGTTGTGTCTCCGGTGGTCTATATGTAAATGTATATTGTATACACCTAGTATAATACATTCTTTGGTAGAGAGGGGGCACAGTATTGAGTATTCTTCCCCTCCACAAACAAATTATAAAATATAGATATCAGACTAAAGAAAATTTTGGAAATGTCTTAAATTGGACATGTGCATCTGCAATTATTTTCTAAATTGGTTCATAAATAATTAACAGCTTCTTAGGGTAATTCGTGTAGAAGTTCATTTATTCTTTTAATTTCATGTTCCACTCTGTCACTACTTCACTGCAGAGTGCAGAAAATATCTTAATTCTTAAGTAATGAAATTTGGTGCATATTCAGAAAAGCTTAATAATGTCATGTCGGCTATAAGCATTTCTTCAGCTGCAGCTAGAATGATAAAAAAGTTAAACAAAAACCTATTACGGCTCCATGGGCTTAAAACCCCTTGTCGATGAAGCCAAGCACATGGGAAAAATATAGGATTTCTTCCAAAATCAAGCAGTGGTCCCTGCAAAACAGGACTGTGTCGAATACAATAGTTTAACAGATTAATGAAAAGAAATTCATAGTGTTGGGAAGCATAACTGTGTATGCAGCTTCAGCAAATTGATGCAAATGAGCAGCCTCTTGAAGATGTGCATCAGGTGCCTCAACAAAGTCAGTTTGTACCAAAGAAGACTGTTTATGCTTCTGCAATAATGCAAGCCCTGAACAAAAAGTTGCATAATCCAAGTTTAAAAGACGTTACTAGAAGTTACAATATAGAAAAAAAACATAAAGAAAATGGGTTAATAAAAAAATGCATGGATGCTTGTTTATTCTAGATGCGTTTAGATCTACTGTAATTGTTGTTAAAGAAGTGCAAGTTTGACAAGGTTCAGCTGCATATGAAGGAGCATATCTCAAAATTAGAGACGTTGGCTTAAACATATTACTAGAATCAGTTTACCTGACAGAAACCATGACAAACGTCCCTGCTAACAATACATCTTTTAATTTATATTGTTGCCTGTGCTCGTATTTTTGAATTAGAGGAGTAGGTTGAACTTAATTTCTTGGGTGGAACCGAGGTTTAAATTATTGTATTGTACCACGCGGATACATGGTACAGTCCTATACAATCTGGACTGGACTGTTTTGTTATGGATAGGCTCCAAACTCCACCACTTGACCCCACATCAAGCGCATCTCCAGGATCAAGATGGGGCCAGCAGTATGAGAGGAGAAAACAAAGTACATGATGATGGAAGAAGTGGAGATTACGTCACCATGAACACAAAATCCTTTTACTTCCTGAAACGGCCCTGGTGGTGATCCAACCATACAGATATCCATTCCTACAAAAGGACGAGATCGAGAAACAGTGTGAAACCATGCTAGAACAGGGACTAATTCGCCAAAGCTCTTCTCCCTTCTCTGCACCAGTGCTGCTAGTCAAGAAGACGGATGATACTTGGAGATTTTGTGTTGATTACAATGAAAAGGGGAACAAAAACTTTTACAGCACAATCTCTCATCTCTCACCCTTTCCTCTCTTAATCTCTCTCTCTCCCACTTCATTCTCTCCTTCCCTCTCCCTCCATTGTTTCCTGGAACAAGTGCGGCCAGCCAACATAGGGAAGAAGAAGCAACATGACTTGGCCTGTTTTTGTGGAGAGCTTCACCACCCGCTTTGGTCCGCTTGACCAAGGAAGTGAATTTGGTGATATTACGAAGCTGCTCCAATGGAAGACAGTAGCCGACTACCAAAAGGAGTTTGAAAGACTACTTCCACAAGCAGAGCGCCTACCAGAACATGTTTCCGTACAAGCTGGATTTTTTTTATTTTCATGTTACTCTCCAAATTATGTTTTTCATAAGGTGCTTCATTAAAGGTTCTTCTCAGAGAGCCAAAAAGAATTCTTTATCCTTATGTTATTCTTGATCTTTTTTTCTTGTTTATGCAAACAAAAGACATTAGGCAATAACCAATGATGAATAAGGGTCATCTGTGTTTGCTCAAGTGCAACCAAACACATTAATTCCATCAAGCTATTGTTAAATCATGTCTTAGGAGAGGTACCTGATGTAACCCCTTGAGACCTACTAGACCGATCTAAGTCAATGTTATCAAAAGGAGCTAGAGAATGAAGAGAGGAGTTACCTTCATATTTAGCCACTCTACTTTTATTTAGTCAGTCTATTTTGATTAAGTCAATGTTTAGTTATTGTAATGATCTTATTTTAATGAAGTTAACATTATTTTGTACCTAAATCTTGATGTTTTTTTGCTTAAATGTTATTTTTTAAAATGGGAAAAGATATTTTTGACCATCCTGACACCATCCAAAACAGTCCATACCGTGCTTTCCTTACCAAGTGTCCATATGATTTGGTACAATGCCTCAATCCAAGCAATGGTCGTAAAGGGTACCAACTGTAACCTTGAACCTTGTTATGAACTATCTAGAATAGTAATAACTCTGACAATTTAGATTAGATAAGGCTTAAACAAAGAAGAAATCTTAACTACTAAATAAAACATATAAACATTTCCTATGTGTCACTACTGTAACAACTTTCACTGTCGTCCAGTAAAATAGAGAAAAGCATAGAGGAATGGACCTCAATAAGCAAGTCCATTATAGTATATTATACTGGTGATTTTTTATATGTTATATATGTTAAAAGTAAATATAAAAGTTAGAAACTCACATATCATTGCAACTGTCATGATGTCTTATATATCCACAAAGAGATAAAATATAAAGTATGCCCTTGCAAATCCAAGAAAATTCTAGACAGTACCCTATTATGACCACTATAGGCTGGCTAAATATAATGGGAAATCTAAATATAGTCTAATAAAGAAAAATATAGAAAGAAAAAAATCTAACTTATAGGTGAAATCACCATAATGTTTATATATCCACAAAGAGTTCAAATAACGATTACCCCCTTGAAAGTCCAAGAAAACTCTACACGCTACCGCATATCAGTCTATCAACCTCTGTTACCATCTTGTAGCCCTTTAATGTACTTATCGTTTCCTACACTCATCTATCCCTCACAATTACCATTTGCTTCAACTAATAGATTATTGATGCACACCAACCTGCTAATAACTCCAAATGTCTTGTTCCTGATGCACGGTATGCCACGAGGTCACCCAATAATCTTGCAACAGAATATACTTCATCTTCTTCCAACACACTCCTAAATAGATAATTAGTAAAGTCACCATCTCTAGCATCTGAGTTATCACCATAATCACCATGTTGGAGAAAGTAGCATACAGATACTTTACACGTCCCAGACAACATAAGACTTCTCGAATACCATGATCAAATACTTCCCGGTAATGAGCTTTCCATGCAGTATCATGGGTTGCATAAAATGACCTCCATCGCAGTACATCAGAACCAGTAGAACACTGGATGATAACCACAAGCCAGACAAGGATAAGAAAAGAAACAGTCAAGATTTTCTTCCATCCTCCATCATGGAGTCCTGCCCCAAAGCAATATTTTCATGATTAGTCAAAAAAATAAATAATTCCTTGCATGTCAATGTATCTTCTTCAAAAGACATCATCACATTGAATCATTCCACCTATGAGAATCTAGATTAGTTTCTATTCAAATGCAAGTAAAGAACAAGGGAAGAAACTACAAGTACTCAACGACTGTAGAGTGTTATAGATTATAGTACAACTTAAATTTTGTACAACGATCACCACCCTTAAAACATTAGCATCATATTATGAATATTACCTGTTAGACTTTTTTATTAAGAAAGCACAGAGTTGAAGTGTTATCTATATATATCTCAAATGATCACAAAAAGGGATATTGTCATAGAGGAAGTTTATGTTTTTGCAGTGGTTATCCTTATCAACTACAAACAATAACTATGGGGATTAGCTACAGAAAAATCTCAAGAGATGATCCTAACACTATTACGAGGTCTTGAAAAGCATATGTAGGAGGTATGCATTTGGGTCACATATAGTGTATATATGGTATGAGACTATGAGCATGCATATGCAATCTCTATTAAGAGGTTGCTACATTTATAATATAAATGCTTGTGTCAAAAGAGTGCACAAGACAAAGTGATTGTCAAGATAATTAGAGCAAAAGCAGGAAGAGCAAGAGATGGAGAAATAGAATATGAGTTGTGGGTTAGTCAAGGCTGGTTAATAAGTTTACACAGATTAATAGGGTTGAGCTAGGGCAATAATTCAGTCTAGACCACTTATTCAGCCGCATAAGCAATGAGCAATCTCATTAATATCCAGTCTGCATATTTCATTTAAATGCATATTTTATATATGATGCAATCCTAGTCCACATATGCATATGTGGCCCCTTGGAACGCGTTTTGAGACTAAACTATTGTTAATTACTCTCTTGGGTTGCTTCTTCATTGTATATTAAATTTGAATAGGATTTTTTTTACACTAAATTTAAAGAAAAGGGCAACCCAATGAATAAGGCTCTCAAAAATATGGGGTGTGGGAGGTTACATGCATAAGGCTCTCAACAAATTTGCTAGATTATTTTGCTTTTCAAAGATTTGAAGTATGAATAGTATGGCCAAGTGACTTCTCTCTATTATTTTCTATGGCTCTTAAATTACTCAAACAAGTATTCATATGATCATCCTGGGGCATCGTTATGGTACTGCCAAAATTAGCTACAGCCTAAAAGTAGCTACAGCTAGAAGCCAACTAGAATTAGGGCTGTCCAAATTTCGGGTTACACCGAACCGAACCGAATTATTCTGTTTGGTTCGGTTTGAACAGTATCAGGTTTGGTTCTTGACCCGAACCAAACTTGAATACTGTGTTCGGTTCGGATCCGGTTTCCAAATTCAAGGAACCGACCCTAACCGAAAACAGAACTAATTTTAAATAATAAATGTTTTAATTCATTGCAAAAGACTTCTTGGCCCAATGGATAAGGTGTTGGTCTAGAGAACCAGATGTTTTGGGTTCGATCCCCAATTGAGTCAAGTTGCATTTTTTATTTTATTTTATAGATTTCCAAGGAATCAAATTGCACATCAATTCTTAATTAATTTCAGTAGTAATTTTTTAAAAAAAATAAGAAAAAGGAATTCCAACTTCATGTGAGAAAAATAAAAAAATGAAAAAAAAATCGGTTTTTTCGGGTTGGAAACCAAACCGAACCGAATAATTTCGATTTGGGTTAAATCTGTTTAGGAACAATTCGGTTCGGGTTCGGGTTGGAATTTCAGTAGGAAAAAAAATTCGGTTTGGTTTAGTTCAGCCGAACCGAATGGACAGCCCTAACTAGAATAGAAGCACAAACATCTTTATGTGGTGCAACATCAGATATTTTGAAACCAAGAAAAAATTTAAATGGGGATTATGTTGAATTGTTGATTGTACATAAACCTTTGTTTCCTTCATTTGCTATTTTAAAAAACAAACAAAAAACAAATAAACATCATTTCCTTCATTTCCACAAAAACAATAAAAAGCAGTGAGCTGAACTAAAAAAACATAAGCCACTTTAGCTCATACTGTTTTATTCAACTTATATTGTTCCCAGATAATATCAAGTATTAATTCATGGGAAGAATTTTAAATATGATATTCGAGGTAAATTTGCAAATACTAACTAAGCTAACTTTACCATTTAAACAGTGGTTGTTGTCATGAGCGGTTGAAGAAAAATCTTTAGCGAAGACACAAATAAGATACAGGGCTACCACAAATTGCAGTGCAGTGATCACCATCCCAAACCTCGTCCACCAAAGCCATTTCTTGTATCTCATCTATTCACATAGGAAGCAAAAGTCATTTTCTTCATAAAAGATGGTTTTATTTTATTTTTTTCATCCAGAAAAAGTGCAGTACACCAAAAACTAATTCTAATCAACCAAACAGAGACATTGCACTGAAAATGTTAGTAAAACGAGGAAAAGATAACCAATTTCCCCCCAGTGTAATTATAATTTTAAATCTATACTTTCTGGTCGAATAATAAGAAATGGGATAAATCCAGTGCGCACTCGTCTTTCGTGGCGGATCAACGCATCGACATCTGCGGTGCTCTCAAGCACATTGCTGATGATGGTCTCCGCCGTTGCCCGTTGGGCATTCGCGGCGGCAACCATGTATGCGATCCGGACGGTGGCGATGAGCGCTACCACTGCAAGCCCGAGACGGTCGGCGCCGGAGCAGCTGACAGGGAAGGAAACCATCAGCACGGCGCACTGGAGGACGATCGCCGCATTACAGAACCCAAGAACCACGGAAGCCAATCGGAGGGTCCCTAGCCTGGCGAGGAGCGTGTTCCGCTCCACCACGGGATCCCCCATCGAGCAAGAGGAGCTCCTGAGGCCAATCAGAGGCGGCAAGGTGAAGTTTCCGAGAAGGAAGGCGGCGTCAAGAGGCGGAATGCCTCCTTGGATTTGGGGGAAGGAATTCGAAAGAGGGGAGATGCTCGAAATAGAGAGGATGGCAAAAGCCACGGCAGACCAAGAAGCAAGGGAGGGAAAATTTAACGACGTTGAGTCGAGTACGGAACAACAAATAACGTCGGGATTCGGGATTCGTGAACCGGTGATCAAAGATCAGACGATGGAGGCTTCTTGATGAGGTTAACCTGCGAGCCGTTAGACCAGATGGCTGATTTAGCTCTTTCCCGCGCCCCCGCATTCAAAATGCCATAAACAGCAAATCAAACAACGGTTAGTTATTTTTCTACTAAAAAATCCGATACATATTTACATGGATAGCCGATCTGCTGCAGCTTTGATTCATCAATTCACTGGATCAAACCAGTAGCTCAACTAGACCAATCATACATTAACTAGATGAAATACCTGTTTTAAAAATATATATTTAATATTTTTTATATATTAAATATAAAAAAGTCTTATATACTTTAAATATGATATTATGTTTTTAAAAATAATGCATACTGTATAAAGTCCATTTTATTTGTTAGTGGAATCTATGATAAAATAAAAAATATTGATACAAAAATGTGTAAAATTTTATATTGATTATTATTTTCTAAACCACTTTTAATTAAAATAAAATAATAAAATATAATCTCAAATTGTTAATTTTATGAGTAATATAAATGGTTGGTTACACATAGTCATATTGAGCTTTAAATTATTTTTAAAAATAGTGAAACATAATCTCGCTTTGTTAATCTTATGAGTAGTATAGATTGTTGGTTACTCACACATAAGAATACTCTAGCATGATACTTCCCAAACACATTTTTAATATAGTTATTTCTCGTCAACCAAATATATTTTTGATATTTCCCAAAAAAATAGATGTGAAAAATTTATAAGAAATATTTTTTTTTTGGAAAATACTTACCATGTCAACCAAATAAGATCTTAGTCTTAAAAACTAGTTTATCTAGTCTCCTTGGTTTTCTTTATAAAAAAAACTTTTAAAAACTTGGGTTTTTTACATAATAACTTAGCAAGTTGATTAGCTTAAACTTGTTTCTTATAGGAGACTAGCATAAACTAGTATTTCTAACCACCATCCTTCATCTACTCTTACTAACTAACAAATATAAGATAATTTTTCATTATGTGTTCATACTTTTTTGAAATGATAAAGATACAAATAATTATTAAATATATTTTTATCTTTTTATATTAAATGTCTCCTTTTATGTACTTAGCATTTTATTTTTTGTTTTATTACAAGAATCAATAACAAACATTTATTCGTTTCAAATAGATTATCCTTATAAATGGATTTCTTAAATAAAAATATTAAATTACAGATATTCTAAAAATAATATAGTATTGTATCATCTTTACTTTGGGGGCATTTAGTTGTCTACAAGTATAAATAATGCATATAATAGCAAATATTATAAATTATATATGCAAGTGTATTATTGGTTATCCACATCTATACTTGCAGGTTGAAATTGCAAAGTACAAATGTTTGAATGGCGACAAAAATAATTGACAAAAAAAAACCTCTGTTACGGGATGCATTTCTTAAATGCGATTTTCTTATTATAGTAAATTTTGCAATATTTGGTTATTGGTTACAAATATCAAATGCTATAAATAAATTAATTATAACTAACCAAATATAAGAATTAATTTATTTAATGCAATTAAATTTATACCAAGTCCCATTATAAACAAAAAAACACCCAAATATGATTTATTAACGCATATAGTATATATGCATAAAATTAAATAAATTAAATGTGCTTGCTTTATTTAGAATTAAAACGTCACTGTGATTAAATAGAATTAAATGAATTAGTATTTCAAAATCATATTTATTAATAATAGCCATTAATTATTTTCAATTAGAGAAAATAAATTTAATATATGTTGGATATATATCGTCTAAGATCATTCGTGTGAAAATTAAGATGATATTGTATTATATATAGTTCGGTGGATTCATATATAGAACCATACACTATATAAGATATATATTGGTTTTAATATACTTATTCCATTTTTATGAGAAACACATTTATTAAATTTTGTAATTTGAATTTGATTTGCTTTCATTTGATATATGATATTTTTTATTAAAAAAATAATTTACTTAAATAATCTTAGTGTTTTCAATGTGATTTGATATTTATAAATATTTTTTAATTAGTCCCGTGTATAAAATTTTGAAAAAAAAATAGTTTGATTTTTAATGTTTCTTTTAGTTCCATTAAGTATTATTTAAGGTAGTTTTATTTATTTATTTTTAACTTTTCAATCGAATTATTATACATGTACCTCAATTTAGTCTCATATCCAAGGTATATTAAAAGTTCTATTGATTAATAAGAGTAGATGATTGTATTATCACTAACTTTAGCTTAAACATTGCATTGATAAAAATATATTCAAGTATAAGTCTATGTGAGAAATAACTATTTGAGTTGGATCCGGACACCCTTATTAGGCTAAGCGTTGCATGACGTTTCCATCGAGCAAATTGTAATAATTTAATTTTATTAAAACAATGTATTAAGCTACGTTGGAGGGAAGAATATTTGAGGAATTTTAAGTAAATTAATTTTAGTTTGTGATATTTCTAAAAATCAATCTAAACTTAGTAGATTTCAACTGGGGTTCTTAGCCAGTGGCGGAGCTATACAGAGGAGAGAGGTAATTGCCTCTCCCTCAACTTTTTATTTTATTTTATTTTATAAGGGGGAAAAATCAATTTTATCCTTATATATAATGTTTATCCTCCTCAATTCTTGTTTTGTCTCATTGTCTAATGTCTATGTTTTGTCCTCTATTTGAAAAAAAAAATCTGCCCCTTCATTTAGTTGATTTCTCCGTTTGGTTTGAAGAAAAACTAAAAACAAGTGGGCCTAAGTGCATATTGTTTTATTTTCCCACCCAATTAAAAGACGGAAAATACGATTATTGTAAAGCAGAGAAGACGGCATCTAAAAGAATAAATAATTAGTAAAAATAAGAAAATAATAATAATTGAATAGTCAATACCTTTCTCAGCAGGCGGAACTCTTCGTCCTCCACGAGGAGGGGGTAGGCGATCGATCGCCCGGCGACGACCGCCGCGACCGCGCCCTGCGCGATCCCAGCCCCGGCCATGGACGCGATCTTGGCCGCGGCCATTGCGGCGGCTGCCGTCGCGGGCGCCTTCTCCCGCCAGCCGCACCCGCGGAGGGCGAGCGCCGCCACCACGGCCCCGAGCGACGCCACCGCCAGGTCCAGAGCTCCCGAGGCGAGGGTCGCCCATCGCAGGCTCCTCACGACTCCCACTGCGGCCGCCATCATGGGCGCCTTCACCGGGGAGGGAGAGGTTGCTAGCTGGAGATTGGCATTGGTTGAGCCGTTGAGGGAGAAGAAGAAGCGAAAGATGTTTAAGCTTGTGGATGAAGTGGTTGCTGATTTGTTTTTGTCGAAGAATGAAAAGAAAACAGGAAGGGGGGGGAAAGTAGGAAAGAATGGTGTGATGCTGGTGATGAAAATTAATGGAAAGATGAGGTGTATACAGGAAAAAAATATGCGAAGTTAGTGAGGGTATATAATTATAAACTACGGAGGTGGTAATCTTTTCCGACCTTATCCGGTCCCTTGCCTTTGTTAACGGGAATAGAATAGCTTCCGAACCCAATGACTGGGTAGTTGGGTGGATCACTGCCAAGCAACATGCTATGCCTAAAATTTGGTCGAGCTCTTCTGTTGGTGGCAGCCTGTTGGATTAATTATATATATATATATATATATATATATATTCGAAATTAAAATCAACTCAATTTTTTAAAAGAAAATTAATAAATATATCACAAACTATATGTAAATTAATAATTTTATCTCACTTTTTTATTTACGTTTAATTAATTATTGATATGGCAATTTAGTCAATATTAAAAATATATATTTTTTATAAAGAGCAAATTTAGCATATCTTTATAATTTCTTAGAAAAAAAAACTAAAACTCTTCTTCTCTCTTTTTACCAGACACCACGTGACCTCCCACACATTAGTATACCTAACATTTCCTAACATGACAAACATTAATAAGGTGTTGACTAGGTTACTACGTTAGCAAATAACATTAGACTATCGTGTATTTGACGATGGAATATAATTAATATAAATTTAAAAATTTGAGATAAATTAAATGTAAATAAAAAATTGCGATATATTAGTTATTTGACCCATTGTTTGTGATAGATTCATAAATTTTCCATTTTTAAAAATTTTTATAGACGATTAAATGTCAAATATTTGACGATAAACTGAATCGAACTAATCGATTCGAATAAATGCAATTATCTTGTTATCAAATGGATAATCATTTAGTAAAAAATAATATAGAATTTTGTTAAAATAAAGCTGTGTGATTTATCAATAAAATCATAAATACTTTATGATATTTATCAAAATTATAACTTTTATATAATACATTCAAATTGTCTCATAATTCTATTCATTTATTTAATTATAATTATATTGGCACTTAGAATATTTGATGAAAGTCTCTATCTATTAATATAATCGTGTTTAACATCTTATTTTCTATTGTTAGGTCTATTAATTTCATAAGCATATCAAACTTAAAAAATTTATACAATAAAATACATATATAAGCATCTAGAGACTTTGATCAAATTCCATAAATGCTAATATAGTTACAATTAAGTAAATGAATAGAAATTGAAGCAATTTTGGTATATTATAAAAATTGTAATGATTTTACCAATAAATCATAAAAAAATTATAATTTTGTCAAAATTCTTGAAAATTATTATTATTTTAGTATTTAATGTTATTAAAAATCAAAATCGTCCATTACAACTGAAGAAATATTTTTTCTCGTAAAAATGATAAAACTATATACCTCATATTTGAATTTATTGCCTAAAAAACATCACACCAATGGAACTAAAATTGCATATTTTATTAAAGTATATATTGTTAATTATATATGTATAATGATTTTAATCATCAATTATCTGCAAAGGCGATAATTAAATTGAATTTGAGCGATTTTCTAAATCTACTAATTAAAATCGAAATTAAATTGCAAAATTACTATCAATTAAATTTTACAATTTAATTAGTCGGTTAGCCAATGTTTTACTAATTTAAATCGAGGAAGCTCTATCTAGGTTGGACTCAATCTCAAACTTGAAAACTAATGCACTAGTCACTGGGTAGCAAATTTTGAAAGAATGGTTTAGAACATTCATGCATCCAAAATTTTTATTAAGATAAGTAAATTTTTTACATCATTCCCATTTGAACTCTTAGATTTAGTTTAACTTTATTTACAAGATAATTTAATTTAATGTAGTTCATAAATAATTCCATTTAGTTGCTTTGGTTCAATTTGATTTGGATTTAATTTGATTTAGTTTGAGTTGTTTCAATTTAAAATGTATAGCAATGATTAGGCAAATAGTAATTTTTTTAAAATTTGAAAACATATATGATAATAGATAATAAATGAGATGATGAATTTGATATATTTTTTTTAAAATGATGTACACTAGATACAATACTAATTTTATATTATTTTAATCACAAATTTTTCTAATCCAAATAAAAAAAAAAAACAAGTGTTCAAAATTCATCTCTTATTATATTCTCTGTTATCCCATAAATATAGTTATGTACTTATTATAATTTATTATTAAAAAAATTATAAATTCAATGATAAAAAAATTAAGGAATGCATCCATAGATGTCTACTTTTAATTGAAACATTAGCCAACTTTGAATCTATTAATGCAATTGTAGAAGATAAAAAAGAGGCATATCGAATTACATGGTTGCCTGTAGAAGATAATGCAATTGTAGATGCCTACTACGATGTGATTGATGGATGCCTGATATGAAACACCAACTAACCCAGAGGAGGAGTTGGCGAAAAATCATTATTACTTGGAGCTTGCCTACGTCACAACAACTTTACTTATTTAAGAATTACATGATTGCTTATGTGTCATAGAGGGATCGGGAACCAAAAGGATGTAGATGAGCCGCTCCTTCGGGCTCGAGCTGGCCCGAAATTTTTAAAAATTTAATAATAATAATATTTTTTAAAAAATTAATCATGTCTGGCCCGCCCAAGCCTAGGTCTGGCTCAGGTGTGACACACGTCAAACCTAGTTTTGACCGGACCAACATAGCACGCGTGTCATGCTCGGGCCAGCATGATGCGCGTGCCATGCTTGGCCCACGTGCTCCGGCCCATTGCCACCTCTATGGTCAATAAGGAGATTGAGTTGTTAATTGCTAGATTGATGAAGATTGTCTAGTACTATCAATTTTGTAGATCTTGAACTTTTTGGCTGAAGTGGGGTGGCATTGGAAGGAAGGTTAGGTGTCGTAACAATATGAGAAGGAGGCCATGATAACATTGCTTCAAAAATCCTCTTGCAACTCCTCCCTTGATAGTGTGGGGCGGGGACAATGATAAATCATTATTTTTTTGAATGGTTTGACATTTAAAATAAAAAATAATTAATATGATTATTAAATATTAATGCGATATTAGAGGGATTAGGGGTGACAATCAAATTAATTAAATTTAGTCATCTGACTAACTGAATTGCAAAATTTAATTATGAATAATAATTTTGTGATTTATGTTTGATTAATAAGTTTAGAAAATCACTTAAATCGATTATGTCCCGACTATCAATCCACTTAATGTTTAATATTTCATTTTTTCATTAAATATCTTTATTTTGGTATAAGTTTTACTTTTTTTTAAAAAAAAAATACAAAATCTCAAATGAAATGAAATTTATATGTAATAACTGTAAATTGATCTTGATCGAATGATATGAGATTATTTAAGGATATGATAGAAAGAGAGCTTCAAATATAGATTTTTTAAAATATATTTATTCAATAATTTTTTAAAAGAACTTTTTTCATATAAAATTTATATAATAATTATCCAATTTACCATTGACGTGTATTATTATATTACGGTATTGCCAACTCTAATTATAATTTGTCAATATTATATTGTCAACGAATTCAATATCTAGTATATGATATTTGCATTAAGTTGGTCCCCTTTTCTTAGAATTTGTTATCTAACATAGAACTAGATTTATAATAATACTAGGTGCAGTATCCGCGATTTGCACGATTAACTTATAATTTTTAAAATAAAATAAAATAAAATATTATATTTTAATATATGTTTATATACAAATAGAATAACACATCATGTTTTTTTGATATTTTTGATAATTTTCAATATAAAAAATAATTACATACACTAAAAAATAATTTATATAAATTTCAATGATCAAAAAATTTAAAAATGTAAAAATAATAAAAATTTAATGGATAAAAATCAAATATAATATAAGTATAAAATAAAAAATAAAAAAATAAAAAATAAGATATTTAAATTATTCTAACCGCATATTTTTTTTTGATTTTGAAATATTATTTTTCAATAATAAACTCAAAAAATAATATTTTAAAATAAAAAAAACTAATATAAAAACTTAAATAAATAAAAATATTTATAATTATTATTCAAAAAATAATAAATATAAAATTAAAAATATCAAAATAGGTGTATATAGAAATAATAAGTAGGGTAAAAATTTGGAAGAAAAAAATTTAGGTGAGGAAAGTGAAAAAAGTTTAAAGGAATGAGTAAAAATAAAAATATAAGAGGAGTAAAAATAAAAATAAAAAATTTAAGGAAGTGGAGGGAGTTTAGGCTGGGAAGAACAGTTTGTTTCTTATTTATATATATATATATAAATTAGGAATAAAGATTTTGTGTTGTGTAAATGTAAATAAATGGCACAAATCCGACATATTTATCATTTAACTCTAAAAAAGAGAGCAGCAAAATTATTTACCAACGTATCCGAACCACTTTTTGGCCGTCGCGTCTCTGCGCTCTCACAGTCTCACTCTCTCCGAAGGCAAGAAGGTCAGGGTTTGCGATCGGCGGCGGCGACCGCGGCAATGGATTCGGTGGAGGCGCTTGTGGCGCACATTCAGGGGCTGTCGGGGAGTCCGGCCGAGGTCGCCCAACTCCACTCCCTCCTCAAGCAGTCCGAAGACACCCTCCGCTCCCAGGCAGCCAGACTTGCCCCCTTCCTTCCACAGCTCGACCCCTCCGCCCACACTCTCGGCTATCTCTTCCTTTTGTAAGTATTATTAATCATGAAGCCCTTGTTCATTCATCCGTCGATTTTTTGGCCCTGACATTTCGTGTTGTTGTAACCCTTACATGTGTAGTTGTCGTCTTGTAGATGTCTTCTAGATTGGTTGGTTTGTTTTTTCGGCATTTCAATCGGGCTTTGTGATCAGGTGCTTGCGATCTTTGTTAAGCTCTTGCTTTTTCCTTCACTAATCGGACCGTGAACCAATTTGGTTGGTGTTTTCGCACAGATTGTCGCTGACACCACTCCAGAGCCGTGAGAACAAAAGCTGCAATATGCTTAGAATGCAATGATAGAATGACTGAGGTTTTGTTTGAATGGATTCAATAAAGATGTGCTGAATCATTTATTCAAAAGAAGAAGAGATCGTTGAGGGAATATTTCATATAATATAAGTTTTGATGGTAAAAGTGGATCAGGGTATCTAGGCTTTTGTATAATATGAACATGGAGACCTATAAATGACGTGGTTAAATGGCGGGAGTTAATTATGATTAACAATACAACTCAGACAGTCATAACGTAAGTCAATTATGACCTATAAATGATGTGGTTAAATGGAGGGAGTTAATTATGATTAACAATACAACTCATACGCAAGTCAATTATGATTAATAGGGTGAGGAGAGATAGTGGGAGATGTAAGAAGATGTTATTAGAAATGAAGAGAGATGTGGAATTGCCTCAATTTAATAAATCACCATCGGTAAATCTCAATGGAAGAAAAAGGTACCTTGTATCCAACCAAAATAGTTGGGTCATTATGCTTGTTAATTTTGGATTCTTAGCATGAAATAACTGGAAGGTGGAGATATAGGTAGAGTTCGTCTTTATTCTTGGTTAATTATATGCTGCCTTTTCACAATTTTCTTAAATTATAGCTGTGGTTAGTTTCTGAAATCTTTCAAATGTTATTATAGTTTGCTAAGTTATTCACATGGTATCTTGATCTTTTATTTGAGGGGTTATGCCCGAAAGCTTTTAAGATGACAATTGTGAGCATGACATTTTTGCACATCAATGGATAGCAACTGAGCCTCTATGTTTGTGTCACACCACTTTTTTGCTTTCATTATTTTGTATACTGTTGTGTTGACCATCTTTACTTGATGAAGAATTCATTGCTCATATGCTTGTTGACTATTCTTTGCTTTCATTATTGTTATTTGCTATGCTGGTTTGAAAGGGAGGCATACTCATCTGAACCAAACTTGAGGGAGCAAGCTGACATTTTTGTTTCGATTGTTGTTGAATTTATCAACTCATGCTCAACAGAGCAGATACGTTTGGCACCTGAAAAATGTATGGCAAATGGTTTTATATTCCAGGCTAGTTGCTCTATTGTTCTTGTGTTTTTGCATTCTTCATTATATACGATGCGATATGTATTAAGGAAATCAATGTCTTTTCTATGCAGTTATTTCTGTTTGTAAGAGTTTTAAGGATCAGGTCATGCAGCTCCAAGTTCCCATGCAGGGTATAGCTCCCTTGCGGATGGCGCTCCGTAAAATCCAAACCTCCTCAGAGCAATTGACTCCTTTACATCCAGATTATCTTACTCTCTGTCTTCTGGCAAAGTGCTATAAAGCTGGACTAAGTGTTTTGAATGATGACATTTTTGAGGTCGATCAACCAAGGGACCTCTTCCTCTATTGCTATTATGGGTTAGTTCCATAGAATTATAGGTCGTATCATTATTCCTGATTAACTTTGCTCGGTAATTTAATAATGCTAAAATGCATGTGCTGGTTACCTGGACTATGTGTTTCTTTCTAAATCCATTATCCATATATAACTTTCTTATTCTACAAGGTACATAGCAAAGGAAATGAGCTAGAATATGTATGTCACAGTTCAAAAGAAATATATGGTGATTATTATCGTGGTTTTAATATGTTGGTGCAGATAGTGTATGGATGATGGATCTTGTGGTGGCTTAGTTTGCTTCTTTTAAGCATCTTTGACTTTGCTTAATATATTCCTTAAGTTTCACCTATAAAAACTTGGAAATATGATGGTACAGTTGTTATGCTTTTTAACTGCTCTTGCAGTTACCTCTCTTCTATCTGTTTCTTTGAGCATTAGCAACGCTAATCCTGTTTGTGGGTGTATCATAATCAATATTAAAAGATAGTACAAGGAGAGGGAGGCATAGGGAAGTAGTATGTGGAAAAAGTAAAGGTCGAATATTAAGTGAAGACAAAAAGGAAAATAATGAAAAAGATGAGAGATGTAAGAATAGTAGCCTGCATTGAGGAAATATGCTATTATGTAAACCAGACAGCACCTACAGCTAAGAGACCTTTCTGTATGTTATCCTAGACCAACAATTTAACTACTGTATTATACTGCTCATATTGTACTGTATGTACTTTTTTTTTCAAATACTGGTAACGGCATAGACAAGTCTGCACATACCGAGTGCATTGCCTGGTACTAGTTGTGTACTGAATATACCAGCCTAGTAATGTCTGATACAGAGTCTATATCTAGTAATGTAGGTCCAGAAGCTGTTTTTGCAGCTGTTGTAGACTTTTCCAACTGGTCTTCAACAAATATTCTGGTCATTGGAGTCAGTTTTGACTATGGGAGTGTTTGGTTGGATGGATGAGGAATAATAATAGATAAAGAATGGAATAGACAAGGAATAACATTACCTATTTGGTTGACATTAGGAATAGATAAGAAATAGTATTATCTTGTGTGGTTAGCATAAGGAATAGACAATGAATAGAGAAGAAAATTGACCAAAATATCCTTCGTAACAGTATAATTAATTATATTATAATTTGTTCTAATTAATAACAAAATAATAAAAATATGGATTAATGTAAAATAATTTATAAAAAATATTATTCATTTTATTTTCATAAAAATCAATTGAATCTTCATAAAACAATAATAATTAAAATATTATTTAATAATAAATTATATTCAATATATGTAATTATTAAAATTAATTTATTAGTTTGATTTTTATATCTTATGTAATATTATAAACGTTGAAGGGTAATGTTGAAAAATATCATATGGAATAGATGAGAAATATTATTCCTTGGGTTGAGGTAAGAAATAATTTTTCTTGTCCACGAGAAATAGTATTCCTTATCCGTTCCTTATTCCTTATTCCTTATGATCCACCTATTCTTGACAATAAGTTGTTATCAAATAAGGGAATAGGTAGGCCATAAGGAATAATATTCCCCATCTATTTTCATCCAACCAGGTTATATAAAGCTCCCGAGCCCTTCATTCTTTCATCTCTAGCCATCCTTGGTCTTATTTTGGTTCAAAACTTTCTCTAACTCTATCTCAAGCTCTCTCAAGTTCTCTTAATATGCTGCTGAAGTTGTACAGTGATCATGCTTGGCATCAAACTCAGCCGTTACAAGTTGAAGCCTTTGAGTTCTAATGCATGTCACTCTTTTTCTTTAGTATTGAACTAATGGCATATTATCTTGCTTAACTAAAGGCATATTTGGTATGCTATAATGGACTGAGCTTTGTTACATTCCCCATATTTGGTATGCTATTAAATCAATTACTGAATGGAATGATGATCCATGTTTTTCATTCCATTTTTATGTTTGGCATGACATATCGCAAACAAGAATGAAAACAAAATGTGTCAAATGTCCAAAATACCCCCATTTTAGAAAATAATGTAGACAATAATATAATATTAATATTAATATAGTTTTATTCCATTTTATATGTTTGGCATGACATTACAAACAAGAATGGAACCAAAATGTGTCAAATGTCCAAAATACCCCCATTTCAGAAAATAATATAGATAATAATATAATATTATTAATATAAGGATAAATATTACAATAAATACTATTAATATCATAATATTATAATAAGATATTATAATGTTATTATTAAATACTATTATAATAATATTAGATAAAAATATTGCTAGAATTACTTTGTTTCCTATTCCACTTATGTTATGTTTGTAGACATAGGTTTACTTTGTTCCGCATCTATATGGTACCTCTCCATTTACTCCCTTTATTTCCTTTGGAGGTTGTGAATGAGATGATATAATATAAATGGAATATAAGTTAATTGATATAATATAAACATGATTGATATGATATTTATATTATACCTCTCACAAATATAATATAAATTATTAATTGATTTTCACATTTGAAGAGTTGTGGGTAGTATTAGAAGAGAGTTTTTGATTAAAAACTGTAATGATATTCACTTTAGATGGAATGAAAATAGAGGATTTGCAATGAAATTTCATTACATTGTAATAGTCATTCCAAGCACCCACATATACCAAACAACATAATGAAGGCACAAGCCATAATGGCCATTCCATTGTAGGGCCCATTGCAACATACCAAACGTGCCATAAGAAATTTGTTTGAATTTGCATTTCAACGTCTAAGTATTACCATTGTATTTGAATTCCTTAGCAATGCAAATTATTTTATTGAAGTGTTTTGTGTTTATCCCATATTTAAGTTTTTGTTCAATTTATACTAATATTTCACATTGTTTTTAAAGTAACATAAAAAAACAAGATTTAATGAAAATGGGTCTTTCTTTCCTATTTGGTATAGTCCATCTGTACCTAAGTTTACTGTCTGTCTGCAGAGATTTTAAACCTTGACTAATAAGTGGTCCTAATTCTTCAATTAATAAGTCAAAACTGGTGATATTTGAAGCATAATCATGATGTACTGCTTTCATTATAATCTTGATTCGATAAGTAATGCTGTACAGCTAGATATTCTAACTACAACTTCTTTGACCCAGACCTAAGAAAGCTCTGTGAAATACCCTATGATTATGACTTATGTAGTTATATGATCATATTTAATCTGTTTAATGCATTATATTGCTGCTATATGGATCAGAGGGTGTTGATACTGCCTTGCAGGCAATGTTCGGTTTGTGACAGTTTTAATTTATTGTAACAGGGGAATGATAAATATTGGATTAAAGCGTTTTGTGAAAGCTTTGGAGTGTCTTCACAATGTGCGTAAACCATAGATGTGTTGAAATGATTATCAAAAAATTTGGAGTAATTTGAACTTTTTTCAGGTCGTCACTGCACCAATGACTGCTTTAAATGAAACAGCTGTTGAAGCATACAAAAAGTATATTCTGGTTTCACTTATCCTCAATGGACAGGTGCTCTGTTCTTGTCTTTTCCCCTTGTTTCTTGAAGTATAAATGCAATGTTGTCTTGAAGTACAAATGTAAAAACAGTCTAGCTTAAGGAGCTTGGACGGGGCGGGACCTAGATTTAAAAAAAACCGCTTTGATTAGACTCAAGATCGGTAAAGACTAGAATAAAATAAGTGAGCCTGAACAATATTTTTTCATAACTGTCTACACCTATGTCATTCAATGGCTTTAACAATTTTGAGTAATAGATTCATTGCTGGAAACAAAACATTTTGTATATCCATATATTTCAAATGAACAGGTGTACTCATTCTTGTCAATGTTTGCTCAAAGTATGGGGCAATAGTTGCTGTTGAATCTAATCTGAAAACATACTCAAATATATTCAAACTGCTAATCTTTATCTTGAATTCTTGATGCTAACAAAAGCTGTCAGATTGCTGATTTTAAATTATCTTTCACAGGTTCCATCATTCCCGAAGTATACATCTGCAGCTGCTCACAGGAATCTGAAGAGCTATACTCAGGTACTCATAAACCATGAAAATGATTAAGTTGCATTTCCTTTATAATTTTTTTTGTAGCTAGATATTTTTTTTGTTCATATGCAACAAGTTGTCTTTTTTCGTTGAATACTTAATGTGATTCACTACAGATGTAGTCTGAATTTGGCAATTTTTGGTTTCTTAATAACCAATGTTTTAAAACCCAGATAGGGCCAGCTGGTTCAATCGAAACCAGAATAAATCAGGAAATAAAAAAAAATGATCAAATTGGATAAATCTGGTTAAAAAAGCTGGATCCAATTAATTAATTTAATAATTTAAATATTACTTCATAAATATAATAGTAATTTAAAATAATATTACTTTGGGAAATAAAATTAATAATAATAAATGAGCTCTTGATGACATCAGTAGCATTAAATATTTTATTGAGAAATGAAGAAGATAATAGTCATGTCTCTTTCTCATTGAAGTTTGCAGATGTCCATGCGAAATATAAATTGATTACCCATTAATAAATGGACTTTTCATCATTAATGAATGCAATACTTAATTTCTAAATATTTTTATTAAATTATAAGAGTCCAACCGCACTGGTTGGTGGATAGGTTGTGATTGGTCCATCTCAAAAGATTGCATGTAACTTGTTGATCGTGTGGATAAACTTTAGAAACTTAATATCACATTGGAAAATAAAATTATATTCATGTGAGTGCAAGTAGAAATTATTTTTTCCAAAAAGTGGAAATTTTCAATACTATATCTTAAAATGTGTCATGAAAAAAGTAATTTATCCAATGCTAACTCCTTTTTCTATTTAGTTAGAGATGGTACTTGCAGGATGCAAATTAAGTAGTCATGGTCTAATATTTTCATCTTTATAAAGTTCCACTGTTCCAGTATTTCTCTAAAAGGTTTTAGTTGGTGGTCCATGTCAAAGTGGTTCATGTGCTCTCATATACTTATGGCTATGAGGACCTAGATACATTGCATATACAAAATGCAGTTGGAATTATGCAGCCACATACATTCACATAACTCGCTTAGGTGACTGCATTGCTTGCATATTGATTGCATAATATATAATCAACATTGCCCAACTATTGGAAATAATACTCTAGCTAAGCAATATAAATTGGCACTTGATTATGGTCTAGCCTACTATTCAATATTTTTCTTCTTTTTTTTTAGTTTATTTTTTCCTATGAGAGATTTAGTCTCTTCATTTGTAGTGATTAAGACCCTAACAACTGTATACATTGTACTTTTATCTTTTATGAGTATAATAAATTTCAAATAGCTTTTAAGTATATACCACAGATATAACATTATAACTGCATACTGTATATGCATTATATAGTGACTTAACTGCCTACGGCCTGCATACATTTTTTAAAACCTTGATTCAGAGGAGTCAATACTAGTAATTTGCTTTCCTCTAAGGTGCCTACAATCAAAATGTTCATTTTTTTCTGTTTTCTTCAGTTCTATTGGAAACCTATTTGCCTGTCACGTCTTTTTTAGAACATGGACATCAGCCCTTTTTATTTGTTCTATCTCTACTTGACTACTTTCTGGAACAATGGTGATTTTCAATTCATTATCATGTACAGATGTATAAAGCTTTTCTGACCATTACCATCTGATAAATTGAAGGAGCTGAACATTAAGTTCCATTTCTGCAGATCCTATATGAGATAATGTTATTTTCTAGTTGGCTAGTTGCCTTAATTGGCAAGTACATTTTCACTTTTTTTTCCTGAGGTGCAGTAATTATTTTATATACATTTATTAACTTTAAATGGCTCTTGAAATATTTGGATTGACTGTTTATGCCTTGGTCTGATGTTAGTGATTCCAAATATATATATGCTTACTTTAGAGTACATATATGATCATTTTTGCAATATTTGGTGAACTTGCAGTCGGCAAACTGAGCTTATTGCATAATTACTTTGCTAATGAAAAGCTTTCTTTAGATCATTGCTAGTTCTGTTTTGTATCTAGTTTGGAAAATTTTGCGTAGTTCATCACTTATGAACTTTTCTCGGCAGCCATATGTTGATCTTGCTAATTGCTATGCGACTGGGACATTTTCTGAATTTGAGGCCTGCATCCAAACCCACCTGGAGAAATTTCAATCTGTGAGTACCTTATTTCTCTATTGTGTGT
The DNA here is from genome assembly GCA_034359265.1 of Canna indica. Classification (NCBI taxonomy): domain Eukaryota; kingdom Viridiplantae; phylum Streptophyta; class Magnoliopsida; order Zingiberales; family Cannaceae; genus Canna; species Canna indica. The sequence goes on from CP136897.1 coordinate 5,828,136, forward strand.
TCTTGGAGACAATAGTTATATAATTCTTCTGGGTTCAGTATGGATTTCCTATGAATTGAAAGAGGGAAAGCATACTCATGAACTTAACTGTCATCCTCAATATATAGACGAGGAGAAATTATGAAAGTGTTGAAAAAGAACGCGTAAAGAGCAAAAACCTCCCCTAAATTATGACCCTTTTGCAATTACCCCCCATGAACTTTGAAATTAGACAAAAAAAATTAAAATTTATGAAACTAACAAAAACACCCCCCCTCCGTTGACTCACGGAATCTTTTTAAAATGACACGTGGTAGCACAAATATTAAAAGATAAATTAAAAAGTTAATTGAAAAATTAATAAATTAGAAATTAGGAAATATTAATTGCTAGGAAAGTTAATTAGGAAATACATTTGCAATTAATATTTCCTAATTTTTAATTTATTCAATTAACTTTTTTATTTATCTTTTAATATTTGGACCAATGAAAGGCTGCCACGTGTCATTTAATAAAAAAAACCCGTTAAATAGATAACATTGAGTTAACAAAGGGGGTGTTTTTGTTAGTTTCATAAAGTTTCATTTTTTTGTCTAATTCCAAAATTCGGGGGGGGGGGGTAATTGCAAAAGGATCATAGTTTAGGGGAGGTTTTTACTCTTTACCCAAAAAGAAAAGAAGAAATTATTATCCATATTTCGATAGTATCACTTCTACCTTATTTTTCTGAACACCCCCCTCACACTCAAGACAATTGCAAACACAAATTATTTGAGTTTTAAAAACTAAAGAATGATAAGAAAGTTATGTTTCTAGCACAAGGCTGAGATTGAGACATGGAATGAGCTGAAATAATATACATCACTTTGCATGAGATACGACAAGGATTTATTGAAATCTAGTACTTATTTTGCAGGACAGCAACCTTGGATTGGTGAAGCAAGTTTTGTCTTCTCTGTATAAGCGCAATATTCAAAGACTGACCCAGACTTACTTGACCCTGTCACTGCAAGATATAGCAAATGCTGTCCAACTCAAAACACCAAAGGAAGCTGAGATGCATGTACTTCGAATGGTAAGTTTGTGATTCTGTGTTCCCATCATAAATTAATCTTTTTAGTTGTATGTTAGCGATGGAGACTCCTTTCTTCTATCCATGATACCAGATTCAGGATGGAGAGATATTTGCGACAATAAACCAAAAGGATGGAATGGTCAGTTTTCATGAGGATCCTGAGCAATATAAAACTTGTCATATGATAGAGCATATTGATTCTTCAATCCAAAGGTATTTAACAAACTCAGTTTATTTTTTTCGCTTATTTCAGTTATGATGTGTCTCCACTAATGTGGTCATGGGCCATTATTGCATTTTAGGACCTTCAGTTGTTATAAATGGATTGAGTCTGTTGATAGTGTGGGGTGAATATAGCTAATGATGTTCCTTTGCAGCTCTTTCTTCCTTTTAATTTGATTTCTTCTTTAGTCTAAGTACTTTTTTATTAGGCTGATGTTCACCTGATCCATATTTCTATTGACAATTTGACATTCAGACTAGTCTATCAATTTTCAACGTTATGTAGTTAGGTATGAGTTAGGTCAAGTTATTTGAGGGCTCAAGTCATGTAACATCAGCCATTCAATTACAGCTGTCATTTTTTTGCCTTCTTCTTTAGTAATAGAAGAAAGTTAATTAACTATTACTTCAGTTACTTAACTATGAGTTCTCTTTAGGAAATAACGTGAGATCACCAGTGTCTCTCTTTAGCAGAACCATAAATATTAAAAACCTATAATATTCAATCTACCACAACTTTCCTATTCAATTACATAGGAGTTCTAGATTGAATAAACATGTTCTAGACCAAGCATTCAACATAGATTGGATGGATAAATTGCTAAATCTATGCCATGATTACATTTTCTTAACAAATCTTTCCTAACTTTTTTCCACACAACTATCTCATTGAGTTTCATGTACTGTATTGTGATAAATCTATTCATAGTTAACAGATATGTGAACTTCTGATTATTTTTCCTATGCGGTCAGTTGAGATGGCTCAAAATGTAAGGCTAAACCATGATTCAGACTCGTCATACAATCAACTCGGTGGCTTCAGCTTGTGCCCAACTTCGTCTGGCCAACAAAACCTGAGCAAACCCAAACCCAATCTGATTACACCCAAACCAAAATAAACTGCGGGATCACACTAATCTAAACACAACCCACATTTGGTTTCCATCCGTTATTTCCCACCGCCCTAACCAAAACACAAACACACATCTGCAGTCAAGGAACTGGCCCAACTACTCAAGCAGTAGTCACGTGCTAGGAGCCTAGGACATTTGGGATTTCACTTATCCTCTTTGATGGATAACACCTTCAGTTGTCATTTTTACCATTCTTTCATGCTCTGTGTTGTGCTTCCAGATGCAATGTTTAAATGAGGTGCTTGAGATGACATGTTAGGGTTCAAATATCTGGGTCTGATCTTGTGTTCAGTCTGGATCAGATCTTGGGCTCATGCTTGAGGTGCTGGGTCAGAATGGTGATTGCAGTGGCATTAAGTTTTAAGCCACCTTAGCTACCACATTAACATATTGGTCAACTGTGGATAAATTGTTTACAAAACAACAATCAGGGGATTGTTTTGTGAAAAAAATAGGAGTTGGGATGCACTTAGCATTTTAGCAATAACAAATGTGAAATCATGGGATAGATTTAGCTGTATACCCAAAAATCCAAAATTACATTAGATGTGCGATTTGATGAATTAAGCTAAAAAGTTCTTTTCTACCCTTTCTATTAACCTGCATCCATGTGCTACCCATGCTAGAAACCTGCACTGATGTTGCACAATGTTAAGGAGTATCTCTGTAAATTATAGAAGGTTAGGCAAACCATGGCTTGGAATTAGGGCAAATTTACTGAGTAGGAGGATTAACTCTAATTCATATTGCTTTGATTATTTTTGTAAATGTAACAGAGAGAGAAGCAATCTCCAATTCCTATATCTGTTATGCTGTTCTTAATACATAAGAATAGCAATTAAAATTTGCTTAATTTTTTTCCATGCGTTGAACTTGTCTCCAGGCAGGAGATTTTTCCCCAAAACCAAGGTTAAAAATATCGGTACCGGTGTTTGACCCGTACTGATACATATGGGTACCAGACCGTTCTAACACATAGTATAGTCTGTTGGGTGAAATGGCACACTAGGAGGAGGAGGGGGGGGGGGGTTGTTTGAATAGTGTGTTATCTAAACTTGTCGCCTAATTTCGGTTTTAATCGTTTCTTAATTAGTTAGGCTAAACACAGTGTTAAAAGCAAGCGGAAACAAAATAATATATCAATGCTAACACAAAGATTTATAGTGGTTCGGCCCAAATACCTGCTCCACTACCTAAGCACTCCGCTTAGGATTTTCAAACTAAGTTTACTAGATTAAATCGTTTCCCTTACATAGAGGACTTTGACTTGAAGAGTCTCACTCTCAACTTAAGACACTTCCACACCCGGAAGTCTCCGCCTTCTTACCGAGAGCACTCTTCCACCTCAACCCTAAGGGATAACTCAACTAATCCTAGTAAACTACGTTTACATAAGTGGCTTTACACCTTCTACACCAAGGTAACCACTTAATCACAAGACCTAACACTAGGTCTTCTACAAACTCAAATACAAAGAAGTAAACAAGAAAATATACAAGTAATGGAGCAAAAAATACAACAATACAAATACTTAGCTCCAACACAATGAATTCTAGCTCCTCTTGATGCCTTGATGATGAATCAAATCAAGCTTGAAGGCAAACTCAATGAATGAAATATCAAACTAGGATTTCTCGAAGAAATGACTCAATGAAAGCTTGGAATTGATCAATGATGGCTCAATGAAGTGTAGGAGTGATCAAAAAGTGTCTAAGGAAGGCTTAGGCTTGAGTATTTATAGAGCCAAGAAGAAATGGAATGAAACAGCCGACTCAACGGGCGGTAAACTAGCAGTTTCCGTCGTTCGGTCGCTTGTCGGTCGATCGTTGGCAATTCTTACTTCTGCCGCTCTGTTCGGTCGACCGGAGGGTCGACCGACTATATCGCGAACAGGCTCCTCTGTTGTCCGGTCGACCGCTCGGTCGATCGAAGTAGCCATTGCCAATTTTTGGCACACTTCGGTCGATCGACCGGTCGACCGAATTGGCTACTGCCAGATTTTGACACCATTCGGTCGACCGACCGGTCGACTGACCGGTCGACTGAACTTGGACTGGGCAGTTTGGTTAGGTTTTGTTTGTTCGTTTTATGGGTCCGTCTTCGCTAAGTCTACTTATATAACATTTATTAACTCAAAGTTAATAACTTTAAAACATAAATATTATATAAGGATTACTCCCTATTTGAATTCAATAAAAATATCTAAAAAATCAAAATCCTTAATAATTAAAATCTAGTTTTTGGGGTCTAGTACAAATTTTCGAAAAACGAAAATTTTCTGATCTTTCGAGTCAAGAATAGGTAGGCTAAAGACTTCCAAAAAATCCTAAAAAATATCTCGTTATCTAGTTTTAACCCAAGGAACAATTACCGTCATTTTTTATGTCAAGTAAATGTCTAGGTCATGTAGCCCTCCAAGGAGCTCCCTAGGCTTAGTAAATTTCAGGGCGGTTTTTGAGTTTTCATGTTTGGGATTCGGGATTGGTTTTTGGGTTTGTATGCATTATCATGAGGATTTACAATATAAACTAGACACCCTAGACCTAAACTTTAACTTCTCGAAGAATCCCGAGCGTCGACGAGCGGCCTTGTCGATTTCTCCGATTTTTTTGATCGCGGACATCGTGCGCTAACCGATTTGGAACCTGAAAGATTTATCAATGAAACATTAGTTCCTTGTTTGTTATCATTAAAATCGAGATTTAGACCAGGGTTGAAAACCTTAAGCCAACACAGTCTGGTACCAAAAATGGTACTGGTAGGTGCACTTAGCATGATGCACTATGCACCATACTGCTATGGTGCACTCTAGCAGTACCACCCATATTGTTAGGGGTGTCCACAGATCGGGTTTAGGGAAAAAAATTGACCCGACCCGACCAAGTGTAATGGGGTCGGGTCGGGTTGAAATTTTTTTACCTCTCAAACCCGACCCAACCCAACTCGACCTAGTTCGGGTCGGGTAGTCGGGTTTACCCGTTTAGGTAAAAAAAAAGAGTTTTTAATTATATATATATATATATATTAAAAATAATTAAAAATAAATGTTTTTAATATAAATACTTTTAAAATGATTAAAAAATGTAAATAATCGAGTCTTCGGGTTGGGTCTCGGGTCATCGGGTTTCAAATTCTAAAACCCAGGCGGTACTATTGAATAGCGGCGGTACGTTCGATATCGACAGGTACCGGGTGTACCGGATACCGGCTTTCTGACCGTACAAATTTTAAACCTTGCCCAAAACTACTGTTGAACATCATCCAGGGAGCTCTTAAACAAGAAAAGCAAATATTTTATGTATACTCTCACCGTAATGTGTGTTTTTAAATGATGTTTAGAAGAGAAGATAGATGATTTACAATGGTTACATGATACAAGTCTAGAACACCAGGGTCTATTTGGTTGATGGAATAGATGAGGAAAGAAATATTGTTCCTTATGCCTCAGCTAAAATCTGTTCTCTTGTTTGATTGCAACTTTTTGGTAAGGAATAGTATTCGTTATGGATGAAGAACCTCAACTCAAGGAATAGTAATCACCACCTATTCCTCATGACATTTTTTACTACTGTCATTTAATATTTATAATAATTACATAAGAGTATTAAAAATTTAATTATTAAATTGATTTTAATAATTACATATACAAAATATAAAATGCTATACATACAATACAATATTAGTGTCTATTTTTTATTCTTATTGTTATTTTGCGGAGATTCAAATAATTTTCTATAAATAAATGATAATAATAATTATTTTTCAATATTAACAAATTATTTTTACTGAATTCAAAATTATTATTTGATTTTAAAAAATTATTTTACACTAACACATTTTTATTATGTTATTATTTAGGAAATATTATTAATACACTGTAATTTGAAAACATGAATGTTCACTATTATTAACAAGGTTATTTTGGTCACTTTCTTTTCTATTCCTCATGCTAATGCTAACTAAATAAGGGAATAACTACTCCCGGTATATTCATAATGTCAACTAAAAAAGATAATACTATTTCTCGTCTCATATCTTATCTATTTCATTCCTTTGCACTCCTCGTCTATTCTATTCCTTATGGTTTCATTGCATCAACCAAACAGGCCCTTAAAGTGATTGCTAGCATGCAACATTTTATTCACAATATTTTTTGTTTGATCAGATAATGGATATCTGGTAACATGGTTTCACAGTGAGTTTATACTTATCTTAGTTCACATGCCAACTTGTTTTTCATGTGTTTTCATCTTCATATATTGGAAGTCCTCTATGTGCAATTATGCTATAGTTTTGTCTCTTGTATTGTGCAAATGGAATATAGCTGGAAGAATGATGCGATAATTTGATCTCAACAAATTAAGGCCATTATGTTTTTACTCATGGGCCTTTGTTTTATCATTTTTTACACTATGTAACTACTGTCCTGATATGTAAGCTGCAAAAAAGAACATCCATTAACTTTTTTAATTCTGACAGAAGTCAAATTATTTGTGTAAATGACTCGTGCTTCACCGCTGCTTCATTTTCTTTGATGCAGGTTGATGGCATTGTCAAAGAAGCTGAGTTCTCTAGATGAACATATTTCGTGTGATCCTGCATATTTGGCAAAGGTGAGTTACACAGTTCTGTTTCCTTTTTAAGTCCTTCAGTGCTGATGGGATATCGGTCTCTTGTCATGCACAGTTTGGAAAAGAGCGTCAAAAATTTGATTTTGATGAGTTTGATTCTGTCACACATAAATTTCTATGAAGGTAAGCAGCCCTACCACTGAAAGCACTGAAAGAAAGTGGTCGATGGAAGAACTTTCTCTGTGGCTAGTGTTCTCTGTTATCTTCTATGACTCTTGTTTTCTCAATTGTGTATCTTTTTATCTTTCCAGTCAATTCAAATGAGTCGAGTCTCTATGTAGGATAACTTTGTTTTTAGCTCCATATGATGAATGGCAAAGGAGGTAATTTAGAGTAGATATTATTAAAATATAATGGGTTTGATTAATAAGAGTTGTTCACTTCTATGAAAAAGTACTCGGCTACATTCATACACAGCATCGCTAGAACCAATGAGTTTCTTTTACAATTGTCATGAATCAGGGCACCTCTAAAGTGAAATTGACCATGCATAAGGTAATCATGGTGCCTTGGGTTCAGGGACAAACTTCACATAATTGCAACATGAGATTTCTTATATGACTAGGAGTCCATTGAACTCAACTGATGAGAAATTCTTAGACGAAGTCATTGCCCAACAAGTTGATTGTTTATGAAATAAGATAACCTCCTATTTGAGAATGCATCCATGTGTTGGTTTATCTGATTTATGGTATCTAATCTCAAATGAATATATGATATTGAATATTTGAGATCTCATCATGATAGGAACTTGTTTCATCATCGTTGTGATATGTACGGCCAATGATATGTAAGACCAACATCCTACGAGTGACCAACCTCCTACGATCTCTAGATTTTACCAATGACTTTTTCTTGAATTAAGCTTTTTTTGTCGAGCATCAAACATTATATATTACGTAAATATGTATACCTAATTGAAAGAGATGACAAATTTTCCAAAATCTGGAAAATTAAAATACCGTGCAAAGCAGGGGTTTGGAAGGATATAAAGTCCCTTAAGGCCTCAATTCAACAAAGTTTTCATGTTTTTATATGAACAAGTGCATACTATACGGTGTATATAATTAACTATATTTGTAATTTATAAATATTAAATGCTATTCATAATTGTGTAAAGATATGGATCATATAAGATTTCATGCATGATCAATTTTTCGCCCATTTGAGAAAATGTAAACCACGTGTTTTTGTCCAAGTAAAAGACTGGGTCAAGTAGTCGACTTTTATATGGATATTTGAATCTAAAATCGTATAAAATTTACCTTCCCAAACCTAAATATGAAACAGATTGGGTAGCTATAAAACTATCAGCTTGGAACTAGTCATAATTGGTATCAAGTACTCAACAGAATGGGTCAAGTAGGATCCGAATATAGAAGAATATCTGATATGACATTAAATGGGTCATGTAGGATCCGAAAATAGAAAAAAAACTGATAAGTGGATAAACAGTCGAAATATCTGATATGACATTAAATGGGTCATGTAGGATCCGGAAATAGAAAAAAAACTGATAAGTGGATAAACAGTCGAAAGTACACTACTATTAGCTTAAAATGCTATTAGGTTTGGGTTAATATGTAAGGGTTATTAGGTTTCAAATTTAACTCTATCCAAAATTGTTTTTTTTATATATATAATTTAATGGTTCGTTTGCGATAGGATTGGATAAGATATTATATCAAATAAGAAAGTATTAGATAATTTTTTTAAAAATCCGATATACGAGTATTACCGGATATAATATTAAATTTATATAAAAATTTAATCATATTTTTTTTAATTCATGCACATAAATTTATTTTTATTTTTATTTATTTTTATCCTATGGAGCAAACAAAGTACTTGGGTGTCCGACTTGACTAGACCCTAAAATAAAATGACCAAAGTAAAACAGGAAAGTAAAACTCATCTGAATTAACTAACCCTTACGTTTATACCATTATTTCAAAAGAAAATAATAATAAAACAATTACTATTTTAAGAAAACATAAAACTAGTAAACAATAAAGAAAGTTCTATAAATGAAATTTTATAGAATTATTGGTTGCAGTTTGTATTTGGATTTTTGAGTGATAAAATAGAGGATTAATTCAATTTGAATTCATATTTTTAACGTGTCCTAATATTGGCTTGTCGTGAATTAATATTATGCTCGTGTTATCCTGTTCCATTCGCTCCTCTCTGTTCCTGGCATTAACTGCGCTGGTCTTCCTCCTGCTTCCTCTCAGTCTTCCGAGTCTCTCTTCCCTCCCTTCGAAATCCAACCCAAATCCAATCTTATACGGCTCTGATGGCGGAGAAAATTGCTCACCTGCCGCCGTCCGTCGACCTGAGGAGCGGCTTCTGCCGCGAGACCAAGATCTTCCACAGCCTCCGCACCCCTGTCCCCCTCCCCCCCGAATCCACCCCCCTTTCCACAACCTCCTTCGCCTTCTCCCTCCTACCATCCCCGCTCCCCTCCCACCCCGCCATCATCGATGCCGCCACCGGTGCTTCTGTCTCCTACGCCGACTTCGTCGCCCGCGTGCGGAGTCTCGCTACCACCCTCCGCTCTCGCACCGGCCTCTCCAAGGGCGATGTCGCCTTCGTCATTGCGCCCTCCGGTATCGACATCCCCGTCCTCTACTTTGCACTCCTCTCCATCGGTGTTGTCGTTTCACCGGTTAACCCCCTCAGCACCCCCGCCGAGATCGCGCACCAGATTCGCCTCTCCAACCCTTCCATCGCCTTTGCCAGCGCCGCTACCGCGAGCAAGCTCCCGCCCGACCTCCCCACCATCCTCCTCGGTTCACCCCGTTTCCGGTCCTTGTTTGCGTCCGCCAAGGAGACGCTACCTCCGGTGGAGGTCCAGCAATCGGACACGGCGGCAATCCTTTACTCGTCCGGCACGACGGGGCGGGTGAAGGGCGTCGCACTGACCCACCGGAACTTTGTGTCGCTCGTCGCCATGTACCACGCCTCGTTGCAGGAGGCGTTGGCTGAGGCTGCGGAGGAGGCGGATGATGGGCCGCCAGTGTCACTCTTCACGATCCCGCTCTTCCACGTGTTCGGGTTCTTCATGGCAATCCGCTCGGCGGCGCTGGGAGATACGATCGTGTTGATGGAGCGGTTCGATTTCGAGGCGATGCTCCGGGCGGTGGAGCGATACAGGGTGCGGTTCATGCCGGTGTCTCCGCCGCTGGTGCTGGCGATGACGAAGTCCCCCGCTGTCATTGGCCACGACCTCTCCTCGCTGAGGAGGCTGGGCTGCGGCGGGGCCCCACTGGGGCCGGAGGTGGCAGAGAGCTTTGTCGCCCGCTTCCCCAACGTTGAGATCTTCCAGGTTCTATTCGACAAGTGGCCTCACTCATATTTTTAACTTAAAAACAAATTGACGGCCGTCCGGCCCGTCCTCCTGTGTTTTGGTGTGATTGCAGGGATATGGGCTGACGGAGTCGACGGGTGGCGTAGCATCGAGTAAGAGTCCGGAGGAGAACAAGGTGTACGCCTCGACCGGGCGTCTCGGGCCAAACACGCAGGCGAAGATCGTGGACCCAGTCACGGGAGAGGCGCTGGGCCCCGGGCAGCGGGGTGAACTCTGGCTTCGTGGTCCCAGCATAATGAAAGGTCCGTATCACCTCCCAAATATTATGAACTTTGTATATTCCACGAGCGTGTGCAACGTGGTGGTTGAATGGGAATAAGCTTACGGTTACGGCTATTGGTTTAAACGATTTAGATTGATTATTTTTACTAAAATCAATTTTTATATTTGAGACCAAAAAATAATAGTAACTTATTAGGTAACAATTTTTCTATCTTGGACCCAAAATATCAGATATTGTATTGTAAACATAAATATATTTAATTTAATTTCGCATATTGTAAACATAAAAATATTATTAAACATTATAAAAAATTATTTGCACAAGCAAATGCTATATTTTTAAGATTGTATATGTTACATGCAAGCCATTTTACTGGTATATTCTGATAACAAAATATGTAAAAACAATTTTACTATAAATAAAGTACAAAATAGAAAAAATTATTACATTAATATAGATATTATATTAATTCTCATTTCATATTTATTAATTTTATTGTTAAAAAGAAATGCTGTAACGTTGACATACTTACAAAATTGTAATGCACTGAATGTTGACTGCTAAATAATAGTCTATCTAAAGAAAAGTATTAGTGCTGGAGTTGGTAAGCATTCTTGTCAGGCATAAGATCAGGATTTGTTGGAAACATATATTTTATAGAGCAGCTTGCATTTCAAATTTGATCCCATACTTTGAGCTAGTTGAACACGAACTGGCCAAGCCCGAGTCACTAATTATTGGTCAGGTCATGAACAGTTGGTTGAGTTGTATGTTTAATTTATTCAAATACACACTCTTTATTAGAGAGGGCGATGGATATATATATATATATATATATATATATATATAATATAAAAGTAAGATTCACCGCTGCATGTGACACTTTCACATGAAAAGTTTGCTGACATGGCAGCTTTACAAAATTTGTAATTTTCGTTTTTTTCTACTATTAGTTTCAATTGTTAATTCCAATCCCATTTGTTAACTTCCCGCATTAATTTTAATTGTTAATTTCAATTTAATATTAATTCCAATAGTTAATTCTATGCAATAGTAATGAAAGTCAATTGTTAATTTCAATCCCATTTGTTAACTTCCTGCATTAATTGTTAATTCCAATTTAGTATTAATTGCAATACTTAATTCTATGCAATTCCTGCATTAATTTTAATTGTTAATTCCAAATTAATTCCAATCCTTAATTCTATGCAATAGTAATGAATGTCAATAATTATTTAGATCACACCGCATTAATTCATTGTGTAGCTGTCGATTTAGATTTATTTTATTAAATTTCACCATTCTCTCTCTCTCCCACATTAATTTAATTTACTGTATTGCTAAAATGTAAATTTATTTATTTATATTAAATTTCACCATTCTCTCTCTCGCATTAATTAACTGTGCGGCTGTTGGCTGTCAATTTAAATTTATTTTTATTAAATATCAATGTTCACTTTCTCTCTCCCGCATTAATTCACTTTGTGGCTGTTATTTTAAATTTATTTTTTAAAATTAAATTTCATCTCTTTCTCTCTCTGAATTTGAAACGATATAGAAAAATTAACTCCCTTATTTATTAAATCTCTTTCTTGGGTTACCTCTCATTTTATTAAATTCCACCAATCTTCTCTCTCTGAATTTGAAATATAAAAGGAATGGTAACATGCCCCACACTGTGACCTCTTCCTTTTCTAGTTTCCTACCATTTCTTCTTTTTAGTTCTCTCTCTAGGCATCACCATCACTTTACAAGGTTAAAGAGAATTCTTCAAGAAATAGGTAGTTTGGGGATCTAATTTATTTCAATAATGTATTATATTATAACCTATATTATATTTGATGTTTATTCAAAAGATATATATTTTTTTCAGTTTTATATTTACTTAATTTGATTGTTGATATATATATATATATATAAATGCTCTTAGTGCATTTTTTAGTGTTTTTGTATATAAGTCTATTTTTGATATTTTTAATTTTAGATTAATTAATATAGATAATTTTATTGTATTGAATTATTTTTATATTAGTTATCGAGTTTTTGAAATTTCATTTCTTAAGTTCGTTTTTAATAATATTTCAAATCCAAATAAATTTTATATAGTTTAAAATAATTTATATTTCCTAATTTTTTCAATTATTAAATTATATATAATTTTTTTCAATTTTTTAAATTACATATAAAAAAGACTATTTTTTAAAAACTTTTTTTATATATTATTTTATTCGCTGAGATCTATATAGACTATTATAATTTCTTTTGGTGCAGTTTTTTTAGTATTTTTCTATATCGACATATTTATGATGTTTTTAATTTTAGATTTATTATTATTTTACTAATAATTGATGGAAATATTTTTTTATGTATTGAATATTTTTTATATTAGTTTTTGAATTTTTGAAATATCGTTTCTTTAGTTTTTTTAATAGTATTTCAAAATCAAATATATTTATGCACTTTAAAACAAATTATTTTTTTTAGTTTCTAATTTATTTCAATTGTTATATTATATTTGATTTTTATCCATAAAAATTAGTATTTTTGTATTTTTGTATTTTTTATATATTTTGGTTTTTGAAATCTATATTTTGATATATTCTAATTGCTTTGACTCTTTTATTAAAAAAATATAAATTATATCGCTCCAATGAAGAATTTTTATTAAAAATTTGCTCTCTATAAATAAATATAATTTATATAAATGTGTATGATTATATAAGAAGCAAAATATTAATGATGATTCTGTGTATATTTTTTTTAACATTTTAATTTTTTATAATTAAAAATTTTAATCTATTTTTATATTTTTTCATATTAATTATTTGAACCTATTATTTATAAAATTATTTTTATTAGCTTTGTGAGTTTTAAAGAAAATTTTATATAATTCAAAATTTCTTATTTTTAAATGAGTTGTCTACTCTCATACAGTTTTAATTGGTGGAGTTTATTTATGTGTTATTTAATGTTTATTCGTAATTTTTTTTATATAAAATTTTAAAATAATAAAAAATAAAAATCTCAAAGTTATCTTAAATTAAATTATACTTTAAATAATAATATTCATACCCAAATAATTAAGAGTGATAATAAATATTAAATATTTATATAATTTTTCAATGTAATTTTTAATTATTATAAAATGATATTAACCAAATGATATATGTTTTAGATATATTAGATAAATAGTAATTCCTTAATTTAGTAGTTAAACAAAAGTTTACAATTGATTTTTAGAAAATTATATTTTAAATCTCTATAATTATTTATTTAGTATATATTGGATCTTTGTTTTTTATATCCTAAAAATAGTATATATTTGGTATAGATTTTAATTTTATAATGTATTTATTTTTAATAGCATGTAAACAAAAATATCAATAAAATATTATAATAAATGTGTGATTAATGAATAAATGAAATGTTTAATAATAAATTATTTTATATATTTAAAAATGAATAGCGTAATTGAAGAGATTGAAATAAAAAATAATTTAACTATCAATAGTAAAATTATATTGAGTTTTAATTTATATGTCTTTTACATTATTGAGTTTGGTATATTTTAAGCAATAAACAAAAATAATATTTAACAAGAGATATGTACCTTTTTTACTTTTACAATATATAAATTAAATAAAATTGTTTATTTAAACTAATTTTGATAATTTTATTTATCTTTATTATCAAATTTATTTAAAATATATATACATATATAATTGCGCAACGCGTAGGTTTTCGATTAGTTGATTGTATTTCTACACCAAAAACACTTTAAATTAAAAAAAATAAAAACAACCTTAAACAAGATCTTTATATGAATGTCATAATTCATCAATATTTTCTCATGGCAACTTGAATCTTTAAAAGGATTGCTCTTCTGCATTAGAATGCCAAAAAGTGTTGGAGTCGTTGGAAGAGAGAGGTGATGCTACACTTATCCAACTGAGGAAAAGAGAGAAATGTGAGAAAATTCAATATTGTATTCCAAATTCAATATTCTGCAATTCCCCAAGAGAACAAATATGTTAGCCAGGATTCCTGACCAATCCCAATTCATGTCCGCCACATGCCATTTGATAATGAATTCTTAGTTGCTATAGATAAAAGGCCTAAACTCCCATTGTGTTATGCAACCTCTCCTCAAAGCTCTATATAGCATTGTTTGCTAACTTAAGTGCCAAAGAGAATCCCAGGAACTCTTCTTAAGCGAGGAGCAGGGCAATAGCATACCAACTTTTGATTTATTTACATCATATCTCAAGTAGAAGGTTGTTCTACATAATAGGCATTATCTAAAACTTGGGTGAATAGTTTAGTGTGACTTTCATATAGCTAGTCTATAAGATCGGATATGCGAACGAAAAGCTCAAATTCAATGTGAATTGAATTGAAAACCCCCTAATTAGTATTTGAGCTATGTTTAAAATCTGGTTTCATGCCAATTTCTCAATTGTTTGACATGTTTGGTCTCACATACTATATACAAGATACTTTTGCTACATTTTGTCCGTACTCCATATTATGTATGATGCTAATAAATTGTGGGAATTTTAATCAATTTCTACAAAATTCATATATTCAACTCCATTTTTGTTTCAATTTTGATCAATTGAAAAAAAAATATTAAATTGAGGGACCAAACTGGGCAAAACTTAGGAGCGGAATTGGAATTTCACTTTATATAATAGTTTATAAATATGTTTAAAGTTCAATGAGCTTTTGAAATATCTAACTTAATGTACATGTTTAAATATTAGAAGCTAAATGTATCTACTGTTCTATTTTCACGCAAATGTCCTGGTTAGGTTATGTTGGTGATCCTGAGGCAACTGCATCTACTCTGGACTCCGAAGGTTGGTTAAAAACAGGTGATCTTTGCTACTTCGATGATGATGGCTTCCTTTACATTGTGGATAGGCTGAAGGAGTTAATCAAATATAAAGCATATCAGGTGTTCCAACCTTAAGTTTGTTATTTTTATAAAATTTGTAATGTTAATTCTAGTTTGGCTGGAATTTATTTATAAGTATATGCCATATAATCAGGTTCCTCCAGCTGAGTTGGAGCACATACTTCTTTCCCACCCAGAAATAGCTGATGCTGCTGTAATTCCGTATGTATATCTCATCTTTCAATAAACTTCCTCCATACTTTTATGCATTCTAAACTTTACTACTCAAATATGTATATATATATATGTGTGTGTTGTGTGTGCGTGCGTGTGCGTGTATATATATATATATATTGGTGATAGATAATTTAGCAATGATACCAAGCTAGTACCTACATGTATAGAGAAGATAGAGAAGATATGAATAAGTCTGTGATTGATTTAACATTAGTACTACCATGAATTTGTACTGTAATGTCTTCTATTAATGAAGTGCAAATGTGAGCTTGTAAGTTTCTTTATGTAGAAGGATGTAGGTACATCACAGATAACGCTGCCCTCTAGAAATTGCTAATTTGTATTTCCTAGAGCACTCATGACTAAGATTCTGCCTAACCCGTTGTATTTACTAAACTGGTATGTGATTATGGTCCTAGACTTTCTTCTGCTTGTTGTGCTTGCTTCTTGCCTTGTTGCCTCGTCTGAGCATAACGGAAGTTCCAGTTATAATTAAGTATGTAAAGCTAGTCAAGGAGTGTAATATTTTTCAAATAAATCCTAGGTCTTGTACAATGTTAGCTTTGCATCACTGTGAAAGTAAAACAATTAAGAGGGGGGCTTGCTGATCCTTAAGCCTAACTAATATTTCCAATAGTTTGTATGTTTGTTTCAGGAATCATTCATTTAATTAACATGATAACATTGCAATTTGGCATGAGAAACTTCTAAAATCTTTGAGAAATTTGAAAATTAATTTCGCCTAACCTATGGTCAGATGTATTATAGGTCTTTTATTGGCATGATGTAAGGTCAGATGTATAGCTACACTAAGAAATAATTCTTTCATTAGTTGAGGATATCACTGCAGTAATTGGGCTTGGTTTTGAAATATACTGCACTGTCCAGTACATTAGTTGCTTAAATGGATCTTCTCAATCTATTGAGCTATATACAAGGAGGGTAATATCACTACTCAAGCTAAGAGCTATCATTTTTCTGCTTCTTTTTTTTTTCCAAACAAAGTTTCTTTGGTCTTTCTCCACCTCTCTTATAACCACTAATTCTAGCCCTTCTCCTAATGATTTCTTTTTTTCCATCAAACTCTTTATTGATGAATGGAAATAGTTCCTATCCTGATGATTTTAGTAGTGTTGCATGCTCATATACATACAGTAAGTCTATGTTTGGATGGGAGATAAAGTGGGAAGAACAAAAGGGAGAGAGTATCTTTTTTTAATTGTTTCATTAGGAGAAAAGAAAGGGATTAAGATTTATCTTGTTCAGTTTGAGAAGGAGAGAAAGGAAGAGAGAATTGAAGACAAGCCATTTTTTGTACATCAACAAATTTTTTCTCCCAGAATTGAAAGGAAATGGGAGAAAGGAAGAGAAACTTCTTATTCTCTTCTCTTCCTTTTTCTTCTCTCCTTTTTTTTTCCTTCTCTTCTCCTCCTTTCCCTTCATCTTCTTTCTTCTCTCGTCTATATTTTTCATCCAAAGAGAGCATTAAGGTTTAGTTGAATGATTGACTTACTATTTTGCTTCCTAATATATTACAGTATATTTGCAACATGTTCAATGTTGTCATTCTGTTCTCCAAAGTCATTTAAATTTTTTTGGCAGGTATCCAGATGAAGAAGCTGGTGAGATACCCATGGCATTTGTTGTCAGACAGCCTGGAAGCATGCTAAGTGAGGAAGAAGTCATGGTTTTTGTTGGTAAACAGGTATATTGTTACTTGTTTTGGCTCTTCAAATTACCCTGTACATGAAATGTCATTGATTAGTGCAATATAGTCATTGACATTAGCTTTTTGGGGGTTTAATTAAGAAATAATCTTAGGACAATTTAACTATGCGGGTCTTCAAAAATCACCCAATTCATTGTTATTTCAATTTTTTATTGTACCTTGTGTCCTTGCATATCATATTGATGTGTAAAAGAGATATATTTACAACTAAGTCTCTTAGAATACAGATGTTTACAAGTAGGTCTTTTAACAATCCCTCTCAAGTTGGGGCATATATCATGGTGCCCTAGCTTGTTACAAATTGATTCTAGGACCTCCTAAAGACTTAGTTTAAACATCAACTTACAGATGATCAGAGCTCACGAAGGACATGATGACTTCCTTAAGTTGCACCTTTTTTCTCTTATTAAATGGCAATCCCTCTCTATAAGCTTTATTCTCTCATGCAAAATTGGGTTGGAGACGATATACATAGGCTTGATTGTTACAATACACTTTCATAAGCTCAGTCTACTTGAATCCTAGATCAATCGTCGACTGTCTTTGCCAAATTAGCTCATAGGTTGCTTGTCATAACCTGATACTTAACCTTTACACCAGACCTAGCTACAACACTTTGTTTTTTTTACTTTTCCAAGAGATCAAGTTGTCTCTTAGTAGAACGGTAGGTCAACCGGCCCAATCAACATTTATGCACCCTGTCACTCGTAGGCTGCCTCTAGTATGGTATAAGACCTGGAGTACTCTTACAATAGAGAAGCATCTTTAAGGGTGATATCCAATAATCTTCACTAGGAGACTTAATAAACTAGTTGATCGTGCTCACAACAAAAAGATATAGCTACTATAAGATAGTCAAGCTCATCCACACTATGAGTCCACCTATCTTGATATCAACTTGGCATTAGGATGATAGGATTATCCACTGGTTTAACTCCTAACATGCCTACCTCCTCAAGCATGTCAAGTAGATATTTTCGCTGTGAAATTTAGATGTCTTCCCCTAACCATGCAACCTTAATACCAAGAAAATATATTATCTAAGGCACAGAAGTCTTTGTTTTGAAATTGTTAATGTAGATTTTGCCTTTAATCTTTGAGTCCCCTCGGTGTCATTGCTTGTAATAATGATATCATCAACAATTCTAGTGCCCAGCCAAAAATTTGATTTTTGGGAAGCAGCTTTGCCTTGCATATCCTGCCACTCCAATTGCATGATTTGTCTCCCTGATCATCAATATAGTAGGCTGATCTCGTAGTATAGGTGTAACTGTTGGTTAAAATGCACTACAGATATCCCTATTGTTTTCAGAAAGAACCTGTATTTGTAGGTGGACTAGGAGACTAACGATGATGCAGTTGACACTATATAATTATGAGCGGACCTCCATTCTTGGCCGTTGTTGAGGGTCTTCATATCTTGTACAGTGTCTATTTATTGATCGTACCCATGTAAATTTCTTGGTCTAGATCTAAGTCAGTGGTCATTACTGCACTATCAATCATGCAAAAACTAACCTGATATCCTCCAATCTGGTTTATAATGAATAGTCATATGACATTCCTGACCCTCTGGTTTGCTTTCAAGAGCTGCAGACATCTTGTAATTTGAAAGATAATTTGATTAGTAAAAAATCAATTAAAATTGCCTTGTTTTTTCTTTTGGTTTTGCTTTACCTTGAAGGGTTCTTTACGTAAAGTTTGTAGTCTTGACTGTGTTTCATCCTGTTCTATCAGTAGCTTACTTGATTGGTTTGGCACTTCATATCTTACTAATTATTTCTTATTTAATTAACAAAAGAGGGAAAAGATCTAGGTAATTTATGTTCACTCGTTTAGGATTTGCCCCAACAATATCCATAATCAAGGGTAACCTGAGAAAGCAAATGATGTTTCGCTCTTTTGTAGGTTGCACCTTACAAAAAAATTAGGCGCACTGCATTTGTCAGCTCAATACCAAAGTCGCCGGCAGGGAAGATTTTGAGAAGGGAACTTGTAAATCAAGCTCTTTCTTTGCCTAAATCTAAATTGTAATTGCTGTCTTGGCACCGCATTCTTTTTACATACAAGGGTAGTACATTTCATTGGGTCCGTGTATCTGCGTCTCTCCAGGAGTCACCATTTACAAGGATTTTGTGGGTCCCTGCTGAAAATAAATGTCAGGATTATGCCATGTATCTCCTTTAAAGATATCCTGAAAATATTTCTAAAAATTTTATGAAATTGAGAAATTTGATATATCTATACCTATGTGGTAAAAGTTCACATATATACACAATAATTGGTGATAATATGTTGAACGTTGTCTAGAGATCTAAAGTTCGAATCTAGTATGACCATCTATTGTGATTTTCTATCTTTGTTATATAAAAAAAAGTTCACATATATATACCTCTCTCCAAGTAGAATTATTTGGTTTTTGTTTGTTTTTGTTAATCTAATTCGACCACTTTCAAACATGTTTCCTATTTATTATATAAGTTTTCCTTTCTTTATTTTAAGAAATAAAAATTATGATTTTGTTGTTTAGTTTATATTACATAACTAATATAATTAAAACTAGATAGCTAATATCTATGTATAATATAAATTAATATAGTATATGAGTGTTATAATTGTTATAATAATATTCATCATTGTAATATCATAACATAAATTATGTTATTTATATTATAATATATTGTAATATAATTATAATTTGAGCAATTTTCTTAATCTCAATTATTTTTTAAAAAAAATTCCTATGCCGGATCAGGGACCTTTAATTTCTTAGAAATGGAATGCAATAAGAAAAATTTCAAAAATATGATTATGTTAACTTTTTCACTGGGCATTTGTTTTTACCAAAACTCTTGTAATGGGCACATTTCACCGAAAAAAATAAATAATTTATGAAAAAATATTATAATTAATATGAGACATATGGATCATCATGTTTTTTTTTATTGTAGAAATTCTTGAATCCAGCTCAAGAGTTTCACCAAAACTCATAAAAATATCAAATCTTATTGAAAAAAATTTTGATATATTTTTTTTAAAAAAATATGAATAATTTGTGAAAAATCTTATAATTGATATGGGACACGAATTATCAAGGTTATTTTGTTAAATATACTTTAGAAAGCATGACTTATTCTCTATTTACGTTGAGTCCTTAATATTTCTAAGATATTGAAATTTAATATTAAAGGCAGATATAAATATATATATAGCGTGCAATATTTTTAAACAAGAGTGATATGAAATATTTTCCTGGAGAAAAAGTAGAAAGGGAGGCGATATATTCTTGAAACTTTATTTTCTTATTAAAAACAAAATAATTCCACTTTGTTGCTTCCCACGATTAATAAGCATGTAATCTGACGATAATATACACATATTAATTAATTAGAAATTCAATTCACATAACATCCCTGTCAAAAGCATTTGAATTTTGAGTGTGATCCTAAATAATTTCGTTCTCGCATTATTGCATATATATATATATTTGTTGATAAATGTACGTACAACTCAATTTCACTTAAGTTTTTATTTATTTAATATTCATTGTATAATATAAACATAGAAGAGTGGAACACCTCAACATTGTTCTTGAAGATTTATTTGGGTATTGCGTGCACTTTGTACTTGTCGATCCTCCCTTCTTTTTATATTACAAGGAAGGTATATATCATTTATCTTTACAGTTGTTTTCCACATTTCTTTTTTCGTTTGGATTTAATTAGAAAAAAACATTTTTTCTCAATACGAAGCAAGCCAATATTCCTATAGTTATTATGTACATTAATATTCACTAACTGGTCCTTGTATTTTTTCTTTTATGTATTCAATTGATGTGCATTTGATTGACCAAAATAAATATACATTCTGACCATATATTTTATCTCCTAGAAGCACGCATGATATGAAGAAAACAAAATAATAATAATAATAATATCATAGCTTATTACATCAAAAATAAATTAAAGCTTCATTTGAAGTCTTATCTTTAGTATTTTTTTTAATAAAAATAATGTAACATTCTTATACATGTTTAGAAACAAAAAGAAAGAAAATCTCAGCGTATATCTACGATTTATCCCATTGGACGACAGAATCCAATGTACACTCCTACCAACAGTGAAACCCATACAGTGGTCATTACAAAATGGCGGGACCCACAAATCTTACGCGTGACCGTCATGCCAAGATTCGCTCCTTAAATGAAGTTCCACATGTCACTCAGGTCATAAATATATATTAATATATGAATATGTAAAATAATATAAAAATTAATAAATACGCAAAGTAAAAAAATGTATAAATTCTTAAAAATACGAGCCGTCCGATCATAGGATCGGACGATGAGATTTCATATTCTAACAGCACTTTCTCTCTCGCTCTCAGTCTCCCATCTCTTCTTCCTGTATTATATTATGACTCATCGCACGCTCAAACTCCCCCGGCCGCCTCCTCCGCCAGCAGCGTCGGCCCCACCTCCCCCCTCTTCTACCGGCGTTCCAAAACCAGTTGACAACTTGGCCCGCACCTTCTCCCATTCACAGCGCCACGGTGCTGCACGTCGCCGCGGACCGACGGTCGCCGTGTCTCGACTCGTGTCTTTGATGCTTAGACTTGGCGGACCGGCGTTTGGCCACGATAAAAGCTCCCCCCATCTCCCTCTCCCTCTCCCGCCCCTCCTCAGTCCTCCTACCCCTTCCCTCGTTTCGAGCTGACCCCGCCATGGAGAACGGCGAAGCCAAGGTGCCGCTTCTGGCGGAATCGGCGGAGAGCGCCGGAGAGAAGGACCTCGACGCCGCGCTCCGCCGCCTCGAGCGCTTCCTCTCCCTTCTCGGCTACCCAAACCCCCCCTCCCGCGCCCGCCTTGCCGCTTCCTGGACCGCCTTTCTCCTCCTCGGGGTCGCTGTCCCCTCCGCCCCCATCTTCCTTTCGCAGTGCTCGCAGCCCAGCTGCGACAAGTGCGGGGTCCTGCAGTTCGAGCTCTGCGTCCTAGTGTCTGAGGTCTCGCTCGCCGCCGTCGCCCTTGGTTGCATCTCGCGGAACCTGCTCAAGTATGGGATTCGGCGGTTCTTGTTTGTGGACCAGCAGCACGGCCACGGTGAGAGGTTCCAGACCAAGTATGTTTGCAAGATTCAGGTTTGTTTGAGTAGCACTTTGTTTGCTTTTTAGATCAATCATCTCCTTTGTTCTTTAGAATTAGAGCATAACATTTAACCATGAATGTGCTTATTGGTTTAGATTGATAATTAATTAGATAAATTTGTGGGAAACAATCGAATATCTTCGCACTTTGAATGAATAGTGAGATCCATTGAAACAGATATATCGTGTTGTGGCTTTCGTTAAGGAAAAATTGTATAGCTCGCTAAGCAAATAGAGCTATGGAAAAATTCCTTAACTGAACTCCTATTAAAAAAGCCTATTTTTGTTGTTTTACTATAAAAAACAAAGTAATACTGTTAGTTTAGAACTTAAATTGGTTGCTAACTTGATTGAAACGAGACACCAACTCAAAATAACTCAAAGTAGCTTACATGTTCAAGAAGTTCAAATACAACAGTTGATACCTATTTGAATGTTGGTGCTACAATTGGAAAACTTGAAAGTTTGGGTAGTATATGTTACAACATGCAAAGTTTGGGCTATATTTAGTAATTTACCATTTAAGTAATCACATTCCCTTCCTTTTCCAGATAAGGATCACCATCCATTTTATTATGTAAACTTCCTAAAAGGCCTTGTAACAAACTCAGCAACCTATGACAAGCTTTCCATAATCATCTGGCACTCATTTCTCCCTGCAACTGAACAACCCGTTCCATGATTTTACTCCAAGACGGAGGATATTGATGAAGTTGTAAACATCTTGTTCTGCCATTCAAGTTTTGTCTTATTCCTCCAATGCCCATAGATGAACCATGGGTAAACTTTCGCATTTGTAACAGCCTTGTCAATAAGTCCCTAACGGAAAGGAATTCCAGCTATGTTTTGGACCCATGCCACCCTGTTTCATTAGAAAATATGGCATCAGTTGCAGCTCCACATATAACGAACTAACTAATAAAAAGAAGTTCTTAGTTGTAACAACACGGTTTGCTTGAGAAAGATATGAGAGTGTGGTGATGATTTGAGAGTTTTAGGGTTCAATAGCCTCTAATCAGCTTGAGAATCATCCCAAACGGCCAAAAGAAAGTGTTCCAGTGCTAGAAATCTACCTGTTGGAACTGTATCGAGCAAAATTATCTAATACACAGGCCACTATAATTCCGTGTAGTCCAGTTAGTCCAGAATGGCCTGGTATAGGCAGTACAGGCATACCAATCAGTCATATTGGTAAAGTTTGACTGTACCACCTATATGCTACAAGATTTGAAAGCATGCTCCTAATACACAGAGCAGCCTCTTTCTTTTTCATGATTCTCAATATCAGATTTTCATCTATTAAAGATGGCAAGATTAGCCAAATAATTTAGACATTAATACATGATGAAACAGCCTTGCTCTTCTTGCAGCTTGGTGATTTAATTTCAACTATTAATCACATTGCTGATGCTTAGATCAGATATAGTTCTTTTCTTCCACTTGGCGGTTATATGAGGATGAGCATCACATGCAAATAATAAGGTGGACGGTAAAATAATTATTTAAAACGAAGAGTTAAGAGGCTGCCTTTACTTCTATAAATTGGATTTGGAACATTACTTAGCAGACTTACCCTTTCAGCCATACTTAAATTCAAAATGACCAATTAGAAGGCTTGGAAGGATGGAAGCATAGTGATGACTACCAATGTAGGCATGGAAGAGGGAAGCATAGAAATTGAATGAAAACTACCCAAAACATCAAAATTCTTGGATCAAAGCAAAATAACAATCTAAACATGTGAGTTAAAGAAGAAAATCCTAAAAGATTTCTTATTAACTTAACCTCTCCTCTTCTATATAAGCAGTAGATGCTCCAAGGCATCAAGTTTTCTCTATTTCTTCAGGAACTAGGCGCTGGCTCACTTGAGCAATGAAAGGCAGGTGGTCATATTATACGAATAATAGTATATATGTTCTTATGTTCATCAGATTTTTTTAGTGTATTTTATTTTCTACTATATTTTATTTCTTATAGTTTTTCCTAATAGTTTTAAGTTTTATAAATTAATGTCATTTGGATTAAATAAAGTTTTTAGAATTTAATTATTTGACTTAATATATTCTGTTGCCTAGTTTTATAAGTTTAATGGTGATTATGTTTGATATAACTAAATTTTATTACTAATTCTTTTAATTTATTTTTACATAAACTATAACTAATAACTTTATCATTTTAAGTTAATTTATTATAATATATTATGTGTTATATTTATATGTTGTATCTCAAATATATAACCTACATTAACTTTAAAGTGGTGGTGCCTCTCTTAATATTATAGTTTAAGAATATATATATATTTTTAAAAAACTTTAATGGTTTGACAAAGGGTTGCGATGATGACCACCTCCTCCTTGACAAGAGCAAGGATGCCAATTCAACTGTTACGCCCCGCCTAGGTTTATCCCTAGACAAGGGACCTCACCTAGGAGGAGCGCCACCTAAAACCAAACCACAAAAATACACCAGAATATCTCAACATGAACAACTGAAATCATCATTTCAACTAAAGTTTTCTACATAATGCTCCACATCAATATAAAAACAACTAAGAAAACATCTAAGTAGCGGATGATGCCTCCTCCTCCAGGACTCTAGCTACCTAACTTCAACTACCAACATACCTGCAAAACTGAGGCAATAACAAACAACATCAGCGGAAAGCTGAGAAGGAGAATCAATATGTCAACAATAAGGACATCAGTCATGATGCAATGACACTACCAAACATAACAACAACATATGACTCTACATACAGTGCAACATGGCAACAATCAGACACCTTTTCATCTATCAACTAATGCAACTCATACCAATCAAGAGCGTAGTGGACAAGTGGGTTTCCCCCGCACTCTCGCACCTCGAGAGTGGCACCTCAAGCCCGCTCCAACTAGAGATGCGACTATCAACAAGATAGCCCGTCGACGTCTAACACCTCGACGTCGCACACGAGCCCGCCAACGTCTAACAGCGCGACGCTGCACCTCATGTGAAGATTTCGTGATCACCGGTGTCACCGCCCATACACCTCGGGCAATAAATCAACTGTGTCCAGGCTTGCGCCCACAACGATTATAATGCAGTATGCCATCAACAACTGACCTACGATACTGACCACAATAACTGATACAACAATAAGCAGCATGATAGCTAAACCTCACCACATGACACACTACAACTGATATTCAATGCTAACAACAATAAATGCCACAACTATCAACTGAAGATGCAACCAGAGTAATTCATGTTAGCAAGTACCACTTATGACAACACTAACAGTGTGCACAATGCCTAGCATAATATCATGCTCAATAATCATTAATGAACAACAGCTAATCAGACTCATGCAATTATCAACATGACATGTTCAACAACATAATGCAACAGGAGATCAACGGATTTCAGAAGCAAATCAATCAAATAGAAGCAAGGGGTAAAATCGTCAATTTACCAATTCAACATTCATCGGCTACAGCAGGAGTCAACTCACACCCAATACCACCATCTACATTCTAATTCATCACCTAACATGAAATACCACTATTCTACATTATTTAATTATTTATCAAACTGAAATAATAACTATTAACCACCAAATAACACTGAGATGAAGAAAAGACCTATCAGACAACCTCTAATCAAAAATCTGACATCACCATCGCGTTCAGAACATGAAAACCTACAACTTTGGTATTCACCTCAACTCCATCCGATGACTCTACGACTGACTACAAAAATATCCTAATTTTCTATAATTTAACCCCATTTCATACGATACAGCTCTCTTCTTGATTAACCTATTTTTTTAAATCAAATAATACTCTCCTCACCCACTCGTCTGCTACCCGACGCCCACCCGAGCGCCGCTCCACTGCTTCGCTCGATCCCACACCGGCAGCCCTCTCGGCCGACGACAACCACCCCCGCCGGCCTCGCCGGTCTCTCCTCCAACGCCGGCGGGTACCAGATGGGAGACCACGGCGGCCTCCCCTCCCCGACGCCGCCTCCTCTCCACCCTGTTCAAACCCGTGCCAGGCAGCCCTCCCGGCCACCGGCGACCTTCCGCCCGCCTCCTCCGGCATCCCCTACGACCTCCAACGCCGACATGCCACCGGCCGAGTGCCGGAGACGGCTGCGGCACCGCCTAGGGCGTGCCGCGGCTGCTGCTAGACGCAGACAGCAACAGAGGTTGCCGCGGCTCATTGATCGCCTAGTCCATGAGCCCGACGACACGCAGCAACACCGGCTGCCAAGACCTACACTATACCTCGACAAAAGCCAACACTATACCTCGGACGGACAGGTCCCGCCGCTGCCCCCCACCTCCTCCTCTATATCGCCGATGAACGAAGATACGGTAAACTACGATTAAACAACGAAGAGACAGAAGACTCCTACCTCAAAGCTCCTCCAAACTCCAGTCTTCACCGGAGTCTTCAACTGCCGACGCCTCACGCTCCTCCGTCGGCCGCCGCTGCTATAGGGATCGCGAGAGGGAGAGAAAAGAGATTAGAGAGAGGATTAGGGTTAATTAAATAAGATTTAGACACTTTTGCAATAAGGCCCCTCTAATAAAAATATTTACAACTAGGTCCTTTAATTTCAGGGTATAACATCCTCCCCACCTAAAAAAATTTGGTCCTCCAAATTTGAATACCTGTCTCCGGAAGATCATGATGGTCAACACGAACATTTCCCTGAGTCTGCTCCTGGGATAGAGCGAAGACTCTGGCAGACTGCTGGGTACTATGCTGTGGGCCCCTATGCTGCTGCTGAGAGCTCTGACCTCCTGTCTGCTGTCTGGTCGGACACTCTCTACTAATATGACCGGGCTGCCTGCATTTAAAGCAGATACGCTGAGGCAGTGGGCAATCTCTAGCTCCATGGGAAGCATCTCCACACTTGAAACAACGAAACTGATATCTACTCGACTGGTCCCCCTGCATAGAAGATCCCTGCGGCTGAGTCGACATCATCCTCGCTCTCTTCTGTTGAGGCTGAGAAATCTGGATATCATCCCTGCTGCCACTCTCGCCATATAGTGGGTAGGACTGCTCTACCTGCTTTGCCGACTCGTCATAGCCTCCACTCATCTGCTCCTGAGTCTGACCTGATCGGATGGCCTCTACCTGCTGACGATCCGGAAACATCTCAGCATGAGTCGCCTCCGCCCGCAGCGCCCGCCTCAGAACTCTGTCATAGCTATCCAGCTCCTCACTAGCCATCAACCCCTTAATGGAGTTATTCAGTCCGTTGAAAAAGAACTCTGCCCGCCTGCTACTGGAGGTAACCAAATCTGGGACGAACATAGCAAGTGCATCAAACTGGTTGGCATACTCTACCACTCGCCTCGTCCCCTGACGTAACTGAACGAACTCCTGCAACTTCTGCCTCGCATAGGTAGCTGGATAATATTTCTTGAAGAATATCTTCAAGAATTTCTTCCAAGAGATCGCCTTCCCTCTCAGAAGCCTCTGCTGCATCTCCCACCAGATCAAGGCCTCCCCAGTAAAGCAATAGGTCGCCAAACCGACCTGATCCTCCTCTGGACAGCCCAATACACCAAAGGCCCGCTCTACCTCGCGGACCCACGACTGAGCCACTGCAGGATCGGTGGTCCCCGCAAAGCTGTCGAATTTACCTCTCCCTAGGAGTAGAAACTGATTCAGACGGTCCATCTTCCGTCTCTCGAGAGACTCAGGCTGTACTGGGTCATACCGAGCTATTGGCTGTGGCTGCACCGGTGAATCCTCTGAAGACTCTCCAGCAGATATCTCAGAAGGTGAATCCTCACTATAAGCTGAGTCAGAATCGAACTCAACATCGGCCTCAGGCTGCGGCTCCATCTGCTCGGTCTGCCCTCTCGCTCGGCCACCCCGAGCGCTACCCTGGTTGGGCCTACGACTCGAGCGTGCCCGACGCTGAAACTGAGCCAGGGGGACATCGTCCGCTAAATCTGGCTCGACTCTGGCTGGAACCGGGCTAACCCTCTGAGTCTGAGCAGCCTGCCTACCGCCTCGACCTCGACCTCGACGACCACCTCTGAAGGCCGTCCTGACACCCGCGCTACCTCTAGATTCCATATTTCCTAAAAGGAAAGAACAACTCAGATTCACATTCAACCAACAACCAACAATTAAAAATCAACTTATTATCTTACAGCAAGGTGAAATCTCATCCTTAGACCTAAACACCCAACAATCCTATGGAGGAGGACGATCCTAAGCTCTGATACCAAGTTGTTACGCCCCGCCTAGGTTTATCCCTAGACAAGGGACCTCACCTAGGAGGAGCGCCACCTAAAACCAAACCACAAAAATACACCAGAATATCTCAACATGAACAACTGAAATCATCATTTCAACTAAAGTTTTCTACATAATGCTCCACATCAATATAAAAACAACTAAGAAAACATCTAAGTAGCGGATGATGCCTCCTCCTCCAGGACTCTAGCTACCTAACTTCAACTACCAACATACCTGCAAAACTGAGGCAATAACAAACAACATCAGCGGAAAGCTGAGAAGGAGAATCAATATGTCAACAATAAGGACATCAGTCATGATGCAATGACACTACCAAACATAACAACAACATATGACTCTACATACAGTGCAACATGGCAACAATCAGACACCTTTTCATCTATCAACTAATGCAACTCATACCAATCAAGAGCGTAGTGGACAAGTGGGTTTCCCCCGCACTCTCGCACCTCGAGAGTGGCACCTCAAGCCCGCTCCAACTAGAGATGCGACTATCAACAAGATAGCCCGTCGACGTCTAACACCTCGACGTCGCACACGAGCCCGCCAACGTCTAACAGCGCGACGCTGCACCTCATGTGAAGATTTCGTGATCACCGGTGTCACCGCCCATACACCTCGGGCAATAAATCAACTGTGTCCAGGCTTGCGCCCACAACGATTATAATGCAGTATGCCATCAACAACTGACCTACGATACTGACCACAATAACTGATACAACAATAAGCAGCATGATAGCTAAACCTCACCACATGACACACTACAACTGATATTCAATGCTAACAACAATAAATGCCACAACTATCAACTGAAGATGCAACCAGAGTAATTCATGTTAGCAAGTACCACTTATGACAACACTAACAGTGTGCACAATGCCTAGCATAATATCATGCTCAATAATCATTAATGAACAACAGCTAATCAGACTCATGCAATTATCAACATGACATGTTCAACAACATAATGCAACAGGAGATCAACGGATTTCAGAAGCAAATCAATCAAATAGAAGCAAGGGGTAAAATCGTCAATTTACCAATTCAACATTCATCGGCTACAGCAGGAGTCAACTCACACCCAATACCACCATCTACATTCTAATTCATCACCTAACATGAAATACCACTATTCTACATTATTTAATTATTTATCAAACTGAAATAATAACTATTAACCACCAAATAACACTGAGATGAAGAAAAGACCTATCAGACAACCTCTAATCAAAAATCTGACATCACCATCGCGTTCAGAACATGAAAACCTACAACTTTGGTATTCACCTCAACTCCATCCGATGACTCTACGACTGACTACAAAAATATCCTAATTTTCTATAATTTAACCCCATTTCATACGATACAGCTCTCTTCTTGATTAACCTATTTTTTTAAATCAAATAATACTCTCCTCACCCACTCGTCTGCTACCCGACGCCCACCCGAGCGCCGCTCCACTGCTTCGCTCGATCCCACACCGGCAGCCCTCTCGGCCGACGACAACCACCCCCGCCGGCCTCGCCGGTCTCTCCTCCAACGCCGGCGGGTACCAGATGGGAGACCACGGCGGCCTCCCCTCCCCGACGCCGCCTCCTCTCCACCCTGTTCAAACCCGTGCCAGGCAGCCCTCCCGGCCACCGGCGACCTTCCGCCCGCCTCCTCCGGCATCCCCTACGACCTCCAACGCCGACATGCCACCGGCCGAGTGCCGGAGACGGCTGCGGCACCGCCTAGGGCGTGCCGCGGCTGCTGCTAGACGCAGACAGCAACAGAGGTTGCCGCGGCTCATTGATCGCCTAGTCCATGAGCCCGACGACACGCAGCAACACCGGCTGCCAAGACCTACACTATACCTCGACAAAAGCCAACACTATACCTCGGACGGACAGGTCCCGCCGCTGCCCCCCACCTCCTCCTCTATATCGCCGATGAACGAAGATACGGTAAACTACGATTAAACAACGAAGAGACAGAAGACTCCTACCTCAAAGCTCCTCCAAACTCCAGTCTTCACCGGAGTCTTCAACTGCCGACGCCTCACGCTCCTCCGTCGGCCGCCGCTGCTATAGGGATCGCGAGAGGGAGAGAAAAGAGATTAGAGAGAGGATTAGGGTTAATTAAATAAGATTTAGACACTTTTGCAATAAGGCCCCTCTAATAAAAATATTTACAACTAGGTCCTTTAATTTCAGGGTATTTAATTTATTTTTACATAAACTATAACTAATAACTTTATCATTTTAAGTTAATTTATTATAATATATTATGTGTTATATTTATATGTTGTATCTCAAATATATAACCTACATTAACTTTAAAGTGGTGGTGCCTCTCTTAATATTATAGTTTAAGAATATATATATATTTTTAAAAAACTTTAATGGTTTGACAAAGGGTTGCGATGATGACCACCTCCTCCTTGACAAGAGCAAGGATGCCAATTCAACCCTCCCTGATGAGGACTCGCCCCAAATGGGGCCGCCCTACCCTATTTACAAAATGGGGCAAATATTATTTGGAAACCTTAACCCATAACCTGTCCTCATTAGATTTTTTTGCATCCCCACCTCATCTTGCTTAGCTTGCATAGTCTTGTTCATCTCTGATATAGATACACTTAATTATATATGTAATATTTTTTTAATGTAAATACACTTAAAACTTTACTTTCATACTACAGTTCATTTATATTTGCACTCCAGCCCATATTCTCCATTGCAGCCACCTTGCAATTTTGCGACCTACAATTTTGCAATATAATTATAGTAAAGAGGAATTTCTTCTTGTCTCGCCTTGCAATAGATGCTGGCAAGTATGGGAAAGAAGATCCCTGTTTTGCCCCACCCCATACCATTATTAGACAAGATGCACTTGCCTGTGTAGGCGAGCTCTTGTAACACATGGCTGTGTAGGCGAGCTCTTGGCAACATCATTCCTTTTAGGTACTTTATGTTAAATTTGATTAGGTCACCAACTTTTGCAAAAGCTTAAGCTATTACGAAAGGGACCAATCTACATATTTATATTCTTACCCCACTCCAATATCATGTGTGTGCTGGCAAACTTGACTTGGCTAAGCCAAACACATGAATCAACTTAATTTAACATTTACAAGATTGGAACTGAAGATCTCTTGCTCTCCTAGCATGTTAAATTTGACTGAATAACCAAATTTACTTAATCTATTAAGAATGGGACCAATCTATATAATTATATACACTACAAGTTAAGTAGAAGAAAATATATAAACTGCCTAAATTTGAATCCAATAAAGTGAAAATTAAAGCTTAATTTGACTCATTTAAGATTTGATATAAAGATTACCCTACATGAACTTAGTGTATCGCAAATGCAACTCAACTAAAATTAGAATGGCTTGACTCAAACAACTTGTACTTGGATGCCACACAATGAAGATGTGATCATCGAACCAAAGTGATTACTTAATCAAATGAATACTTGGCTAATTAGGCTCATCAATGAAGTGCTCGACCACATGTTCTCCTTGTGGTTCCATTTGAGGGCTAGTATAGCCTGATTCAATTGATGTTACTTGTGGGACACATATGTGCATAGGTCTTGATTCCCAATATTGGTTCAGGTTTCTCATGATAAACTATTACTGAAGCACATGATAATAATATTCAAGTTGAAGGATGGTAGAAATTTTGTTAACTTCATACTAAAAAACAATACAACCATGTCATACTCATTATGCTTGCATGATGTATTTTTTTTGTCAAAAGATTAGGATGTCCAAGATGATGGATCAAGAAAAATGGAAATAAACAAAGTAGTATTGTAGCATCCTTAGTCTTGGACTAAGGGGTGCCATGTAAAAGTATCTTTTCAAATCTTCAAGCTGACATAGAGGAAGGTTATTACTGTTTTTTTAACAAGGAAAGATTATTACTATTTATAAGTTCTGTAGTTTGTATGTGAGACCAAAATTTATATGATCCTATCAGAAGTTAGATGATTGTACTTTCAGTTAGAGCATAGGATAATATAGAACCGACCAATCAATCTAGGTGTTTCTTTTTCAATATATGTGATGTACTGCTGTTCTAACTTCTAAGTTCTAACAAATTCAAGAATAGTAGGACACTTTTGACACTGGTGTAGTTTTGGGGACATCCATCAACTCTCTAGATAAAGCCATTGCATGTAACTAAGTTTTTCACCAAACTTCTGTGATTCAAGAAAAGCTTTGGATTTCATCTGCATAGTATAACAATAACTAATTTATCTTGTACTTTGACATCTTTCTTTTTTCGCTAGATGCTTTTTACCCAAAAGGAAAAGATTTTAGATATCATTCCTAAATTCCCTTTTTTGTAGGTTAATATTCATTTCCTATATATTATATTGGGGTGGCATGTCTTTCCATTTGTATATTATAAGATGCAACATTTCTTTGGCACTATTTAGCTACAGAAGTATATTATGATATCTATCTGCTAGAAAGAAGCTTTTGTAGCTGTTGTTTCATCATTTCATTCACTATGCAGATTTTGGATAGCCTGATTGATCTTGTTGTGTGTTTATTGTTTCTTCTTAAGTTAGAAATAATATTAGAGTTCTTTAGGGAGAGTCGAAGTTAATGCTAAAGTAATTTAACCATTTCTTACAATAATTTGCATTTTTAGATGCTGACAATTCTATTTAATTATAATCCGTATCTAATTCATTCATTTCAAATCACCAACTTCTACAATCCTTACAGTGTTTTGTCTCTCAATCTTTTATATCAGAAAAAAACATGTAGCTAATGAAGTTTAAGTTGGATTTTTCAAGGGCAATCTGAGTAGTAATATTGTGTTATAAATATATAGAACTTTTGACTAACTGTTGTTGTGTACTTATAAATATAGAATTTTGTTGTGTATCAAAATGGCAGGAGTTCTTTTATTTGCTACTCTGGTGGACGTTGCCCTGCTTTCTTGTGATGACTGCACGTGAAGTTGTTCGCTTCATTTACACCTTCCATGAGTCCCCATGGAGATCCGTTGCAGTTTTGTTAGCTTCGGTGGTGTCATGGGTTTATTTAACAGTCATCCTTTTATCAGCGTGTATGTTGTTCAATTTAGTGTGCAACCTGCAAATTATTCACTTTGAAGACTATGCTAAACTTTTGGAAAGAGATGTAGATGCTTTTTTGTGTTTGGAGGAACATATGCGCTTACGGTACTATCTTTCAAAAATCAGCCACAGGTTCCGCATCTTCCTCCTCCTACTGTTTTTGTTTGTCACAGTGAGTGAATTTGTCATCCTTTTTCAGACCACTGGATACAGTGGACAGATCAACTTCGCCAATGCTGGAAGCATAGCTGTAAGTAAAAATGGGGTCTTCGTATATTTAGTTTTGCATATAACTTCTGTATACTTTCTGTAAGATATCTTTATATAGGAAATTAATTCTCATTTTGATGTTAACAGATATCATTCATTGTTCAAGTTGTCGTTGTAGTTCTTTGTTTAAACGCAGCTTCTAAAATTTCTCATAGAGCTCAAGGCATTGCATCCTTAGCCAGTAGAGGGCATGCTTATGCAACATGCTGTCCAACTGGTTCTCAAGTGCGGAATTCAAATAGCTCAGGGAATTTGGAGGCTAATTCAGCATGTTCCTTGTTAAGAGAACAGTCTGAAAGTGATCTGGAATCACTAGACAATGTGACATTGCAAAACAATGCTCATTTAGCTTCTTCTATATCCTCATATCAGAAAAGACAGGCCCTTGGTATGTAGAGTTTACCTTCACTATATCTTATTGTGAGCTTTGAAGGAATTTAGGTTACTTTTATTGCATATTTCAAGGTTAGGGCTCATATTACTGAGAATATTTATATAAAAAACTCATGATCTAACATTAATAAAGTATGGATGGAACTATATTCACATACAGCAACTACCTTTTATCTTTGTCAGATGACCTAAAACATCTAGCTTTTCAAAAACTGAGGCCAAAGCATGCATACCTTGAGACAAATTGGATTTAGATTTGATTTGGCTCTGCCTTAGTGCTCAGTCAGTTCTATGCTCTTGCAGATATTTCAATTTTCGAATTGTTGTTTCTTGCAAAGGCTATAAATCACTATATATGTTTTCTATGACAATTTTTGAAGAGTTTAACCAATCTTGTTTTGTAATTGAATAATTCTTGGCATTCTCAAATACTAAAGCAGATGACCCAAATATGATACAACAATATACAAAGAATACTGCTCTAGTGCTCTGCATACCAAGGTTCCCCTCCTACTTACCTTTTTGGCATTTTTCTACAGCTTATGAGGCTTAAAGTTGAGATTTTTTGTGAGAGAAGTTAATATTTCCTTTCTATGCAAAGAATAATGTTCTGACCTAAGTATGATATAGGACTATTGTGACCTTCTCTACAGTTTATGAGGCTTACAGTTGATATTAGTTTGTTGGAAAGGCTAATATACAACTCTGATTAGTTAGAATTTGCAGGCTTCTTGTCCTCTGTTATGATATTTGCTGGGAGGTAGAGAACCAACTAGTTTGTCTACTTTAGTTGGATTTTGTGCATGACTCTCTTTTAGGAATGGATTCTATGGGTGTAGATGATCACACTCCTTCAATTCCTCAAACATGGTGGATACCAAGGTTCCTTTTCTCCTATCCCTGGGAGTCTCGAGCTTCCCGAGTCATTGTTTTAAATCAATTTTTTTGTGTTGGTGTCTAAACTACCACAAAGGTTTCTTCTGCTCTGCTTTATATTTTTCTTCCAAATAAGCCAAATCATACTTGTTAAGTTGTCTTGCATACAAATAGGTTGTTTTTGCATCTTTACAATTCTCAATTGTTGTGTCTACAGTTGTTTATCTTCAGTCCAACCCTGGTGGCATTACAATTTTTGGATGGACAGTTGACCGCACGATGGTGAACACAATTTTCTTCCTTGAGCTGACACTCGTGCTTTTCGTACTTAGTGAAACTATTGTCCTTCCCTGAGTTCCTTCCATGCGAGTATGTGACATGTTGTTGCCACCCTCTGAGCTTGGTCTATTTATGCGCCTGAAAAGAGTTCAAGTTGTAATTTTTTGTGTGTGAAAGAGTTCTGGATAAGACAAGGCCACGACTTGCTATGAAGAAGAATTCAAGGTGTGGAAGCAAAGGCAGGATAATTGTTTGCTTTGATATGAAGTAACAATTGGTCTGTGCTATGTAATCACTTGGTTCAGAGTGATTAATTTTGTGTAAAGCTTTTTTTCTTTCAAAATAAAACAACCAAATATGTACATTTATGTTGTTCTTTGTAAGTTCTGTACCGCTACATTTGTATTATAGAGTTGGGTTGCTGAAATGCTTTGCAATGTATGAATATGAATGTATTTGTTCTTTGTCCAACCAAGCAATAAACAAGTGCTTTGACCTGCACTTCCTTGTGGTAACTAGAAATGTGGAATGTATTGTTCTTTCGTTCAAACTTCTCTACTACATTTAGGTTAAAAGATTCCAGTTTAGGCTTGTTAAAAATTCAGGTAAAACCAGGTCCTGGTGTACTGTGTACATAACTTTAATTGTCTAGAATCTTGGTTTGGATCCAGCTTTTCACATCACAAGTTTTGAATGGACAGTCCAACCGGTCCGATCTAAAGCTGGCCCGGGTCCATTTTCGACTGACACTGCGTCGGTTGAACCTAGCTTGAACTGCAAGCATCAATTAGATAATGTCTTCAATCAGAAGCTTTGACCTTTTAAACTTGAATGGGCACTGATAGTCAATTGCCTTTTTGATTAAACAAGAAGAGATCGATGTTGTGAGAAGGAAGCAAGCTATCTCAAAAAGGGAATCCAACTGCTAGAAAAGGTAGAACAGCAAATGAACATGTCCGACTTTTAATTTGTGGCCTTGTGGGTGCCATTTCTTTTTCCACACCCTAGAAATTGGATCCTTATCAGATCCCTTTAATTTCTCCGCTCCCACCGGCTCATCAGCTTTGTTCTTTTTTCCCCCTTCTTTTCCAGTAGCTAGACATGAAGCTGTGACGCTGCTTGTCGTGCTGCAAATAGAAACACGACATGGCATGCCGCTGTTAAAAACATACCCATATATTTACGGTCGCGGCGCTCGGTGCATTGCCAAATAGATTATGACACAATTTATATTACCATTAATATAGGTAAGTCACCTTTTAGATTACCGATAATATCACATTTTAGTGTTTGGTAAGCGTAAGTAATCTTATTGGTTATCGATATTGTCATATTTGGTATGACAATAAAATTATCGGGAAAATAATATCCTTTTACTAAAACACTCTATAAACAAAATTGAGTAACAATAACTCGAGAGGCCGTCGCCGAGAGGGAGATAAGGAAGCGTGATGAGGGCGAAGGAGAAGGGGGAGCTGAATCCGAGAGGAGATGAGGTTGAAGAAAAAGAGGAGATGATATGATTGAGGCGGAAGAGACGAGGTTGAAGAAGAAGATCGAGGAGAAGAAAATTGCGGCGGAAAAAAAGAGGGGAGACCGAAATGAGGGATATTTTTGTTTGGGGTATTTTAGTTAAAGAATATAAAATGAGATTCTCTTTTTATTGGTAATCTTCTTAGACACCTCTGACATGGGCTATCTACATTGCTAGTTTGGTGGGAATATGAATTATCAAGGCAATGTGGTTTAATTGCTAGTAATCTGGTCCAACTAAATATATATATCAATGTAGTGAGCTCGAATAATTTAAATCAAAATTTTCAACAATCTTGATAGATTACCTTGTACCAAACGCCCCATCTGAGCAATCACGCAAACACATTGTATTGATTCTCATTGCTAGTTTTTGGGTGTCCCATAACCTGGTCGGGTAAACCGAAAAACAGATGATACAGATCATGATGCATCATGTGAGAGTTTCACCCGAGATGCTCGATTGACATTTGACCATGCATTACCTATTGTTGGCCTCCTCGAGGGTCTAACCTTATTGTTGAATTTGTCTTAACTAAACCCGATTGCATCTCTGTACTCAAACAGATTCTCTGGTTCTTCTCATTATTGTTTATCATCTCTATGAATACATATGTTAAAGTTTCACATTGATTGATGTTGTGGTCTAGATAGTTTTTAAATAGATTGGATATAATTCTCCCCTTGAGCTAGCTTTTGGGATGAAATTAGGTCTAAGGCTGATTTTCTAACATGGTATCGAGCCAGATCTATAGTTTTTACGCTCCATATGTTTATCCTAGCTGAGCGCGAGGGAGGTAAGCAATTTAGATAATCTTTAAATAAATTGGACAATTTTTTTTTTTGAACTAGTTTTTGGAACGAAGTTAGGTCAAAAAATTGATTTTCTAACGACGTGCATCCAGGTAGCCACACGTACCCTTCTCCTACTGAGGCAGTAAATAAAGGTTTGCAGGCTGTGGAGTCAGCAATATATATATATCACCCTGGCGAGGAACCAATAATAATTAGTCACACATCACATCTACATCAGCAGCGTCCTCGCGCGCCTTTAAATTAATGATCTCAGTTCCCACTCTAAAGTCTAATTAAACTCGTACAGAAGTCAGACTTAATCGTCGAATTCTGCTTCTACCTAACAAATTGCAGCTGGTGCCTGTGGCCTGTGGTTTAGGCTACCACTTAATTGGTAAATGGTAAATCTGAACCTGCGAGAGGATGTTGGACCCACGGCAATATATTTGTCATCCTCAAGCCTGCATATATATATATATATAAACATGTATATGGCTTCTTCTTTCATTTGGAAAAAGATCGAGCTCTTATGCTTCGGCTTCCCTCATGGATGGAGCAGCTCGATCTCAGAGGAGGAAGAGGAGGAAGAGGAGATTGATTGTTACATGCATCAGCCATTGGAGAAACGAGGCCCTGATGAGAATGAGGGGGATCATCATGCATTCAGCCTATGGAGATTAAGAGTCACTTGAGAGATCGAGATCAGGTGATGTTGTTGTGGGGTGGGGAATTAAGCTCAGCGGTCCGAAATATTAATTAATATATATCTACATATAGTTAATTACTATATATTATATATCTTCTTTCTATGATCTTTTCCATGGTTAATATCCTAATTTAATTAATTAGATTTGGAATCATAGATTAACTAATCCATATATTTTTGTTACTGCCATGTATTGTTATCTTCGTTATAAATAAATATCTTTTCCCATGATTGTATGCACTAATCTCTCTCAGGGACATGGCATATCCATTAATATATGTTCTTCTTGAATAAGTGTTTATATACGGAGAAGGCTAATTACTTTCATGATCAGTTATACTTTCTTCTATTTTTGAGGGAAAGTTTCAGGAATTTGAGACAATATAATTAATGTGTGTGCATATATGAAAATTTGAGCCGTATATATATATTTAGACAAGACAAGCAATTATATATATAATATATATATGAGCATAGGACGTACTGAATCTAATCTAAGAGATTAATATATTAATCACTACTAGAAACTTGGACTTCAGCAACGGCTATCAGCAACGGCCGCTCAAGCCGTTGCTATTTGCAACGGCATTCTTACGGCCGCCCGAGCCGTTGCAGATATCTGTATCTGCAACGGCGTTCTAACGAAAAACCGAGCCGTTGCTGATTATTTTAATTATCAGCAACGGCTTTCGGACGGAACGGCTAGCCGTTGCTGATTTTTTAATTTTCAGCAACGGCTTTCTAACGGATAAGTGAGCCGTTGCTGATGATAACTTATCAGCAACGGCTTTCTAACGGGAGAGTGAGCCGTTGCTGATAAGTTTATATAGGGCACGCTCTCGCGCCCGACCCTTCTTCCTCCCGCTGCTGCCGCCGCCGCCTCCTGCCGAGAACTTCGCCGCTGCTGCCGTTGCTGCCGACGCCGACGCCTCTCGCCGACGCCTCTCGCCGACGCGCCGCTGCCGCTGCTGCCGGTATGTTGATCGGCCGGCCTATACGGTTTCGGCCGGAGATGTTAAAATCCGACCGAAACCCTATTTCTAGGGTTTCGGCCGGCGGCGGTCGGCCTATGGCCGCCGCCGGACCTTCTACAGTGGCCGGACAGTGTGTCCGGCCACTGTACGCCGGCGCCGGAGGGTGGACTCCGGCGCCGGAATATATATATATATATATTGTTTTTGAAATTGTTAATTAATTATTTTATAAATGTTAATTAATTGTTTAGATTAATTGTTTAATTTGTTAGATTAATTATTAGGGTTTAGATTAATTTCGAACACGCGCCGGAATCGTCCAATTCAGACTCGCGCCGGAATCGTCCAATTCGGACTCGCGCCGGAATCGTCCAATTCGGACTCGCGCCGGAATCGTCCACTTCGGACGCGCGCCGGAATCGTCCAATTCGGACGCGCGCCGGAATCGTCCACTTCGGACGCGCGCCGGAATCGTCCAATTCGGACTCGCGCCGGAATCGTCCACTTCGGACGCGCGCCGAAATCGTCCAATATGGACTCGAACTGTCTCAAAACATTTAGAAAATAATCATCCATCCGACGAGTTGATATGTTTCACGTACGCATCGATCAGTCGGATATGATTTAGCAAAACCTTAGATCCGTTCGGGGATTGTATGTTCGTGTAAAAGAAGTAGATGATCTTTTATACGACGTACAATTCTTGAATTGTCCCTGATTGGATAATTTGGGAATATAGTTATTTGTACTGCACTTACGTTTTTATTTTAACTGTTAACTAATTATTCTAAATTTCGGCAACATCTCTCTTGTTCTCCGATACGCGCCCAGATGATATGCGTATTCGGAGAACTGTAGGGAGATGCTGTCGAAATTTAGAATAATTAGTTAACAGTTAAAATAAAAACGTAAGTGCAGTACGAATAACATAAATCCCGAATGGAATAGGACCATCTCACCTAAAGACATTAACCAAAGAAATTGTCATTGATTGACAGAATCATGTCGGCTGATCGAAGTTGGATGTACCGACGTTTTGATCATGGAGCTTTAACGAATGAGTTTCGATTAGGCGTAACGTACTTCCTAAATTTCGCCTATTCGAATCGGAATTTCGTTAGCATGGGTGATCAAATCCGATGTCCGTGCCGCATTTGTTCGAATGGCCGATTTTTGGATCGGGAGACTGTCACTCTGCATCTATATACCAAAGGATTTACACCAAGATATTTTCTATGGACTTGTCACGGGGAGTCACGCGAAGTCGGGACGTCGAGCAATCCTGTCGTTCAGACATATGGTGAATCTTCCTCTGCTGGTGCTTCTTCATCCGGTCAATGTAATCCTTATAGAACTATGATACTTGATAGTCTTGGGGGTCAATTCCACCTGAATGATAATGTTGATCGGCCAGTTCTTCAGACATCAGTCCCACCAGATACTACAGCGGTTGATATCACAGAAGTATAATTCGAAGACTATTATTCAGATGATGAAGAATAATTGTAAAGTATATATTTTATTAAATATATCTCTACTATTTATACAATAATCTGATTATATGTCTGTTCGACAGATATGTCTGGTCGTGGTTATCGACGCAGGAGAGTTTCGGAGTCTCCGATCGGTGAGACTCCAGCACTTACTCATGCTGCTGATCCTCCTGTTGCTGATCCTCATTCCGATGATACTGCCGAGGCTAGTACATCCAGACGTAGGCGGCCACGCGGGCCGAACAGGTGGCAGCCTCCACCAGCCACAGAGTCACGTAGATTGATTAGCGTGATTGGGGAGCGGTACGTAATATATCATGAATTATGAATCATTACAAATTCATTATATCATAATATAATATTAAAATTTATTTTTGTTGTGCAGGTTCCAGCAAGAAGAAGTGCCGAGGAGCATTTCTTCTACTATTCGACGATATATGCACGGGGCATGGCCTACGTGGTCTCACGTGCCTAGCGAGCACGTCGACATGTTATGGCGCGAGTTTGAGGCACGTATTATTATTTTTTTTACATGCATGATGATATATTAATATTGGTACTGATATTATTATTTTGCAGGCTCGCTATACATGGGCCGAGGACCAGAGGCCCTTCATTTACGCTGCCTGGGAGGCTATTTCTCGGGCAAGGTACAACGGGCAGCTGGGGCAAGCTCGGTCCCAGGCGATGGCCCGAGCTGGGACCACTAACATCGCGGAGACTCGGGGATACGGCCCCGGTTGGATTACTCCGGATATATGGGACCAGCTCGTGGGGATATGGTCGACGGATCGATGGCAGGAGGTTTCTCGGAATGCGGCTAGAAATCGCATGTCGGGAGGAGCAGCGCGTCACACCGGCGGCTCTGTTGCATTTGCAGTGCACGCAAACCGTATGGTAAGTATATCTTTTAATTATATATTTTATTTGTTATTATGTGTACTAATTAATGTATTTGTTTTGTAAATGTAGACGACGGTGTCGGATGACGGGACTGTCCAGCGACCCTCCCCGATGGCAGTGTTTGAGCGGACTCACCGTCGAGCACATGGGACTGGGGAGTACATCCACAACCGCGCTGCATACATTATGGTAATTATATATTTGTTTAAATTATTCATTATATATTTATAATTTAAGTTTTATGATAAATATTAAACAAAAAATCAAACTCGAGTAGGAGACCTACAGCCAGACGGTGGTGCAGCGCGGGGGTACCCCCGAGGACTTTGACGCAGCATCGTGGGTCGAGGCCGCAGGTGGCTGGGACCATGGCCGCGTATATGGCTTCGCAGATAGTGGTCATGCGCGAGCCGTACTAGGGCCACTTGGGGCACCGACCCCTCCGGTCGCTGGTGAGCGGCCGTCCACCTCTAGATCCAGTTATGATCATAGTAACAGAATAAGGACTCTAGAGGAGACGGTCGCGCGTCAGACTGAGATGATGGAG
This sequence comes from Canna indica, assembly GCA_034359265.1. NCBI lineage: Eukaryota > Viridiplantae > Streptophyta > Magnoliopsida > Zingiberales > Cannaceae > Canna > Canna indica. The sequence continues at coordinate 5,870,678 of CP136897.1, forward strand.
CGCCAGAGTCAGATGATGACAGATATACAATCTATGCTACGCAACATGTCAGGTCATCCCGAAGCAGGCATCTCTTCGGCATCATCTAATCCGTCGTCCTCGAGTCAGTCCACGCCGGTGTACACTCAAGCACTCCAGACCCCGCCATATGATCCAGGCCATCCTCCATCGTCATCGTGAGATTTTGTTTATATTGACTTTGTTACTCAGATATTGAACTTGTTTAATTTATATTGACTATGTTACTCAGATGTTGATACTTCAATTTTACATTTGAATTGTGTTTATACTATCGTGGATAATTATGAATATAAATATAATTGTTTTGATGTATATCTTGGTGTGTTTGTGATGTGTGAATGAATGTGTATGAGATGTTTGTGATGTGTGTATGAGGGTATGGGTGTGTGAGTTATGTATCAGATAAATGTATCAATGTATCAACGGAAATTAGAAATTTGAAATATTTCTGTTTGCAGGTATGGGTCATCAGCAACGGCTTTCCCACGGCCGTCCGTGGGAAAGCCGTTGTTAAAAGTGTATCGACAACCGTTGCTGATGACCTACAGCAACGGCTTAGCGACGGGTTTTTACTAACGGCTTTGCTACGGACTCGAGGCCGTTGCTATTAATGTTATCAGCAACGGCTCCGGTTTCGTGGTAAAACCGTTGCTGAAAATATTTTTAGCGACGGCCCAGCGACCGTTGCTGATAATGTTTAGAGCGACGGCCCGAGCGACCGTTGCTGATCCGTTGCTAAGTCATCAGCAACGCGACTTTCTGTCACGGCTTTATTGCAACGGCTCAGCCGTTGCTGATTCCCTTCAGCAACGGCTCAGCAACGGCATCAGCCGTTGCTGATGACCATTTTTCTAGTAGTGAATTTATGTTGTTTTATCTTCTCAATATCTTTCCATATGATATGAGTTTATTATTTTCATTATGCAACTAACTCAACACTACAAATGAAATATAATCAACAAAAACAATAATAAAAAATTAGAGAATCTAAAAGAGGTTGCAAACCAACCTTGTCTCTAATTAAGAAAAAAGAGTACGGAAGAAAATTAAACATGATACTTTAAATTACTCTTTGCCCAAAATTAATATATTAGGCGAAAATAATGAGCCTTTTTTTCTTTACAAACTTACCCTTGCCCAAATTCAAAATTCCCCCTACACCGTATATATGTCCTACATCTCAATCATTGGCTCATAGTATGATCTTGATGTCTCACCAGCAACAAGAACAATAACAATTAATGAGCAGCCTATATAATTTAAATACAATGATTAGATTACATGATAATTAAATTTATGTTTATATTTCATTGCAAAATTAAATAAAGGGGTATAATACTACTACTTTAGTTATATATATAATTAAGTTGTATACCCCTCTTTATATTTTCTTCTAATTAGTAAATAGTGGAAATTAAAGTGATCTAAAATATTTTATTAAATCCTTTCCATTACAAAGAATAGAGGGGGGAAATAATCCATCATGAATTTAGGTGATGGGAAATTAACTATCCATTGGTTTGAATAATTAGATATTTACTTACTGATCATGTATGGGTTCAACCAACAAAGATAACAAACACCATATCAAGTACTAGAGAAATCTATATATCTTGTCTGATGTGAGACTGAGACACCAAGCAAATTAATAAGGACCTACAACAACTTTTAGAGATAGCAACAAGTCCAACTATATGAAGAGCTTCCGACTTTTGAGTTTTCACATGTGCAGTGGTCATCTCCGAAAAAGCATTTTGAATTATTTTGTAGGTTGGCATGTAGTAGGCCTTCAGCTCCACGCTCTTAATTTGCTTAATAAATACGTTTTTTCTCTTCGAAGAAACGACTCTAAACGTCTATTTGATTATTGGAATAGAAATTATAGAAAAGAGAAATAATAATAATAATAATAATAGATAAGAAAAAAGAATAAAAAGAATGAAATGGTTATTTTCTTATTTGGTTAATATCGGGAATAGGGAATAGATCCACTATCTTCTGCGATGATCGCTTCGGTCGCAGAACCGTCGTCATAGCTCTTCTGTGATGGTTAGAAGCAGTTGCAAAGGTCCATAGCAAAAGAAGTGGTCGCAGATATTCTACGACCACAACTCTAGTATATATATATATATATATATATATATATAGAGAGAGAGAGAGAGAGAGAGAATACTAGCGGCGAGGGGCAGCACAGGCGGCGGCAGCAGCAGAGATCGCAGAAGAGGGAATACTAAGAATGAGAGAGTGGACGAGGGAAGGAAAAAGGGATCGCGCGCATGTTAAATAATTTAACCCTTGACGATTTTGCGACGCCAAAAGGTGATTGCCATGCCGTCACGAGGTTATTAAATTTGCGACAACAAATATTTCAATCGCACAACCGTCGTAGAGGTGGCGACTATGTGCCCCATGTTGGCCGCAATCGCAGAACCACCGCATCTACGAACGCCGTCTTGCCGTCGCAAAATGATTGTCGCAAATTGTCTGATTTCTAGTAGTAGAGAGGAATAGAGGAGTAAATATTTTATTATTTTGTTAGCATAAGGAATAGATTTGAAATAAAGAGAATGAAAAATATCATTTTTAATAATATTAAATATTTATACTCAAAATAATAAATGATAATATAATTTATTTTAATTCATAATAACATAATAAAAATATGAACTTTTTAAGTCAAATTTTAAAAATAAAATATTGATTTAAAAATATAATAAATATAATTTTTATTAATTACATAGTTTTAAAATGAATATGATATTATAATAACATAATGTTTTCAAAATTAATTGAAGTTATTTATATATTTCTCATTTGTTAAGAATATTATATCAACATATATATAATATAAAAAAGAAATAAGTATAATATAATATATCATGTGTAATTATGATTAACTTTGATGGACAAGATTGTAAACATTCTCAAGACTAAGCAAGGAATGACTATTCAAGGCAATAAATAATTATTCTCCATCCATCAAGAATGGATGAGAAATATGAATAATTATTTCTTGTCTCTAAAACACAACCTACAAAGTAATAAGAATAGATGTAGAATAGCTATTTATTTTTTTCTTTATTTTGCCAACCAAACAAACCATAAGAAAAGTAATTCGGGATATGGGTGGCTTGGCACGGTTCAATATCTACATTTTCAAGTACCATTTTAGGAAAGTCGACTATATTCTACCGAAGGCAGTTTCATTGCATTATAAACACATCTGCCGTAAATGGTGATCGGAGTTGCTCGTCAAGAGCAATATTGTTCTCGTTAAATGCCATCAGTTAAAACGGGTCAACCCGGCAGAGAAGGCGGCTGCCCGGCGCACCTCACCGCATATCGCCGCTCTTTGGCTAGGGCACATCCGATGAAGCAAGGAACGGCTTCTCCGTCTAGACCCGGTGGTCTATCCTACTCCTCAGGCAATGAGGACTGGACGATGGTCACTCCTAGGCGCCGTCGCCGTCGTGTTACTTTCGCTGTGGCCCCGCGGCCATCATCATCGTATTGGGTTCCCTCTCGCTCCTTCGCCGATGTGGTTCGATCTCACCCTGTTTCACCTCCGCCGCATATTCGCCATTCCCGTCCTACTCCTTCTTCCACTGCTCCGCCTGCTTCTTTGAAGATATCTGTCATCGTTGATGAGCTCCGACGCTCGGGGAAATGTTTCAACTGTTGTCGTATTGGTCACCCCAGTTTTCGATGTCATGCCCCTGCGGTCTGCTACTTATGTAAGATTCCCGGTCATCGTGCTAGCCGTTGCTCTTCCTCCTCGCATCGCGGCTCTTCTCTATCTTCTCGGTCTTCGTCTTCGGCCCCACCCGCCCCTCCTTCTCCCTCATCGCTGTTGCACCCACCGCCTCCTCCATCTCGATTTGTCGGTACTTCTGTTCAGCAAGATGTTCCTCCTTCGGTGTCTCTCCTTGGGTCTTCGTCTTCAGGGTGCTCTGAGGCGGACCGTCCTGACTCGGTCGAGCTCCACTTGCACCCCTCCGCTTCTACGCTCAACCGGGTTGGATATCTCCATGAAAGATGTGTGGTGGTGTCGATCGTTGGTCGGCTTCGTGTCCGTTCGGATATTGCTGGTTTTCTTGCTTCGTGTTTCCGAGATGCTGCATCACACCGGAATCAATGGCGTCAACGATCTCTCAAAGACGGTAGATACCTGATCACTACTCCGGTGGAGCGTAATTCTTATTACAAAATTGCGTTGATCAAGCGGAGGTCCATTAGGTGGGGTGACGCTTCGCTCCGCATTGAGGACTGGTCCAGCGACGAATCCTTTGAGCCAGATCCTGACTATGAGATGAGCGTCGGCCTTGTTCTCGAAGGACTTCCTCTGATATATTGGAACGAGGATGCTCTCGCATTGCTCACCAGCCCCTTTGGTGCATTCGATGCGATTGATGCTCGGTCTCTGCGATGGTCGGAATCTGAGGCCTGTCGCGTCCGCATCCGTGTTCGCTCCCTCGACAAGATTCCTCGAAAAATATTGGCGATCGCGGACGGTTGTAGATACTTGGTATTGCTCCGCATCTCTTGGTTCCGATGGATCTTCGGTGACAATGATAGTCTTCCTCTGACGGGCTTCGACTCGGGTGGGCCTGATCTGGAGGATGACCTTGACGCCAGCCCTCCTCCGGAGCCTTCGTCGGAGACGGCCCCTCAGCCAGTCTCTTCGCCGCCTCCCCCCCTGCTTACCTCTCCGTCATCATCATCGGCGGTGGTGCCGGTGGACGGTGTAGGAGTCGTCTCCATCAAGGTTGCTGGGCCGCGCTCGGCTCCCGAGGACGATCGTCCTGCTGTTGGCAGAGCGTATCACTTGGCAGTCCTGCATGATCGGCGTATCCGCTCTGCCACCTTCCCGATCAGGATCTCCTCCTCTCCCCTTTCGGCGTCTGCAAGCCTGGCATGCCATCTTCTTGCTTATTCCGCTCGATACTGGTGCACTGATTGTACATCGGATCTCTGCGATGTCAGCAGGTTTCATTCATTTCCATCTGCTTCTACATTGGACTTATTATGCAGGTTGCTCGCATATTGGGTTGGTGGTTCTCATATCCGTATGGGTCCACCCGGGACTCCAGTGGACAATATGATATATATGGCTATTAGGGGAGAGGGCCTTCTATCTATCGGGCACACGGGTCCGGCTTGCTCCCAATTGATGTTATCCGATCCGTCTCCAAATGTCGGATCCTGTCTTACCCCATGTACCGAGCTCCCCTAGCTCATCTCGATTCAAGAATGTATACTCCAGGATGACCCATAGAGGGCCCGGTTATGTGGTTCGTCGAAGCTGCCGATTGCGGTCCACTTACCTATCCTCTACCTCCTGCGCGCAGAGAGCAGAGCATCGAAAAGCCCTCCTTAATGAAGTTCATGCCGGTGCCGGAGGCCGTGGCTCCTCCTCAGCCCTCCCTTCTTCCCCTTCTTCATCCTTTCACGATTCTGGATCTCCTCTCGGCAGCCATCTTATATCCGCGGTTACCTCGTCTGCGGAGCTATCTCTTCTAGCGAATATTGAAGCTCTGGGCTTTAACTTGGATGCCCCTGCAGCTGTGGTCCTTTCGGCGATCGCGGACTCTTCTCTGAATGGTGCGCCTGGGCGTAATAGATGATGCTATATGTTCTATCGGAGATTGTGATCTTTTATTTTCCATGTCTTCAAATTTCTCAGCATTATTTTGGAACGTCCGTGGATTAAATCGCAGCGCTAAACGATATATGGTAAAGTGTTGTGTAATGGAAGGAAAATGCTCGGTAGTTGCTTTACAAGAGACTAAGCTGGCCAATATATCCTCCTCTTGCGCCAAGCAGCTTACTGGCTTCCGTCATCCGGGCTTCATTGTCGCCGATGCAGTCGGGCTTTCCGGCGGGCAAATACTTATATGGGAGGAATCATTGTGGATCCCATTGTCGTCATGTGTCGGTGATCACTATCTGATGGTCAAGCTTGAGCAGCGCCGTTCAAATCAGACATTGGTTTTCATTAGTATATATGGTCCTCCTCGCCGGGCGGGTAGAAGAGCTTTCTTTTCTGATCTGGGTGCTCTACTGTCCGACCTAGCAGCTCGTTATATTATTGGTGGGGACTTCAACATGACGCGCTTCCAACATGAGCGTTGTAACTGTCAAGGCTCCGCCTCCGACTCGGCCTTGCTCTCCAAGCTCATTGCTGATTTTGAATTGATCGATCTACCGATCTCTGGCCGCCAATTCACTTGGTCGAATAATCAACCTTCTCCCCGCCTTGCTCGGCTGGACCGCGTATTAATTTCTTTGCCTACTTCTATTTCTCTCCCCTTGGCTGTTGTTATCGGCGGAGAAAGAAGGCTATCGGACCACAACGCTCTCCTCTTCCGAGCCGGTATTCCCTCCTCCAATAATGGGCGATGGTTCCGACTTGAAAATTGGTGGCTAAGCAAGGCTCATTTTCGGCGAATTATCAATGCAGCATGGTCGGAGCCTCCTTCTTCCTCCTCAGCTTGCTCTTCCTGGATTTCTCGCTGGAAGCGGCTTCGTAGCACTATATTGCAATGGTCTGCCATAATCAAAAAAGAAAATAAAATAAAAAAGATCTCTCTTGAGGCCGAAATTGACCATCTCAACAGTAAGGCAGAGTTGATGGACCTCTCTCATCAGGAATTTCTCCTGCTGAAATCTCACAAGTCCGAATTAAATGACTTCTACCATGATGAGGCTGCATATTGGCGTCAACGTGCAAAAATTCGTTGGATGAAAGATGACGATCAAAATTCAAGATTTTATCATCAATGGGCTTCTATTAAGAAAAGAAAAAATTGGATCCATCACATTATGACTGAGTCTGGAATTTTATATGACTCAATCGAGATTACAGAGGCATTTCGTGCCCATTTCAAAAACTTGCTCGGTCACTATAGTAAGCCCTTACTGAAGCTCAACTGGTCATTGATTGCGATGCCGACATTACCTGAGACGGCTGGCTTGGTCATGGACTCACCTTTCACTGTATCTGAGATCAAGGCTGCTATTCAAGATCTTGGTCGAAATAAAGCGGCAGGCCCCGATGGCCTCTCCTCCGAATTTTTTCTTGCTTTCTAGGAGACTTTGCGGCTCGATCTCTATAGCATTTTTCATGAAATTTATCTCAAGCCTGAGTTATTAAGAAGATTCAATTCGGGCTTCATAGTATTGATCCCGAAGTTTGATGGAGCTTCTCATATATCTGACTATAGACCTATCAGCCTGGAGTCGATGATTGTTCGTATATTTTCCAAGATCCTCTCCACCCGACTAAAGCCATTCATTCACTGCTTGGTTAGTGGCAATCAAAATGCATTCATGGCTCACCGTAGCACTCTTGACTGCTTCATGGGGGTCCACGAAACGGTATGGGGCTGTCATCAATCTCATGAAGATGGAATCCTCCTTAAAATCGACTTTGCGAAAGCATTTGACTCGATTGGTTGGAGTTTCATTATGGATATGCTTGAGGCTCGCGGTTTCTCGCAAATATGGCGCTTATGGATCAAGCATATATTGGAGACAGAATCCACTATCATTGTTAACGGTCTTAGGAGTCTGAGACAGGGTAATCCCCTTTCTCCATTCCTTTTCATACTCGCCTCTGATTGTCTCTCTCGGCTTCTGGCCTCTGCTGCTCAGAACAATCTCATTCAGGGGGTTCTTCATCAACGGATCCAGGGTGGAATCCATCACTTCTTATTTGCGGACGATCTGATTATATTCTGTTCAAACTCGGCGTTCTTCCTAGAAAATCTTCGATTATTATTGAGATGTTTCGATCTTGCTTCTGGCCTTCACATTAACCCAAACAAATCCTCTGTTACCAGTCTCCTTGGTGGTCTCCCCGTGGCCGAACAAGTGGCCTCTTTCATGGGATGCCACGCCGCTGAACTCCCACTTCGCTACCTAGGCCTTCCACTGAAGGTGGGTCGGCCTAACAGATCTGATTGGTATAATTTGATTACCAAGTTGGATGCAAAGCTAAACTCCTGGCAAGGTCGACTTCTTTCTCGAGGGGGGCGTTTAACTCTCATAAATAGCTCGATTACAAGCACCTCAGCATATATGCTCTCCATCTTTAAAGCACCGGCTTGGGTTCTTAAGGAGATTGACTCTAGACGTCGTGCTTTTTTTTGGACTGGCTCTCTTGGTCGTACGCCTGCTGGTAAATCTCTGGTTCGATGGGATCATCTTACTTGCTCTCGCAATGAGGGAGGCCTCGGTATTCTTGATATCCATGCCCATAATTGCGCCCGTTTAGGTGGCTGGATATGGAAGATCATTCAAAGTGCAGATTTATGCTGGGTTCAAATTATGGAGAGATTATATGGAGATTATCGCTCATGGAGCAGCTCTTCTTTTTATCGTATTGCCTCCCCAATTTGGCGAGATATGATCCTCTTTCTTGAGTTGATCAGATTGGGTACTTCCATTAAGGTTGGGGCCGGTCATCGGGTGCGCCTATGGACGGATCCTTGGCTCGATGGATACTGCCCTATGATCAAATTTCCTAATCTTTATTCCTTCTCAACGAACCGGAGCTGCTCCATATTCGAAGCCAGAAACACACTTGAAGATGGCACATTCGATGGCTGGAACTTATCCTTCAGCTACCCTGTAGATGCGGAGTCCCTTTCCCATTTTACAGAAGATTTAAATAGGCTTTGCTCATCGTCGGCAGATGATTGTATCGGCTGGAGATGGTCTTCTGACGACATATATTCCACCAGCAGTATATATCGAATCCTCACCTTCCGCGGGATCACTTCACACTCATCTGCGATTCTATGGAGAATTAAACTTCCGCCAAAAATCTCCATTTTTGGGTGGTTATGGATGCGGAACAGGTTGCTGACTCGCGATCGTGTTGCAAAATGGTGTATAGTATTGGATGAAGACTGTCCACTCTGTTCTGGGATCAAAGAATCACATCTTCATCTTTTCTCAGAATGCGATTTCACTTCAGCTGGATGGACTTTTTTCCTTTCGGGTTTACATATTCCGTTCTTCCATATCTTCACACCCGCTCAATGCTCTAGAAACTGCTCGAGTTCATCCCTCTTCCGAGACAAACTGAAGCTAACTCTGATATGGTGTTGGTTCATATGGTTCGAACGCAACTCCCGTATATTCAAAGAGCGACGATCTTCCCCTCAATCATTGGCTGCTGTGGCTGCAAGTTTCCTTGATTGTTGTATCAAATGTCTTTCATGACATTAGGTTGTAGGCCTATGGCCATACTATATTTATCGATTTTAGACTTACTTTTATCTCTTCTCCCCCTCACCTGTAATCTTTTCAACCCTCTTGAATAAGATTCCAGGTATTCAAAGTTCAAAAAAAAAAATATCTACATTTTCAAGGATATCTAAATTTGAAGTCCTCTATAGATTTTCTATTAAAAAATGTGTTCAATATCAATCACAGTTATTTAGAATTTAAGTATTTAACCTTAAATTACAATTTATAAACATATAATTTAATAAAATAAATACGTGGATATATATCCCATATTCGAAGGGTGTATTCAAAAAGAGAAAATGAACATTCACCAAATTAAAATTAATAGATAGTCGTCCCTCGATTCAATTTATCCTACTACTGTGGATAGTTTGTTGAAAAGAAATGTGGGTCAGAAATCTCAAAATGTTCTTAATTATGGGAAAAGAAATGTGGATCAGAAATCTCAAAACACTGTCATGGAATCAAAAATAGCAAAAGAGGGGCATGATAAAGCAACTGGAACTATTTCTCTTTTTCTATCACTTGTTTATATTCATTTGCACAGTCAGAAAAACATTGAAATCCTAGAGTATACCCTAAAACTCTAGCGAAACTGCTCCAGCAGAGCTGAACCATAAAGAAATTGGAAAACAAAAAAAAGGGAGAGAAGCCTATGTATAACTGAAGAAAAAGAAAATATTGATCCAATCACCTAATCTACATATGATATGATCTTGTTGTCCAATTTATACTCACAAGACATTAACCCACTCATGGAACTGTTGAGTTCGAAGGAGTAATCCCTATTGATTTGTAGTATGCCTTCTCTGCCTCGGACATCCGCCTTTGAAACATTCCCCATTCTTTCCTGCATCGTAGTCTAACCTGTGGACATAAGGAAATAGAACCTCAGGCGCTATCTTTTGGCATGTTTGATGCGCTCATGCTGCAAATCCATTTGCAACATAATGACTGCGGATAACACAGTTTATAAAGAGCAGGGGCAAAGCCATAATTGTTAAAAATGATATTTTTAATACAGCTGACAATGAGATTATTATGCAATATTATCAACGCATGAAAACTCATCTAGAAGAATTTATGTTTTAAAGTTTAGAATTTTGAGTTATGTTTTATGCTTATGAATTATGTATGGATAATATTTATTGACTTTTATATATTAATATAATGAATTGTCTTTTGAAAAATATATTTATTTTGTCGATTATATTGTTATTGATCATACGCCGATTTGAGTTTTCCCCCTTACTTTTGATTCCAAAGAAAATTACTCATTCGCTGTCCCCATTTGCTGCAAATGGATAGCCTGAGCAACCAATTTTAAAATCTACCCATATCTATTATTAGCAAGAGAATGAACAAGCTAAGCAAATCCTTTTATTAATGGAAGAACTAATCCTATGAGTTATGCAATAACAGTAATGAAAGCAGAGAAGCTGGCATACCCCTTCCCACGGTGCTCTACCGTCCTCTGCTACGCCCTGAATTCGAAAATATCAATATAAGTGAAGTTTCTTACAATAATTCAAGCAGTTGAAGATAGTGGCTCTCCTACCTGGTTACCGAGTGAAGGAACCACCTGATGAACAATCCACTGAGAATCTACAACTCCTATTTTCTCATGAGCCGGCTGTTGAAATAAGGCATCCTTAGTAAAACAAACTCAAAACATATAATAAATAAATAAATGCACATTAATATTGAAGGCACTACTACCTCTACGCATCTTCTGAGAGCAAAATCAAGACCCCACCCATGAACCAAATCATTCTGCACAGCCAAATAAATTGTGTAACGAATAAAGAGAAACCGCAGAAATATTGTGTAATGAATAAAGAGAAATCAAGGTCACCTGAATCATATGCCAGACACAGCGCCACGCATTCCTAGAGAATACAGGGGCCATAATCTCCACAAATCTGAGCATATAAGCACCAAAAGCAGGTGAAATGTATCAGATGGGTATAAAATCCGTGCTAATCTCCATAAAAAAAATAAAAGAAAAATTTGATGGTTCTGGAGAATCATAAGTATAAACTAAAAAGCAAGTGAAAAAAAAAACAAATACATACGCAGCACATGGAGGCAAATGCGGATTAGCACACCAGCCTGGTCTCTCTTCTGTTACTCTGTAATTCATGGTGCATCCCTAAATTAGTTAATAGAATGCAATCAATAGTAAATGGAAGTAGAAAGTGAAAACCACAAACTTGCACAACTATATAACAAGAAGGGCCCACGTAAATGTCTGTAAAAATGGGATATAGCAAACTCACTTGTGCACTTCACGGTCGCCTCTCCTTTTAGTCATTAGCCATGTCAACCCCTTATTTGGCTCCAAACCAGGCTGTGAAATCTCCAGACCATGCTTTTTCACTAGTTTAATGTACCTAAAGTGCAAAAACCATTAATTACAACTAAAGAACCTTAGTACAATTATCTTTTTTTGTTAAACAAAATAAATGCATACTCTACTCCATTAAAGTGTTCGACTCCTAGGTCCTCATCCCAAATGAAGATATAATCATATGGAGCCACAATGTCAGGGTGCAAAAATCTTTTAGCATACCACCTTGAATAAAAAAATAACAAATTAAGCTTTAGTCAGTCCTGGAAACTCCTGTACATAGATAAACACTATAACTAAGATGGAGGAATATTTCTCACCACTTAGTTTGCTTCCTCGCACTCACATGAATAGCCCGTTTTGACCACTCAAATTCATCCCATTCAGTAGTCCGACCATCATAATGGAAAAGCAAAATTGTGAAATCTTCAGAGAACTGCAGCAAATTCTCAGAGTAAAACAAATGAAGATAAAAAATACTCAGTGTTAACTTCAAATGAACAATATTTACAGTAATACCAAACTCGGCAAGTAGAATCAAACCCCATTGAAGGTCGCATTACCAAGATGGTTAACAAATCAATTATGAGGTCAAAACCAAATTACTGTATAGTTAACAAACCAATCAGCATAGTCATGTTAGTTAAAAATGAAAAAATTAAATACTCGAAGTTATACTTAACATCTACCTCCACAGGGGTTAGGAGATTAGTCAGTCAGAACCAACTGAATAAATGTTTGCCAAAATAGAAAAGGCATAAGGGATAGGGAAAGCTATTGCTACAATGCTACATAGATCACCAGCATGCTATAACAATAGCTAGGTTGTTAGTTAAACTGGAAAGGTAAGAAAAAGTGTGTTAAACATAAATCTCGCAATTCCTAACTACTGTTTAAAATCTCATTCTTTACACCATTGTTTCAACCAAAAATTAGAAGATTCATTTGTCTAAATTATAAATGTCAGCAGCAACAGCTAAATGCACCATTCACGCTACAATAGTACTTATAGCAATTCTTGGTTGGCTTTCTTTGTCCTTTTGCAATATCCAAAATCCAAATATACTCATAAAACCATACTGGCTAATTTATAACTTGGAACTTGATAGCCAACAGGCATGCTGGTTTGTCAGAACTTTCCACCTTAATATGAAGGGGTAAAACAATCACGCATGAAATTTACATTCTCCAAATTGGTAATCAGATTTTGCTAGATCCAAACAATCTATTGTAGGAATCTTACCCATAATTAAACAATCTAAGAATATTTTGGATATATTCCAATTACCTACAAGACATAATTCAATGGTCAGAAAAATATCAGTGTATAAGCATTTCTATGGTTAAATTTTACCATACAAATCAACTGAAAGAAGTGTTATTTGAATCAGTGTTCTTAAATCCCGCCTGGCCCAGCTGGTCCGACCGCAAACCCAACTCAATTTGGGCCAGTTTTCAGTTGAACCTGAAATTTCAAAGATCCAAACCCAGAGAACCCAGACGGGACCAATGGACCTTGTCAAACCAGCTCGATCCTGGTTTTTTATTTTATTTTTTTCAAAAAACTATGTTAGTGAGAGTTTGAACCATGTATCTCTTGAATAAGAAACAAGATTTAACTACTAAGCTACCTTATCATTGTTGAATAATTACTATATCTAATATAATATAATATATATACACAAGTGTATATATGTTATTAAATACAAAATATAATATATATATCATATAATCTATATATTACAACATAATAATAAATTTAAAACAATACATATATTATTTAGCTAGCATAATATGTAACATATTTTATATATATATATATATATATATATATATATATATATATATATATATATATTTATAATGTCACCAGGTTGACCCCCCAGTCCTACTGGTTGACCCGAACCAGTTGCCAATCCGGGTTGAGGTACGGGCCGGGTTTAAAACATTGATTTGAATTGGACTGATAACCCATGTTCTTTTTTACAAAAGTTACTTTTTTGGTAAATGCATATCACGTGTTCGGACAATTTTCCTGAAAAACAAAAATCTATTGCTCCTGAAATTTCTGCACTAATTTGAAATTTTTTACTATGGTGAGACAATATTCTTACAGTTATTGGAAAGTGGCGTAGAAATAAATTTGTTGTAGATAGAGGGTTGCACATATATAGACTCAGGAAGGGTACAATGCACCATCATAGAAACATAATTAAACCAGATATCACATAAGAAAACAATGATAATAGACAAACCTAATAGGAAATCATATTAAATGACTCTAATAACATTATATCTACCTAATATTTTCAACACCGGTAAGCATACAGCAAATAGATAAAGATGGGTTTACCTTAAAGCTATTACGTTTTGTACTTATGTAGGCTAAAAAATCAAAAAAATTGAATTAGTTAACTAATTAATTATTTAGCCAACAACCAAACATTGCAAGGGAACCAAATTTTTTAGCATATCCTTATCATCATAGGTAAATATTGTGATTGACAAATCACAATAACATAACACCAAAACATCCTTCAAGGTATATATCCAAAGAAGAAACCAGATTATCATTTATCAATCAGAGAGAGATAAGAGCGTGAAGGAAAACACCACAACTTTGTTGTCACTAAATCAGCCAAAAATAGCATGATTACAGTGTGTTTACAATATAGGAAACCCATATCAGATAACCTAGTAATGGCCAAGTACTCACCTTTTTAACTGCAGCATCAATATTATTTTTCTGCGCATATCCAACTGTAAATGTCACAAGATATTTTGGTTTGATAGATAGGTCCTGTTCATTAAGCAAACAGAAAGAATGGTGCAGGATGAGAGACAATATCATAATCAAGCATATAGGGATAACAGCTAGTAACTATATTAGCCAAATTATTTACAGAAAAAAAAAAAAAAAAAACTGCCAACTGGAAAAGGGGCGTTAGAAAGAAAATAGAAAAACAGGGCCTGGTAATAGAAACAAAAATTGTATAGCAATATGGACTATCCTACAATACAAAAGTGAGAACTAAAAAGGGGAGATAAATATCCAAAAGAAATCTATACAAGTCTCTTTCTATCATGTCTTCATTGTAATAAGGATAACCTTTGGAGCATATTTCTACAGAAGAAAAAATGATATTTTGAAACTGCATGAGGTAGAAATAGGCAGAAAGACTTGCAATAGTTATTTACCCAATCTAGATTTGATCTCTAAATATATCCTCTCAACTTACCTCAATATCAAATTGTTGTCATCAAATTATATCGCTATTTCATAAATATCCAATCACCATTCCAAAGCTTCATCTTTTCTTTTCTTTTCATAAAATCATTCATTCCAAAACTTCTTATAATATTTTTGTTTGATAAAGAAGTTGGACTCTTCTAGAAACTAGAATAAAATTATTGCGTGTAACAAAGCCATTTCCTATTATACTAAAATGTTAATCATTAAAAAAACAAATAAGTATTGATATTCCAGTCATGAAAACAAAGAGACCAGAACTGTGGTGTAATAAAAGCAGAATCATGTGATGAACTGAAACCCCAAATTGTTCTCATTCATTTTATTTAAAGGATTTACAACAAATAGTTTTTATTGGCTTCTATTGTCATTGAAGACTATATGACTTTGGCTCTAGGTGCCCAGTGAATCTGGAAATCATGAGCAAGATAACAACTTCAGCAGCTAATGAGGATGAGGAGACAACCTATGCCTCTAAGGTCAAAGGTTCAATATTCATAGTTGGCCATATTTTCTGACATGTTTGTGATAATCAACAGACATGAATTAACACATAGGTATTGATAAATAGTATTTATTATGCATGCTTTTAACATTTCATGTGATACAATTAAAAAAACAACATGCCATCATTATTGAAATAAGAACCACTTACATTACTTAACAAGTATACATCAAAAGTAATATCAAAAAAATACAAGGAAATAAAAAAGCAATAACAGATGGCCGTACACCTCATCTGGATTTCCCCACAATCTGCGCATATAAAAATCTGATTTTGGCACAACTATACCGGGTGGCAATCTTTCTGCACCTCTAGGATTTGTGGGTACGTATATCTGCAAGACAATCAAGAAAGAAAAATTATAAAAATAGAATTCAATTACCAGGAATCCTAGTCAAGATGATGCTGGTGTCTACAACTGGACATACAATAAGATATACAGCACAATTGTAAAATATATAGAACTCATTATGAACTAAGGTTTGGAAGTAAAAGGTCAACAGCAAGAGAATGACACCATAATTTTCACCATTTTGTATTGGCAGAATTCATATAAAAATATGCTACTTTTATGGTAATACATGCTTACTTCTTTTCATATGTATTAAAAAATATATTTATAATCACCATATTAGCAAACTAATCAACATCCATGTCATATGATTTCTATGATTTCTATTTTAAAAGCAATTTTCTACCTTAATAAACTTCAAAACAGATACAGTTAACAAACATGCTGAAAAACAAGTGGTATGAATCGAAGTCGTGAGAGAAATCGCCACTTATATCTCCTGATCATTAAAGTGTTAGCTAATGTGGCGAGTATCTAAAATCCACAACCCCTCCACATGTGCTCTAGGGAGGGCACATGTAAATAGAGTGGTTGTACAAGTAAATTTCATACCATGAGGATTAGGATATGTAATTTAAACCTAGGTGGCGTTTGCTGCATTACTTTTCAGATTACCAAGCAATCTAGATTACCTTTCAGATAGATTGTCATTAAAAAGATTGCCAGTAATGTAGAATATAGTGTTTGGTATGCACAAGTAATGTTATGATAAGATTGCTAGAATTCACATAGACATGTTTGGTATAATAAATACATTACCAAGTAATGAGATATACTTTTCGAAAATACCCTTTTCACAAATATATTATAATATTATAATTAATCATATTATATATTATATTATATTATATTATTTTATATAACATAATAAAATATATAATATAATATAATATATATAATATAATATTATAGTATAATATTATTATATT
The DNA here is from genome assembly GCA_034359265.1 of Canna indica. NCBI lineage: Eukaryota > Viridiplantae > Streptophyta > Magnoliopsida > Zingiberales > Cannaceae > Canna > Canna indica. The sequence goes on from CP136897.1 coordinate 5,887,340, forward strand.
ATTATTATAATATAACATTATATTATTATATTATTATATTATTATATTATATAATATTAAAATAATGTAATATAATATAATATAATATAAATAATATAATATAAATAATATAATATAATATAATATTGTAATATTATATTATAATATTATTATAATATTATGTCATAGGAGAAGTCGTGGGAGGAGCAAAGAACTTGTTAATATAATATAATATAAAAAATATGTATAATATAATATAATATAATATTATAATAATATTATGTCATGGAAGAAATCGTGGGAGGAGCAAAGAACTTGTTAATATAATATAATATAAAAAATATATATATAATATAATATTATAGTATAATATTATTATATTATTATAATAATATAACATTATATTATTATCATATAATATTATATAATATTAAAATAATGTAATATAATATAATATAATATTTTTAATATTATATTATAATATTATTATAATATAATATTATAATATTATTATAATATTATATCATGGGAGAAGTTGTGGGAGGAGCAAAGAACTTGTAAAAAAAGCTAGAGTTTAAGGAGGGCAATTTTGTCCTAAAAATTAATTCAAGATTACCACTTCAGAGGTAATCCACATAGACACCTCTCCATTAAGCAATCTGGATTACCACTTTGATGACAATCTAGAATACCAAGGCAATCCACATTACCTGCACAAGTGAGACACCAAACAAAGTAATGTGTGGGGTCCAGGTAATTTAAAGACAAGATTGCCAGCAATATGGATGGATTGCCTCATACCAAACGCCTCCTTATAGTAAGGTGGTACATCTAGTTTTCCTCAAGAATATATGATATTATCCGAATTAGCACATTTGACAAATAATAGCAACAGTAAGCACTTTGTTCTAGAAGTTGTTGTGATATGAATGATTTCAATTACCTTGACAAATAATAGCAAAGAAAATAGAAAAGCAAAAGAATACTACAGTAAGTACTCTCTTTAGTTGTTGTCAAATGTTAAGCTTCACTGAAATCATAAAGTTCAGTGATCCTTTCTCTACCCTCTCTGAAAACTACAGTAAGTCTCTCTCTCCTCCTTCTCTACCCCCCTCCCCTGTAATCCTTTCATCGCTCTTGAATGGAATGCACATTTCATCCTTTCAAAAAAAATCATAAAGTTCAGACGATGATTTAAAACTCAAGAATAAGAGTACACTTATAGATCCATTCCATCAATATAAATAATAGCTACATGCACATAGGGACACTACCTGGAGATTCCAAGCAGCCAGTATCTGTTATTGAACTACTAATCTACAAAGACTCTAAGCACCCATGATCTGCTATTAAAACCCATGTATGCGTAGCCAGAAGCAATTTCATAGAAATAGCCCTTTCATCACCTCATGAATTAAATAGAGATCTATGAAGAATCTAAGCATGCACCTCTGAATAGGGTCTTTTCCCACCAGGGACGTAATGGAATAGGAATAGCAGTGCTATGGTTACCTAATCAAGCCTACCGTACTTGAAGCAATCCTACCGTAGGTGATTCAACTCGTGTATGGACACAGAAAGACAACTCTTCAATTAGGAATTAGGAATTCATTTTCTCAAAGATCCTGTCTTTAGTGCTTTGGTGAGTCGTCTGAGATTGTGAAGACTAAGCACCCATGCATCTGCTATTGGATCCTATGCATGCTTATTAATTAAAGAAGCACGTTTAAAGAAGCATCCCTTTCATCTCCTCGTGAATTGAAGAGACAACATCACCCCACTTGACAATGGTGGCAATTGGCAACGGTTTAAAATCAACTATGAGTAAAACACAATTGTTAAAGAGAAAAAATCATTGCAAGAGCTCTTGCTCCATCCCTTCTCCCTCCTTCCTCTCCTCATCAAATCTCACTTCCTACTCCTAGATCTTCCTTCTTTTCTTCTTTATGTTGCTTCAAATATTATATGCGATGAGTCTGAATTATCCAGCAAGTAATCAGTTGGGTTGGTTGATTCTAAAGATCTTTTGAAACCAGCCAATCCAAGCTTACTCTTGTCAGATTTAGTAAATTTTGGCAGGTGTGCAGCCAGTTATCAACGAGGTTTTTATTTCTCTAGAAACATTCAATTTGAATGGAAAGATTAGGAAACCATGCTAAATAGTCTCAATAACAAGGTTGTTAAACTCAAGAGTTTAGGTAAACTCGTGGAGCCTCCGTAAACTCGTTTACCTTATTTTAAAAAAATATTATGCTACAAAAATATAATCTAATAGAACTTGAAATTCATAATTAAGAAGTTTAACTCCATAATAAAGCACACATAAAGATAAAATATAAGAGTACAAGTTTAATCCATACATAATGAAGCATTCTGAGTCCATAATAAAGCACACACAATGACTCAAAGATAAAATATAAAAGTACAAGTTCAATCCATAATAATTATCATCAAACCGAGTTTACTCACGAGCATGGTTTAAAAAATCGGCCGAAACGGTACGGTAAGCCCAGTATTTACCGGTTTTTGGGGATTCCGGTATTCGATATACTCGGTATTTGAAAATATCAGGTATATATGGTATTCCGGGCGGTATATGTATCATACCGCCCGGTATGACGCGATATCGGTTTTTTTTTTTAAGAGTTAGATATAACTCTAATAATACATAATTGATGAATAAATGCTTAAAATCAATATTCAAATGTCAAATACATGAATACAATGTTTAAAAGCTATTTGGTACAGTATTAGGATTTTTCACACATACAAGAGAATTACATTAGAATTAATATAGGGCGACACAATCCCACAACCCAAAGGGTCTAAAAAATGCTTATTAATATAGGGACCGCCGAAGACTCTGCGTAGCGCAACATAAGACGTAGTGCAACATCAACTAAGATGATGAATACCATGTGTCACCCTATATTAATTCTAATGTAATTCTCTTGTATCTGTGAAAAATCCTAATAGAGTACCAAATAGCTTTTAAACATTGTATTCATGTATTTGACATTTGAATATTAATTTTAAGCATTTATTCATCAATTATGTATTATTAGAGTTATATCTAACTCATAAAAATAAAAATAAAAACGGTATGGTGTTTTTCGTACCGTGTGTCGGTACGGTACGGTACCGGTTTCGGACAAGTACCGAAATCGGTACCGAAACCGAGATTTTAAACCATGCTCACGAGTTTGACCGAGTTCACCCATAAACGAGTTTGGCTGAGAGTTAGCTCAATTTTGATACTTGGGATTGTAAAATCGTCCGAGTTTACGAGTTAACTCGCGATTTTGATAACCATACTCTCAAATTAAAATACAAGTGAGCCATTACTCACATGATATGTCATAACCTAAATCATTCGCTCAAGGACCTCAACAACAAAGATTTACTTTGTTCCACATTGACAAAAACCTAAGATCAAATTCATCAAAAAAAACATGTTGCATAAAATTTGAAAACCCTTGCTTTCCTTATAAGACCCATAGTTCAATAAAGTTCCACATTCTCTATTTCAATTATTTTATTTCAAATGTCTTCACATCTTGAAAGTTGGTTCAGCTAGAACCATAATTACAAAAGCAAATTACCAAGTTACCAGATCTCTCTTTTCTAGGAAACAAGTTATTATCTCGTATAAGAGATATTTGTCCTCCATCTTACATGAGTTTCAAACATGGGTTAAAATATCTTTCTTAGGTCTATTATTCCAAGGAATAAGTTACTATAACTTCCAAACAAACCTTAAGTATAGACCATCTTGTGAAACTGATTTTCGTCAAAAGTCATTAGATAAGAAAATGGCAAGGCATGTTAGCACATCAAAGTATAGGTTATAGCAACTAAAAGTTCCAATAGCAAATTATTCAAAAACCAAAGTTCAATAAAGCAAGCAAGAATAAGAAATTCTGCACATTGATTGAATTTTTTTCTGAGAAGTTGAGAAAGAAGTGAAATACCATTAGATGATCCGTTGAATTAGAAGTGGAATTCTTTTTATTTTGATTACTGGTAGAAGACCAAGCATGATTTAAAAAAGTTTGTGTCCTGATGCCTGAATATTCAATGTACGATCTGAAGTTCGCAGGGAATTGAAGCTGTCAAATTAGCAAGCATAAGTATTATTTACCACAAGATCATATATGTGACATCAAAGTTGTAACAAAGATAAAGAATTCATCATACCTTTATAATGTTAACAGTAGGAAAGGATATTCCTATTAAGTAGCCAAAGGCAACTCCAATGATAGTTGTGATGATAAGCCTCAAACTCTCATTTGGTTTTCTTAGAAATCCTCTGTAAGACATACAACTGCGTTACAACCTTACATTATGCAAAACTGTAAATAGAAATAATAATAATAATAATAATAATAATAATAATAATAATAATAGGTTCTATACCTGCGGCCGCTAGTTCCAAGTTTTGCCATGTCTTTCCACCTTCAAAATCAAAAACTGACAACTGACAAGATTGCTTGCAATGAGAAGCTGTGCCACACTGTCAAATTCTAATAGTTGTCAGCTTTCCATGAAAGAATGCAGCCTACATCAGAATTAAATGCAAAATGGTGACATGAGGCCCTGAGGTAAACTGAAAGATGAAAATACAAGAAAATATGTAAATGAAAGCTGTGTCATCATTCAAAAGTTCATAATTGACAATTGATATGTAGGAAACTTGGTGTAAAACACTAAAATTTTAACAGTGAATAATAGTAGGTAGAAAGCACCATGGAAGTTAATGGTACTGGTATAGAAGAAACAATCTGGCTACAAGATTAAACCATGAAGTACCCTGAACAGGAATTTGTTTCATATAATTGTCATAAAGTTTTTATATAAATTAAACCTGAAAACCATTTTGGAAACTGATTCTTGCTATCACAACATAGAACCTGTTTGAGTGGTACTAAATTGTTGGATATGACAATTCATTGTTGAGTCATCATGCTCTCATACTTCCATCTATGATAAAGGCTGAATTACGAGGCCTACTACTAGCAACCAGAGACAACATATCCCAATCAAAAGAGTAAGAGACAGAAATCAGATCTTTTCATTAGGTAAGAAAAGTCACCGAATATTACCTTAGAAACTAAACTAAAATGAATACATAGGAATACCCACTTTTTTTTTGAAATAGAGCATTGTATTCAATTCATGAGTAAGAATAGAATACAAAAAGGGGGAAGGAGAGATAAAAAGGAGATGCAAAAGCAACTATAGAAAAGAAATAGACACTGCTTATCTAGAGAATTTTGTACAAATCAGTGAAAAATAACATGGAGGATGTGAGATCCTGTACAGTCCTCTGAATACCATCGAAACAGGAATACCCACTTTGACCCTTATGACATATCACCCTCAGCCTCTTATTGTTTCCCGATTCTCTAATATACTGTTGCACAGTTATTTCCATTTGTATGAACCCAGAAAAGACATGAGACAGTCACAAACAATCATTAGACAACAGTACAGAATTATAGTCCAACACTCTAACTTGATCTCAAGCAAAGATAAACAGCGCTATCCTTGTTGGGTTATACAACTATGGTTCAAGAGACAACAAAGATCAAATTTAGCGAGAGGCAACTCCCCTCCAACAAACGTCGGTTTTGAAGTCCAAATTGCTAACTACCTCAACATGAAAGGAGATTACGATAAGATGGATTGAAACATGAAAGGAAAAAAATGTCACAGAGGAGGTCATGTATGAAAACAAGATCCAAACAAATTCCTTCCGACTCCGTACCGACCGTACACCATTGTGCATAAATGTGTTCGTTCCCAGTGACGAAATTTGTCATCAATCAAGCAACGACATCAAAAATTAAAAACCACCACAAGGATCACCCTCCGCTCTAGGGGCACGAAACTTGAAACGGAGAACACTGTAAGATTAGTACGATGACGAGGATCACCTGGATGAAACCCGAACGGAAACGATCTCGAGCCCTGGATTGAGATTCCAAGGAACAACAGCAGCCCGATCGTCTGCGGGGGATGAATCGGGATCTCGCTCGTCGCCAGAAATAGTCGAGCGATGGGACGAAGTCGGTCTTTTAAGTTTTAACCCCAGAATCCAACGATTGACCTCGGAGGGAATGCGGAGCGGATCGTGCAGTATTTGAACCAGCGATGGGCAAAACGGCGTGACGGCGCGAGTCGTATGTGCTGTGTACAGCGAGTCCACGACGTAAAAGATCAAACTGAGAATTTCAGTAAAATCGTAAATACCTTATCATTTATTGGTAAATCGTAAATACATTATAATTTATTAAAAAAATCATAAATAATCTAGAACAATTACCCAAAATCATAATTTGAATATGAATTTTTTTCATATTCATAATGATCCAAATTTTTCTGCACCCATAACTAAATTGCCAAAATTTTGAATTTACCATCCATTTCAAAACATGTTTCGCTCTATTAATTAAAGATTTAAAAAAAAAAAATGACTCGAAATAAAATATTTTTTATTATTTATAATAAAAAAATTTCAGCAATTCATATTAATATTATAATAGATAAAAAATTATTCTAATGGTTAATATTATTATTATTTTATTTTTAAAATATTTAAAATATTTTTTAAAAATCTTTAAGACTTTTGTACTTAAATATTTTTGCACTAAAAAATTAAAAAAATAGTAATTAGCTACTAATAAATTTTATATACACTAAAAGAAATACTATAATGATTGTTAAAAATTTAATTCACGTTGCATTTTATTTAACAAGTGTGTAATTTAAGTATTTAAATATTTTTAAAAAATATTTTAAATATTTCAAAAATAAAATAATAATAATAATAATAATCACTAAAATAATTTTTTATCTACTATAATATTAATATATATTATTGAAAAAAATTATGAATAAAAAAATATATTTTATTTTGAGTCAATTAAAAACTTTTTAAGAAGTCTTTAATTAGTAAAAGGGTGAATCATATTTTGAAATGGATGGCAAATTCAAAATTTTGATCATTTAGTTATGAATCCAAGAAAATTCGAATTCATATTATGAATTTGAAAAAATCTCATTTCCAAGTTATGGTTCTATATAATTGCTCAATAATTTAAGTATTATTTGGTTAGACAAAGTAAATGAGAAACTGAATACTATTTCATAGGTCTCACTTGCTTTCTTGTTTAATTGTAACTTATTAAAAGGAATATATTGATCAATAGTATTTCCTACATATTCTTTATGATATTTTTTTATATTATCTTTTAATATTTATAACAGTAATTTTTCAAAATTGGATTTTGGGAGAGAAAAATTCTCATATCCGGATTTTAGAGATCAAAATTCTCAAAATTAGAACTTAGTGGATTGGATACCTATTTTACCCCTGGGCCAAAGACTTTAGAGACTTTGATCAAAAATAAATATATATATATATAATATAAAAAATATGATAAAAATGAGATATTAGAGTATAAAAAATATATTTGCAAACTATCTAATTCATTAAAAAAATTTGCAAAAGTCTATAAATTTAAATTTAAATTAAAAATTATGAAATATTTTGATGTAAAATATTTTTTTGATCATATTACCTCTTTTGTATCATTAAAAAAATTATTTCATGAATTCGAATATTTTTTAAAAAAATTACCAAGCTATAGATTTTGCACAAAAGTCTCTAATGAATTAGAGTCATTTGTTTATAATAATTTTTTAATTATAAAAAATAAAATTTAATTCACAAAAAATATATATGTGATATAAAAGATCTGCTAGAGTTTATCAAAATATTTTAGACAAACAATACTTCAATATTTTTATTTTAAATTTAATTTTATTAACTTTGGACAAAAGTCTCTAATGTATTAGAGACTTTTGCCCAAAATCTATAATAGCTTTATAATTCAAAAAAAATAATTTTAATTAATGAAATATCTTTTTAAAATAGATATGTTGTGGTTCAAAAAAATATTTCAAAATATTTCATTTAAATTTAGATTTATAGACTTTGTGCAAAAGTCTATAATCAATTAAAGAGTTTTAAAATATATTTTTTAGACTCTAACAACTCATTTTTATTATAATTTTTTTATAAATTAAAATTATTATTTTTTAAATTATTTATATATTTTTAATTTTTAACCAAAGTATTAAAGACTTTGGCCCAAAGGTAAAAAGGGTATCCATTAGGTTCCAATTTTGGAAATTTTGACCCCCAAAATTTGGATTTGATAATTTTCCTCTCCCAAAATTCGGTTTTAAGAAATTCATGTATTTATAATAATATAATAGTAATAGTTATATATCTTAAATAGATAGTTATTAATTTATGATATTATTTTAATAATTATTTTTGAAGATTCAATTACTTTTTATGAAAATAAAATAAATAATAATTTTTTATTACTTTACATTTATGAAAATAAAATAAATAATAATTTTTATTTAGTTATTATTAATTAGAATAAATTACAATAGAAATTATTATTTTTAAAAAATAATATTTTAAATATTTTCCTCTTAATTTCTTGTCTATTCACTATACTAAACAAACAAAATAATATTTTTTCTCATCTATTCCTTATGTCAATTAAATAAAATAATATTATTTTTTAACTACTTTATTATTTATATATTCATATTCCTTATAATTTCATTCCATCCAATCAAACACACTTAGTATTTATAAAAATCATAACATTTTTATAATATACTCAAATTATTTCTCAACTTTATGTATTTAAGTAATTATAATTATATTGGTAGTTAAATACTTTGACGATAAGTCTTTAAATATTTATGTAAGCATTTTATTATATATAAAAAAAATTAAAATTTGACATGCTAACTTTAATAGAATTAACTTTAATATCTAACGCATATTATATACATAATCCTGCATAGAAAATTTTAAATTTCATAATTTAAAAAATTAAATATAATGTTGTAGATAAAATATATCTATTATATTATTTTTAGGGAAAATTAATGAATCTAATTCAAACTATAACGAAATTAACGAATCCAAATAAACTTTTAATTTGCACCAAAATCTAATCCAAAGTTTTGAATGAACATCAATTATATCACACTGTCAAGTCGATGTTACTGAAATCGTTAGTTGTTGATGTGACATCATAGTCAATAATTAATATATTAATTTTTAATATTCATATACACAAAAAACCAAAAAAAGAAAAAAAAAACATACAAAAGTGTAACTTGTCATTCGTTACCATCCGAACTCCTCTACTACTCGCTTACTAATATGACTTTTACAACATGACATGACATACTAGTCAGCAACTATAGAAGATTGTCAAGTTATATTATTAAGCGGATACTAGGGAAATCCAAGTAAGGATGAATTCGAGTTAGGATTTTGTGTGTTTTTTTTTAAAAAAAAATAGATGTTGATTGTGTATATGAGTATTAAAAAAATATTCTTATATTATTTTTTTGTTTTACCCAAGAAAATATGATAGAATAAGATAATTTCAACATATATTTTTTTAAAAAAAATCCAATACATATAAGATATAATATCAATTTCACAATACTTTATTTATATTTTCTTCTATTTCTTGCACTAAATAAATCCCGGCCCAAACTCACCCCTCTACAATATTAATAATTATATATTTATTATAAATAAGTTTTTTTAAAGAAACCAAGCTAAAGGTCAAGTACTACTAGCCGTTTGGGTAAAAGGAGTAGAGGGCCTTAACCGTACATCCTTCGTCATTCAAACTAGCAGCACTATATTCCCCTTGGCCTTCAGTTTTATTCAAATCAAAACAACATGATTGTTCAGGAGCAAAACTTCACCTGCTAATCCTGTTCTCGCAAGTGTATGAGCCCTCAAATTGTTCTCTCTTCTTACATGGAAGAAACCCAATATTGAGCTCATTTCAGCAACCCATATGATATCTTCTGCAAGTTCTTTCACAAACAAAAGAGGTTACATCTTCTTGTTTAGAATATCAATAGCTGATTTACTATCAGAGAAAACTTTGAAGTGCTTTATATTCATGTGTTTCAAATTATGCTGAAGACAGAGCCATATAGCTTTGAGTTCGGCAAACAAAACATCAGATTCATTAGAACTGCAATAGCCCACCAGTACTTCACATTTTTTGTCATTTAAGAAAGTAAAGCCAAGTCCAACACAATTAGTTTTCCTGATCCATGCAGCATCACAATAAGCAGATAATGCTAAAGTCCATGTGCAATTCTTTTCTTCAGAATGCTCCTGAATGCTAATATCATAAGGGAAGTCAGCATTGATTTCAGCAGTTCCTGGAGATTCACTTGTTCCTTTTTTGCAGCCTTACAAGTAGGGAAAAATTTCTTTAAACTGTTGAAATTGATTACTTCAGTCAAAGTTTTATAAACAAGGGAATTGTATCCACTAACTTTTCCTTTGAAACATAAGTCATTTCTGTTTTTCTATAAGAACCATAATCCAGCTGCAATATAGCTGATCAAGTTCAACCTGCACTCTCTCTCCATTGAACTACCTTCCTCGATCCACTTGCCCTGCATCCAACTTTCCTTGAATTCAAAATGATGGTTTAGTAAGTTTTCAAACATATTTCAGAAGTTTTTTGCAAAACTACATTCAAAAAATATGTGAGGAATTGAGTCGGAATCTTCTTTGCAGACAAAGCATTTCCGCTCTTCAATCTTACTAACCTTTAAGAGCCTTTTAGTTGTAGGAAGCCTGCCATTTAAGAGTTTCCATATGAAAATTTTGATTTTAGGAAGAACCCTTAAACACCATATCATCTTCCAATTAACATGAGTGTCCTTTTCTACATTGTTTTCACCTTTTATGAAATTATAGGCATTCTTACAATTCAGTTTCCCCTTTCTGTTGAGAGCCCAAATTCATTTGTCATCAGTATTCTTTTTTGGAATGTACATTTGAGCAACATTTTTAGCTATTTCCTCACCTAACAAGGATCTTATCAAAGGCAAATTCTATTGTCCATTGGATATCAGTTCACTGACCTTTCCAAAGCTTCCATGTTCCTCCATGTTAATGAAGGTTGGCCATCTATTGAGAGGGATACAATCTATCCGGCGATCTCTCCAAATATCAGTGTTTCTACCATTACCAACTTTTACTTTTAATCCATTTCCGAGTTTAATCATGGCTAATAAAATGCCCTTCATGGTCCAGCTTTTACTGAAATTACAATCCTCCATCAGGTGAATATTGGCATATCTTTGATTAAGGATATTAATCCAACATAGGTTCTTCTTGTTCAAGAGAGGTAAGATCATTTTAGTATGAATAGAGGATTTCACCACATTAAGATCCCTTACTCCTAAACCTCCTTTTGCTTTGCATAAAGTAATTTTCTTCCAATTAATTAGATGCATTCATTTTATGTTATGACTTGATTTTCAAATGTCGTTCTTTGCAACTTGTTCATATTCATTCACAATTTGATCATTTATCCATGAAGAAGCAAGAGTATGAATAGGCAAAGAATTTATGACTGAATTAATTAGAACAGTATTTTCTGCTTGAGAAACATTTTTGCTTGCCCAATTATTAAGCTTACTTTCAGCTTTATGAATAATCTGCCTTTGGATGTTAATTGGGTTTTTGCCTTTATCAATCTGAGCTCCCAAGTATTTCAAAGGTAATGAACTTTTCTTAATTCCAAGCAGTTCACAGATTTCATCTTTTTTCTTTTTTGGGTACTCACCAGGAAAAAGAACTTCAGACTTTCCAAAGTTGATTTTTTGGTTTGTAATGATACCATACTGATTGAGAACTGCTTTGATGTGTTCACAAGATTTTTTGTTACATTTGACAGTGAGGATGATGTCATCCGCAAAGAACAAGTGACTGAGAGTAATATCTCTGTACTTAAAAAATTTTATGTGCTTGTCTTCCACCTCTTTATTTATCAGCAATGTTAAGAGCTCCTGAAGGATGATAAACAAATAAGGGAATATAAGATCCCCTTGCCTTACCCCCTTGAAGCTTTTGAAAAAGTCTGGATTGTTGACCATTTATGCAACACCTGAAATTGGCAGCTCTTAGGCAATCCATGATCCATCCAATAAATCTTTCAGGTAAATTGATACATCTGTAGATATTTTCCAGGGCTTCCCAGCTGACTCTATCAAAGGCCTTTTCGAGGTCTATCTTGATTAGGAAATAGAATATTTCCTTTTTGATTTGCCAATGATATTGACCACTTCTGATAGCAAAAGAATATTATCATGCAAATTTCTTTTTTTTATAAATGTTGCTTGTTCTTTTGATATTACGGTACCAATCCAATTATTTAGTCTATTAACTAAGGTCTTTGTAAGTATCTTGTAGGCCACATTGCATAGTGCAATAGACCTGAATTCCTTTAATAACCCTTGGTTGGTCACCTTTTAGGAATAAAGTACAAGTTAATGTTTCCCCAAGAATCAGGCAATGGCCCTCCATTGTAAAAGGAACTGACTGCCTCCATGTAGTCATTTCTGATAACCTCCCAGAACTTTAAAAAGAATTCAAGACTAAAACCATTGGGTCCAGGAGCCTTGCCTTTCCCAAGACCATTCATAGCTGTAATGATCTCTTGTTCAGTGAAACCTCTAGTTAAATCTTTATGGGCACTTGATGGAATTCTCTTCCGGTTCATCTTTTTAATCAAGGTTTAAAATCTCGGTACCGGTACCGGTTTCGGTCACCGGCCAGTACCGGTATCATACCGTACCGTACTGTACCGTACCGACACACGATATGGTCCGGTACGGGGAATAGCATACCGGTTTTTTTTTAAGAGTTAGATATAACTCTAAATAATACATAATTGATGAATAAATGCTTAAAATCAATATTCCAATGTCAAATACATGAATATTAAAAGTCATTTGGTACTGTATTAGGATTTTTCACAGATACAAGAGAATTACATTAGAATTAATATAGGGCGACATAAGCACACAGCCCAAAGGGTCTGAAAATTTTTCAGGAGGGGACATAAGCACAGATACAAGAGAATTACATTAGAATTACATTAGAATTAGATATGCTTATGTCGCCCTATATTAATTCTAATGTAATTCTCTTATACACACGGCACGGACCGGTATGAAAATGCATACCGGCCGGGTTTTTTTTTGTTTTTTTTTTTCTTCGTGACATACCACCATATACTGCCCATACCGGGCGGTATACCGGAATATACCGCCCATACCGGGCGGTATACCGGTATATACCGCCCATACCGGGCGGTATACACAATATACCCGGTTTTTTCAAAACCGGGTATATCGAATACCGGAAATCTCAAAAACCGGTATATACCGGCCGGTATATACCGTTTCGGGCGGTATTTTAAACCTTATTTTTAATACTATTCCAGTTATTGAAGCACGTGATTTCATCATTCCAAAGATTTTCATACCATTTCACAAACTCTTTTGAAATTTCATTGATGTCAGTAAGACTTTTCCCTTCAATTGATAGTTCTGCAATAATATTTTTTCTTCTTTTGTATTTGACCAAATTATGAAAAAAAATTATGTTCTTGTCATTCATTTCAATCCACTTTGTCCTTGCTTTTGTCCACCACTTTATATGGAGCTGTCTATTAAGAGTCATAGTTTTGTTTGTTAAACACTTGATATTAGCCAAATCTGACCCAGTTGCAACCTCTTTCATCAGCATTTTTTAGCTCTTGAAGCTCCTTCATTGTATCCTTTAACTTCTTTTCTAAATGACCAATCTGATTTCTGCTCCAATTACTGATTTTTTTCCCCAACAGATCCAAGGAATGTTCGAAAGAGTCCATGTTATTTCTTTGATGCTCAGCTTTTCTCCAATTCTTTCCAATGAATTGGTTGATATTTTCATTTTCTAACCAATAAAGCTCGAAAACAATTTTTTTTTGCTTCTAAAAGGTTTGCAGTTCTCATTTATGTCAAGCATGATTGGCCTGTGGTCTGAAGCCAATTTCAATAAGTGGTGGACTCTAGCACTGCTATATTTTGAAATCCAATCACCATTTACATAAACTCTATCAAGCCTAGCAGAAACTCTTTTGTTGCCAGCTCTATTAATGCTCCAAGTAAATCTGCAACCAACAAAATCAAGATCAAGTAACCCAGCTTCAAGACAGAGATCTTTAAGAGCCAAAGTGGAATCCCCCATTTTGAACATTCTGCCACCCTTTTATCTTCTTGTTTCTCAATGCAGTTAAAAACTCCCATCAAAACCCATGGAATGTTTTCAATATTCAGATTTTTTAAGAAGTTCCATAGCAATTAACTTCCTTTCTTAAGCACCGGTACTTGCATAGAGTCCACTTAACAGCCAAGGCTCTTGACCATTAATGGAGACTGATACATGCAGAGCTTGAGGACATTTGTAAAGAACTTGGGCCTTTATTAACTCATGTTTCCAAACTAATATTAATCCTCCTGATCTTTCATTTTCAACCACAAAAAAACCATCCCAGCTGGAACCAAACTTTCTAATGAATATTACAGAATCTTCATCACACAGGTGGGTTTCAACCAGTAAAATTAAAGATAGTCTATTGTCTTTCAACATCAGCTCCAGGTAATCCCAACCTGCACTCTTAAGCCCTCCCCTTATATTCCATAATATGAATTTCATGATGAAAACTTTGTAGAACATTAGGAATTCTTCAAATCAGGAGGGTCACCATCAAGTTCAATAAGACCATCATCTTTTGAGAATTTCTTCTTTTTAAATCTGTTCCTTTTGTTGTTGAATGAGAAAGACTCAATAAAGATATTTTGAGAAGTATGTTTTCTAATCTTCCCAGAATTGAAGTTAGAGCTACTAATCAAATCCTCATTCATTTCCTCATTAGGAAGGTAATTGTTATCTGTAGTTTTGCAAGCAACTTCAATAGTATCAGTTAAGTTTTTATGAAATTTTTCCAGATTTTCATCAAAATCCACCTGAACAGTAACTGGCTCAATTTTCTCTGCATAGAACCCAATTTCTTTACAGATTTTAATTTTTTCTACTGTATTCTTTCCTTTTTGAGTAGACCCTTTGGAGAGTAAGGGAAAGCCATTTCGTTTTAGAGGTTGACTATTAGGGCCTTCAGTTGAAAAAATCTTATCCTCCTCCATGACAGATAGCTGATCTTGCTTTGAAATATTGATCAGTACTTCAAACTTATTCTTATTTCTACTGTCCTGTTGCTCAAGTTTTTTACCATTGACTTTCTTTTTTCTGTAGACAACTTGCCAAGGACCAAAAATTTCTTCCCTGGTATCTTTGTTTTCTACCTTCTTCTGTAAACTTGATGTTTCCAAATTTTTCCCTTGACTGCTACTTGCATAATTGCTATTACCCTCAGCTTGAATCTCTTCTTTTTTGGCAATACAACTTTCCTCAAGGTGGCTAATTCTTCCACAATGAAAGCAAAGCCTTGGAACATTCTCAAAGGCAATTGCTTGCCAGAAATGAGAGCCTCCTCCATTTATCCATAGACCCACTGGTACCTTGTTGTCTAGGTTCCAAAGAAGACATATTCTTGCAAACCTTGCACTCTGCCCTTTTAGTGTTACTCCATCTATTTTTATAGGTTGCCCAATGCTCTTAGCAATGTTTATCAAGATGTCTTACTGTAGGTATTCTAACGGGAGACCTGGGAGCAGGATCCACACTAGAATAGCTTCAATTTTTTCACAAAAGGGCTAGAAATTTGGCCTCCAAGGAATTAACAACAGTGCTTGACCTCTGAAGAACCAAGGCCCTTCTGTTAACATTTTGTTTAAGTCTTCAGAGCATGAAAACTTAAAACAAAAGAACCTGGACATTGCCTTTAAGTTTCCAAATTCTTGGCATTACCTGTTGTAGCAGCTGCAAGGGGGGGGGGGGGGGGGGGGGGGGGGGGATATTACCATAGAATTTCCCATACAAACTTGTATTCCATTCAGCTCTGGCTGCAAAAATCAAGTTGTCTTCAATGTAAACTAAATTTTCAGAAGCTTACTGATTTTTTTTAAATCTGTTATCTAGTAAGGTTCTTTGAGGCAAATCATCAAGCAGATTGGCTCCATGAAAAAGTGCAACCCATGAGGATGGTTGAATCCTCTTGTCTTGTTCTCTTTGAGCCATAGATCTTTGATTTTTATCGAAAAGAGGATTCTCGACAACATTGAAATCATTTGTAAATCCGAAAATAACATCAACAGTACGTAGATTCATACCTTTGGATTTGAGATCAATCCAAGGGGTTTTCCCCAGTGTTGGGTTCTGAGAACTGGAGCCCCTCTTTTCCTCAGGAAGAGGCTTTTGTCTCCCGATCGCCGATCCAGGAGCGCCTCCTTTGAAAGAAGGATCGGGAGGCTTCTTCGGTTTAGGAAAGATCCGAGGGAGACCTTCCAGTTTCGTGCTCCGACCAAAACCATTGCCATCGCCAGAATCATCGTCAGGTTCGTCGCTTAGGTTTGAAGTTTTACCCGCCATTATATTATAAATACGTTAATATCATTTTTTTTAACTATAATATTTGATAAGCTAATTGATATTTTACTCTTTCCACCAATACATCTCAGTTGCTTATTCAATTTATCTTCCAATGCAAGTTGTCTATTTTATCCAAACTCTAATGAAATAGTTCTCATTTATTTTTTGGATGTGAAATTGTTTTTGCTCTTGACTTCTCCTTAGTTGGTGCCAACACCCCTGCTCTAATAGGGAGAATTGAATCTCTGGTAGTTGACTTTGAAGTTAGATAATTTTTAATGAATTGTTCATTCAGAGTCATTGTTGTCATTTAATTATGTATGATTTGATTTACTAGAAATGACAAGCTTTACAACATCATCAACCTTATCATTACCGATCCTAATAAGTTGCTAATTAAAGTTATTATATGCTATCAAATACCCAAACAACCGAGGGAACTCACACAAGTACTGCTCTTGTTCTTTCCTGGTCACTTAATACTAGTAAGATTAATTGTGATGACTCTAAGAAGAAAAGTATTACATGTCTTAAATTTGTGATACATGATCATCTAGGGAGATGTATTGCGGCTGCAACACTTTCGTGTCATTGCAGTTTCTCCTTAACATCATGAAGCACTTGTTGAAGTATGCCGTTGAACACCAACTTTCCTATTGAATCTGGCTACAAGTAGCTAATGAAATATATCAATACTTAATTCTTTTCATGACAAATTTGATGCACATGTTGAATATTAAACTTTTGTCTACTAATTTGAATTTAATTGTTTTCTTTTTTTGTTCATAGATCCTGTAATGAAGCTGCGCTGGGTAGTAAATAGAGTACACTCCTATTGTATGGAGCTTATTAAAACCTTTTGGACTATGTATTATACTTGATGAGGATATTAGAGGTCTTCATTATGATTAATATATAAGTTTTTTTTTCTTTTCTCAGGAAAAATATCAATACATATCATTACAATCTCCACGAGCATAAGGAAATATATAGTTTTATCTATTAATTTTTTTAACATATACAAAATTGCTTTAATATTTAATATACATTTTTTTTTTCATGTGACTATATAAAGAGAATTACATAAAAATAAAATACATGATAAATAGTGTAGAAAACAGGAAATAAAATATAATAATCTGAATATTATAATATAGGAGTATTTTAGTTATATAATAATTTTATGTTCTTAATTATATATCTATATGTATGAATATCACATATCAGATTTTACAACCTCAAATATTCTATGCTTATATTTTTGAATTATATGTGCGTGAAAACCCTTTTTTTAATATACCATCTAAAATAATTAGGTGAATAAAAATCGCCTTAATTTTAGTTAGGAATGAAAATTCTATGAAAATAATTATGTTGCGCCTGGAAAAATAATTTTTCTGATATATATGTTAATCCCACAAGAAAAATTAATATTATTATGTGATATTAAAATATTGGTATCGGAAGGCCACAATTGTTTTCCAGAGACCAGTCACAATTTTGATTTTATTTTTCCCTCTTTTTGTTGGCTGTAATTTTTTTATTATTAGGCGTTTCTTTTGGCATCCGATAGCATCCCGGCGCATGATAGCGGATACCCCTTTGTTTTGTGGTAGTGGTATCCACTAAAGAACCCTAGCTCGATTGTCTCTTCTCTCTCTCGATCTCGATCGCCATCCCCATATCGCGAGCAATGTCTAAGGCTTGGGGCGGCGTCGGCGCATGGGCGCTCGACGCCGAGCGCGCGGAGGCCGAGGAGCGCGAACGGGAGGCCGCGGAGCTGCCTCCGCCGAGCTCTTTCCTCGCCGGCCAGCCAGACCAGAGCTTCCCCAGCCTCAAGGAGGCGGCTACGTCGTCGAAGCAGAAGAAGAAGAAGAGCGTCCCTATCCCCCTCGCCCAGTTCAACGCGGGCACTTTTGGCGCCGCCGCCGCTGGCGGACGCCGTGACCTGGCCTTCGAGTCGAAGGGGCTTACGCCCGATGAGATGCTCCGCCTCCCCACCGGCCCCAGGGAGAGATCCTCGGAGGAACTCGAATATGGTCGCCTCGGCGGCGGATTCCGATCGTATGGCGGTGGAGGAGGTGGCCCCCGTGGAGGATTTCCCAGCCGTAGGGATAACGAGGGTGATGGCTCGTGGGGCGGTGATGGTGGTGGAAGGAGGGGCTACGGCGGTTTTAATGAGGACCAGCGGAGGGGTCCGTCTGATAGGGCTTCGGATTTTGACCAGCCATCTCGAGCTGACGAGGTCGACAATTGGGGTTCTGGAAAGAAACCGTTCGTTCCTTCACTAGCTGAGGGTGGGCGGCGGGATTCTTATAGCTCGCTAGGCAGCGGCGGGTCATCTAGGGCTGATGAGGTAGATAACTGGTCATCTATGAAGAAGCCTCTCCCATCTAAGTACCCTAGTTTCGGATCGGGGTTTGGGGATTCTCGTGCGTCTGATACTGATCGGCGGGCAAGGGATAGAGATGTCGCGTCTGATACTAATCGATGGGGAAGGAGCAGAGAAGGAATCATGCCCAACGATCAAGGAAGGCCAAAGCTTATTTTAGATCCTCCAAAGAAGGATGTTGGTCCATCGAATGAGCCTTCAAGAAGTCGTCCAAGCCCATTTGGTGCTGCTCGACCAAGAGAGGAGATTTTAGCAGAGAAAGGAATGGATTGGCGTAGGATGGAGTCTGACATCGAGAGCAAGAAGAGCAGCAGGCCCACTAGCTCTCACTCAAGCAGACCTTCTAGTGCACAATCTAGCAGAGCTGTCAGTCCAGGTCTGCAATCATCATCAGCGGCTGCAGAAGTAACAGATAAACCTAGACAGAAGGCGAACCCTTTTGGTGATGCAAAGCCTCGGGAGATTTTGTTGCAGGAGAAGGGAATAGATTGGAAGAAAATTGACATGGAACTGGAGCATCGTAGTGTGGAAAGGTATGGAATCTCCGTTCCCTCAAATTCATTTGCTTCCTACTGGCTTCAAATTATAATTATTATTCCATGGTCTTTGCAGTTTTCTTAACTTTCAGTGTAAGGACTATGCTTCTTCAGTTCATTGCATCAATTTAATGAAAACTGGCCTCTATTTCTACAGTTGGCACATATAGGCTTGTAGAGATTGATTTTTTATGTGGGAGTTCTATTGCTCTTAGGGTTTCAAATGCATTGCCACCCTTGAATTGCACACCTGAACTAGTTAGTTCTGTACTAAGGTTCCTATGATTTCACAATGACAAATGAACCTTAACTTCTCCTATACACGTTGTGTGACTTCATAGAAGTTAGTATCTATACTGTCTTCTTCATGTTTGTGTGTGTTAAAGGGATCATTAGTACTAAATAATCAGTGGAACTGAATTTGAGGAAATATGGTACTGCCATAATCACATAATCATCCAGAATGAATATGGATATAATAATACTAATAAGGTAGGATAGCCCCTTTGGGATAACCTATAACTGCAATTTAAGGTGGAAATAAATGTGAATATTTTTGAATGAGATAATAAGTAATAAATAAGGAAAAAATAAATTTATTACTCATATTTCATATGTTTACAAAATTTAAAAGCAATCTGGACAAAAAGATGCGTGAAAAAAATTGTACTTCAGATAGTAAAATATTGACGTGCCACATTGATATGGGTATGTGGTATCCATCTCCACATGGATATAGAAATGATTCAAATTATGCGGCACCACTTTCACCCCTAACTTGCCGGGTTTCAGAGCAGTGTTCCACTCTACCTTTCTTGTCCTTCTCATTACATTCCTGGCATTTGAAGCCATCCAGGGGAGTAATCCTTATGGGTCTCCTGTTGGTTAAGTAGGCTTAGGCTCTAGATCAAGAAAAGTTAGTAGTGTAAAGCACTAGTTGCATTCCAAAATACTTAACACTATAAGATAGGTTGTTGATCTTTTCTGAATAGTGAAAATTGAAAGGTCTTTCTCTTCGAAGCACTTCAAAGTTGACACTAGGAAAATCATATTCCAAAATTTTCATATAGGTATTATATGGTCTACTTCCAATCATAAGTTGGGTGTATACAAGGTGGTTCTATTTGCTTTTATCAAAAATTCAGAACAAAAATGGACATGTGCTAGTAGTCTGTTTCATGCATGGTATATCTATTTATGCATTCATCAGAGATTTAAATATATTTTACTAAAAAAATATTACTAAAAACTTCTTTTTTACATGGTGGTGATACTCTCAAGCTCTACTAAAATCTAACTGAAAGATAAAATAGCTTTAGTCCTCCAACTGTGATAAGCTGATTGTTAAAAGACAAACGCCTAGCATTTATAGCAGTTTTGTTTGACCAGCTGATTCTGTACAAATAGTGCTCACCCGAAATTGCTATCACTTTATGGCTTATCATTGTTAATTTTGCACAAAACTTAGTCCTTGAAAAAAGGTTCAGAATATTAAAGCCTCTGCTACCATATTTTCACAACAATCTTGTTATTAGAATTGCTTTTATCGAGTTACAGATTTTTTTGCTATGATGCACAGTTTTGCATCTGTTTTGTACTTTACATAGTTTTTTAGTGGATTCATAATTATTAATATTTAGCACCTGACGACGTGAAGTACTTCTGTTCCTTTTATGTTTTTATATTGACATGGAGGTTTTTTGGTGTGTGTGGGGTGTGTATTATGCTGAATCGTAGATCTGAGACTAATGAAGAAAAGGTGCTAAAAGAAGAGATCAATAGTCTAAAGGCATTGACTGAAGGAAGTGAGAGAGATATAAAGGGTAAGTTTATCAAATTATCTTCTGAAGAACTTTCTAGGCTTCATGAAGAGATTGCTAGCAAGGAAAGAGATCTTGAACTTCTAGTACGGGAATTGGATGACAAAGTTCGGTTTGGTCAAAAAGCCTCAGCCAATGCAAGACCAGGATCTGGGGGTGGCAGGAGTGATACGTCATCTACTAGACCACCATCTCGGTCTGGCATGTCTGATGGGTCTAGGAGCATTGAGATTATTGACAGACCACAGTCAAGCAGCGGTAATGGAGATGCATGGGGAAGGCCCATGGATGGAAGGCGAGGATTTCAAGGAAGAAAGGATAAAGGCTTCTTTGATAGCAGAAATGGGGACAGGTACTTATATCTCCGATTTTTTACTTAAATTACTTATCTTGTGCTTTATTTCTTTGCGATTAGCACAATTTATCATAGATAACATTCCAAATCTGCCTGCATTACAAGAGAGTTTTCTTTGCTTTTTTTTTTTTCTTTTTGTGACTTTAGGAATTTCCTTTTCTACATTTAGGGCTGGGGTCCATCTTTGGGCTCATTAGCAGCCACTTGTGCCCAACCAAACAAGCCTTTCTCAGTTTAGTTCTTGTTTATCAAAATAATCTATCTTCGAATTCGGATTTATAGCATTAGCAGCTGAGAGGCTACTACTCCAATAGCTGCAGTGGTATGATGCCCATTGAGTCACTTTCCTCTTTGAACCTCCTGTTGGCTAGTAGCTGATCTCTTTTTTCTTTTTTTAAAAAAATGCGTTGAGCTTGCTGTTGAAGCTAAAGCATTCAGTTCAGCATTGCTTTCTTAAATTGGAGTGTTATGGTTTTCAGAACAAATCAATCTCTTTTATTGTTTATTGGTTTGTGAGACAGACAAGACAGTTGCTAATTGCTTTGTATTGTTTGGAAGAAGGAAAAATATGGTATTTATCCTGAGTAAATGTATTCAATCACTTGCAAGTAGCTGAGCAATATCAACTATCGCCTTATTGTTTTCTCTATTTTTTTCAGGTCAAGTTCAAGGGGAGGATGGTGAATGCTGTTGCCATCGATTCATTTGGTTTCTAGACAACAAATGCAAAATATGACTTGTTTATTAATCCCTTTTCTCTTGTTCATTTTTGTCTAGCACAAGGAAAATTAGAGATAAGACAGAGTGATGAGGACTTTTTCATCACATAATTTATCCCCGTCGGTGCGATGCACGTTTCTTCTTTTTATTTTTCATGAGGCAAGCAGTGTCTTTGCTGTTAATCTGTCATGCTTGAACATGGTTATATTAAAATACTGCAACTTGTATGTTTTGTTCGAACTATGGCCCAGCTTTCTCACTGGGTTTCTCTTGACATTCTATTGATTTTTCATTATATTTTGTGTATTTGTGATTTAAATGATGGATAAACTCAATATTTTATAAAATCTGTCGATGACAACTCATGGTACTGAAACGTGCCTCGGTAGTCGGTACAGTGAGAAGATTAAATGACAAGTTTTACATTGCAAACTTTACTGATTTAGATGAGTAAAATCATGTTTTCTAAAGAGCTCAACTAGGCAATGCTTCTGAAATTACAGACGGTTGAGTTTCGTTTAGATAAGCTACTAAAGTTCATCTGGATGTCAGATATGTGAAAGAGAGAGTTAATAAGAAATTAATTTATTTCAGACGATGAAGACAAAAAGCTTGGGTTTAAATGAAGCTTCGGTGCGAACATTGTTCAGATATTGATCACTATCATGCCTCGAAGGAAACGAAAGTGAATGATATAAAAGATTATGACATCGTTCAAATTGTTTTTTACAAAATTTTGTAACTCATTCAGTAATAAAAAATATATATGCAAAATTACTTCATATTTGAAATGTCATTCATATCCCACTAACGATATTAATGTGATATCTAATGTGTCTCATTTTCACTAAAACTCACATATCACTAACTCATCTTTTTCTTTCTCAATAGCTAAAAATGTGTTGATTCTAAAAAGAAAATGAAAAAAGGATCGGTTCTACGAAGAAAAAGTAATAGAATCGATCTATTTACCATAAAGATAATAGAAGTCCTAATCTTATAATATTGCTCTTGCTTAGGTGGCAAATAAAAGCCCTAACCTTACGTAGCAAACAAATTAGAGCTTTTGATTTCGCATTGCCAACCCAAATTGAAGACGATCATGCGAAAATGTCATGTTGTCTATCCCGAATTAACATATATGAGAGGTTGACAATGGGCAAAATGGTAACTCGACTTGAAGATCTTACTTGACCGGTGGATAAGACGTTAATTAGGACATATATTTGCCATGTCTTCGTGGTTAATATGATACATTAGTATTTTCTGTTAAAATTAATAAATCATGCCCAACACAATAATAAATCAAAAAATTATATATTTTTATGCTAACGAAAATATTTGGATGGAAAAAATGGTCAAGTTTTTTTTGTGTGACTATTTACTCTAATATCATCGGCTTAAATGGAACGAAAAGGCCCACGCCAAGAGCAGAATCCATGCCAGCCCAAAATATTCTCCTATAAAAGCCATTGCTACGCCCCTCCTCCGCCATAAAGAAATTGGTATACTAACTTTCCCCATTCTGGAGATCATTAGGGTTAGGGTTCCCTCCTCAGGAATTCGGCCCTCTGATCCTCAATTCTCTCTCGGACTCCAGTTTCTATGTTCATGGAGATGGAGCGCGTAGCGGAGTTTCCCCACGTCCACATAGATCGACGCCCCAGGAAGCGTCCAAGACACGTTTGGGAGGTCTCGCAACCTTCAAAGGTAATTTATTTTTCAGGTTAAATTTTAGTCAGATTCTTTACAAGTCGCCTCCTTTTGTATCCAGTCTGGTCGATCTGCTGAAATTTTGTGAGATCTAAGGATTTAATGAGGTACGGTTAGATTAATTGTTCTGTTAATTGAATAGCTCTGTTGGGCACTTGATGGATCTGGTAAGGATCCACCAGTGTCCTCATTAGAATCGTATCCTGGTATTGTTATTATTTGTCTTTCTTCCTTCTGTCCCATGCTGTTGTTAGGAGTGTTTTTAATTGGCTAATTGAGATAGTTGGTTGCCCTATTGGATTTAGGGCTAATTGCACAGACTTTCCCTCATCTTTCAAAATATTTGGGGCTCTTTCGAAAGTCCAGTCATCGTCCTCTTAAATCATTAAAAATATTTTTTGAATACAAGATTGTATTTAATGATTACAATACCACTGATATATGAACAAATATATTTTCATTAATCTTATTTCCCAAACTTGATTCTTTTTTGTCTTTGGATTTGAAGATAACTCGTATATTTTACAAATGATGCAAACATTTTTAATCATTAAAAATATTACTTTTTTTTCAAAAAAATGATTTAGATGCCGCTGACTGGTTTTTCAGGGAGTTTCATACATTTTAAAACAATAAACAGATGTCTGTACAATCAATCTTAAATAGAAGTGAGTTTAGTGAAATTTGCCTTTTAATTTATTTATGTTTCTTTTTTCCCCGAATTTATATGGTTCAACAGCTTCTACGTTTTTTTTTGTATTTTATTTTTCCTTTTCTACTCGAAACTAATTAGTTAGTTTCCTGGCAATAGCTTTCTAGTTGCATCACAAATATGCTGCGTGAAAATTCACTTATATTTTTTATTTGTATGATTGGTATGGAAAAAACAAGTTATCACTTATATGCCTGTGGCGTTTTACATCTTTATTGAGTTCATAGTATGGTATGTGCTATAAATTATTTATTAGTTATCTTTCTTGTAAATTTGAACTCTAAATGTTTGATTCACTTTTATGTGTATATATTGCTGAATTGGTTTTTTTAGAAGGAGATTTTAAGGGAATAGTGGCATCCTAATTGTGTTTTTAAGTGCAAAAAATAAATGGATGGCTATGTGTAGGCTCAGATAGGAATGTTATGTGGACAAGAAGTTGGAGATATGACCAGCTTGATTTCTTCGACGGCACCTTCAGACCATAGTTGTTCTTCTCTGTTTTCGAAGGGAGTGGCTCGAAATGCTTCCCCCCCTTGGAGAGAGGATGATAAAGATGGGCATTATATGTTTGCTGTTGGAGAGAATTTGACTTCTCGCTGTAATTTCTTATTTACCGATATTTTTAAATTTGCTTGTTTATTTTGAGTGGTTTGTGTGTTGTTTTAGGCACTTAGTTTATTCTTACCTTTCGTGGTAGAGCATTTAGGAATGAGTTGATGCATGCATCCGTATGCTTGTTTCAATAGTTTACTTTGTATATTTTCAACACTTTGTTCATTTATGTTTGCTAAATTTATATTATTATATATACAAAACTTTGAAAACAGCTTTATTTTTTAATCCTATTTTTATTTTCTGTTATTTGAGAATGGTTATATTTTCTCTCTTCTTTGTGGGTCTTCTTTTCTATTAGTTTAGTTTGTTATTTGAAGCTAGAAGGGTCTTAGCGTATTTGAATGTCACTCTCTGATCAGCTAGACAGCTATACTTGCAAATTTCTTATTCAATTTTTTTGTGTTTTTTGTTGCAGATAAAATCTACAGTAAGATTGGTGAAGGTCAGTTTCTTTTCCTATGATAACTATGATGGATTGGTATCTTATTATTTAGATACTCTTTGATAGAATAATAGTTTTGTTTGGTATGCAGATGTCTCATTTCTTGTGACTACTAAGCTAGATATTCTGAAAACAACTTCTTAATGTTGATTTACTCATTAATGTTGATTTACTCTTTGGTATCACTCAGGCACCTTTGGCCAGGTTTTAGAATGTTGGGATCGAGAAAGAAAAGAGATGGTAGCAGTCAAAATTGTCCGGTCCATCAAGAAATATCGCGATGCAGCCATGATAGAGGTTGATGTTCTCCAACACCTTGGGAAACATGATAAGAGTGGTAATCGGTGAGTATTTATAACATTTAGCATGTCCATATGTACCTTCAATCTCTATATTTTGTTAGGATTATGTAGAATTAAGGTTACATCATTACATGTGAAAAAATGGGTCTATTTTGCAGTTGTGTGCAAATTCGGAACTGGTTTGACTATCGTAACCATATCTGTATAGTAAGTATATGGTTTTTGTAAAAGTTTCCCCAATTTACAACATCCTCTTTGGGGAGTTGAATTGTCCAGGAATCTAAACGATTTTAACAGGTCTTTGAGAAGCTTGGGCCAAGCTTATACGATTTTCTACGGAAAAATGGTTATCGCCCATTTCCCATTGACCTAGTTCGCGAGATTGGCAGACAACTGTTGGAATCTGTTGCATGTGTGTAGAAAACTCTTCAAACTTGTATTTAACTAGACTTACTGCCATCAATGATTTCTTTTTCACTTTTGTGGTTATCTTTTTGTACATTATCATGGGTTTTAATAGTTGTATTTGATTCATTGTAATTACTTCCATAGTCTAACTTCTTTCATCGTTGCCTGACTCCTTTTTTAGTTGCCTAATATGTTGAAGTTGTTTGTTGTGCCATCTTGCTGCTTCTTTGTCACACTCAGTTGTTTCTTTGTGTTGTTGCAGTTATGCATGATTTGCACCTTATTCATACTGATTTGAAGCCTGAGAACATTCTTTTTGTATCGCCTGATTATATCAGGATTTCTGAGCACAAGGTAGTCATTCTAACTTTATGTTGGTATTTTCTGGCTTGGTAATATGTAGCTATTGCTGAAAATTTACTCTTTTATGCATTTAAAAGGATGGATCCTACTCCAAAAGGCTACCAAAATCTAGTGCCATCAAGTTAATTGATTTTGGTAGTGCAACCTATGATCGCAAGGATCACAATTATATAGTTTCCACCAGGCACTATCGGGCTCCAGAGGTTATTCTGGGTATGTGTCTGAGTTGGCAGTGTGATCTATATGGCCACATGACTGGTCATTTATTTTTGATCTTTAGTCTCAAAGTCTTTAATGGGATGAACCTTGTAACTTTGTCATCAGGGCTTGGATGGAGTTATCCATGTGACATTTGGAGTGTTGGCTGTATCCTTGTAGAACTTTGCTCGGTATATTGCTCTTATATCGAATATTTTTATGTTTCATGCCACTCTTGTTTCCTTTGTTTTCAAAGCTAATACATCCTGTTGTATCTGTGCTTTGTTCTAGGGGGAGGCATTATTTCAGACTCATGAAAACTTAGAACACATGGCCATGATGGAGAAGGTATTAGGGCCTCTTCCCCAACATATGCTGAAGAAGGCAGAGTAAGAAACATTTCATTGCTAAGTGCTAATATAGCTCTATGTACTGTCATGTTCACAAACAACCAGAGTCTCTGTTCTTTTGATGCTGGCTAATTTTGATTTTCTTATGAATTCCAGTCGACATGCTGAGAAATATGTGAGAAGAGGCCGGTTGAACTGGCCAGAGGGTGCTACATCGAGGGAGAGTATCAAAGCCGTTCAAAAGTTACCACGTCTTCAGGTACGTGTATGCTGAGCACATGATTTGTAGCGTTGCAGTGAAAAAATACACGGGATGGGGTAACTGGTGTGTTTTGAACTCAATCAACGTTCATTG
Organism: Canna indica; assembly: GCA_034359265.1. Classification (NCBI taxonomy): domain Eukaryota; kingdom Viridiplantae; phylum Streptophyta; class Magnoliopsida; order Zingiberales; family Cannaceae; genus Canna; species Canna indica. The sequence goes on from CP136897.1 coordinate 5,915,065, forward strand.
ATTTGTCCAGTTCATCCAGATCAAACCAGTCCAAATAAAATAAATAAATAAATAGATGTTTTTTTGGAAAAATCACAGAAATTTTGTTCGATTGGATTGGTTTTGACTGGGTGAATCAGTTTCCTTCTGGTTCTTAAGCATCATTGTACTTTCAAAAGTGGTCCATGCAGCTGCATACGAGTGTACCTGGGGTCATGGACCTACATCTCATCACATGCAATATGTTGTGGATATATGGACGACTTGCATAATCAGCCATGTGTCTGCATAACCTGGATTTTGATCATGTAATTAGTATTGACAGATCAATTTTGGCCCAAACCAATTAACTTGACACAATCATTAATAGAATAATAGGTCCGGACCAACTTAGTATTCAAATGTTACTTTTTACCTTATTTATTTTTACAATAGCCTTAGTCTCAAAATGTATTTTGCTTAAATACGTAAACTATATTATACCTTCTGTGCTCGCATACAATATATATGCACTAGGCAGTGCATATGACCATGACTCCGTAACGGACTATCATATCAACAGTCATTGTTGTATTTATTAGTGTTGCAAAAGCGATTGAATGGCTCTGTCGAATTGGAATTAACATTTAATTTTCATTTTGTGCAGAATATTGTTATGCAGCATGTGGATCACTCCGCGGGTGATACTATCGAGCTTTTGCAAGGTCTTCTTAGATATGAACCGTCTGAAAGATTGACAGCTCATGAAGCCCTTGGACATCCTTTCTTTACAAAGAGTAGGCATAGATATTAGGGACGCACACGTTATTGTTCCCGTAGTGCTATGTTTCTCCTCAAGCTAACCAACAATGCACGCTTACCTGCTCTTGGATTATCGGTGCCATAGAGATTTAACAAGCGGGGATAACCGGATAACTTGGATATCCAGTCCGTTTGATGTACGTAATGTTGTAATGATTAATTTATGAAATTCGAAATGGAAATGAAATGATGTTTATTGAGCACAGTAGTTTGGTCCCTCTTAACATTTAGTATTTTTTTATGATGAAAATTGTTTAATACGTTATATTTTGATAACTGCACGATGCATGTGTTGACGAAAGGTAGATGAATTTTTTAAGAATTTTGGCCTTGTTATTAGGGGGTGGCAATGGATCGGATGCGGCGTGGGTACCTCATTATTTGTATTCGCATCGTATCTCATATTTGTACATTCGTAGGGCTGGCAATTTTTGACACAATAATCCGACGTAACACAACACGGAGATACGCTGTTCAGATTTGGTTAAATTTGTATTTTGATTAAACGGATTCAATTTATTAAATAATCGTGTTAATCTAGATTAAACTTGTGTAATTTGTATAAATATGATTAAACTCATTTAACTAAACATGTTTAATCGTGTTATTGAACTTATTTAATTTATTTACCCGTCTATAAGGATATATATATAATAAAAAATAAAAAGTTACGGATATTAGGTATGTCTTATTATTAATAATTTTTCTACTGTGTTTAATTTTTAATTTCAGTAGCTTTCATTTTGTTCACTATTAAAATTGTGTTTATGTGTTGTATCGTGTAGGTGTACACATTTAGACGCGTTTACTTAAACAAGTTAAGTGTGTCGTGTCGTGTCAATCTGGGAATAAAGGGGTCAGATTCAGGTTTGCATATTCAGACACGTTTAATAAACAGGTCGGGTTCGGGTTTAGCCTTTTACAACACGAAATACGTTTAGACACGACACGTTTAAACATGACACGACACGGATTGCCACCCCTACACATTCGTATTGGCATCGTATTACGGATATGAATATGGATATTTATATATGTACCATAATTCATATTCGCATCGTATTTAATAAAATAATATAATATAATATATTTAATTAAAAAATTAATAAATTACCAATTCGTAGATCCATAATTTAATATATACTTGACATGAAATTAACATAGATCCCTTATATATGTTAATAACTTATATGAGCAAAATAGTAATTCAAAGATACAGATAGGCGGTGCGGATACGGTGTAGATCCATAGTCATATTCGTATTTGCTCGAATATAAATTTTTTAGATCCGTATTCGTATCCATATCTGTTTTTACTTGCGGATATAAAGCGGATACGGTACGGATGCGATTTTTAATTAATGTATGCTGATAAATTTGCCACCCCTACTTGTTATCATCTGCGAATAGGGGTGTAATCGAGCCGAGCTTGTCACTGCTCGAGCTCGGCTCGTCTGAAAAATAATGAGCTCAAGCTCGGCTCGAGCTCGATCGAGCTTTGCTCTATCAGCTCAAGCTCGGCTCGAGCTACATTCAAGTCACCCGAGCTCGGCTCGTGTGGCTCGAATTTTTTCCCGAGCCGAGCCGAGCCGAGCTCGTTCGTGAGCTCGATCGAGCTCGACTCGAGATCAAGCTCGATTAAACTCATGAATGAGCTCGATCGAGCTCGATCAGTGACGGTGAGTCGGGAGTCGATTGAATGGGGAGCGACCGAGCGAGGAGTTGGGAGTCGCCGTCGAGTCGGGAAGGGAAGAAGGCGTGGGAGTTCAGTCGCCGCCGATCGAATGGGGAGCGAGGAGTCGGGAGTCGTCGCCGATCGAATGGGGAGTGAGGAGTCGGGAGTCACCGCTGCTCGAATGGGGAGCGAAGAGTCGGGAGTCGCCGCCGATCGAATGGGGAGTGAGGAGTCGGGAGTCACCGCTGCTCGAATGGGGAGCGAAGAGTCGGGAGTCGCCGCCGATCGAATGGGGAGCGAGGAGTCGGGAGTCGCCGTCGATTCGGGAGGGGAAGAAGATGTGGGACTTCAGTCATCGTCGCCGCACTACTACTCGCCGCCGATCGAATGGGGAGCGAGGATGACGAGGAGTCGGGAGTCGTGAATTAGGGATTAGGCGGGCCGCAGGCGTCGGCGGACAGCGGACTCGGCGCGTCGAGCACTTGAGCAGAGAGCTAGGGTTTTGAGTATAATATCGGGTTGTCTTTACTCTTTAGAGGCAATAGAGGGTAATCGGGTATTCGGGTAATCGGGTAATGGATTAATGGTAAAGTACCGGATCTGGTTTATAATATTATATATATATATATATATAATATATATATACAGCCGGCTCGATTAGGCTCGCGAGCCGCTCGAGCCGAGTATATATTAGCTCGAACTCGGCTCGGCTCGGCTCGGCTCGAGCTCGATAAGTTCGAATCGAGTTCGAGTCGGTACCAAATCGATCACGAGTAGCTCGCGAGCGGCTTGGCTCACTTACACCCCTATCTGCGAATGAGATTATGCTATGAAGTTAGCTTAGTTGGTTAAGTTATTTGAGTATATTACTTGAGGTTATGGGTTCATGCCAAATTTCTTTTACTTGTAGGGATAACGTATAATTTGGTTTCTCAAATATAGTGAGTTTTTATAGTGGTCCCCAAAAAAACTCGGTCAATGTGGTTTCTCTAAAATATGACTCTGGCAAAATAGTCTGATTCAAGAATTATTTTGTCTGAGTCAATTCGATTATTTTGTTCGAGTCGGAGATTATTTTTCTCGAGTCGTGATTTAGAAGGATCATATTGATCGAATTTTTTTGAGATATCATTATAAAAATTCTGACTATATTTAATGGATCAAATTGAACGTTATTCCTTATTTGTATTATGGTACGCATGATTTGGAATATAAAGATTTTAAATATTTGCCTTCCAAAACAAGATTTCAATGTTTTAAATTATAAGTTGACTCAACCATTATCCATGAATCGTGACCACTTGGTTTTTTCGACTTTTATATTTGAACCATTAATGATCTTTACGAGGGTTATTGTCTGTAGCTGATTTATGTGTGAATCATTATGATCTTTATGACGGTTTTTGTTTTTGGTTTTGGATTTATACTTGTTACGGTTTGTATTCCCATGGATTGGTCAATGGGATTAAATAATTTAATTCTCAATTAAGTGGCAACACAAAAGTTGGCATCTAACTAATATGTTTCAAACTCTAAAAATATTTATTTAATACTAGAAAAGACATAATTCAACCTAAAATTTCATTTGTAACTTATCATGTACTAATGAAAATTAGTATAATAATTCTCCTAACCACTCACAATAGCATGAGTGATAATTTCATCAATAATTATGAATATTTTATTATATGCGAGTATTAGAATAATTATTAAGCACGTGAGTTAGAAGAATTTAATATTTTTCTTTATATATTTGTTGCAAATAGATAATTAACTCATTTAGCATTTTTCTTTACGTATATATTTGTTGCAAATAGATAAAGAATATATTAGGAAAAAATAAAAAGCAACCAAAGAAACCATATATATTGGTATTGATAGTTAATGACATAATTCTAAGAATAATTGCTTGTTTTGCAAAGAAGGATTCAAGTACAAATTAGAGAATTTTGCAAAATCATAATATTTTTTTCATGATTTATCGGCAAAGTCATAAATATTTTATGGTATTTGTCAAAATTATATATATATATATATATATTTATAATATACCTATTCTATTTATATACTTCATTATAATTATTTTGTCAAGTAGAGAGATTTTGATCAAGTTCCTAATTGCTTATACATACATTTTATTGCATATTTTTTTAAAAATTTGACGTGATTATGAAATTAATGAGCCTAATAATCTAAAATGAGATGTTAATCCTAACTATATTAAAAAATTAATAACTACTTTTATATATTTCACCGTAAAAAAATTTAAATTTACATATTTATGACATTAACAAATCTTAAAATTTAAAATGTGATATTAATTATGATTTTTTTTATTGTCAATATAACTGTGATTAGCATCTCATAGATCTATCAATTTCATAAGCATGTCAAATTTAAATTTTTATATACAAATATATATATATATATATATATATATATATATATATATATATATATATATAAAATTAGAAATTTTCATTAAAGTTCGTAATTATCAATATAAATATAATTAAGTAAATAAATAGAATTTAAGTGTAATTTAATTATATTATAAAAAATATATGAGTTGATCGACAAATACCAAAACTATTTATGATTTTGTTACTGAACCAAATTTTTTTTATGATTTTATCAAAAATCTCTATTAATTATAATTTTTTTAATTAAAAAGGTATATATATCATAAATGTAGAAAGCTCGTTGGCAGGGAAAATAATGTCGGTTTTGTTAGAGCGCACGATAGATCTTACAAACATATACGATTTATGTAAGTAATTTCTTATTTTGTTTGGGCATTTGAGACTCGCTGAACAATTTTATCCATATTCTTCATTTTTCAGAAAAAAATGATTTGCCAAACGTGTCGGATAGACTCAAAATTAAGTCAATAAACAATTATTGTCAAATTAATCCCGCTTACCTGTCTTTTCTTCCGGAGAATAGCTTCGATTGATATGTATTCAATATGACCTATCTAAGTATCTAACTTTGAAAACATTTAATTTAACCACAACATCAAGTCAAGTGTGTGTTCCAACTTCCAAGCAACCTTTTTTATTCCATTTCAACCCTTTCAAGTTTCAACATTGAAACTTGGTGGTCATATTGTAAATTTAATCATCTCGACGGAGCCAACAACAAAGACAGAGAGACACTGCAGGCCGGTCAAAGTTTGACCAAATGTCACCAGATGGCGCAAAATAAGTTGACAATCTTCCGTGGTCAACTCTCCAGAATGAACGTGTTGCCCGCGCGGCGAATTGGCGACGTGTACAGCCGCGGCTGGGCGGAGACCGAAGCTGGCGCGCGTTCACGTAGCTCGGTAGCTGGTGCCCCGCAACCACCACGTGTCACCCGCATGAGACGACACGTCAACTTTGGCTTGTTCTGTTGTTACTGAGTCGGCCTGTCGGCTAACAAGTTGCTCGGAAATTTAACATGCTTCCGAGTTAATAGACATGCTAATGTGTCAATAAAGTATCTCATAATATCCTAATTTATATAGACATATATACCAATTACTTTCAAAAATGTTTAATATGTTAAAATCCTATCCTACTAACTAATTGCAAAATTTATTTGAAAAAAAAAGCTGTCTCCTATAATTCGTGCTTCCAATGATTAATTTTTCACCTGGATTTTTAAAAAAAATATAAAATTTTATTGACAAAAAGTTAATTTATAAAACATTATCATTTCTACGAGTTAAATTCGTCGTTCATATAACATTTTGGTTGATACGATCATTTTTAGTAAAGTACACATCAAATGATTAATATATTATTTTTTTATAAATATCATGTCGAGCGGTACACTCGATGCATACTATTTTTTTTTATTTTTACGATAGTTGATACATGTGATATCAATAAATACCAGACGGGTAAGTTCGATATTTAATTGGACGGTATTTGATACATCCCGTTGATATTTTTATGGTATTTTTTTATATTTATGTCAAACAAAATAGACGTCAATTTTTATTTATTGGACGAAAACTTCAATTGCACTATATATAGTTAATTAAAATATCTGTCATAAACTGATCAACACATTATAAAGTATAAACAGACAATAATATCTGTCAAAAAATGACATAAATATAATCCAACACGCCACGTCAGCGACCGAGTCTCTTCTCCGTCGCCGTCGGTGCCAGCGCACGTTCTAATTGCAGCCCTCGCTTCTTCTCTTTTCTCAATCCCCCCTCTGTCATCATCAACTGCTCCATCGAAGCAATCGTTGCCTTCTTCTTCCCCCCTCGCCAAGCTTTCCTTTTGCGGATATAAACGCTTTCGAGCTCTCCTTCCGCTCTGTTTCTTGCTCTCTGCATTCACCGCGTAGTCACGCAAGATTAACCGCACAATTTAAGGCACTCCACCGCCATTGATCAAGACGTTCTTTCCTCGAAGCTTTCCCACCTCCTTCTTTCTTATATATACTGCAATTTTCGCCTGCTCTAGCTTTTGCTCGTTTGCTGCATCCTCATCTGATTTTGTTGTCCCGAGATTTCTTCGTGGTTGGTTTTGTTGAGGGAATCGGTTCTTTGTCTGATTCTCTCACGGAGTTGAGTTGAGTTTGATGGGAGGTGGATGCTCGAGAGATTTTTCGGAGAAGGGTCCTCATAGTAGCGGCGCCGACTACTCGCACCAAGTGCCTCAGAACAGTTACCCTCGTCCTTCGTCTCAAAGTTATGCTCCTTCCACGCCGCCGCCTCCTGAATCGTACGCTTCGCAGCCGAGGATTGATAGGAGGTATTCCAGGATAAGCGACAATTACCATTCCGTGGAACAGGTAAGCTTTTGCTGAAATATCGTCGTCGCCTTCTTCGTTTTAGAGTTCTTGACATTAATGTAAGATTGAGCAAAACCATCTTTATGTCAATTCTGGAAGCATTGAGAAAGACTTCTTTTTTGGGGCTGAGTTACCCCATTCGAATCATATCTTCATAGATTTATTCAACCAATCTGGGCCAATTCGATTGCTGTGTGCATGCACACCACATGTATGATTATTTGATAAAGTTGGTGAGTGTCCATTTTGATAGAAATGACACCTGAAAAGTGTTTTCTCCCCAGTGAGAATACGTATGGATTAGCAACCAAACTTATTAGAGATGTAGTCTTAAATTCAACCTAAGATATCATTTAAGTGTTATATAGTTGATAGTTTAACTATTGCTTTATGATGTTTGGTGGTTTATGGAAACTATAGTATCTAACTGAGTATGGATGACAGGAGATTTTTTTGTTGATTCAATGTTTGTTTATGTAGGTTACCGGAGCCCTCTCACAAGCTGGCCTCGAGTCCTCGAACCTCATTGTGGGCATTGATTTCACTAAGAGTAATGAGTGGACAGGTTAGTGTTCCTGTTGGGGAGATATCATGGTTGAATGTTACTTAGATGAGGTTCTTGATACCTAATGAATATGGTGAACAGGTAAATTTTCATTCAGTGGACGCAGCTTGCATCATATTGGTGATACACCGAATCCCTACGAACAGGCGATCTCCATTGTTGGACGAACCTTATCAGCATTTGATGAAGACGACCTGATCCCATGTTTTGGTTTTGGTGATGGTAAGGTTATATGCTATTAGAAACTTCTTTAGAAATCAAGTCTTATCACTATATTATATGTTGTATATGATATGAAACATTTGTTTTTGGCAGCATCCACTCATGACCAGGATATCTTTAGTTTCTATCCAAATGGCAGACCATGTGATGGATTTCAAGATGCTCTAAGACGATACAGAGAGCTTGTTCCTCATTTGAAACTGGCTGGTATTTGTACTTCCATTTTTTCCAGCTTAAGTAGTGGCTAGCATTTCACTGATCAATTACTGAATGTTTTTATTTACTTCAATCCAGGTCCAACTTCTTTTGCGGCAATTATTGAAATGGCTATGACTATTGTGGAACAGAGTGGTGGACAGTACCATGTTCTAGTAATAATCGCCGATGGTCAAGTATGTTTCTATATATTTTCAAATTTTAGATTGATGGGCAATAATTCATCATACAAAACACTAGGACTTGTCCATTGATAATTTTATGTGACACTGATGATGACTACCTCATTTGAGACCATGATCATTGTTCTGAATGGAAGTTTCGTTAGTTCATGCTTTGAATATTATGAAGGATGTGCTAAAATGAGACTAGCTTGAGTGACAATAACCTTTTAATAACTTTTGTCTCACACACGTCTGAATGGTTTTAAAGCACTGAATTGCTGTTTCACATGCATATGAAATTATGAATAGCACTTACATTTCTAACGAACATGTCTATATGGCTTGTGATGAATCCGTTTTGTGGACTGTGCACTTGCATTATATGCACATCCATGTGTCTGTGTCTAAAGAGAAGATGCTAGGTAAAAGTATCAGCCAAAAAAATCCATGTAATCACTCAACTGTTTATCTTTAGGATAAGTACTAGCAACAAAAGATAGTGGGGACTTTTTAGAAAAGCTTATGACATCAACAATTGCAAATTTTCCTTTTTATATGTCAACTAAGTAATTACATATTACAATTTGGATATATGAAACTTGTAACATGGTTTTTAAGTTTCAGAAGCAGATATTAGAAATGGGTTATAATATGTTGGCTTCATTAGGTTTAGTATGATGTAAAAATATTCCTGGTATAAATATAATCTCAATGATACTTTTGTTATACCACATAAGACTAATATAAGAAAACAAGAATATCACAGACACAGTGTATGCACTTAGATCAGACTCAGTTCTTAAAAACCTTTTCTCTCTTCTTGGCTCTATCAAGGTCTAACCCAAAACATCAGGTACATGAAATACTCTTATTTGTTCAGTGCAGACTTTTTCTAGTCACATCTCTCTTTTGTTCATTGATATTTGAAATATTCACTTATTCTTTCCTGCGTGCTAAATGATATCCCTGAATAATCTCAGGGACATGCATCTTTGACATGTCTTAATAGTTGAATTACCTTTCATGTTTTGGGCAATTTTTAGTTTTTTATGTGGACATGACAAGGTTGTATTAAAAATGTTTACTTGTGCAGGTTACAAGGAGTGCAGATACTCAAGTTGGCCATTTGAGCTCTCAGGAACAGAAAACTGTAGAAGCTATAGTCAAAGCCAGGTAATTGATATTTCTTTTAATGTTAAATATCCAACATATTTCGATCTTTATGTCTCAAACTAAGCATTAGAGATTTACCTACTTCAGTTTTTATGAGATAATCAATAGGTTTTAGCCTCTTTTTGCTAAGCATTTCATACTTATTATGTTGCAGTGAATTTCCCTTGTCGATAATTTTAGTTGGGGTCGGAGATGGACCTTGGGACATGATGAAAGAATTTGATGATAACATTCCTGCTCGCTCCTTCGATAATTTCCAGGTAAGAGCGTTTAGGTAGTTTGAACTCGAAATAACTTGGAACTAGTTAGTTTCATCTGAAAGCTCTTGATTTTTATTAACTTGCATTTTTTTGCAGTTTGTAAATTTTACTGAGATAATGTCAAAGAATATACCCCAAACAAGAAAAGAGGCAGCATTTGCACTTGCAGCATTGATGGAAATACCTTCGCAATATAAAGCAACATTAGATCTGGGTTTATTGGGGTATGCCTTAAGAATCTAAGACATTTTTGATCTTTGTATTCCCTGCCGATCTTAGATTGATTAGAAAATCTTTGGTGTGAATGTTACACAGCTGCCGATCTGGAAAATCTCCTCAAAGAATCCCACTTCCTCCTCCTACTGATGGTCCAAGTACATCTTTTGTTGGATCTAATACTTACAAACGAACCAGTTTCCAGCAGAGTGGACCACCTTATTCTGGTTATGAACCGACATCCAATGCATATCCTTCTGCACCAAGTTCTTCATTTGAAAATGAGGTACACTTCTTTTTGTTATTTTGATAAAATATTAGGGCAACATAAATACAAATAATTGGTTAAATGAACTGGAATTATATATTTCAATTTATTTGAAGAGAAGTAATGTGTCTAATCAATTGTTGTATTTGATATATCTCTCTCTTAAGATTTTTCTTAGTGATAATTATAATATATAAATTTTTATTGACGTGTTATGGATCGAAATCATAGGATTTCCCTGTAGTTGCATTGTGAATGAAGAAATTACTATCCTATAACTAGTTTTAAGAAAATTGAAGATGAGCCTTGATTGTGAGGGGATGTAGCTTCTTTGTGATCTTGGCCAGCCATGGTCCAATTTCTGAAAATAGCCCTCTATATTCTCAGTTAAGGTGGCAATATCAGTATGCATTGGATTCTCAACATACTTGGTTAACCTGTTTTAACATTATATATACTTACTTTTCATTCAAATACATCGTTGTGATTCTTTTATTTTTCTTTAAAAAGAAATAGTTTTATATTCAATCATTACAAGAAAGAGGAACAATGCGTACAAGACGCTATAACTAAAAATTAAACCTATGATCTTTACGCAACAAGAGTACGTAGATATCTAACCACCAAGCTATGGATGAATTGACGTTGTGATTCTTATTCTTATTTCTTGTTCTATACTTTTGAACAATGATATAAGAACAAAAATATTTAAGTGGACATTGTAAAGAAAGACTTCTTCCATGAATAATGGAAAGCTATGTGCCTTTTGAAGGTTCAAGGCTACCCTTCCTCTAAGGCACCTTTTGAAGGATAAAAATTGCTCCTTAACAAACATCATCGCTACCAAATCACATCTACTTATTTGCAAAACTTTATAGACATTAATTGTATAAATTTGTTTAAGATACATGTTCTCTGAGATCATTCTTCACCATGATCTTCTGCTGTTTTCAGCAGGTTTGTCCTATTTGTCTTACTAATCCAAGAGACATGGCCTTTGGCTGCGGGCACCTGGTGAATATTTCTGATCTTTTTTCCTCTTGTTTAATTTTACAGTAGAAATGTCATGTATTCACACAAACTCAAATCTCTCTTATGATTTTAACACCAAATTCTTTCCTTTCCTCGCTGCTTTGTCTCGGTACAGACATGTTCCAGCTGTGGCCCTAGTCTTCAGACATGCCCTATTTGTCGTAGTGAAATCCATACGAGGATAAAGCTCTACTGAGTGTGATACATATATGAAGAGCATGTAATCAATACTTGTAGATAAAACTCTTTGGAGGATATACCGAGAGCTACTTCCGAAGACCATGCAGCCATGCAGGTTGGATGAGTGCAATTTGGAGTCCGTGCTTTAATGTTTGGAATTTGTTGGATTTGTATATATCAATATTCTTTTGTGTTACAAAAATTAGGTCCATAAAATTTTTTGGTTTATATGTTGAATGGTTCATTGTGGGGTTTTGACTAATAAATGATCATGTTCAGAATTACCCAATCCATTTATATCGGATTTAACTTGGATAATCTTTAATTTGGCTCGGCTCAATTTTGGTAGGTTCAAATGATCATGTTCAGGATTACCCAATCCATTTATATTGTATTAAGTCCATTAGTTTTATATTGTGTGCTTTCACTTACAGAAAAACTATATACATCTTTAAAGCTCATCATATGACACAAATTAGGCATTTATGCAAGTTTTTGGACACTTGGACTCTTGAGGAAACTCTCTTATCTTACTAAAATCATTTGAACTGACTCATGGATATGGGTATATATATATATATATATATATATATAGTGGTTTATTATAATGGTAGTTCACGTTAGCGCAAGATATATATTATAATGTGAAATCTCAGTCAATGTTGGAGATGAATTTCATATTTACTAATAGTGATTTTTTAACATTTTTATATTTTAAATATTAACTGTAGACATTCAACAACATTAATTTTTATAATATTTAAAAATCGCCTTAAGTGAATATGAGATCTCTTATATTGGAGATTTTTTTTTTCTGAATTAGCTAATAAGATATGTAATTCCAAAAACCTTCTGTATGGCAAGCAAGCTCACAAGCTCCATCTTTTTCCTCCTGAAAATTCATCAATGAAAATCTACCCTCAAATACCAACTACGGCTGAAAGTTGCAAACCCAACGTTAATAAAATGTTCCTAAAACTATGCTCAGCCCATTCGAAAGGCTTGCAAAACTGCAGATTTGGGGCGAGCATTGCAGAAAATTTTCTCACCTATGTGAACTCGTGAATATCCACAAGTGTCTTAAAGACCAAATTAAATTTGTAAAACTTCGATTGTTGTATCAACATCCCAAGTTCTCCAGAAGAAAAAGCAGATAAATATAAATGAGAAGGAAAAATAATCTACAGCAGAAACTACAAAATAGGTAAAAACTTTTTGCACCAATAATTTGATGTTGTCAACATGTTTAAGATAAAGGATGTCTTAGCTTTATCAATTCAAAAGACGGCACTGCGTGGCCTCCCCTCAGCAGCGTTGACTCTCAGTGCCCGACCATCCAAACTCTGTTAATATCGGGAAAGTAATAATCAATAAATGTGCAAATTCTTTAGCAAAACAAAAGAAAATTTAAGTTCATAACCCAGTCCCAAGGATTCACTATAGCAGCATAAGATTTATGCATTAGTTGCTGACTTGCAATCATATCATAACAATAAACAGAAATTGGTAATTGAACGATTGATACATTAAACTACTAACTGTATCATCTCAAAAGCAAATATTAAATTTGATTTTAGTTAGTAACCCTTTCCACTTGATGCATTGGACCAACTTCTAATAATAATGTGTCAGCATTTATTCGGAAAAGCAGGTATTTATCATTAGTACTTGAAAAAAATCAAATTTAAGCACATCCCAAATCCCATTTAAGAATCTTAGGCTTTTGCAAATTTCGGGTTGACTTTGCAAGATATTAGTATCAGCTAGTAGAATTAGTCAAATTAACTGGATTCACCTGTCCATCAAGAGCAGCAATTGCATCGTCCATTTCAGCCTGTGATGCCATTTTTACAAAACCAAAACCACGCGAGCGTCCAGTGTCTCTGTCATATATTACCCTTGATTCTAACACTTTCCCATGTTCGCTAAAAACTTGTTCCAAACGGCCATCGTCCACCCCCCAAGGCAAATTGCCTACAAAGATTCTGAAAGAAGGTTCAAAATCCCGAGGAGTTCTTTCCACGCGACTCCCTCTGGGAGCTGCTTTGTTAACAGTCAGAAGCCTGCCATTAACATCCTGTTTCATTTTGAAAATGAGCTACAGTCAAAATTAATAATGATGAGAAAACTAACTTTGATACCCTCACAAGAGAAAGAGCTACTTTGTATAAGTCAAAGCTTGAAAGACGATTAGAAGATAATCACATGTTGGTCAAATTAAATTTGCTCCACAGGCTATCAAGGAGGAACTCTGATAGTCAGATGCATAATGTATGGTCTAAAGAGAATAAAAAAATATCATTACTATAACTCTAAAATTCCACCTAATCCATGCTTGAAAATGTAGGTGTTTAACATGAATCTGAGAAGTATTTAGCAAGCACCTCCAACAAGTATCTATTATGGTTATGAATAGAGCCTTTAAACATCCAGTTTCGAAGAATTGTTAGTTCACTCAATCTCAGTTACTTCATGCTATTTTAGTAAGTCAGTAAGGATATTACCTCTAATTTTGTACAAAAAATGAGAATCAACTATTTTGTTTTAGGCCTATCCTTTGTTGTCCCAGAGGGCTTTGATTCTCAATTAAATTTTGCTGCTTTAACTGGTCCATAAATCATTTGCTTCCTGACTTTCAACCAAAAAATTAGTACCTACTTTGGTGACTCATAGGACATCAGTCTAGTTACAATCAGCTCAAGGCTGTCATGTATGTGGCTAATACCTAATAAATATTACACTGGGCAAGTTAGTGATAGAAAAAATAGTAGCAAACTGTGATTTAAGTTTGACATTGTTAATGCCAATATTTTAAAAAGAACATGAAGTAATTCCTACATCTATTTTTCAATCTGAAAAAAGAAACTGAAACCACCCACACTATATATATATCCTCGGCAAATTTCAAAAAGTAATAGGATTACACAATTCAATAAAAAAAACTGGGTAGAATGTCGTATTGGAATTTGAATTGGAAAAACAAAGAAATTAACATCACCCATCTCAATGCACACAAGGATGAAAAAAAACCCATCACATTACCAGCAAGCCAAATAACATATAAATGAAATGATCTGTAAAAAACATTAATGAAATGAAGTTACATATAAAAAGTACAGTTAAAGTATCTAATTGCTGATTTTCACTGAATGAATCAAAGTGGCAATGATAACACCAACTCAACTCTATCGTTAATTTCGCATTTGATGCATAAGAAAATAACCTTTTATACTAAATATATTATCAATTATAAGCATTAGCATTCAAGAATACCTTCTTTCTTCAACTTTGAATACAACCTAGTCAAAGTGCTAGATAGAAATTTTGGCAAATGGATTCCCATTCTCCTCAGTTAGATGAATAGCAATGCTTCAGTTACTACTCAGATGTAACTAAGACCAAGTCAGAAATTTCTATACCAATTGCCTAGTAGACATGGTCACATGAACATATTTAAACAAATGAAACCATTGCAATAAATAAAATATCATGCACGGAAATGGACATAAAAAATTGTTAGTTTAATGAAGCAACTTATTGGCCAGACTTTGTGCTCCTTAAATTTATGATAAGGTTAAAATCCCCATAAATTTTTGGGATCAAATAAACATGATTAAGATACATGAAAGAAAAAAAAAAAAAAAAAAAAAAACGCACCAATTCTAGAGAATCAAAGCTGCCAAAAGCATATTTTCATAGTTGATATTTGGAGAAGTATAGCATTTTAAGCATGCACATAGAGCTAGAGCATAGAGAATATATCCATCCAGTAAGAAAGGAAGATCATGTTCTTAGTTAAAAATTAAGACGAAAACTTACATAACGATGGAACATCTCCACAGCTTTCTCCGCCTCTTCAACAGTGCTCATGGTCACAAAACCAAATCCGCGACTCTGATCAGTATCCCGATTGTAAATGACCTACAAATCCACAAGAATGGACGAACATTCCGCAAGTTCTATTAGCAATAAAATGTAAGGAAAGAATAACACACAAAAAAACCATTTTGATTCCAAAGACCCGTTCCCCTCGAGAAAAGAGAATTGTTCTACCTCGGCTATCTCAACGACGCCAGCCTTCTCAAAGAGTAGGGCGAGCTTCTCGCTATCCATATCGTAGGGGAGATTGCCAACAAAGAGCTTGGCCTCCTCGGGCGGCTCCGCGTACTCCTTTTCCTCCTCCCCATCCTCCTCTACAAACTCCCCCTTCCCCTCGGCGACTATCCCACTGTCCTCCACCTGCTCCTCCTCTCCCTCCAACTCCTCGAGCCCAGGTCCGTCGTCCTCCTCGAGCCCTTCCACGCCGAAACCACCGTCCCCTGCCTCACTCTCCTCCTCCTCCTGGCGAGCCCAGTCCGAAGTCTGGGCCACGAGGGGGAGCAAAGGGAGCTTATTCCGGAGGGAGATCCATGAAGACGGACGAGAGGAGGAGAGATTGAGGAGGGGGAGGGGCTTGGAGGAGCGGAGCAATGGGAAGTGGAGGGGCGAGGGTTTGGAAGAGAAGAAGGCGGCTGGGAGAGTGGGGAGGAGGCCCTCAGCCATGGATATGGGCTTGAAGGCCGTGCCTGCCGCCATGGATTCGAGAGAGAGAGAGAGAGAGAGAGAGAGAGAGAGAGAGAGAGAGAGAGAGGATAAGAAGGGGAGTGGGGAGGACTGGAGGAGAGGAGCGGAGGAAAGGGATTCGGGGGTTTTGGTCCTTTCGGATATTATGTGTCACATACTCGTCTATATTGAATAATTTCACGGATTCATATGATCCAAAAAATAACAGCTATTATTAATTCCTTTATTATTCTTTCACTCCCTCTACTTTTGAAAATAACAATTCACCCCATCAACAATGAATCATCCAACTTTTTTATTTTTTTAATTATAAATTTTATCGTATCATCCTAAGTTGATAATGATCTTGGAAGGGTCGTTAAGTCGTTTGCTTTCGCATGGCAGGAGGCTTACCCTGATAAACAACGTGTTGAATGGTCTGAGTGGTCACTTTCTATCTATTTTTCGTGCACTAAAATGGATCATCAATCAAATAGATCGACGTAGAAGAAGTTTTCTTTGGAATGGTGGCAGAGACGGTCCTTGTATTTCTTTTGTGGCTTGGGAGGATGTCACCATGCCAAGACATAACGACGGCCTTGGTGTGTTGGATCTAGAAAAGCATAATTTGGCACGGCTAGGAAGATGGCGATGGGGGATTGTTTCAGGTGCAAACTTGTTGTAGACCTATATTGTCAACAACTTGTATTTCAGACGAAAGAAATGGCAAGCGGTTCATAACCTTTCGTCTTGGTCCTTGGTGTAGAAAGGTATATATGGGGCTAAGCTTGCCTTTGCCTTAGGTATGGAATCGAGAAGGGGAAGGGGGAGACACTATCATGTTCTGGTTTGACAGATGGGCTTTGACCTCTAAACTCTCTGACCTTTTCCCCCTGCTTTTTGAGGCTAGTCAAAGGAAATATGGTTTTATCTCAGAGTTTTCATCAAATGATGAAACTGGTTGGCACTTCGGTTGGAGAGGAGAAGTAGATGGGCAACAAGTGGATAGCTTGATCAACATTATTAATAATGCTCCGGGTGGGGATTGGGACGATCACACTCTCTGGAAATGACATGCTTTCGGTATCTTCTCCATAGCATCTCTTTATAAAATGAAATTGGTTCTATGACTTGCTTTGAGGAATTGTCTTTAAACTAAGGATCGTCTCATCAAGCATGACACCCCCTGGCATTGATCCTATTTGCATATTATGCAGTGATGCAAATGAAACAGGGATCATCTTTTTGATACTTGTAGAAGCACTACGCTGGGATGGTCTGAACTTCTTAGAAAAATTGGGATGAGTCGATTTTCGGTGATTCAAAAGAATGACAACGAGGAAAGTTCATGGCCGATCTTTAAATCGGGTCTCTATCTCCATGCTCTGGTGTTGGAGTGTGTGGTCGACTAGGAATAACTCGATCTTCAACAACATCATCCCTGATTGGCGGGATATTGTACGACTTGGTTGGGACTTCCGGAGAAGAATGTGTGAAGGCAGTGCGACTGGGTCTGTCTAGTGTCGCTAGACTATTTTTTTGTTTTTTTAGTCTTTTTGTTTGTTTTGGCTCTTTTGGATTTGTGGATTGAGATTTTTGTCCAACCTTCAAGTCTATGTACATTTCAATTCTCGTGAAATGATACGGCGTGGCTCTTCAGCCTCATTTTTTTCTCAAAAAAAAAATCCTAAGTTGATAATGTGAAATATTTTATATTTTAATCAAATATTTAAGTTGTTATTAATAAAATTATTTGATTAAAAAACGTTATTTATGCCACAACTTGATGAGAATATAATAAAAATAAAGCAGAGCAGTGGAAGTGTAATATACTGATTAATAGATGAAGTATCGGTGTTTATTATTTATACCAAAATAATAATATAATTAGACTTACTTATATTGCCAAGATAACAAGTAGTGAACTAAAGACTGGATCGGCCACAATAATGGATGAAAAATAGTAAGTTGGGCTTGATAAAAAGATGGATGGCCTTCCTCACTTGCAATCTTTCCTCACTCGCTTGCAACATAAGAGAGGCACTTGATTAATCCAAACTTCAACTTGATTAATCCAGTGTATATTGAGAGAGAAAAGAGACACAATGCTATCCTCTAAAACTTTGTAATCGTTAATTTAATTTTAGATTTTGTAATAAAAAAAATTGTTCAAATTGAGTAGCATGATCATATTCGAGATTAAATATTATCGTCCGCCATATTTGTGCATGACTTAATCTCAAAATTAAATCAACAAGTGAAAAATTTATGCGAAACAAATCCCCAATTAATTTATTTCAAGAAACAAAAGACTAAAATTCATGGAATAAATATGTCATGTGTTTGACTCACTCATCTTGTTGTATATTATAATATGATTTCATTATAATATTTTTTTTCTTATCGTGCTATTTTTAATCATTGTGCTCATTTATTATCTTTCTTCTCACCATGGTTGAGTTTGAGGAGAGGGTTATGATTCTTAGGAGACTTGACCTTCTCAATCAAACACTTTGATCCGACAATTTTGAATTTACTCTCCATTAGTTCAAAATTCCTATAAACCGAGTAACATCAAGCAACATTTCACAAAGATCTAGTTATAATGAATAAGTGAGGATCATTTTCTAATTATACTTTTTTTTTTTTTGACAAAGAGAACCCTGTATTTCCATTCAATGAGGTATGAAAAGAGTACAGGTATAATGTAGGTAGTAGAGTAAAAGACAGAAATTAAGCAAAGAAAAGAAATTGATAGTTAAACTTGAACAAGAGCTCTCTCATAGTGAAATCAAATCAACATGAAGAGAATAAGGTGGCCGCTGCGAGAGCTCTGGATTGTGCTGAGGAATGAGAAACATCCACTCTGAAGATTCTGCAATTGCGTTCATGCCACACATACCAACACCACACAAGGATGAGCCGAAGTCTTTTCTTTCGAATACTTAAAGTACCTGAGTTGTTTCCACCCCAAGGTTGGTCAGATATAGGAAAAAATTGCTCTTTCACAGCGTGAAGAAAGTATCGCCATCCTTCTGTGGTATAACGACAGTTGAGGAATAAGTGTGTATGTGATTCCTTTTGTCCCGTGCAAAGCATGCAAGAGTCATCTGAAGCTATACCCCATCTCACCAACCTGTCACGAGTAAGAAGTTTTTTCCGAATCCAAATCCAACCAAAGACTGAGATCTTAGGAGGTAGTTGACGTTGCCACAAGAATTTGTAAAAACCATTCGAAACTCCTCTGAAGGTCAGCAACGTATATAAGCTTTTCGAAGAGAACTTCCCATCTCCCGTCCCAGTCCATAAGATCAAGTCTTCACCCGTCGAGTGCTGAACAGTGTCCAGCTCTTTGGCAAGATCATGCAGTAATTCATCACTAACCAAAGAGGTGAACGTGAGATTCCAACCCACAAAACGACCATTGATATCTAACTCTCGACCATTTTCTAATTATACTTGTCATATTTTGGAATCCTTCGATTAACTAATATCTGGATTGGACGATGGACAATGACGAGTTAAAATCCAAGTGTTTAATAACTATGTGTTATATTCCTAAACTCGCTACTCAGTTGTATACTTGTATAATTAGAAAACTCTTTTCTAGATAATATTTTATCTTAATTTTGTACCCTCATTTCATTAGACATGTTTGGACTGAGTATTGGCTGGTAATGAAATAATTATTGTAATGGCTCCCTGATTTATTGCTTCCCGACCTCCTCATAATCGTTGTCATGCCCTCCAACAGCAATTCCTCTGCTTCCTCTGTCTCACTAACTCGGGACAAAACGAGAAGCCCGGAGAAAAGTAAGCTTGATTTGTCATTGTCGTCGTTTGGCTTAATTGATGACGGAGTTGCATGCGTTATACGGGGCTAACGATGGATTTGTCAAACATTAATTAGACCGCAAGAAAAGAGAACAAGGTGGGAAGCAACCGTAATAAAGAAAGTTCTCTACATCACAAGAAGAAGAAAAAAAAGAATCGAAAGGTTGAACAAAGTTGCTTATAATTCAAAGGAGCTGTTCATCGACTGTCAAGCCATCCACCCACTTGATATTGGCAAAACATATTTATGTATTTCGAAGGATGAGTACAAGAAATGAATTTGAAAGTTGTGATTTTTATTGTGTTGTTTTCAAACATGAGTACAAGCAAAAAAAAGTTGACTTTGAGCGACTTTAGTTATGATCATTAATTATTCTCACAACAGTATGCTACGAAGGATTAGAATATGACTAATTAATTATAACTCATGTACTAATCAATGATGACATATGTAGAAGACTAGAAATGCAATGGTTTTGAGAAAAAAACATGTTTAAAAATGAAAGAGAATATGTTGATTTGAATAAGGAAATGCTGCTATCACATGTTGATTTGAATATGCTAATCAAATATTTATTTGGAGTGCATCATCACATGTTGAGTTAAATATGACATTTCCATATCTTATAAGATTATACCAATCTCGATCAAACATTGCCAGCTACTTTCATCTACTAAATTCAGGTATGCATTAATCAAAGTAGTCCAATTCAATATTCAATACACATGTTAAGTTAGCATTTAAAAAAATCACGAGTATTATATTTGATACCTTTAATAGTTTAATATAAGGGTTAGTTCTATTTTGGTGATTTTTCCTTCTAAAATCATTTAGTTTAGTTCAAATATAGGGAATAATATTCCGCTGTCAAAAGAGATCACGTGCTGCGCAATTGTTTTTCTTTTGGCACCAAATTGGAAGACAAAATAAAATATTCCACGAACACCGACAAAATGAAAAGAAGCAGAATGTTGAGAAACACAACCATGCAAAAATTGAAACATTTTAGCAATTTATCAGGGCTAAATTCTGATTAAAATAAATTAATGAAAATTAACCCTTAATATAATTTCATTGAGAAATTGTTCCAAAAAAACATTTTAGCTCAAACGGATAGAATTCTTCGATAGATTGCAGACTAATTATGGAATTGATCTAAATGAGGGATGTCAATCTCTGTTACTGCTTTGATCCAAGCTTCCTGAATCCCTTCTTGTCTCTTCCTCTTCGCTAAGTATGACATCACCCTCGCCGAGGCCACCTTCTTCGCCAGAAGCCTCCATTTCTCTTCATCCTTCCCCTCCTTCATCCGCTCCGTCTTCTGGTTGAATTGGCTGCAAACCAATAAAGAGTTTTGCGATCAAGATACGGCAAGAAGGTGCATGCTAATTTGTTGCAAATAATTAATGCTTGCATCGCGTGCTTACGAGCAGAGAGGGACTTTGCACGCCTCCGGCTGGTCGCAGATGGAGGCGTGAAGGCGGAGCAGCTGCCACAGTCGCTTGCAGCGAGGGCAGCCGTTGAGCTTCTTCTTTCGGTCGCAGGAGGCGAGGTGGCGGATGAGGTGCTGGAGGCCGCGGCAGGTGGCGGGGTTCGGGCAGCCCGCCCCGCCGTCGCGCGGTGGAGCCTCGCGGCCCGACGGCTGCACCTCGGTGCAGCCCTCCGTGCAGATGTGCTGCAGGCACTCCATTGCTTCGCCTAGTTCCGTGTACAGCCTCTGCTCCATTCTCCTTCTCCGCCGACGCTTCTGGCTCTGCATCGCGAGTTCGTATTCGCGCATATTAACTGTTTGCGTATATGCCAAAACGAAGAGTCAACATTGAACGATCAATGATTTATACCGAGTGGGTATCTTGGATGGCTTGGAGGATATCGAGCTCGAGGAAAGGGTCGTTCTCCTGGAGAAATCGCCAGGCCTCGGAGCGCTTGACGGCGGCAAAATCCTCCGCTATAAGCTTCATGCAGCGGAGGTGCAGCCACGGCGCGTCGCACCGCCGCGCCAGCACCAGCACGTCCACCACTCCCTCCGCGGCCAGCTGCGACGCTAGCGCCCTCTCGCACGTCCGCTTCAGCCACGCCACCTGGTAGACGTGCGACAGCACGAGAAGGTGCACGCCGTGCTCTCCTATCGCTGTCTCCTCCACCGCCCACCTGCAAAGCCAGCAGCCACCCTCCTACCTTTTAAGCTCCTTTTCTCGCCGCAGAAAACAAACAATAAGAACAGTATCGTTCACTCTTTTTTACTTTTCCTTTTATTAAAGTCTGGATGTGATTTCGAGTTCATCACATTCATGGTAAGTAAGCATTTTAAATTAAACAATCACTATTAAATCGCTATTTTCTAAAAAATGCTCGAATTATTATTTAATGACCATTTAATTGGTATGGTCCAATGTCCTTATAATGGACTAATGGACAATAAAGCCTTACTAAACTTCGATATTGAAAGACCACGGGCGATCCGTGAATTCTATAAAAAGTACCAGCATCACAATAAAAAAAACATGGCACAAAATGATCAAAAAGTTCATTAAATTAATCGCTTGACCTAAAAACAATCTTTTTAATAGTCTAGATTCTAGAACATTAATCTCTATCTGATAAACATTTGTTTCTTCGATCATTTTCCTTCTTCATTCCTCTTCCACAAAATTAAGGCCAAATATAAACTTTAATTGAAGAGAAGACCAACCTGGCGGAGTAGATCAAGCGGACGAAGGCATTGACCGCGTCATAAGGAACTCCATTGATGGGAATAACAACACAGTCATCGCCGCCTCGCTTCTGCGGGCGCTCCAGCATGCTCTCGAACACCGGCGACGCCGAGCTCTTTATCATCCATATTATTATAAACAATAAGAACAAGAAGACTAAGAAGAAGACGGAGAAGTAGGCATGCTCTGATTTCAAATATTACCAGAACAGAGGAGTGAGCAGGAATTCTCCGCTTGCCGGCGACCAAAATCTGCACATCGGCGGGTTGGGCGGCGGCAGCATCGTTTCCGGCGTCTGGATCTCGCTGGAATCCGGTCGGATCCGTCGTCGGAGTGCTCATCTCTGCTGCTCTTTCTTCTCTACGGGTGAGGATAAGTAGGTGAATGGAAACGCTAAAATTGAGGAGCGGAAAGAGATCGCTGAGGTGTTATATATAGGGGACGTGGTGGGGGGCGGAAGTTCTCGGATCGAGAACACGAGAATGAGTTCATCCATGACGTAGGAAGGGTGGGGAAGAAGGGGATGAGAAGCCGGCCAAACTGGGAATTTTCTCTCCTTTTATTTTATTTTTTTTCTTGGTTTCTACTTTCCATTTGCACGAGTTTTAAAATCAAGCCGTCGGTTCAACCTTTTAATGGTCAAGATTGACTAAAAGGCCCAGATCAGTTTAATTGGTTGGAAAATTAGTTTATTTGATCCAAACGGATTAAATTTAACAGAATTATATATTTTTCATTTGGCGAATTACTTTCGTTTTCTGTGGATTCACTACTAACCAGTGATTAGATATCGTGGCTTATTACGAACAGGTCGTGTGTTTGATTTATTATTGTAGTACTTTATTAGTTTGTTCCTACGTTTATATGCGCTTTGTGAGTATATTTTTACATTTGTGTACGTAATATAATAATTATATTATAAAATTATTTTTTTCAGAAAAAAATACTCTGATTCTCTCGCTCTTATTATATTTTTATTTCCACTATTTTTAAAAATTACACATCTCAGCCATCTAATAAATCATCAACTCTTTAATTATTTAAATAATAAAATTTATCACATAATCCTCCTAAGTTAATAATATGATTTATTTTATATTTTAATAAAAATATCTTTAGATAGTAAAAATATTAAAAATTGTTTTTATTGATATTATGTCAAGTTTTATTTTTTTTCCCATATATTAAATTTCTTTCTTAATAATTTTTAAAAAAATAACAATCCACTAAATTATTAAAATAATCAATAGGGTATATTAATGATAGTTGACCAAGTGAAATTGTAATTTTAGAAAGTAAAGAAGATGGTAGTGAAATAAGGGTAAAATAATGAAGGTGGTAATATAATGTGTTATTTTTTTAACCAACTAGTAAATGTTTGTCCAAAAAAAATGTTATTTAATTTTCCTAATGTGCAAAAAAAATATTTTATTTTTATGTGACAAATTAAAATTTGATCAAATAGAATGTGGTTAAAACAATAATTGTCATACTGGATAATATATAGGATAAATTAGTTAGGAAAATAATAATTATTGATATACTTATTATAAAAAAATCGTGCATACTTTATTTTGTAAATGATATGGATTTATGCATAAATTATGAAGCATGAATAGTATTTTTTTTTAAGTATCAAAGTTATTCTTCGGTCAAACTTCACAAAAAATATCGTTACGCTACAACTAACTCTACGGACAATAAATTTGGCCACTCATCAGATTACAGATAATTTAACTTTTAATGGTAAGATCACCAACCAGCGCAAAGGGGATGTAGCTCAGATGGTAGAGCGCTCGCTTAGCATGCGAGAGGTACGGGGATCGATACCCCGCATCTCCAATTTTTTTATTAGTATTTAGTAATTATTGTTTTTAAAAACATTTTATATCTATATATTTTCATCATGTGAAAAGAAGTCTTCGTTCTCGTGGATGCGCCAATCGATGAATAAGATGTTTAATAGATTAAAGCATTAAAAGTTAATTATTATTATTTTTAAAATAATATTTGCTCTCTGCGCGTCCTCTCAATAACTTTTAGTTGTCTTTTCCATCACTTTTATATTATAAAGAAAAGCCTTTACGTTCATGAATACTAATCTTGATGAGTAAGTTGTTTACTAAATTAAAATTTATTAGCATTTTTTAACAAACTAATTAAAAAAATACAGATAAAATTCTCAAAATAATTAGGGATGATAATTAAAACTGATTAATCATGATTAATCGGTTAATCAAACCATAAAATCTGATTATATATAGTAAATTTGCGGTTCAGTTTCGATTTCGATTTAGTAAAATAAAAAATCGATTCAAATTAGTTCGGTTTCGGTTAACGGGTCGAGGATAATCGGCAATCGAAAATGGTTATATATTTTGGTTTCGGTTACCGACTATCCACGATTAACTGCTAATCGAAATCGGTAATATTAGTTATTTTGCTAATTCTTATATTTTTTAAAAATTATTTTACTAACTAGTTATCCGTTTACTAATCGGTTAACCAGTTTCTATTAATTCGAACTCACTAACCGGTTAGTAAATGGATAATCGATTTAATTCGAACCCACTAATCGATTTCGGTTATCCGTCGAATAATCGAGTCGATTTTGATTTCGGATACTAGTCTTTGAAATCGATCAGTTTCAGTTTCGGTTAACAAATTTTTAATTGATTTAGATTAATCATAAAAAATATGGTTAACCGAACTATTTTCATTCCTAAAAGGGACTATTTGGTATCTATGCACACGTCACCCCTAGACAACTCTGTATTCTAATAATTTAAAATAGGGACTAAACTTTGTGGAACTATCAAAAACACTCAATTTGTTAACTCAATGTTATTTATTTAAGGGTTAATTACTGAATATATTCTGATTTTTGAAGTATTTCCCTAATCTATCAATAATTTTCAATTTTTTCAATTCAACACATCACTTTTCGATTTGTAACAAATCTATCCCACCATTGGCGGGACGTCACCACTGCCATTTGGATGTTGACGTTGATCAAGAGCCTAGTCAGCATCCGAAAATATTAATAAAATATTAACTTGAAAAATACACAGTCAGCATCCCCACTTTTTAAACTAAATTTTATAGGTAAAATGCTTTGCTGATTGGGTTTGATGGGGCCCACAAAAAAAAATTAGTTAAAAAAGTGGAGATGTTGACCGGGTATTTTTCAAGTTAATATTTTATTATTTTTTTCGAATGCTGATTGGGCTCTTGTCAGCATCCAAACGGCTACTGTGACGTCCCATTAACGGTAGTATAGATTTGTTACAAATCGAAAAATGATGTATTAAATTGAAAAAATTGGAAAGTGTGAATAGATTAGGAAAATATCTCAAAAGTCAAGATATATTTAGTAATTAACTCTTTATTTAATAAAACATCTTTTAAATGACGTGACTGTTTTTTATTCGAATAAATATTAAAAGATAAATAAAAATCAATAAAAAATAAAATAGGAAGTATTAATCAGTAGAAAATTTAATTAAAAAATAAATTTGTAATTAATATTTTCTAATTTATAATTTATAATTTTTTAATTAATTTATAATTTATTTTTTAATATTTGGACCAATGAAACAATGTAATATATTATTTTTTTAAAAGATTGAGTTAATAGAGAGGTTTTTTTTGTTATTTTCATAAAGTTTAGTATATTTTTTTGTCTAATTTTAAAATAATAAGGTATAATTTGCAAATGAGTCATAGTTGACGAATTTTTTATTTATTTATCTTTTAAAATATCACTATTTAAAAAAACAAATATAGAGAGTCCCAATAGATGATTATACTATATTTGAACCCTAAATTTTTAGAAAATATACACGATAGTATCATCAATTGTGCCCGTCAAAGTTCAAATCATGATATGATCGTATAATCATCAATTAATTAAAATATCACTAATTGGTAATATATTTAAATGATACTTAATAATGGAGTCGAGCGCAGTCCACGTTAGGGGTGTCCAAAATTCGGTTTAAACCGTATCGTACCGAACCAAAATTTTTGGTTCGATTCGGTTTGGACACTGCTGGGTTCAGTTCTTGACCTAAACCGAACCCGAACATTAATATTTGGTTCAAATTCGGTTCTCGAAATTCGGGAACCTATCCGAATCGAAAATCGAACTATTATATATATATATATATATAACTTAATAATTAATACACCCGAACCCGATATTTCACTTGGACCCGATTAATTTTTTCATATATCTTCGTGTAAATGAAATTTCAATTTTTTCGGGTAGGAATCGAACCGAACCGAACCGAATTATTTCGGTTCGGATTTATTCGGTTTTTGAGTAATTCGGTTCGGATTCGGGTTCGGGTATTAAAAAAAAAATAATTCGATTTTAAAAAATTTGGTTCGATTCGATTTGGGTTGAACCGAATGGACACTTCTAGTGCACATTACAGGGAGAAAAACCCATGTTTCACGTTCATGTTTATGGGCATTATCCAAATCCTCATAAATAACAAATTAACAGAGAGTTTATACAAAGGATCGGAGGCTTACAATTCCTCTCCTTACCGGCCATCCATCATCCTCTTAAATCTAAACCGTTCATTTGCTAGGGACAAACTAATAATGTCAAAGATCCGTCTTATTCAGATTGACGGTTGAGATGCTAAATGGTGTAGTGGACCGTGGACGGTTGTGACGAGTAAATTGTAAGATTTGAATTATTTTCTCAGTTGGTCAGGATCGTCATGCGAAAATAGCTGGAAAAATTTCTTTTATTGGACTCGCTAGTTGCTTCCAGTCCCCATCTGGCTTCCCACCTCCGACTTCGCTTACTTGCTGCCGCCGTAATAAGAGAGAGGGGTTCACGAAACCGCCGTCCCTCAACAATGGCTTCCGTTCTTTTCTCCGACTTCCAAATCCTCCCTCGCCCCACCTTCGTCGGCCGGCCCGGGGCTCGGCCGCCCTCCCTCATCCTTCGTCGTAGCCAAGACCGCTTCTCGTTCGCCGGCGTCTGCCCCTCGCCCGCTCTCCTCCGCGGATCTTTCTCTTCCAGGGCTGGCCCCGCCCCGAACCTCCCCGACTTCGAGACTGCCCAGGGAGTCGCTCGCGAGCTGTTCGACCGGGTGGAGGGCATCGTCTACACCCTCGCCGATGCGGTCGTTTCGTCCGATGCGGCCGCGGAGAGCTCGAAGCAGAGTAGTGATTGGCTGACCGGGATCACCAACTATCTTGAGACAGTTCTGAAGGTTGGTATTCCATGAAGTTTGGGCTCGGTTCTTTCTTGTCTTCTGATTTAGATTTGATTCCGAACCTTGTTTTTAAAAGGGAGTTTTATAAGTAGGGACTAGCGTTGATAACTTATAATTTAGATGGTAAGGAATTTGGTTAACTATCGAGATAACCCTGACTTGAACCACTTTTTGAGTCTAACTTCGATGTTTCAGATTAATGTGCGATGCAACTATAAATGGATGAGTACGAATAAATTTCCAGAGGTGTAGCCTTCAGAAGTTCGAACACGTTGGAACATCTTTTTGCCAGCTTACTTTGCCCGTAGGTTGAGAAGGATGAACTGGTTAAGTGAGTCTATGATGTAAAAGATACGATTTATTTACACGAAATAATTATGCCAACAAAAATTCCGCTAGCTAAGTTATATACTTAAGACTAAATTAGCACAATCTAGATTCTAGATATTTAGCTTTTATGCAATAGCCTAATGTTTGTAAGAAAACAAGTAGCATTTATAAGATATATACATTTAATCAAGAAACTACCAGTATGTGATGACATTAGATCCTTGATATTGAAAAGGAACATATCTGTGCTTCTCTTCCGGTCATCTGCTCTCAGCCAATTTTTAATCTCCCCATACATTTTTCTTTTGTGTGTGCATTGGTGTATGTGTGTTGAAATCAGGGAATAGTTGTGATAAAACCTAGCATGCCTGACATGTCTGCTGGTGGCTGGCTAGCACAGGGGTGCCACTGAGATTTAAATTAGAGATTGGAGTTGGACTTCAGAAAGTTCATTATAGGTAACAACATTTGTTGCATGAGTAGCAAGACACAGTGCATACCATTCTACTCTCTTAACAATGAGTCTGGAGTAACTAAATCAAATGCAGAAGTACACTTCTGAAAAAAGACTAGATGCTTGCTATACAACTGTTATTGAACCATTCAATATATCTGAGTTTTAACTTCTTTTATGACCAACCAATCTGTAATAATTTCAGCTAATTATTACTGGATCCATCTGTTATTTCCATGTTGCAGGTTTTAAAAGATGGATTATCATCATTGCATGTTCCTTATGCTTATGGATTTGCAATTATTCTCCTGACAGTTCTTGTGAAGGCAGCTACATTTCCTTTGACAAAGAAGCAGGTTTGTTGCATTGTCTTGTTCCACAGGTTAAACTTGCTTCGTAATTTTTCTACATGTAATTTCTTTTGGTATCTACCTTAGCTATATCTACTTAGCTAGAGTCACATGGAAGATAAGACTCCAATGGTTCAACCAAGTTTTTAGTCATTGCTTCCTCTCTCATATATGAGAAAAAAATAATCGTTTATGTGCTATAAATTTGATATGACTATATTTTAATGTGGATCTATATGTAATAGAAACTTGGTACGACTTTTTTTTAAATGCGGATCTCATGTTCCTATATTCAATATTAAATACATAGTATATCAGACATGCTCTCCCCATATACTGTTTAAAGATAAGTCAGCTGATATATTCTAATTGGCTGGGTTTTGAAGCTTGAACAGTGGTTATTATTATTATTATTTTCTTGCAAGTGGTTGATAGAATACCATCCCAGCTGACTAATAGTTCTCTGTTCGAGCCTGATCTAGTAAGATTTTCAAACCTTAAATGTTCTTGTGCAAAGGGGTGAGTGTCCTCTTTAATCTAGTGAAACTAAGGTAGAATTTTTTCAAAGGTCAATCCTCTATTCAGGTGCTATCACAACTGAGTCATCTGTTGAATGTCCTAGTAATACTGAAATGAGCATCAATTTAGAATTCAAAGTTTCAGTTGTACTCCCTCAGGCATCTATATACCCAGTTTGTAGAGCCTTCAAAGAGATGACATTCAGGTTTTTTTGAAGTGCATATCAAGCCCATGTTGACCAGGCACACTGACCATACCCTTTCAAACCATGAAATGTTTCTACTTTCCATTGTGACCAGATCAGTACAATCAAATTACTATCAAAACTTTGAACATGGTAATAGTGGTAATTTTACATTGTAGTATTCTTCATATGACACATACTCTACTGTTTTTGTACAAAGACCTAGTTAATTTTAGGATTTCGACCTTTTTTCTATTGGTTATAGTGTGGTACTACTTTTTCATCTCTTCTTATTCTTCCTTAATGTCCGTCTTTGATATTTACTTAGTTTATTGCTTTTGACCTACAAAGCATAATATTAGTGAACTTCAATCCTTATCATTTTTTTACATTTCTGCTTCAAGTTTATTATTGTTCTAGACTTATATCACCTAGATCTAATGACTTTGGCAGGTTGAGTCGGCACTAGCGATGCGAGCATTGCAGCCTCAAGTGAAGGCTATCCAACAACATTATGCTGATGATCAGGTATTTTTATTAATGAGCACACCTTATTATTGTAGTTTTTGTATCTGATATGTTTAATCAAGACGAAAATTTTTTTGCACCCAAATTAGAAGTCGAAAAACACATGATGGTGTGAGAAATTTACAACATGAGTGTTGACTTAGTGGAAAGCTATCAAGGGAGCCTTGTAAGCTTAGTTTTAAAAACCGACCTTGACCTCCGACTTCTGTGGTCCACTATTTCGACTAGATAAGCAATTGAACTAGTTATGATTTAGAGAACCTTAGCCATATTTTTTGCTGAATTGGAAGAACCATATGGTTTTTTATGAATCAACCCACTTTGGTTTAACTCAAGCTTAGGTCATTTAATTATTTTCTAATTTTAGCCAAACTTGACTTAAGCTCAAATGAAACTGACCGGGAGGTAAGTTGAGTCAGTTGACATTGCTCAATTGATGTTCTTAAAGTTGTATGCCTATTTCTGTGGAAGCCCATGTCCTTATGGGGACTAGCATGAGGTGTTGTTTTGAAAATATGAATGAGACTAAAGTTTCATATTTCATGCAAAACAATAAAAAACCAATAAGCATAGAGATTTCGATATGCCGAGCACGTCAATCCGAAGCTTAATATACAATTAGGCTAGTTGATAAGAGAATGAGGATTATTGGATCAAGTTTTTTCACCTTTGTCCGTATTGTAGGCTTAATTTTCCTACAATGAGGATGGAAATTATAGAGATACACATGCACCATGACAACTCATTTGAAAGAACATGAATTGATGTAATATCTATATTTGTTGTGATTATTTACCCATAACTATATATGTGAAAGTTGTCTTTTTCATGCTCTCTTTATACTTGTTTTCTTTTTCTTATTCTGTATACAAAAACACTAATAAGTAATAACTAAATGTGTTGCATATGAGATTTATTACTCAAAAAGAAAATTTATAACATATAAAGAATATTTAACATTTGAAATAATTTTTTAATAATATTTGCATATTTATCATTTATAAAAAGTAATTTCAAAATAAATCTGTGGTCCAACCAATCAATTGGACCTTGATCGGGTTGATGGCCTGTTTGGTTCTGAAAACTCCGCTGGCTACTAGAGTCTAGATAAATCTTCTGGGCATTTAGTCTCACTGATGGCTATATTGACTAGTGCACCCCCTGCCACAATTGGTGAAATCATAGTTGTTAGGGGCGCAAAGCGCAGCGATGCTCAAAGGTCCCTTGGAGCTATAGCGCAGCGCGAAGCGCGCGCTTTATTGAAATAGAGCGCAAAATTAAAAACATAGGTATATATTTTATGTATACACCAAAAAGACCAATAGGTTCCAACTATCATAAACACTAACAACTAAATATTCAAAATAATAAAGAAACCATGTTCATAACATAAGATAAACCAAGCAAAGCATCGTAAATCAACCATAAACATAACCTACTGCAATTAGAAAGAGCAAAAAGAGAGCCAAAAGAAGGGAAAAAGACAACAAAAAAGTACGATGAGAAAAGAGTTAAAAAATGTAGATAAAAGAAAAAAATAAGTAAAAAGATAAACTGCTAACATAAAGAAAAATAAGAGTAGAGAAGAATTTAGAAGATCATAAGATGAGAAAAGAGTAGAAAATAACCCGGGAGATAAAGAAGACTTTCCCAAAATGCCTTTGGCCTTTTCAAAAATCTTTGGCCTCCAAAAAAACCCTTGGCCTTCCAAAAAACCCTTAGCCTTCCAAAGAAAAAAGCGTGGAAGAAAAAATCTGCAGGATTTCAGCGTAGTGTGCTTTTTGCTGCGCTACGCTACTGTGCTATAGCGCAGCGTAGCGCACGCTACACTAAAATTTGATGCGCATAGCACAGCGAAGCGAACAGGGTGCGTGTCGCTGCACCATGGTTTCAAATCTCGTACCGTACCGGGCGGTAAGCCCGGTATTTACCGATTTTTGAAAAAACCGGTATACGAGATACTCGGTATGGGTAAATACCGGGTATCTCGGTAAATACCGACCGGTATGCCCGGTATTTATTAAATACCGGGCGGTATTTGCTATCATACCGGGCTATACCGCCCGGTATGATATTTTGCACTGTAGCAAAATATCGATACTTTAGGAATACCGGTATACCGATAAATACCGCCCGGTATGCTCCGGTATTTAGCAAATACCGGGCGGTAAGAGCTATGATACCGGGCGGTATCGCCCGGTATCACCCAACCCAACGGCTCTTTTTAAGAGCCGTTGGGCTGCTACAGTGTCGACAGCCAGCACTGTAGCACCGACAGCCAAAAACGGCTCTTAGGGTGTTTTTGGTCATTTTTGGATGTTTTGGTGGCTATATATAGCCCCCAAAACACCTCTTTTACTCTCACTCACCCCCTCTACTCATCTAAACTCTCTAAACTCTCAATCTTTCTCAATCTCTCTCTCTCTACTTTCTTAATTTCTACGTCGAAATTCTGCTCAAATGGCGCCGAAATCTCAAGTCGACCCCGCATGGCAACACGGTGTTCGGTTGGAGAAGGCTAATCACGGGAAATGCATCCACTGTAATATGATTTCTCGTGGTGGAGGCGTCACTCGATTAAAGGCACACTTGGCCGGAACATCCAGCGACGTCGTCAAATGCACCAAAGCATCGCCGGAAGTCCGACAAATGTTTAAAGATATGCTCACCAACAAGAAGGAGCAGCGTCTTAAGAATGCAGCTCAACAAGCCGAGTTCGACCGACGAGCTACCCAAGATGTCAGCGGTGGCCATTATGAGGCTCGAGGTGGCGATAACGACGAGGATCCGGAACTTGAAGCCGGCATCCGAGCTTCATTGGAGCATGCTGAATTCGAACGAGAACGGATGTATTATCCCGTATCTCAATTCGAATATGGCGGCGGCAGTGGCAGTGGTGGCATAAGCAGCGTCGGCTCAACTTCGGCTGCCGGAGCAATGGACCGAAGCGGTCCAATTCCCTCCGGTCCTTATATTGGTCGGAGTTCTAGCATGAGAGGACCTCAAACTCAGAGCAGAGGAAGCAGCAGAGGAGGCCTTCGTGGATTCTTCACAAACCTCGGAGCAAGTGGTAGGAAAACTAATATTAATGTTTCTGATCTTGATCCCAGGGCATTTCCTCCTCCATCAACAAAGCAACCACGTATAGACGATGCTTGGGGCAAGACGAAGAAGTGGGAGTTGGGGAGAGCCATCTCCAAATGGTTCCATTTCAGCCGGATTCCCGCAAATGCAGCCAACAACCCATACTACCGAACCATGGTGTCTACCATCCAAAAGGTAGGCCCAGGTATTGCCCCTCCAACTCCCTATGAAATTTCAGGTCCTTACCTAGAAGCGGAGGTCGAAGAAATAAAAACCTGGATCGATGGAATCAAGCGACAATGGGGGGAGTACGGATGCAGTTTGATGTGCGATAGCTGGACCGGGCCAACCCGAATGAGCATCATCAACTTCCTCGTCTATTGCAACCGGAGAGTTGTTTATCACAAGTCGGTGAACTCGTCCGATGAAATCCATGACGCTTACTACATCTCGAAGCTGATGACGGAGGTGATCGAGGAGATTGGACCTCAGAACCTTGTTCAAGTTATAACCGACAACGGAGCCAATTTCAAAAAGGCAGGTGAGATAATTGAACAAGATTATCCTCACATATGTTGGACTCCATGTGCAGCCCATTGTGTAGACCTAATGATGAAAGATATCGATGATATACCGATGGTGAAGTTGACGGTAAAGAAGGCGCAACAAATTACCCGCTTCATCTACAACCATACATGGGTACACGCCCTAATGAAAAAATTTACAGAAGGTAATTTATTAATTTTAAAGTAATTTCTAATATTTATTTATTAATTAGTTTATCATAAATATTTACTAATGATAATTTCATATTTTATGTGAAATTCTTCGTCCGGGAGCGACTCGTTTTGCAACCACCTTCATCGCATTAAGGTCACTCCAACAAAAAAAAGGCGGAGAAGTTCATCCTCAACACGCATTTCTGGGATTGCATCGCAGAAATAGTCGTCGCCGTAGAACCTTTGTACAAGGTTCTACGACAGATGGATATGGAAAAGACGCCTCAAATGAGTCATCTTTACCACTACATCCACCAAGCACAAGAAGAAATCAAGAGGGTTATGATTTCTCCTGCCAAGTATGAACCATTCATCAAAATTATCTCCGAGAGATGGGATAATCAAATGAGCCGTGACATACACATCGCAGGTATTTTTTATTTAATATTCAAAAATTATTTAAATTTAATTCATTATGCTTAATTACTTATTCATTATGCTTAATTTTTTATAGGGTATTATTTAAATCCTTCATACCAATACCGGTACAATCTTGGAATGGTCGATAGTTTGTTATATCCCCTCCGCAAGGTCATACAACGAATGTCGAGATCCAACCAAGAAGCGGCACAAGCTCTCAATGAATTAAAATGGTTCTGCGATGCAACTGGCAATTTCGGAGATTCATTTGCAATCTCCATCCGAGATACTATGGATCCAGGTAGATAGATTTTCTTTGTCAATTTATTTATCAAAGATAAAATCCCGTTACTAATATTAATTTTAAATTTGCTGCAGTCGAATGGTGGTTGCAATTTGGAAACGAATCTCTAACTCTTCGAAAGATTGCAACACGCATCCTCTCGCAAACCACATCATCAAGTGGATGCGAGAGGAATTGGTCGACCTTCGCCTTGATTCATACGAAGCCGCGCAATCGCCTTTCGTACGCCCGATTAGAGAAGCTCGTATATGTTCATTATAACATGCGACTTCGAATGCGGGCGTCACGGAACGAAGATAGAGAAATTCTACATGTAGATCCGTTCGATGTCGAGTTCGTCCAAGGCAATGCAGACCCAATAATTGATTGGTGGAGTGCAATGGAGACTGACCCGCCTCTTCTTGATGAACCTCAACCAGGCGAACCACCTCGGCCTTCACCAATTATATCTGATGCTATTGAGTCCGAGAGTCAACCAGAAGACACGTACAGTCAAGTTCTTGAGAGGGACATGAACTTTGCTCCCTTGGACTCTCAACGAGTTCGACGAGTAAGACGACGATCCACATCCGACTCTCCACCTTCACAATTAAAGGGAAAGAAGAAGGCACCTTCACCTTCACCTTCACCTTCAAAGGCAAAAGGCAAAGGCAAAGGGAAAGGGAAAGGGAAACGACCAATTGATCCTTTGGACGTGATTGCAGAAGCGGAAGAGGACGAAGAAGACGAGCCATCGGTTCGTAGCAGTAGCAGCACAGAAGACGGAGGAGATGATGATGGAGCTGGGGAAGAAGACACTGTCGTACCATCAACACTGGCACCTACCGATCTGTGGACGAATGAGCAATACTTCGACCACTCCACCCAAGATCAGGATCACGGTGCTAGAACCAGACAAACAACTCGGGTGTACGAGAAGAAAGGCCGGCGTCGAGGAGGTGGACCGACAGATTTGCAAGATTACCACCACGATATGATGAGTAGCTTGCAAGAAGTTTTCGAATCAACCCACTCCGTATCAAGTACCTACTCAACTGATGATACAGGGACTAGTTCTTGGACGGTCAACAAAGAAACACTGATGGGTATGTGGTATAATGGATACCAAGACATGATGACATGGGATCATTTTCAGATATGGGCATTGCAGACTTACGGTGTTGACCTTAGTCGTGTATGTCCCCAAGATATGTACGAGTACGATGGACGTCATTCGTCCGCATTTTAAACATTGTATTCATGTATTTGACATTTGGATATGAAATTTAAGTATTTCTTGATCAATCATGGGTTATTGGAGTTATTTTTAGCACAAAATCAAAAAAAAAAAAAGGGCTCGGTATGCCATTTACGTACCGGACCGTACCGTGTGTCGGTACGGTACGGTACCGGTACCGGTCATCCACCGAGATGATGACCGGTATCGGTATTTTAAACCATGCGCTGCGCTATAATAGATCACGATGAAGGATTACATTCTTTGATTAGCAATTTGGGCTACAGAAAACTGAAACAGAAGTTATGTAAATGGCTTGGAGTCTTCTTCATCTTCATTTATGTAGAGCAAAAGGATTTGAAGTCGAGGGAGCATAGATATCGATGATTGAGAAATGCATTTATTTCTAATACACAGTTCAAAAGTCAAATCACTAAATGCTTGGCAAACTCCTCTTCCTATTTTTCCTTGCTCTTAAGAGTGGACGATATCAAATTGTTAATACTGAGTAGCAGCAGAAGAATGTACAGCTGAAGACTCTTGGCAAGCACTTAACATATGCCTAAAATTGATTGAGGCAAGTGTATGATAGAAATATTAGGATGACGGTTCTTGGTTGGAGATTCAGTGTTATTTCAGCTATTGCATTTTCCACAAGGCCTGCTTATTACAACTAAAATTTTGTGACACAGACCTTGTTAAGGTGTTGTAGTAGATTGAACTCCTGTATGTCCACAATGCTTTCTATCTTTTCAACCTTAATCTTTGCTGTAGGAACCTCTTATCTGAAGTGGTTCAGTTCTAGCACCAGGTGGACAGACAAGTGGGGTCTAGCAACAGGGATCAGATAGAGAGATAAGAGATATCATTGGCAAACAAACAAGACTATTTCCTTTTTCTTTATTTTAATAGCCTTATAAATAAGTCTATATTTTGAATTTTCTTTTCCTTTTTTTATCTTTCACCTGGTATACTTCTTGGCTTCCTTGAACTACTGTTGCACTGGTTAGGCTGCCTACTTTGTGCAGCCTTCTGTTTCTCCATGCTATATCTTCAAGTAACAATTGTGACTCCTTACACTAGTGCTGTCATAGTGAGTTATATAAAATTTCTCATGATAAATAAGGTATTACATACTATTGGTCATTTGGAAAACAAATTTGATATTACTATAATTTTATTATTAGAGCTACAAAGGGTTAGATGTTTCTCAACATGAATGTTTTTTGTATTTGCAGGAAAGGATGCGACTGGAAACTGCTCGCTTGTATAAATTGGCTGGCATAAACCCTTTGGCTGGTGGGTATTGCTTTCTCTTTTTTTTCCCCTTGTGGTAGGTATTCCTTTCTTGGGTTTTTTGTCTTCTTTAATTACATATCTGCACTAGGAGCTCGTCAGAGTCCTTTATCTGAGACCCGCTCCAAGGTCTTGAATAGTCGGGATCAATGTCAATTGATCCCCCTTGAAAATCTGAAACTCCTTTGGCACCTAGCCGAAGAAGGCTTTGAGTCTTCTTCCTGCCTATTGTGGTTTCTTGTTGAAGGGTAGAGTAAGGAAAAGGAAAACAGGGAAAAAGGGAAGAGAGGAAAAAAAATAAATAGAAAGTTTCATTGAGTTCAGTGTTCAACAACCCTTACATTCAATAGTTCCACCTTTTTACATCAGTTACACTACAGTTATTTCAGTTACATCAACATTTACATCACTTATACTTCAGTTATTTTCTTCTTCCATTTCTCATGTTCGAATCTCCTATAAATTTGCAACCTTGGTGGCTCTAATAATGTTGGGTTCCTAACAGAACTATATACGAAAAGATCTATGCCATTGGGTCATCGAGACTATTTAAGTGAGGACATTAAAGTCCTGATTAAAAATGAGCAATTACTCAGATCCATAACTTGGACATGGGATTTTCTCAAATTCATAACTAAATGGCCAAAGTTCCAATTTTGCCATTCATTTCGAAATATAGTTTTCTTTTACTAATTAAAGACTTTTCTAAAAGTCTTTAAGTGGCTCAAAATAAATAATTTTTTTTTATTCATAATATATTTTTTTCAGCAATTTATATTAATATTATAGTAGACAAAAATTTATTTTAGTGGCTAATAATAATATTTTTTTTTTTGAAATATTTAAAATATTTTTAAAAAATATTTAAATACTTAAATTATACACTTGTTAAGTAAAATGCAATGTAAATTAGTTTTTTAACAATCCTTGTAGTGCTTTTTTAAGTGTCTAAAGAATTTATTAGTAGCCAAAATTATTGTTTTTTTTTTTATTTTGGTGCAAAATTACTATAGATAATAATAGTAAAAAAATAATATTATTAACCACTAAAATAAATTTTTATCTACTATAATATTAATATGAATTGTTGAAAAAAATATATTATGAATAATAAAGAAATTATTTATTTTGAGCCACTTAAAGACTTTTAGAAAAGTCTTTAATTAGTAAAAGGAAACTATTTTGAAATGAAGGGCAAAATCGGAACTTTTGGCCATTTAGTTATGGATCTGGGTAATTGCTCATTAAAAATTACTAGCTTGATCCATGTAGTAATGATTGCTTATATAAGCGGCTTTCGTGGTGCCTGTGATGGCTAAACTAGATATGGAACAGTGATGGATACCAGCTTATTATTTGTATCTCCGGGTCATCATGTGGTCTTGTTGCCTGAAAATCACGCTATTTAATTACCCAACTATAATTCTTGCTGTTTTTTCCCTTGTGATTGCCTTTCGTGCAATTGTTCATTTGATATTTTTTCACACATTTTAACCAATTAGTGTATATCTTTGGATATCTGGTAGCAGAATTGTAGGTTGATTAAAATTTCATGTTCAAGTGTTCAAGAAATTTACTCTTATGACAAAATCGTGCCTGCTTAAATAAATAAGCACGCAATATTATGGTTTATTTTTGCTTTTTTCATGTAGTGCTTTTAGATTTGTTGCTTCTCACAATCTTCACATGACAATTTGTATGTCATTGCAATTGGCATTATATTGTTATTTAAGAGTTATTGATATTATTCTTTGATACAATGTAATTTCTTGTGCATTTCATTGTCAGGATGCTTGCCTACTCTATTAACAATACCTGTATGGATTGGACTATATAGAGCTCTGTCAAATGTTGCTAATGAGGTTGCAAAATTCATTAACTGATTATGTTGCAGCTTTGTTTGTGATCTATTGTTTATAATCTTTTATTTTTCTTTGTTGAAGGGACTCCTCACTGAAGGCTTTTTCTGGATTCCTTCTTTGTCCGGTCCTACTACAATTGCTGCCCGACAAAGTGGTAGTGGAATTTCTTGGCTTTTTCCTTTTGTTGTAAGTATGCTGTGCACCAAAACTTTTATCATCATATCCTATATTGTTTATTTTAATATGGGGTATTATACTTTTGTCTGTTGGCAAAAGTTTTTTGTTTTAACATGATCGGAGTTTAGATTGTGTGAATTCTTTAGTTTTCCCACATTCACATTCAGCTGAAGACTAAGCATACAAAAATCAAGTTTTAGCAATACTTTCTTTAAGCCTTGGTGCAATCACCAAAAATTAATTATAAACACTGTGGTTGATCATGTTTAGCCCAAGATTTATAGTTTCATGAAACAAGCCATGTCTTTAAGTTTCCTGTCGTATCAGCAGAGACTTGTGCTTGCTGATGCAAGTTTCATGAAATTGTCCACAAGTTTTAAGCACAATTCTGTATCAGCATGTCCTTCATATTAGAATTTTATCTAAAATTAGCTGATCAACATAATGAGTCATGGTTATGCAAACAAATGTCAATTCAAAATAACAACCTTAGATGTGGTGTCCACCCACACTGTCCACTTCTTCAATAGTATAACATAGTAGCTTGATTATTTCCGTCCAGTTAACCTCCATAAATTATTTAGATTCTTGATGCTCTCAGGTAAAAAGTGAATTGAGTCTGATGATAGCCAGCACGACAAATGAAAAGCCTTTTACTAGAGAGGCTTCCTTTATGACATGAGCCCTTAGAAGCATGCCTGTAAACCTATCTCAAGCATGAAGAGTTAAATGAATATGTAGAGTTTAAATTAGAAGATTTTACTATGGAATCTTGTTCATGCTAACTCAGTTAATTGAAAAATTGGATAGGTAGAACCGTAGAACTGGAGGTGTTCATGCTAACTCAGTTCTCTTGTTGATCTTGCTGGTTTGGGTGTATCTGAAATTGTGGAATCTTGTTCCCCATGTACACTTGTCAACATGTATGAAATGTTGTCATCTTTCCAACAATGATGATCAGATGATGTCCCAACTATGCAGGACAACTTTTCATCCTTTTTCATTTTTCATCTCACTCAGTAATGCTTAATTATTTTCTTTCCTCTTTGTTGATCAATTATTCAAATTATTTTTTAAATATAGAAAGTAATCTCACATGTAGTTTGATTATTATATTTCAGGATGGTCATCCACCTCTTGGGTGGTCAGATACATTTGCTTATCTTGCTTTGCCAGTGTTGCTTGTTATCTCACAATATATATCAACACAGATAATGCAATCATCACAGGTTAGGTTCTTATTATTTAAGTTTCTTTCAAGTATTATCAAGTTACATCGATATAAACAAGTGGTGTTTATTTGAATGAAGGGTATAGGATTGACATGATCTTGACTACTACTATGCATAAATTGCTTATGAAGGCTTTGCACTTGCAAGCAGAAGATGTAGACTTTTTGATTGGTTTATGGGTTTCATATATCTCTCTTAATTCATAGAATATTATGAGTATTCCTAATTACAGTTCCATCAACTTGATTGTTCAACTGTCTCACTCCTTTATTGACTCAGTTAGCTACATTGTTTACTGATGCTGCAAATTTATAAATAGTCATTCACGAACATTGACCTGAGAGTTTCAACAAGTACAATAATAAACATAGTTTTAATGCTCTTGATTTAACTAGGGATATCGCCTTAAGAATCTCAATAAGGGAGAAAAATCCATGTAACTCATACCTAAACCCCTAAAGTTGGAATTATGGGTTTATTATTTTGGAATATTAAGAAGCTACTCAACCACTATTCAAACCGTAACAAATTTCTTGTACTGATATTATTAATAATTCACATTAGTTATATAACATTGACCATAAGGTCAATGATGATTTGAATGGTGGTGGTGGTAGTGACAACCATTGAAACAATATTTATTTTTACTGGTCATGATAGAGAAATGGTGGGGCTAACTACAATAATTATGTTGATGATAGTAAGGATTAAAATCTCGTACTTGGTTTGGAACTTGGTTCGGAAAATTAAGAACTTGGATCGGAAAGTTGGGAACTTGGTTCGGAAAGTTGGAAAGTTGGTTCGGAAAGTTCGGAGCTTTGTTCGGAAAGTTCAGAGCTTTGTTCGGAAAGTTCAAAACTTGGTTCGGAAAGTACGGAACTTTTGTCGAAAAGTTGGGAACTTAGTTCAGAAAGTTCGGAACTTGGGTCAGAATTCAAAAAATTGGGAACTTGAGTCAGAAAGTTCGGAACTTGAGTCAGATGTTTTGGAAGAC
Source organism: Canna indica (assembly GCA_034359265.1). NCBI lineage: Eukaryota > Viridiplantae > Streptophyta > Magnoliopsida > Zingiberales > Cannaceae > Canna > Canna indica. Next base: position 5,956,609 of record CP136897.1, read on the forward strand.
TAATTTTGTTAGCATGCTCTCTAGTTATCAAAGGGCTACTATCTTCATGAAGAGCATTGTCACTTGAGACCATTTTGGAAGAAGGTGAAGGGAGGGAAGAAATAGAGGATTTGAGGAAAATAGTCATTCTTAATAATGTAAAAAATGACAATAAACATCCATTAGTGCTCAATGAAGATTAGGAGATTTGTTGGGTAAATGCACTTTATTCATCTCTAACTCAATTGCATCTCACTTTTACCTGCAATTGTCTTTTGCTTTTTAGTATATTACCAACCCCATTGTCACATTAACAGCTTGTGAATTTGTTGAATACTTATTTTACCACTTTTCCTTCTTGTGTTAATATATTACCATTTTTTTAATTACAAATGTTTTATTAAAAACATAGGTGAGTAGTGAAAGAACTGCTGGTTCTCATGTGGACATAATCATATTGTGATGGTTACTAAAATGGCTTATGGGAAGGTACATATTGATGTAGAACAACCAATAGGGTTTCTTCCCCTTTTTGTCTTTATTGATTGGGGTTGAGTAGAGAATAAAGTGAAAGAAAATGAAAAACTATTAGGTGGAAATCAGTAAAAGTTGTGTCTATGCAAGGGTTGAAACAAAACGACCCAACCTAATTCTCCCAACTAGGACACTGAAGGTGTACTTTATGTGGCATGGACTTGAAGGAAGCAAGAATACACCTCAACTAGGACACTGCTAGTGGGCCGATCACAAGATGGGTGAGAGTCATGGACATCCCCGAGAAAAGATGAGTAGATTGGTGAAGCTTGGTGAAGCTGATGTCTTCAACAAAGGCATGTTGCCTTAAAGAAGATGCCCTAGATGTGGCTTGAAACTCTAATGGCAGATTGAGAAAGGTCAGATGCCCTAGCTACTTGAAGAATATGGCTTGAGGAGATTCCTTATGTTAAGAATATAAATGCATAGATTGGTCTTTTTCCTAAGAGTTTAACCCTTTGGGAAAGTTAATTATCCAATCAAATTTAACATGGTATAGCGGGAGGTCTTGAGTTTGAATCCTCCTAATGTTGGTATTTTAAAAAAATACTTCTTACCTCAATTAAGTCGATCTACTTGGGCTTGGATCATTCTCTTCAAAGTTTACCTGCCTACAAGTAAGAGGGAGTGTTAAGAATATAAATACATAAATTGGTCTCTTTTCTAACAACTTAAATTTTTGAAAAAGTCGATCATCCAATCAAATTTAACACGAGTGGCTTGAAGAAGGATTAGATGCCCTAGGTGCTTGAAGATGGTTTAGAGGAGGACGATTTGACATAGGTGGTGGCTCCTTGAAGAAGGCAACTTGAAGGAGGCGATGACTCCTTTATTTGATGCACATTACTGTAGCACTTGACACTGTAGTGCCAAGGAAGACAACGAAAAGGAGAGGTAGAGGAGAAGAAAAGAGATGGAAGCCCAGGGTTTGGGCCTTGGCACGGAACTTTCTATGATACCATGTGAAGATTGTGAATGAATTGAATGAGATGATTTAAGTCAGCCCTCTCTACTCATATATATAATAGTGAAAAGGTATATTTACAAATAAGTCTCTAGGAGATTCTATATTTACATATAGAGCCCTCAAAATACTCTAATTCTTTATCATTTGCTCAAAACATAGAAACTCACGAATCAATGTTTCACAATACAAAGCAATCTACAGTATTTATTATGTTGCTTTGGTGGTATTGAAATGAAAGTAATGCGATATCTAATGGATTATGTATATTGAAGTTCTGTTCTGTTTAAAGTTCTTATTCCTGTGCATTTCAGGGTAATGATCCCAGCCAGCAGAATGCTCAAGTAGTAACAAAGTTCCTTCCATTGTTGATTGGTTACTTTGCTCTTTCAGTTCCTTCAGGCCTGAGTCTATACTGGTGAGCTGGCATCATGACATTGCTCCTTTGCTCCTAATAATTAGGTTTTACACAGGAGTTTCAAAATTTTTATGATTATTTCTGAAGGGCTTCAAAGGAGGCATTTAGTTATTTTTTTATGGAATTATCATGTACCCCATAATTGATATTTTGTTTTATATGTATTAACTGATGGATTATTTTGCTAGTTACCTTTTATAATTTCATTCAACACCTTATACAGAAAATGCAGATTCATAGATAACAGAAAGGATATGGCTTAAACAATATTTCTGTTCTGCTAGAATTCTAGTAGAAAGAACATGAATGCATGCTTGCACTTATTCTGACAATACAATGAATCACCCAGTATCGTCCCGCAAGCTACTAATTTTCTTTACTTTTGAAACCTGCCTATAGTACATACAAGAACTTTATTAGTATGCACACTTTTATAGGTTAAACGGCTATCTGACCATTATTGGTCATAATGTGTTATAAATTTAAAACTGTAAAACTTCCTTCTTTAGTTGTGCACTAAACTGATTAACTGAGAATAAAGGTTTTCTGTTTTTCTGAAACAAACCTGAAGCATGTCAAAACTTTGGTTGATTTGTAATGCAATTGATAACTTGCAAAACTAGTGCATGCTTTATTAATATCTGGTAGCATTTTGCCACTGCTATGAACACTTTATATAGTCTGTAAAAGGCAGGTAGGAAATAGTCTTGATTGAGGACTCTTAACAGCATTAAAAGTTGTATCCTCGAGTTAGTATAGCTGTATAGGGATCTCAGGTACAACCAGTAGAGAGAGGGGAAGTTGAAGGAGACTTAGTGGGTACATCCTAGAATGTTTAGAAATTCCATTGATCTGGTTGCTTTTCCAGGATGTTAGAATTTTGATACAAAATCATAATGTTTGTGCTTTTGCTTTCGATCAAGATAAATTACCAAATGAAAAACTCATCATAGGATCTATGATGCATAGACATCAAATATGCATTAATTTTATATAGGATCCAAAGCGCCTCGATATTCTAATGGGTCAAATGTGAAATATATCCTGTGAGCATGGTTTTAAAATTCGTACCGTACCGGGCGGTATGCCCGGTATTTACCGGTATTTTGGCTTTCCGGTATACGAGATACCCCGTATGGGAGAAATACCGGGTATCTCGGTCATACCGAGCGGTATTTATGATATACCGCCCGGTATGGGCGGTATTGTGTGCATACCCAACGGAGATTTTTTGGGCTCTTTGGGTTGTGGGCCTGTGTCGCCCTATATAAACCCCAATGTAATGATTCTCTTGTATCTATGAAAAACCCTAATACAGTATCAAACAATACCCAACGGTTCTTTAACATTGTATTCATGTATTTGACATTTGAATCTTAAATTTAAGTATTTATTGATCAATGATGTGTTATTGGAGTTATTTTTAGAAAAAAAAGAAAAGAAGAGCTGTCTGTTCATCATACCGGGTGGATCATACCAGGCGGTATACCGCCCGGTATGCACACAATACCGCTCATACCGGGTGGTATATCATAAATACCGCCCGGTATGACCAAAAAAAAACAGCCGGTATGCTTTCTCGTACCGGACCGTACCGTGTGTCGGTACGGTACGGTACCAGTATTTTAAACCATGCCTGTGAGTTCAACTTTTCAACAAACATATCCCATTTTTTATTCGTCACAAATCTGTCATGTGATTTAGGTTATTTTACAACAAATCTATCTATTATTAAAAATTTTGTTAGATTCTTGTTAACTTGCCTATGCTGTAGTCTGACTTGGCTTGAAGTGTAATGTGTTGCCTACACCTTAAGCCAAAAAATCTAAAGCCTATTTTCTGATTTAAAATTATTTCGTGCCCTAACTCATCTTCACCCTAAAGAAGCCTAATCGTAGGCTGCTGATAGCTACTACAGGCTCAAGCACATGAGTTAACACAATGGCAGAGTGTGCATCCCTGGATGGAGCCAGATATAGTTGTAGCATATGATTGACCTTTCCTATTTGAAAATTATTGGTGACTCTAACGTTTAAATATTCTTGAGGATGGAGAAAAAGTTTTTCCAGATACAGATTAGCATGCAAGCCTTGTTTGGGGGATAGCAGCTTCTTTTGAAATTTTCTAGCACTTCACTTTTAACTCATTCATGTAACATCTGATTGATTCAGTTATATTTTGTTTTCCAGGCTGACAAATAATATTTTGAGCACTGCACAACAAATATGGCTTCAAAAACTTGGAGGTGCTAAGAATCCAGTCCAAGACTACATTAATAGTACAGCAAGAGATGAAGCTTCCAATAGGCAGAAAGCTACATCTACTCAGAAGTCTATTTCTGACATTAGAAATGAACTGCCCAAACTCAGTCAAGGACAACAAAAAGATACAACGAATGGATTACGTCCTGGAGAAAGGTTACAATTAATTCAATACCTCTCAAGGGTCTATCTATATATCAATTATTCTGAGTTGCATGAATTCATATGATGTTTGACACAGGTTTAAGCAACTTAAGAAGGAGGAGGCACGGAGAAGAAAGGAAAGGGAAGAAGAGAAAAAGAGGAAACAGGAGGCGAGTGAAGGTTCTCATATAATAAAGGAGCAGCAAAGTTCGGAAACTACACCAGTAGGAAGTAGTGATAAATTAGTTGAAAGTACTGATAAACAGGTAGAAGCTGATAGCTGCAGGGTCACTATATGAGATTATCCCTGTCGTTCATAGAACATCTGTTTATATAAGTATCTTTTTATGGCCATTTAAGCAGGTCTTGACGAAAGAAACAGAGGTTCCTTCATCTATAACAGAGAATGGACAGCTTCACTTAAAAAATACAACCACAGATAAGGATGCCATAGGCCTTGGGGATGATAAAAAGGTACGGGCTATTTCTCCTTGTATAACAATAATTCTATATTGACATGAATTATGATTTGGATGTTAAATTCATAAATACATAATGGAAAATCCATGTAGATTCAGAATTACAACATTTTATACTTGGACCATCTAAACTCTCTATAATTGTATTTGCCAATGGATAGCGTGGATGGCATTGTCCCCATCCTATTATTTTTATTGTTTTTGTTATATCAATTCTCATATCTAATTATTCATTTCAGGAAGAAGCTGCTAGTTTGACTGGTGACCCAACTACACAAAACTCCCTTGAGAAAAGAGATGAATCCAAAAGTGATTGAGTTTGGTCAATCAGCAGAGAGGGTTTGTTTTTCTTTACCTATTACCGGTGGAGAACCAACCACCCCTTTACCTATTTCATTGGAGAACCAACCACCCATTTTTTATGCGGTGAATGGCTCTGATAGTCTAGGTGTCCATTTTGTAGATATAAGGATTGGTAGGAGGCAAAGGAATCTATGAACACTATGGTTATCAATGAACTGATACTCAAAATGATGCATTTGTGTCTTTTTGGTGCCCCATTATAGAAATAGCCACCATACTTTTGAATCTGATCCGATTCCTCCTTGGCAAGCAGAATTAGCAAGAATGTCATGATAGTTGTTATGATATTTTCATTAGCAACATTTCTTAGATCTACTCTTCAATCCTCAGAAAGATCAGGTTGGCACTTTCCCAAGATCTTTTTTTTCCTGACTTGGTGGTTCAACAGAAACTCCAGAAAGTTGTATTTGTTGCTTCAGATTTGTCCCATCTACCAAGCTGAGTATTATGAGGCATCAGATGCTTCAAACTTTGTTGACAACATTATCTTGGCATTCCACAGGAAAATTTCATTATATGGCTCAAGGGCTCAAGTGGCTTCACATTTTTTTTTCTTTTCTTTTTTCACAATGGGAATTCGATATTTATTTGGATTTTTCTCTATATGTGTAGAACTATTATCACCAAGGTATATTTGTTTAAGATACTTGTGGACGTTACATTTTTTGCTTATGCAACAGTGCAGGTGGAAACAGTTTTGAATTTGGTTATCCTGTATGAACTTTTTACCACACCTACTATATTAATTTTGATGATTCTGATTATTTGCTTTACTCTCTTTTTCAATTTCAAGGATATATATATTTTTTCTCCGCTACAAGTGACCAAAGAAGAAGGTACAAATGCTTTAAATCCAATTTTACGATTGATTAAACTTATATTAGTTTTTAGTCAATTTTCAAATTCTAAACTTTTGTACTTGTTGCTAGATGCTGAGCAATTCTTTTGTTCACATTTGATATGTTACTTAGGGAAGACTGAAGAGAGTGTCTCAAAAGTCAATCAGATATAAAATGAAGGCCTCATTTGATTAATATGGGAAGTAATTTTTTATGGAAGTTGTATTTTCCATGAATTTATTTTTTATTTAAATTTCTTGAGAAGTATAAAAAAGAAGTGTCTAGTTGATAGGAAATTACATTTTTTCATAAATTACTTTCTTACATGTTTGGTTGATATGAATTACTTTCTTACATGGCTGACATGAATATTTAAGGTAGTATATCAAATTATCATTATAGTTTTTATTTTAAAATTGATATTTTTCCATATATAGCTATATGAAAAAATTAATTTTATTTGCAAATTAATATTTTAATGCTTATACATGTAAATATATATATATATATATATTGAAATACAATGAGTTAAAAAACAATTTATTTTTGAATTTATTTGCAGTCATATATGATCATTTGCAAAAAGTCTTAATGCCCCTTATTCAAAAAGTTCAAACTAGATTGTTTTGTTGAATAATTTTTTGGTTAAAGGTTTTTAAATGATTACAAATAACATAAGAATATTTAACAAGTTAAATTAAACCTCCTATATTTGTCTTTGTAATTAATACCAGTGAATTTTTATTAAAGGTAGATTGATTAGTGATAATATTTTGATTGCTCATGAATGCATGCATTTTTTGAAGACCAAACACTTTGGATCACTAGATTTGCATCTTTTGAAGACCAAACACTTTGAATCACTAGATTTGGCTCTAAAACTGGACATGAACAAAGCCTATGATAGGGTGGAGTGGTCCTTTGTTTGGTTCATCATGGAAAAGTTGGGTTCCTATATCCGTTGGGTGAATTACTGAATTGGATCAAGGAATGTGTCTCTATAGTATCTTATTCTGCTATAGTTGAAGGACAACCTTATGAGTTTTTTAGACCAATTAGAGGACTCCGATGGGGAGATCCTCTATCACCGTATCTTTTTTTGTTCTGTGTGGAAGGCCTTACACATCTACGTGATAAAGGAGAGCAGCTTAAAAGAGTGTGTGGGGTAAAGCTTTCTAGCACATGTCCTTCAATCACTATTTGCAAATGACTTAATCCTGTTTTGCCAGGCCCAAGAATCTCATTGGAGGAACTTGTTTGATATCTTGCATGACTATGGGCAGTTTAGTGGTTAGCAGGTGAATTTAAAGAAGTCCTCGGTCTTCAGCATTTAGTAGCCTTGTTATATGTTCCTCATGTGGGAGTTCAGGATAAGTATCGTGGACTTCCGTCGGTAGTGGGCAGATTTAAAAGAGCGGCTTATGACTTCATTAAAGCAAGGGTGACTACTAAGCTACAACACTGGAAGTGTTCTCTATTATCAGTGGGTGGTAGGGAAGTCCTACTTAAAGCAATGGGATCAACTATTCCTCTGTATTCGCTTGGGTGTTTTAAACTTTCAAAAATCTTACTTAAGGAAATGAAAGGAAAATGCATTGGATAGGATGAGACATTTTATGCAGAGAAAAAGTAGAGGGTGGAATGAGTTTCAAAGATCTAAAAGTTTTCAACTTGGCAATGCTTGGTAAACTGGCTTGGAGATTACTCAGCATTCTTTGTTCCATAAAATTTTCCAGAACAAGTATTTTCGTCGTGTCACTTTCATGAATGCTTCTGTTGGGACAAATCTTTCTTGGGCATGAAGGAGCCTATTGGAAGGGAGAAAGGTGATAGAAAAATGATTAAAATGACAGGTTGGTGATAGTGTAGTAATTCACATTCTTAATGATCCTTGGCTATTTTAGTGTTACCCCGTTACCTTAGCTCCACATGCATGTCACAACCCTGGTCTAATCTTGGTGAGGCAAATTATGAACCAGGATAGGACTTGGAACGTGGCGTTGATCATGCGCCCTTTTTCACTTGAGGTTGCAGAGGTTATCTTGCAAATTGTCCCCTTGCAGTAGGCGGATAAGCTGATTTGATCATTATCCAGGAATGAGTCTTATTATGTTTCTTCTGGTTTCTTCTGGTTTATTCTATTTCTTCTGGTTATAAAGTGGCTTTCCAATTTTTTCATCCACTTGTTAGTGCAGAGCTTGCTCTTTTGGAAAACAACGAACTAGGGAAATCAATTTGGAGTATTAAAATCCCGCAAAAAATAAAGTTTCGCCTCTGGAAATTGATGCATGAAGGCGTCCCTATACACTCAAATTTGCACGAGCAGTTCTTAGAGGTTGTTCCTTTTTGTCCACGATGTTAGTTGGAAGCGGAGATTGTTCAGCATTGTTTCTTGACTTGCCCTCACATTGTTCATATCTGGCAGAGGACCACTTTCATTAATTAGGATTGGTCTCGACCTATGAATTCTTTTTGGAAATGGTGATTGAAATTGTATTGTAAACTCAAATTAGAGCAGAATGCTCGTGAACACTTGACTTTCCTTGCTTTTTATCATTTGGAAACTTTGGCTTGCAAGGAACACTAAAATTTACTTGCAAGGAACACTAAAATTTACGAGGCTAAAGATATCTGCCATCAAGAAATTTGAGTTACAGTTCAATCACTTTTCAATGAATATAGAAGGCTTCGTACCACAATTTCTCCACTCTTTTGAAGACAGTCAATGGTGCTTGTTTGTTTTTGTATTTTGGAAAATCCCCACTTTTTTCTTTATGTTACAATTCCACGTGGATCTTTGTATTTGATCCTTTTGTGGAATTAATATATACCTACCTTTGATAATAAAAAACAATTAATACCAATGAACAACAATTAAATTAGCTTAAAAAATCCTAAAACTAATTTTAACACGAAACCAAAACCTAATTAATTGGCCATCTTTAGCCTGCAGACGAAGAATTCAAGATTCATGATATCAAGTGCCTTGCAACCCGCTCTCCATAAAAAAAAAAGACAACCTATTTTTAACCAAAATAACTAGAAATAAGTTGCCTTGTTCGCCTCATTTCCTCACTATATATTTCTTCCTGGCTCCCTCTCCATTCAAGCATCCGGAATAAAATTGCAATTGCCCACCCCCTTAAATACATCATGGCACGCTCCCAGCTCCTCGTCGTCGTCCTCGCCATCGCCCTCCTCATGGCCCTTGCCACCCCGGCCTCATCTGACTCGGCCCCCATTGTCTCCTCGTCGGCCGGCAATGACTCCAAACCCAGCGTCCTAAACCCATTGGCCAAATCGCCTCTTCCGTCTGATGCCGACGCCCCGTCAGAAGCCGAAATTGACGATAGCGACGCCGGTGGCTTGGGAGCTCCAACCGGGTACACTCCATCTAAGCCGGAGGATGACTCTTCCGCCAATCATAATGCCAGCGGCGCCTCCGTTAATGGTGTGACCTCCATGGTTGTCGTCGCAGCCATTTCTGGTGCTGGCTACTTGGTGTTCTAAGTTTTTGCCATGATGTGGTTCATGCATGTCTCTTCCTGTATGTGATCTAATGATCTTCCATTGATTGATCTTTCGACTTCTCTCTTCATCTTGTCAAATTAAGTTGTAATATTGTGTCCTGCAATAATTATAATTAACTAATTATGATTATTGTGGAATTACTCAATTGCCATTATTAATTTCGACGAGGTGAATACAAATGTTCAGTTCCTTTTGGAAATGTCATCAGTGTTCAATTTCTCTCTATATATAATTCATTTAAATGATACAACCAAATTCTGTCATCAAATTTTGTGGCATTTCTTTCCTATATACTTTCACCGACTATATATATATACGAGGGATATAAGTACACGTTTCATTAAAATTATAGCTTTTCATTATATATCTCACCAAGAATATATCAAGTTATATATCAACGATGAATAGCTTGATATATGAAATTTAATTTTAACGTCAAAATGAGGATGCCGACTGTTGAGACCTTTAAAATCAGTCATTACTATTAATGAAACAATTAAAGAAAGTATTGAAAGGATAAATTTTTAATACTTATAACTTTTTTCTTGTTTTTTTCACTCGAAAACCAACATAAAAAAATTGTTTAACATGAAGAAAAGTGAGCTATCTTTTTTTCCCCTCTTTTTCTATCAAAACAAGAGAAATGAAATACGGGAAAGAGCACATTTCTTTTCTCTTCTCCCACTTTCTTATCATCCAAATAGGATGTACAGTAGCCGATCGAGAAGATGTTTGCAATGAAAATAGATATATCTTTTGAAGTAGACGCCTTCATTTAAAGTTCTCTCTCAAGTGAGATAAATAATTAGCATTAATTAATCAGTTATACATTTTTTAAATTTTAGTCCTATAAATTTTATTTTGATATTTTTATTCATATAAGTTTGCTTCATAGTATAGATTTGGTCATATCCGTGATGGTCCGTTAACTCTTCGTTAATGTGGACTAACGCCGTTCATACACGTTGACAGATTAGGTCCTATAAGTTTCATTTCGAAATTTTCAGTCCTATATGTTTGTCCCATAGCACAGATTTGGTCTTATGTATTTGCTCCGTAGCACCAATTTGGTCCAATATATTTGCCCCATATCACAAATTTGATCATATTCGTGATGGTCTATCAACTCTCTATCCACGAAAAAATAAACGGTGTTATGTCTGTGTTGACGGAGTTAACAAACCGTCATGAATAAGACTAAATCTATGTTACGAAATAAACTTATATATGTTACAGAGCAAATCTATGTTACAGAATTAACATACCAACTTGTCTATATGTTGGTCTGTCATATAGATTTGGTCATATCGACGACGGTCTGTTAACTCCGTCAACATGAACATAACGTCGTTTATTTTTTCGTGGACGGAGAGTTAACGGACCATCGCGGATAAGACCAAATCTGTGCTATGGGCTAACATATAGGACTAAAAATTTCAAAATAAAATTTATAGGATCAAATCTGTCAACGTGTATGAACGACATTAGTCCACATTGACGGAGAGTTAATGGACCATTATGAATATGACCAAATCTATTCTACGGAGCAAACTTATAAGACTGAAAATAGCAAAATGAAACTTATAGGACCAAAGTTCAAAAAATTGAAAACTTATAGGACCAAATGTGCACTTCTCCCAATTATTGGTCGCCAATTTGGAAGAGAGAGAGAGAGAGAGAGAGAGAGAGAGGTGGATGAGAGGACAAGGAAGGGGAAGCGAGTATTGGTGATGTTGGATGTGGACGGGACGCTGATCCGGAGCATCGGCGCCGTCGACAACTGCTTCCTCCGTGTCCTCAGCCTCCAAGATGCCACCATCGATGTCATACATGTGCGCACTCTTTCAGAATTAATAATCCAGGGATAGAAGTGGCTGTAGCTTTTCCTCAATCCTAAAACAACGTACCTCCTTTAGTAAAAATGATCTTTTGAAAGTTATCTACTTAGTTGCAGAAATAATGACCTGATTTTGATAGGTGTTGTGGTTAAATCGTAAAGTCTTGAAATAAGTTAGCTTTTCCGCTGGTATCAATTCATTTGATTGTTACCAGCCTAATTTATATATTAGAAGTATTAAGGGTCTAATTTATAAGTTAGCTTTGAGACAAAAATCTGTTTGGATACAATTCATTAAGGGGAAGGGAAGGGAAGGGAAGGGAGAGTAAAAAACTAAAAATTAATCTTGTTTGGATATAGTTTAATAAGGGGAAGGAAAGGAAAGGAAAAAATTAATCTTGTTTGGATGTACCTTGTAAGGGGAAAGAAGGGCAATGAGAAAATCTTTTATTTAATAAATAATTATATCCTTTTTTATTTCTTTGTTATATATATATCAAAAAAATAAGGGGATATATAAATCGTAGAATAAATTTTACCTCGAATTAGAATTTAGAAGATGATCTTCGGAATGAAGGCATGGCAAGACTTCACGGTTTCTCCCTCTTCTATTTTGCCGTTTGTATTCAATAGGGATGGGAAGAGGCCACTAGGGTTTAATGAAATCTTATAAATTTATTAAAACAATAAGGGCAGTTTCGTAAATCTATTTTGGACAATTTTTTTATAATTTTGTTCACCCCCATTCAACCCCAAATCGGGGTTGAAAGAAAATTGAGGTTTGGAGGGGAACCAAGGTAAATAATTCCCCCCAATCCATTTTCCCTCAATTAAAATCATAAAACCAAACAAGGGGAATTTTCCCCCTCCTTTAACCCCAATCCAAACAGGTTAGTGTTTGTTGCCAAAATCGATATGTAATAGCATACAAAGAATAAAATTTCATTGTGAATTTACCCTGAATCCGAGGGCGGATCGGGGAGAATGTGGAGGCTTTTCAAGAGTGTGTATATCATTTATCTATCACTGAACCATAATTTCTACATCTCGTGACCAATGCATATAAAACAGAACAGGGGAAATAAATCAAAGTTCGCGAACATCTTCTTTCAATATGAGACTACTGATCACAGCTTACAGAAACGATACTTTGGAGCTCTCCTCTAATTTTTCTGTTCTTTTTTGTACTTGTTGTCATTGAAATGCTTATGGTTCTGCTTTTTCTCTTGTTTTTATTCATTTCTGTTTTACCTACAGCCCCATGGCCAAACGGATCCTTTAATACTTGTGAAGACAGCAACCCATTTTGGTGTACCATCCAATGTTGGTAGCTTCAAAACTTTCAGTTTTCTTTTCCATTACTCCAGTAATGCTAGTAAACTGTGCATTTAGTATTGCTGGATGTTTATTTTCGCCAAAATTGAAATATGTCCATGTCCATGCCAATATCATTTTGTTCTTTGTTCTGAACGTGAACTGGTGGTTCTGTTAAGTCTTTGAGGTGAAGTATGTTCTTTCCTTTAGATCTTTCTTTCGAAGAATGGAGTTTTATGCTATTAAGTTTCTAAATAGAAGTTGCACCCAGTTGCTTCTAGTTAATGCACTCAGTAAGCATTATATAGTGTTACATGGGCTATATGAAATTTACTTAAGTATAAAAATTCATATACTTGCTTAGATTTTATCATTTTAGATCTTCTGGACTTCTTTGCCCTCAGAAACCTAGCATTATACAATTTATGGACCTTCCTTGTCTCTAGGAAGAAGCAGATAGTGGATTTTATCCTCAAAGTGTCTGTGGCTGTCTTGGATGCCAACTAAGTGCCAATTCTTTAAATTGATTATTGTCCACCATTATATCTCACATGTTGTTATTTGTGTTTGCACATGTGTATGCTTGTCTTCTTTATGGATCATCCTTGTTTAGGTGCTTATTCTGTTTATGTATCACTTTTGCTTAGGTGACTGCTATCTCTGTCTTATTTATGTTAAATCTAAAAAATCAGTTCATATGCATCTGCATATGCTGTGTACCATATTGCATATGGAGTATGAACTCCAGATATGCACTCGAGTCACGTATGCAATTGCATAATGCTTATGCAGCCCTCATGTAGTTTTGACCAATAAAAGTTGAGTGAAACAAACCTACTAAAACTTTAAATTATGATGAATTAATGGCCATCTAACCATCATATAATTGGTTGTCTCTTGAATTATGTTGATTAAGTTCTTAACAACAATCTGTATTATATTTTTTTTATTTAATATAATTTTTAATATAGACTGTATAAGAACTCACATAATGTATGCAGGTGGCTGCAATGGTCCAACTGCATATTGTTAGCATACATTTTTTAAAACTATGTAAACTATATGTTGCCTTTGTTTAGGTGGCTGCAGAAAAACTTCCTGACATGAAGTTGAAAATGATTGAATATGCTAGAGAACATGTCGAAGAAGTTGGAGAGGGATTGGAGGTTCTTCCTGGTATTGCGTCTTTATTGGATGCTTTGTCTAAAAGGAATGTGGCTATTCGACTGGTAACATTGTTATCTCTTTGTAACTTATATTTGCATCATTTGTACAAAATTCTAGCTATGTAGCTGATTTATTTTTTATGCCAATATGTTATGTTTTTTTTTTTTTTGAAAAGGAGAACCCTGCATTCTATTCAAGAGGTATGAAAGGTACAGGTATGGGGGGAGAGAGTACAAAATAAGTTGAAAATTAAATAAAATACATTAAGACGAACAAAGTTCAAAGAAGCTGGCCGCGGATGCAGCAAGAACTTGAGAAGTGGATGCCTGATCCCTGAATGCTCTAGAATTCCTCTCAAACCAAATATACCAACTCCAAATGAGAAGCAGACGCGCTCTCAAAGCTGCAGCCCGAGAAAGAGAAGCAGAAGCACCGTAAGACCTCCAAGGAGAACTGGATAGCGGGAAGAAAGAGATACGAAGAAGAGCCAAGAAAGCTTTCCACCCATCACAACTGAAAGAGCAAGCACGGAATAAATGATCATGAGTTTCCGAGCCATTTACGCACAGAAAGCAAGAGGTGTCACTAGCAATGCCCCAATGAAAGAGTCGATCTCTTGTTAGAAGCCGCTTCCTTAGTTTTAGCCACCCGAATAAAGAAATCTTGGGGGGTAGACGAATACGCCATAGGAAGCCAAGGCAACCTTCTGGTACCCCACGATAAGTGAGCAACAAATAAAGGCTTTTAGTAGAGTAGAGACCATCCAAGGTCCATTTCCACCCAAAAGAATCATCACCCCTCAAGTGTTGAATAGTTTCCAGATCTCGGGCCAGGGACAACAAGCTATCAGTATCCACCAAAGCAGAAAAAGTAACATCCCAGCCGATGCAAGACTCCTCCCTGTCAAGGACTCGAGCCTCTGATATAAAGCATTTTGGATTGATGGCGAGGTGAAAGAGTGATGGAAATTTATCTGCCAAGGAAACCCCAGATAACCAACGATCCGTCCACAACCTGATTCTATCACCAAAGCCGACCCGAAAAGTAAGACCAGGAGTAATCAAATCGAATAAGCCGCAAAGGTCTCTCCAAATCGGTGATGCCCTTCGATAGAAGGGGCCTCCATTTGTCCAAAGCCGAAAATCCCCATACAAGTTTCTAAGAATCCTGACCCAAACAAGATCGCTCCTGCAAATCACCTTCCAAAGCCAAGAGCCGAGCCGCGCTAGATTATGAGCCTGTAAGTCCAGGATGCCGAGTCCTCCTTCCTTCTTAGAGCAAGTGAGTGAGTCCCAAGCCACCAGACTTCTGCCCCTCAAGGATAAACTCTCCTGACCGACCCAAAAAAATTTCTTTCTCCTGCTGTCAATTCGCTTAATGACCCATTTTGGCGCTTTAAAGATGGAGAGGAGATAACCCGTCGAGGAAGTGATGACACTGTTAATCAGGGTAAGACGGCCGGCCCTCGAAAGAATACGTCCGTGCCACCCGTTCAGTCTAGCATCAAAGCGGGAGAGAAACGCAAGCCAATCACGTTTGCACAGCCGTCCTGCACGAAGCGGAAGCCCCAAGTAAACAAGGGGAAACTCGGCGACACGACAACCAATGTCAGAAGCAAATTGAGAGGATAAAATAGGGTCCTCCTTCAAGCATAAGACACTCGACTTGGCCAAATTCACCTTGAGGCCAGCCACAAGCTCGAAGCATTTGAGCAGCAAGAGTAAGTTCCTCAAACTGGAGCCATCATTTCTGCAAAAAAGGATCAAGTCATCTGCAAACATGAAGTGAGAAACACTACCAGTTACCCTATGGTTCAAGACTCCAGAAATGAATTGATTTTGGACCGCCAGCTCAAGTAATTTAGAGAAGCAATCCATGGCAAGATTGAAGATGAACGGGGAGAGAGGGTTCCCCTGACGAACTCCACGACGATGCCGAAAGAAAGTACCAACGGATCCATTAGTAATAATGGCCGAGTCAGTGCCAAGAAGCTGAGATATCCATGCCCGCCATAATGGAGGAAAGCCGCGAGCCTCCAACAAATCCTCAATGAAACTCCAATCAATGGAATCAAAAGCCTTCTCATAGTCAACTTTGAAAAGAATGCCATCCTCCTCAACCTGCTTACAAGCCCAAACGGTCTCATGGACCCCCATAAAACAATCCAAAGTGCTTTGCCCCTTCATATAGGCGAACTGATTAGCACCGATGAGCTTATCCATACAGGGTAGTAGCCGACGCGAAAGAACTCTGGAGAAGATCCGAATTATGCTATGCTCAAGGCTGATCGGTCTAAAGTCTCGGACCGTGGAAGCACCCTCCTTCTTGGGTATGAGAACAATATGCCCCGAGTTGAATCTTCTCAAACTGGACGGATCAAAATAAATCTCGTTGAAGATTTGAAGAATATCCACTTGAATAGTGTCCCAATAAATTTTAAAGAACTCTGGAGGAAGGCCATCTGGACCAGGAGCTTTAAAAGAGCCCATCTCAAAAACTGCCTCTTTAATCTCATCGAGAGTGAACGGAGAAATCAGTGAAAGTGGCTCCGGAATAGGGGGAAAGATTAAACCACTCCAATCAATCTGCAGTAGCGGCTTAACCTTTCTACCAAGAAGACCCAAGTAGAATCGACGGAACATATCAGCCATCAATCCCTCATCCGTCACCTCCCCAAAGTCAGATTCCAGATGGTGAATCCAATTGAGCTTCCTCCGGAGAGATGCCCATTGATGAAAATATCTAGTATTGAGGTCGCCCTCCTTTATCCATCTGCGTTTGGCACGCTGCCTCCAGAAAATGTTCTCATCTAAGTAGTGTCGATCCAGATTGATTTTTAAGCACTTAAGTGAAGAAAGCTCTTCTTCACTAAGGCCCGAGAGCTCAGCTTTCTTGTGGAGATCTTCAATGCTAGCTTCAAGTAACCTTCTATGAGCAATGCCATCCTTCTTAGATTGCTCAGCCCAAGAAGAAAGGGTGCGACACAATTTCTTCCATCTATGCATCCACTTGGAAGCCGCAGATAAACCCTCGAATGGCTCAGCCCAAGCCGCGTGGATAATGGATCGGAAGTCGGGTTTATGCAGCCAAAAACATTCAAGTCGAAAAAGTCTCTTGCTACCCCCCAAGGACTGAGCAGCTCGAAATATTAGCGCATTGTGATCTGAGAGTTTACGTTCACCACCTATCACCAAGGCCGATGGGAGCAACTGGAAAACGGAAGAAGAAATCAAGACCCTGTCAAGCTTCGCCAAACAAGGTGAAAGCTGGTTATTGGACCAAGTGAAGGTCTTGCCCACAATAGGGAGATCCAGTAAATCATGGTCGGCCACAAGACTAGAAAAATCAGCTGAGTCGGAAGCATTCCCCGAGCAGTTCTGACGCTCATGGACGAACCGGGTAACATTAAAATCTCCGCCAATTATGAAATTTTCAGAATGTGAACACAACAGATCATTTAACTCCAAGAAAAAATTTCCACGACCATCTCTACGAGGAGGCCCATAAACACTAACAAATGTGAAACATTGAGCCGACCTCCTCAACTCCAACCGAGCCATCAACAGAAATTGGCCAACATGGGTACTAATAGATCTCCAAATATCATCATTCCAAATAAGAAGTTGACCACCGGCCAAACCAATAGAATCCCGAGCAATAAAAGCAGGAGAATTGAAACCCGAACACTGCCTAACAAAACCAGGAGAAGTAGAAGCAGATTTAGTTTCGGACAGAGCAATCACAGAACAATGCATCTCCCTTACATAATTTTTTAACATAGTTCTCTTAGAAGGCCTGCACAATCCACGAACGTTCCAAAATAAAGCTCCAAAATCAAGCACCATAATGAAGAAGAAATCACACAACACAGCAGGACAGAGATCGACCAATCAAATGGCATCAGCCGCGCGACCAAAATCAGCCAAAGCTCGCTCTATGACGTCAGAAGAGGCAACATAAGAGAAACCTAGGGAGGCCACCTGCAATTGGATCGGCCAGGAGGAAATTGAACTTGCAGCAGTGGTGTGCACACTTCCCTTAGGAGGCGAACAGAGCCGCGAGGCAGGCGCACCCCCGGAATGGGACGCCAACTCTGCAGCGTCAACCCGATCGCCATTTAGAGCTGCCTTGCGGGCAGTGGCCCGGCGAAGGGTCGAAACAGCAGCGCTGTTGGATTGACGGAGTCGACTGCTCCTCCTCACTGCCAATATGTTATGTTTGATTCTTGAGTTTCTGTGTATTATCCCACTTTAGTCCCACATAGGGAGAATATTGGATGTGTTGTTGGCTTATAAGGCTTGATGGGTGTGCTACCATCAACTTCAGCTTAAGCATTTTAATGAGACTAATAGGTTGACCTATGAAGTTGATGAGTCAGTTATTAAGACGAACTTTCCTTTCTTGTAGTATATAATTGCTCGTCTCTCCTATGTATATTGAAGTCGTTCATATGAATTTTTGGTTACCGTGACTGGATCAACATGAGTTATTCCCTTTCTATCAGCTTAGGCTTTTAGGAACTTTGGTTGCCCAATCAAATTTAACACAATGATTGTCCACAACAAAAACTCAAGAGAATGTGCAACCACCCTACCTCAATGAACTAGACAAGACAATGTGGAATTTTTCTCAAGCGGCCAGAGATTACACGTTCAGTGGTTTTGTAAATAGCTTAGTTTCATTTCTTTTCATTGTTGCTGCATCAGTTCTATCATACTTATTCCTGGATGCTTGTTGTTACATTACACACCTTCTTGTGTTCTTCAAATTCTTATTTACACCAAATATCTCCATTATTTCCTAAATAAGACTAGAGCTTCAATATTTGGCCTTATTTGTAATTAAGTATTTTAAAAATTTAAGTCCTATTTCTCATGCGGATTCAGCAATTGGCATGAATCAAACCATTTTACACTCTTCTATTTTGCTAAAAGATTCTTAATTGCAGTGTTTTCCTCTTGGAAAACTGACTAATAACTAGGGATGACAACGGTTCGATTAACTGCACTTTTGAGGGTTAACCGAAATCGAAACCGATTTCCAAACCCGCTAACCGAAACCGAAACCGAAACCGGTTGGTTTCAAAAGCCTATATCCGAAACCGAAACCGGCTCGATTTTGGTTATCCGCGGATAACCGAAATCAAATTTTTTGGTTCGGATAGAACCAGTTATCCGTTTACTAATCGGTTAACCGATTCAAAGATTAATAATAAAACTGGTTTCGGATATCGGTTAACCGTAAAAAACCGGTAGTAAACGGATAACCGATTCAAAGATTAATAACAAAACCGGTTTCGGATACCGGTTAACCGCAAAAAACCGGTAACCGAAATCGAATATATAACCGGTTTCCTTTGCGCCTTGGAGGAAGGGCTTCTCTCACAGTAAGCGGGACCTGCTGAGGGGCCAATGGATTATGATCCGGAGCTGGTGTATCTGGTACGAAAGAAATAGGAGAATCTTCACTACGGACTCTTCCATGCCTTATGCCACTGCAGCTTTCGCTCAAAGCCTCATTAGCTTACTCTAGGCGGTTTATCTTGTGGCTATTGTTGGTTTTTTTGTTGGACCTGGAGTTTGTATTTTCTTATTTAACGCCTCTTTCACTCTCCCCCTTCCTGTATTCTCTTTATTAATCTTTGAATAGAATGCAAGGTGCTTAGTTTCAAAAAAAATAAAAAGTTGTATGTACTGGCATATTTACTGAAGAGGAGCTGAAGCAGTCGAGCCGTGGCAGTGCAGTCATTCTCTCTGATCTTACTGATAGCGAAGCCTTCATAAAAGCTGCTTGGAATTGAAACCTGAAGCAGAATCGGATCTCCTCTTACTATTCATTTATTATCATAAAAGCAACTTCTCAAATTATATTCTTAGAATTTTGATACTGTATAGTTAACGCTTTTTGACATATATGTTTTTGATTGTTCTTGATGTTAAATGCGTTCCTCTCTCAACAATTGGAAGGAAATAATAAGCTTCTTATGAACCTTGTACTCACTAGTTGCAGGATAACTTGACATATATCATTTGATATCTACTCCTTTCTTGCCATTCTCAAAATCTCTGGTTTGAAATGCTACTATTCTTTGAGCTACAATTCTCGTTGGATATATAGATGGAAATTGTGTCCTCTCACTTATGGCAAAATAAGGGCAATTGCAGCTGACACCCCATTTGGACAGGGTTAATTGTATGAGAATGTGATGCAGTGAGAGTAGTAGAAGATGAAGGGTGAAAAAGTCAACTCTCCTATTGACTTTTGCACTCGTTTTAAGTATACTTAGTTTGTACAATTGGTTGTTAATTATAGTCTTACACTTACATGTTTTCCAAGTGAATAAAAAGAATAGTCAAAATTTACTATCAACGGAGGAAATAATTAAGACTATGCGTTCAAAGTGAACAAAAAGAATAGTCAATTTGTTTTTTGGCAAATTTCTATATCTATTTCTTGTCACCTTTCCAAATTTTAGTGTACACGTGTCAGAAAACGTGCCGCCGTGCACGCGCCTCTCCAGTCTCCCTTCACCGCGCCCTGCACAAATTCCCGCCCCTCGCAATCTCCGGTCGCTCTCTGATTTCGTGATTTGATTCAGTATTATTCTCACCGATCACTCGCTTCGTTGGCAGCACACGTGTAACGTGTTCTTCTGATGGGATATTGAGAATAAGATTAATGCTCATATATATACATTGATTTCTTTTATTGCGCTCCATTTTCCCCACCGTTTATTTTCCGTATAAGGGGAGACGAAAAGGAGAGGAAGACGGAGCTTCCGTGCTTTCTCACGAGCATTTGAGAGCATTTTCTCAGGGGCATTTCAGGGAGCGTTTGCACCGGCGATTAGGGCTCGTGTTTGGGGGGCGGATACCAGCGGAAAAGGGCGGAGGAAATGGCGGCCACGGAAGATCTGGATGCGTTCTTGGCCGCGGCGAGCCGAGCTTGCTGCACCCGCCTCGCCATCTTTATCCAGATCCAGGTAGGCGCATTTTCTCTGTCCTTGATGCGATTTTGTCCTTTCTTCTCCCCGTTCCTTTCGAATTTCCCCTTGTTTCGCTTTTACTGCCCATTGAATTTCTATCGATGGGGTGGGGGAGAGTTGATGAAAAGGAGACCACTTTTGTCACCTTTCGCTTTTTCCTCTTGTGTCTTGTGTCTTGGGTCGTGTCTCGCTCTTTTGGGCGCTGATGGGTGCCCTGCCGTCTTGCGGCTTTTCCTTGTTATTGATGTTTTCTTTCGTGAATTTATTTGGCGTATGTTGTTCATCCCTTCCCCACGTACCGAATTTTGAAAGGACTTACATTTGATGAAAATGTGGTGAATTTGCGTTTAAAGCCTTCGTTTGTTCGTAACAGCAAATGGAGTTAGCTTGAGTTCCAAACAACCTTTATAGTCAGTGGAAATTTTCCTTATTATTTGAGGACTAGGAGTTAAGCTATTCCGTTACTGAGGCTTGCCACATCTTGGTTGTGCAACAATAAAAAACATTATCTTTTGGGTCTTTTTTCTTCTTGATTTAGGGGAGGGATTATGACTGTTCAATAATTTATTTTGTCCTGATCAGGTCATTTCATCAATTTCCTAACCTGCTAAGCTGTTAGTAAGCAAAACTTGAGTTGATGTCAGGGACCAACTTGAGTATAAGCTGGTTGATTAACTTAATAGATTGTATGGTATTAATGAATATGAAAATTATCACATGCCTTTTTTTTATATATTAATATCCAAACTTTGGCTTTGGAATTCATAGTTGAACAATCTACTAAACTACTGGATATACGTAATGTACTATATGCATCATTAACAGCTTTTTTATTGTCGTCATGATCCTGCCTGCTATACCTATTAGACGTTACAAGTGGGCCATCTAGTTGTTTTACTGGTTCTCTACCTAGGTGTAAGTGACCAGGTTATAGTAGAAAATTAACAAATCTATTTTAAAATGGCATACAAGTATTCTTCAATATTATTGTGATATAAAGTTTGATCTTAGACCAAAGGTAAATGATTGACTTGTGTAGATTGTTAGTGTATTTTAGCCCTTTTCGGGCTGGGCTCATGCCACCCATGGGCGGACCTGGCCCATTGCCACCTTGTTTATGGAAAGGGGACTGAGAGCACTAGCATAGAATGTATTCTTTGAGTAAGCTGAGTGCAGAATGTGAACCACAAATTCAAGCGTTAATGGATAGGTGCAACATGTGATGGTGGTTAGGATTATTATTAGCATCTTAGAGGTAGAGAGGGTTAGGGGCCAGAACTTGGGGCAAATGAGTAGGCATGAAATTTGAAATGAATTGATTTCTTATAATTTTTTGTAATCCAAAGTAACAAAAGATATCTAGTTTGAGGTTTAAAGGGTTGAGCTGAACTGATGAAGTGAATGTTGACATTTTGGAGTTTGGACCAGGAAAGAAAGAAAAAGGGACAGAAATATCTTTGGATTTTGTGATGATGTCATTCTCTATTGGTGGATGGTAGAAGGACTTGAGCTTCTGTCACATTTAAGACTCATGTAAACAGAAACTCAAAGGAGCTCTCATAACAGTAATGTAGATTATATGAATTTTGGGTACTCATTGTTTGTTGGGAACATCCTGAACTGTTGAACATTATCGTTAAAGGAAAACTTAATGTTAATTTTTTATTTGATTATAGGGCTGTATAATATGTTTACTCCTTGCTATTGGGTGGAGCTTTGCTGCTTATATCAGGTACTTTTTCCCTCAGCAATAGCAAATCAACAATAGATGTATGCTATGCGTTTGTTGGCATGTGACAGACAGAAACTTATTTTATATATTTTTTTCCTTCTATCAGGAATAGGGTTATACGGAAGATGAAGCTTCAGATTGCAAAGGGCAATTATTTTGCATTCATCTGTGAAGATATTAATGATCTTGAGTCCTCTGCTCAGGAGAACTTGCCTAGAGTTACAGTTATTATGCCTTTGAAAGGCTTTGGAGAACATAACTTGCAGAACTGGAGAACCCAAGTGAGTTATTAAAATTTTGAATGATATTTGCCAGTGCAGTTGTTGTACATGAATTTCTAGGAAATACAGGCCAGTCAACTTATCTGTGCCATGTTTTTTCTGCCACTTATGTGTATCTGTGAATGCATTCCTTAATACCATTCAAGTCTCACAGTCTCACCTAGATTATTATCTACAATATTTTAATGCAGATCACTTCTCTCTATGGAGGACCTCTTGAATTTCTTTTTGTAGTTGATAGTACTGATGATCCAGCTTATCATGCAGTGTCTTTGCTCATCTCAGAGTTTCAGGTCAAATGCATCCTTGTATATTTTTGCTTCTTTGAGCTGAGTGCAGCTCTCTGCTTTATTGAAATTTAACTTTCTGTTCATATGCGTTATTTGATATAATATTTAGTTTTTTTTTTACTTCTAAAAAATTTAGCTTAGCATCTAGTGATAAGCACAGCTCTGTTTTTGGTGGGATGAGTAGCTATTCAGAGTGGTTTCATTCAATTTTCTCATACTTCAAGATGGAAAAAGCCCGCTCATAAAAAATTTACATGGGTGCATAATGCATATACATAGCTATCTCAAGATATAGTCCACTCTGGATACCCATTTCTTTACCTATCAAGTTCTCATCATCCACTCGATTTTCATGTATCAAATTCTTAGCTAACATTGAAGTTTCTAAAGAAATCATACAATATTCTTCCATGCCTCTTGTTTACAACAGTGAGTTCTACACTTACTGCTGTTTGTTGACATCTGCAGAAAGCATCATATGGTGCATGGCATATCAATTTAATACACAAACACACAGCTTATCTTACATGGTTTTTGACTTGTATCTATATCTAGTTGTTGACTGATTATTTAAATGTTACTTTTGAACTTGACTAACCAAAAAATGCACTGTAATTTTCAGGATAATGTTGATGCAAAGATCATCGTAGCTGGTTTGTCAACAACATGCAGTCAAAAGATCCATAATCAACTGGTATATAAAATGATTTCACATTTTTTTATTATGAGACAATACAAGTGTGTTTTCTTTACAAATGAAGATATTCAGTGATAACAAATAATATTGAGGTGCTTAAGCCTTGGTCATGAAATATAAAGGCTGAAGTTATACGTAAATATATAAGTTCTGATTTTCATATGCAAAACTATCATGCTAATCTTGCATTGCAACTGTTTTATTGAGTCTTTGATTCTCAAAAAAAATATGTCAAATACTGTCCTTTAGTAAGTTTCTTGTTTACTTAAATTTATAAAATTATAGAACAGCAACTTGAACATCATGCAATGCTATTGCAGTTTGGTGTGGAAAAGATGCACAAAGATAGCAAGTATGTTTTATTCTTGGATGATGATGTTAGGCTCCATCCTGGATCAATAGGTACACTTACAGCAGAGATGGAGAAAAATCCTAAGGTATCTAATTGTTGGAAATCACATACCATTATTTTAGACATATTAACTATGATATATGTTTTTTGTTTCTCCCATATGCAAAAAAAGAACTGTATCTGTTTTCTGTACAGATTTTTATTCAAACTGGATATCCCCTTGATTTGCCGTCTGGGAGCCTAGGGAGCTACTGCATATATGAATATCACATGGTATTTCATATTTCCAAATATTTCTAGGCCTCTTTATTCTTCTAATCAAGTTCTATATCATTTTAATGTTTGGGGAGTGGTTCATTAACTATTGCGTGTTGCAATGCCTATATACTAAATTTTACAGTAAAGAACAACATTTGCATATGATTTTGTTTCTCTGTATTTATTTCTGTGTGATTTTTGTTTTCCCCTGTTTATTATAACACCTTAGGCTGAATGCAGGAATCCTGTTTTTTCTTTTTGTTGGTACAGGTAAAATTCCAAGACCTTTATCTTCAATTTCCTGGATCCTTTCAAATGCAGTGACAAACAAAAATGATGCTTAATCTAGTTTCTTTCCTATTCTCTCCCAACCTACTGCCAATTTATCATTGGTATGCCAACTGCATGTAGCTATTGATGGGTATAGGGGCGTCCTAGAGTAAGTCAAACCTTAATGAGGTGACTATAACAGCAATTGATTTTCTGTCATGATTAAGGGGAATCATCCAATATAATTTGAGCATGTCAGAACTCAGAAGATAATGCTAATTTCCCTCTTAAGAAATGGAGTTACTTTAGTTTAGAGGTACTTAGATGAGGGAGAGGAAGATGAAACACCACGTGGTCATAAAAATATAAAAAATATACATGACTATCAATAAATATTGCTCATAATTAAGTTGAATACATAATCTACTACCCCAAAATGCCAGGAATTGCTGTTCTTATTTTCTGTTGTTCTCTCCTAATTGACTAACCGTCTAGCCCTTTGAAGTTCAAACAAAGACCACAATAAACCACATCATATGAGATAGATCTGTCTTGAGGGACTAAACCGTCAACTGAATGGTCATGATTCTAGTTTTGCATATGAAATAGTTGCTCCTTGTGAGTTGTGATGCAACAGACTAACGTCAGTTGTGATAGTGACTGTCTGAAACTTAGGCACATAATATTTACTGGGATATTCATCCATTATGAGTCCACGTTTGAGTTTTTCAAACAGTTTCTTTCTTAAGTGCTTGCGAAATTATATTTTGTGTCTCTTGTAGGCGGTCATACAAAATAATTATCTTGTTGTCTTAAACTTCATGAAATTTGTGTCAGAGTGTCATCAAGATTAGCAAACTCAAAAAATATTATCCAAGTCTTTTTCTATTGCCGAAGACTTATTTATTCATGCAAATTTTACTCCCCTTTCCTTCTAACTGCAAATTTATGTTAATTCTTAAGATTCATTGGGTGACCAAGTTTTTCAAAAGTTTAAGTCATTAGAAGAAAGCCCAATTTACTCAAACATTCCCCTTCATGATCAAGCCATATTAGATTTGAAGTTTTGAACCGTGGACCCATAAGAGGGTTGAATTGAGCAGCAAAGCTCGCACCAGCACAAGTGGCTATATCAAGCAGTAGAGTCCATAAACAAATAATTAGCAATAAATCAAGTGGGGGAGGCTTCAAACCCATAACCACTTGTCTCTGAAACCATGTTAAGATTCATGGAATGACCAAGGTTTCCAAAAGATTAAGCCACTAAAAAAGGGTCCAATTTACTCTTAACATTAATGATGTAACAACATAAACCCACTGGTACTCTTCAGCATATTCAATGTCTACAAATTCACTTCAGTTAATGTCTGAAACCCACCATGGATTACGTGAATTCCATCTGTTGAGAACCACCATAAATTAATTTCAAAATTCATCTCTTATGAAATACCAAAGAAACCCTAAGTTTACCTTACTTTGTTACCAAATTGTGAGATACCGATATACCCCTCTCTTAGACCTTTGTATACTGAGTTCATAAATTATGAAAAGAGAAAACAGATTATGCTAGATTCCATCTATGTTTTTTATCATGGAGTGATTTAGACTTCTTAACTGATTGTATTTAATTTCCATATTCTACTGTTTAGTGTGGACATTTACAGTTTTGACAGTCATAATTTCTAAAACCTTTATATTTGATCTCTATTACCTCTCTTTTTGTGCTTTTTTTTTTCTGGTAAAGAGGTTGATTCGTAAGTAATTCAGGTATAGGTCAACCCTCTTATATGTTATTGATAAATACACCTTTTGCTTATGAATATAACCAATGCTTATCCAAAGTGTACATCAACATCAAATTGTTCTTGTGTTTGTAACTTCTTTAATTTGTTTTTAGCTTTAGCAGTATGTTTAATTTGCTACTATTTTTTAGTATATATTTTTACTCACTGCTGTACTACATTTTTTATATGTAACTTTAGCCTTGTTCTATGGGATTTGCTACTGGTGGACAAACTTTCTTTTTATGGGGAGGCTGCATGATGGTAAAGTTTGGCATCTTATCTTTTTATCACCATCATATGGAACTTAGCCAATTTTATTTTGCAAATATTAAATATTTAGCTTTGATTCTTAGATGCATGCTGAAGATTTTAGGAGGGACTTATATGGTGTTGTTAGTGGGCTTCGAGATGGTGGATATTCAGATGACATGACCCTAGCAGCCATTGCTGGTAATTATTCTGAGACTCCTATATTTATAGGTTATTGTGAAACTTTTGCTGCTTTATAAATGAACTGCTTGCAAGGAATATTGCAATGAACTGTTGTTCAACGAAAGCGGAGTGGGGGCGACGGCCCTCCTTATTGCTGGTCGGAAAAAGAAGAGGAGAAGGCAGCAGCCTTCACCTTGTGGCTGTTTGAAGCAAGGTTGTCAAAAGCGTTAAGCGCACTCAAGGCGCAAAGGGTCCATATCGCCCGAGGCGCAAAGCGCAAAAAAAGCGCGCGCCTGACTAAAATAAGGCGCGCCTTACTAAATTCAAATAAAATATAGAAATTAAGCATAAATCATAACTCATAAGCAATATAACATACACCAAACAATGATAGCAAATCAAACAATATGAATCCAACATGTACCAAGCAATATAACATACACCAAAGTGACCAAACTACATGAATCCAACACATACCAATTACCAAGCAATAATAGCAAATCAAACCACAGTTACTACTTACTACATGAATCCAATTATCTAAATTAAAGAGACACAATCACACAAGTACACAACACATCAAATAAAAATTAACTTGAGTCTCAAATCAAAGTCGGGCAACTTATCATAATTAATCTTGTCTTGCTTTTTCTTGTTCATATACTCCATCAACTCCAATCTAACATGCTCGGGGCACTTCAAGCACTTCTTAGCATTCCGGTTACCGCCGACTTGATGCAATTTTGCTCTGTAGATGCCTCCATTTGTAATTTTTCCACAAAACACACATTGAACAGAATTTGCATCTTTAGGATTTTGCATAACATTGTACTTCCATGCCGGGTCTTTCTTGTTTGTCGATTCAGATGAAGCACTACCACTAGCTACTGGTGCACTGCCAATTCCACTTCCACCCTCCATATTAATCCACTGCTCACTCAATACACAACTATCACAGTGTCACTGCATTGCTAGTCTACCACAATCAACACACAAGGATGATTATGAGTTTATGACAAGCAATGAAGAAGAAAAGAGTAGAAGTAATGAAGAAGAAGAGGACTAGAGGAGAAGAAAGAAAATTCGGATGAAAATGACTGTGAATACAGAATACATGGCTGGAAGAAAAAAACTCGGCTGAAAATGACTGTGAATACATGGCTGGAAAGATTAAAGAAAGAAAACATGGCTGAAAAGAAAAAAAACAGAGATGAAAAGAAAAAAAAAAATCTGCTGAGAAAGTGAGAAGAAGAAAATACTAGAAGTAATGAAGAAGAAGAGAACTAGAGGAGAAGGAAGAAAGAAAATGGATGAACTTACTTGAAGAAACTGGGCAGCACTCCGGCGGCTGGGCGACACTCCGGCAGATTTGGTGGCTGGACGAGTGAAGGAGAAGAAGAGAAGAGTCACTCGACGGCTGAAACAAGTGAGGAGAGAAATTTTTTTTGACTTACACAAATGAAGCCCTAATTTTTTTAATATTTTACTAAGTTTTATTAAGTGGGTAGGCCCCCACTTAAAGGCAGGAACCACCAGTTCACCCAGGCGCACGCTTGATGTGCCTGGGGCTTCAAACTTGAAGCGCTGCCAAGGCGCGCGCCTGGCTGAAGGCGCTGCGCCTTGGCTGCGCAGAGGCGCCCAGGCGCGCGCTTTTGACAACCTTGGTTTGAAGAAGATGTGGGAAGGCAGTAACCCTCCCTATTACTGTTCGGTGAAAGAGGAGGGAACAATCCTCGGTGGCAGCTGGAGAAGAGGAGACAAGGGGTGGCAGCTTCTTCTTGCTGGCTGGAGGAAGAAAAGGAAGGGCTGACCCCTCCTTGTTAGTGGTGACCGCAAGAGAGAAAGAGAGAAGAGATTGGTGGAGAGAAATAATTGGGGTTAGAGTTTCTCACTTGGCTTTGATACCATGTTAGGGGGGAAATGAGGAACTCTTCGTGGTAGCTCTCCTCCACCTTGCATATATAGATGAATAAGAGTAGATTTACAACTAAATTCCTGGCAGTATATATATCTACAGGTAGGTCCTTAACACATAAGTTGGAGGTGACTTGAATCAATACTAAGTTGAGAGAGTGATGAAAAATGGTGATGAAAAATGAAGGAGAGAGCAAAAGCTTATAGAGGTTGAGAAAGCCTGAAAAGAGCTAAAAAGTTCTCTCATGTTTGCCACATGACTCCTTTGAGACTTACTCAGCAGTTTCAAAAATAACAAATAGCACAAATTTGCTTATAAATGCTTGCTTAAATTAATCATAAATTCATAGCATATAATACATGCATTTGTAAATAAAAGCATTGCAGATTTGTATAATGAGGATAACTGCTTTTTGCAGGGCAACATAAGAGACTCATTTGGTCACCACCTGCTGCTGTTTTCCCCCATCCTCTTGCTAGTGACCTTAGCTTTTCGAGGTTTGTATACTCTATTATTCGGAAACTTTTCATGATTGGTTGAGTCTTAATTCATCCTTCTATTGCCTTCATGTAGATACTGGAATTACCTTAGAAAGCAAACATTTGTTCTGGAGTCCTACACAACCAAGGTTAACCAGCTGATGAACCGTGCTTTGTTTCATACACATTGCTATCTATCTTGGGGATTTGTGTGTCCATATCTTATGGCATTGATACATGTTGCGGCATTCCTAAGAGCTCCATCTGATGCTGCATCCAAGGAATCATCTGCCTCATCTTGTGGTGAGCAAATTTATGTTCTTGTGGAGTAGGATCTTCTCTATGTAGTAATTTTTTGGTTATACGATGAGTAACTCATCTTGATAATATAATAATAGTGTATGACATATGTTCAGGCTTGTTACTGTCTAGCTGCCTGCTTATATCCACCGTTATAGAACTACTTGCAATGTTGAACTTGACTAAGGTGGAGATTCAACTCTGCAACATGTTATCTCCAGAAGGGCCAACTGTTTCGCAAGATTCTTATAAATGGGGACTTGTAAGCATTTCTTGCAATTTAATATGATGGTTCTAGGTGTAATTGTATCTACTAGTGATTAACTTAGGTTAGTGGTAAAAAATTATCCATTTGTGATTAACTTTGTTGGATATGTACATTTGATGAGCAGGTATTTCTTGCAATGCTCGTGGATAATTTCTTGTACCCAATCTGTGCAGTCCGTTCACATTTTTCACAGTCAATAAATTGGTCTGGTGTCCAGTACTACTTGAAAGATGGGAAAATAAACAAGGTAAGTAAAGTCTCAAATTGAAATACTACTGTAAAATATAATTAGAACTTATAATTACTACTTTAAATTATGTTAAAGAGGTGTGCTTTTTACCTGCATATGGCACGTGCATTGTTATCTTAAAGGAGCTGAAATTGTAAAAAGAAATATGTCAATTGGGTCTAACTTGATGTGACGATTATAACACTTGTCATTCATCTCATAAGCTACAGCGATAGGTGATTTTACAAAATTATCTGACATTTCATCTTCACCATATATAGAACTGTAATGCATGGCTCCCCTGTTCTCGGATAAGAGATAACTGTCTTATTTTCGTGGACTGACTAGTTTCGATTCCCTGAGATTGACCTGCCTATATTGGTATCAGATCAATCCAGATGATTCTTACCAGATACTGCAACAGTTTGGTAAATCTTGTTGTATAAATTTCATCTGGATTAATCTAATACCAATATAGGCAGGTCAACCTCAGGGAATCAAGACTTGTCAGTCCAGAAGATTTAGTTCCCACTATTAGTATTTGTTAAGTAAGCCTGAACATATGTTATACAAGCCTGTATAACATAAGCAGGCAGAAGGTTTTGATTAAAATGTTATATAACATAGTGTATAATATAATCATCTGTCCAGAAGGTTTTGTTAGACGAGAACCTTGGTTTGAGAAACCGGAAATCCGAAGCTGGAATAAACACCAAAGGAGTAACCTAAGCTAACATGTACACAAATACTTAAAGGTATTCCACTAGTTACTTCACTGCAACAGTTTGCTGATGGAAGCCAAACTTCAGAAGGCGGAACCATCATCAATAACCTTTGTGTCAATTCTGTAATGAGGCAGTTTGACTACACACAGGTTTGGAATATGATAAATCTTGCACTATTCATAGATATTGTAGAATGGACAGAGCATCAGCTTTTTTTTAAGTTTATTCTCAACTTGTAAGACTGGAAATGGACATTGTATGCTTATGATATTTGAAGTGCTATGGTAAAGTGAAAAATAATATTGAGGTGGAACTGGAATTGACGAGAGATTTGTGTTTTTTCTGACCTTGCAGATTGAAAGATCCTTAGAAAATGGTCCAAGGTACTCTGATCTTGCATGGAAGACACTATTTTATGGGAAAAGACAACCTCGTCCTAAAACTTCAATCCTCAGTTTTTTGTCAAGAAAGTATTACTCAGTGGAAGCAACCAAAGAAGTATAACAGCTAGAAGGTCGAAATCTGAATCAAAATGACACCAATTCATTTTTCATTTTCATCAGGGCATTTCACATTTGTATTATTTCTCCAGCTTTTTGTCAAGAAAGTATTAATCAGTGGAAGCAACCAAAGAAGTATAACAGATAGAAGGTCCAATTCTGCAGCAAAATGACACCAATTCATTTTTCATTTTCATCAGGGCATTTCACATTTGTATTCTTTCTCTTCTTTCTTTTTTTATTCCTTTGATTCTTAAGTTCTGATCCAACTAATTTTTCTAGATGGTGTTCAGTCATGCTCACCGTGAAGATTTTGTAATACCAGTTGATTGTAGATACAAACATTCCATGAAAAAGAAAGAAAATGTATTATCTTTTTTTTTGTCTTCCCATTAGTTCTTTTTAATTGTATTGATTAAAAGATTAACATCCCTTGCAATCACTAAAATCATTTTTTTGCAAATTCTCGAAATACCTCTGAAATATTGTCTTGACTACAAATATTTGAAACCAGTTTTGAGAAATAACTTTATAATCATTTGACTTTTAACAAAACTCACATAATTTTCAACAATTTAGCCAAATATCTCTCTTTTCCTTATTTTCATTGTGAATTTCAAGTCCGAAATCATCAAGCTTTATCAATCATTTATCTTTTTGAATAGACAGCATGTCACTTTTGAAAAAGGTGAATCATCAACTTCACAATGGTAGGTAGCTGCAATTATCTACCAGCAAAGCTAACTCTTTGCATACTTACCAAAGGCAAACTTGCAAAGTCAAAATAAAGTCAAACAAGAAAGTAAATAACCTTTTTTAACAAAGGATACCAAACACCTAAACAGTAAAAAAAACTGAGATGGCATGATGCCTCCCAACTTATTCCAAGAACATCTTCCGAAGAAAAAAGATCAAACATCCTCCAAAGTCCAGCATTAGTTCATACACTTCCCACATGAATCTTTGTTTGGTAATACAACAAAAAACCATGATCAATACTTGTAGTCCTTGACATGAAGGCTCTCCGAAACACCTTCACCACCAGCAGCATCACCCTCGTAGGTACCAAGTGTTGCCTCCGAGTTGGCCTTGCACCTTGCAAGGAGAGCAGCCCTTGCCTTCTCAACATTTTCCTCCTTTCCTGCCCATGCCTTGAGCGTACTTTGTTGCAAAGCACGACCGAAGGAGAACGAGAGTGACCATGGCTTCTTCCCCTGGTGCTTGTTCATGGCATTAAGGTTGAGGGTGGCCTCCTCTTCACTTTGTCCACCTGAGAGGAAGACAATAGCAGGGACAGCAGCAGGAACAGTCCTCAGGAGTGCTCGCACGGTGTGCTCAGCCACCACCTCAGGAGCCACCTTTGCCGAATCTGATCCAGGCGTCACCATGTTTGGCTTCAGCAGAGTCCCTTCAAGAAGCACATGGTGATCGTTCAATGCCTTGTAGCACGCAGCTAGCACCCGCTCCGTCACGTCGGCGCATTTCGCGATATCATGTGACCCATCGACGAGGATCTCTGGCTCCACAATTGGGACAAGGCCGTTTTCCTGGCAGATAATAGCATAGCGAGCCAATCCACTGGCATTGGCATCAATCGCCAGCTGCGATGGCTCATTTGGGCCAATCTTGAGAACAGCACGCCACTTGGCGAAGCGAGCACCTGCCTCGTAGTACTTCTTGCAGCGCTTGCCGAGGTCGTCGTGACCTTGGGTGGTGGTCTCGCCATTGGTGCCAGCAAGTTCGATGGTGCCCTTGTCTACCTTGATACCGGGAAGGACTCCACCCTCCTTGAGCACATCAACGAAGGGCTTTCCATCAGCGGTCTTCTGGTAGAGGGTCTCCTCGAAGAGGATGACACCACTGAGGTACTGGAGGGCACCAGGGGCGCAAAAGAGAAGCTCACGGAGTGCACGACGATTCTCCTCAACATTCTCCACATTGATACTGGAGAGGCGTTTGCCTATCGTGCCAGTAGACTCATCAGCAGCAAGGATACCCTTGCCAGGGGTGCCAATGTAAGCAGCATTGGCAATAAGCTCATCTGCAAGATGACATAGTAAAAACTTGTGTTCATTTCATTTAAGGAGATTATATACTAAGAACATGAATGCAACAACGACGCCAAAGCATAAAGTACTTCGATCGGACAAAATATTAGCACAATAATTGCTATTTATATTCTGACTGACACACGAAAAAAAGAGAACATAAATATAAAAGAGGCACAATCCATCGAGACCTGTACAAACGATCAACAGACAAGCCCTTGGAGAAGAAACATAGAAACAGACGAGTAAAGAAAAGAAAATTTTCACAAGGTCAATGAAGATTTAGGCGCTTTCACCCTAAACATCAAGCAATAAAACCTGGATCCACCACATGCTAGCAGTTCCATGACAGAAGACATACTCAGCTATGCTAAAGTACAACAAAGAACACAAGCCAGTTTAGATCTAGGAGAACCGACAATCAAAGCAGCAAAACTTTCCACCTTCAGTAAATCCAAGGTCAAAGCATCAGCAAAGGTCACAAAACCTACGAGTTAAGATCCCCAAAACATAGACTACTAGAAATCGACATGTAAAACATCATTTTAGACGCAAACAAGTTCAGATCTTAATAACTACTTCATCTCGAGAAGTCCACCCAACCAAAGTTTCCTACTTTCGCAGATCAAGCGCCACAGTACCAGCAAAGATCCACAAAACCACAAGACAGTCCCCAAAAACAAACATCAGACGTCCCAAAAAACAATCAGAAGAGAGAAAAGAAAATCCAAACCTATTCAACTACAGACTGATTAACAAAGAGAAGAAGAAATCGACTAAAGAAAGGACGGTACCGTGATATTGACCGCAGTAAGCCGACATCTTGGATCGCAGAGAGACGAATAAAGTTGGACCGAAGGAAGCAGAGAGAGACTCCGACAAGGGACGCGAGGAATGGAGAAAAGAGTGGGGTGCGTGGGTATTATATAGTGTAGAGAGAGGAGGCGATCTGCGAGGATGAAGCCGATTGGAACTGCGGACGCGTCGGGGTTGGTGCGTAAATGGTTTTAGGGCAAAACTTGTGGGTGATGCCAACTGGTGCTCCGCCGTTCATCAAACACTTAAGTTTATTTTTTAGTTACCGTACTGAGCTACCACGGTCGAAAATCAACGGGATCCACAAGTACCTCACCAGTCAGTAATCGGGTACATTTTGGGTGAAGTATTCTACCGTATGAAAAATGTTTCTCGTTGCTCTCTGCTAACCATGGGCACCTTTGGTTTTGGACTTCGACGACACTGCTTTCCCAGCAGGAGTGACGCGGCCGTGAAAACTGGAAGTCTGGAACGGGTAACGTGAGACCGAGGAAATGCCTTCAATATTTTATTAAAATCGAACTGAAAGAGAGTTGCTTTAAAATACAATAAATAAAAATTTAAAAAAATGAAAGAGAGAATTTTATTAAAATTGAAACTGGGAAGTTTGATTGATTTCCATTTCTGGAGAGAAATCGCCAAGTTTGAATGGAATTTCCAAGTTGAATCCAATTGGATGCTGATACTTTTGTGACTGAATAAGTGAATCCGTTTAAATTAAATTGAATAATTCTTTTAATTCGACGAGTAACTTTTTGAAAATATAATAAATGATTTTATTTAGTAGGTCTTTTTATTGATTAAGAAATTGATATTAAATTTAGAATAATTTAGTTTTTCTTCTACATTTCATGGTCGATTATAGGGGTGACAATTGAAATCGATTAATCAATTAATCAAACCGCAAAATTCGGATTCAGACAGTGGATTTGCGGTTCGGTTTCGGTTTCGATTTCGATTAGTAAAACTAAAATATTGGTTAACCACGATTAACAAATAACCGATAACCGAAACCGATAATAGTTAATTATTATGTAGTAATAATTATATATGTTAAGTAATTATACATATTTAAAATTTACTAATCGGTTACCTGTTTACTAATTAGTAAATCGATAATTGATTAGTATTTGATCCAAATTTATCGGTTTCGATTATCTAGTGAATAATCGATAATGAACCAGTTTCAGTTTCGATTTCGATTAGTAAAATTAAAAAATTGGTTAACCACGGTTAACCGATAACCGATAATCGAAATCGATAATAGTTAATTATTATGTAGTAATAATTATATATGTTAAGTAATTATACATATTTAAAATTTACTAGCCGGTTACCTGTTTACTAATTAGTAAACAGGTAATCGATTAGTAAATCGATAATTGGTTAGTATTTGAACCGAATTTACCTATTTCGATTATCTAGCGAATAATCGATAATGAACCAGTTTCAGTTTCGGACACTAGTTTTTGAAATCGAATGGTTTCGATTAGCGGGTTTACAAATCGGTTTCGATTTCGATTAATCAAACTGTTGTCATCACTAGTCAATTGAAATGAATACAAGTTTTAATTTTTTGGAAAAAAAAAAACTTTAGAGCCTATAGTAATTGAGATGGTAAAAAATATGAGAGAAAAAAATGACATATGTTTGTACTTTTCTTTGTTTCTTTTACTTTAGAATCAAATATTTTAAAATGGAACAAATCTAAAACCTAAGAATGTAATAATGCAAAAGGCTTATTCTTCTACTTTTGTTTAAATTTCTTTCATTTTAGAATTAGGGGGTGTGTATGAGTATCGGATAGATCCGAAATTAGTTGGAATCTACCTGATCGGGTAGGTTTCAAGTAGACCTAAATTATATTCGGGTAGGTTCAGGATAAAAATTAAGGAACTAATTCTGGTTTCGATTTCGGGTCCAACACATCGGGTATCCGGAGTTGGAATCGATATCCGAAATTTGTACCTTGTTGGAACCTGTTATAAAATTTGTTGGAACCTGTTCTAGAATATGTTGGAATTTGTTCTAGAATTTGTTCAGAAACCTATTCTGGAACTTGTTGAAATTTATTTTGAAACCTATAAATGAATAAGTTCCAACAGGGTACTTGAAACTTATACCCTGAAACCTATAAATGAACAGATTTCAACAGGGTATCTGGAACTTGTACTCTGGAACCTGTAAATGAATAGGTTTCAACAGGGTACTCGGAATCAGAACCGAAACTTTTGGTTCTGGGTAGGGTCAGGTTCCAAGTTCCAATAGGGTAGGATCCGATTCTAAATTCTAGGAATCGGTCATATATAGGGTAGGATCCGAGTATCATGAAAAATACATGGTACTCGAATTCACTCTCCCCTATTTAGAATCAAATATTTCGGAAGGAAATAAAAGAAAAGCTTTTTTTTTCATTCTTTAAATTCCAAATAAATAAAAGGAATAGAAATGGAAATAATGGTTGATGCCACATATTTAATGTTTAAACTTGGATCAACTATTTGACCAATTCATTGATTTAAAGTATTCAACAAATATAAAATAAAAACAAATTTATTTATTTTTTTCAAAAGTTTGATTCAACTAAATTTGTTTTGATTAATTATGATCATATTTTGACTACATCATTATTTTTGATTAAATTCAGATCAGATCTAGTTTTTATTTATGGTCGAATCCATCTAACAAGATATGCATTTACATTACATTTCAAATTTTGATCAACCTATTGACTGTAATATTATTCTCTTGTTTGATTATAATTTGATTATATTTGATCAAAAAATGGATTATCAGGAATAAAATAAAAACATACTATTAAAGATGGATTGATAATATTATAGTATTCCTAATTTCAACTACAATAATCAAATATTGTAATGGTTCTATCGGAAGTATTTATTTGATTTTGAATTTTTGTACTTCGTTGTCGTATGTTCTCCTAAATGATATTTATCTTAATAGAGAATAATAGGAGGAGCGCCACAAAGACTAAAACAATATACACGTAAATAAAATATATTTGAATTTTCTTGTAATCACCGGTTCCGTTTTCCATCCTCGTGGGACTCCAAATTATATCAAATCATAGAAGAAAAAGTAAAGAAAACTCCTACGATATAAAAATAAAATAAAATATTCATTAAGTAGGCTCAGCGTACAAGACAACGTGTGCACCGATTCAAATAATCTATAAATAATTTAGTGGTTAGACATCCGAATATATTAATAATGAATCGTGAGTTTAATTTTTAGTTATAGCACTTTATCTTTTATATATACTCAAAATTTTGAAAAAAGAAATTGCATCTAATTACAGTCGGATCCTATTTGAATTTGAAATATATAAATATCATCCTCGATTATCACTTTTTCAACTAAGTTAGATGTAAAATAATGAATTTAATTTATTCTTCGAATATTTCAGTAAACTTAAAATTTTATTTTTTATGATATTTATATACTTAGATTGCAAAAATAATTTAATTTGGTTTTGTCAACATCTCATTAATTATGTTAGTATTCAACATCTCAGCTTTAAAAAAATATTTTTAAGCTGACTAAGCCACGTTAACATTCAAAAAAAAAAATTATTTCATATTTGACTTAATTGATGAGATGACAATCAGGAGTGGGACTCTATATTTTAAAGTTAGAAATGATCTATATACAATTAGGACAAACTAGCTATGAGGATGATGCTGTAATTTTTCTAAAGAATCTTTCAGCACATATATACTTCTATTGGTTTAAAATTACTGTTTAACTGACAAGATGATCACTTACTTTATGCAAAACAAAAAAAATAGTCTTTAATTCGATATCAAAATAAAATTAAGTTTGAACGAACGAGGACGAAAGTAGAAATATAATTACATTACATGGCCTAAACTGAAAAAATTTCAAACTCTACTTGACCATTTATCATATATATGTGAGCACTTGTTAGAGGTTGGTTCACTTATCATGAAGCTTGAATTAATTGGTCAACAGCTAAAGAAATAATTGGAGAGGACATACAGTTTAAATTGAAGGCCCAATCCATTTTTGGTTCTGCAATTTGACCTTCATTTATTCAGTGGAGAAGTTCTTGATGATCTCAGCCATTTTTAGAGAAGACAAACACAAGTTCTCATCTTGCTTAAAATTGTGTAAAAATAAGTAAGATTCTGATAACTATATATGCCAATTGTTTAATCTTTGATGACAACCAACCTGGCTAATCTAACAGCACATATCAATCAAGAATATAAGGCATGACATATTGTATTTTAATCAATGAATATATATTAATTGTGTAAAGATAAGTAAGATTCTGATAACTTTTCATGCATATCATAATGTCTTCTATCAAAAAGAATGTAAAGTGTAAAGAGGTGTATGCAAATTGTAATTTTGTGATTATCTAATTATTTTCCTTGTTAGTGTTTTTAAATTACTGGAAGCAATTTCCTGCATCACTCACCAGGCATGACTGCAGGCAAATAACTTTGTTTATTGGTGCAAGTGGTTGGAGTTTAGAAAGTAATTGGAAGGTCAAAATAAGCTGCATCATGCTGTCTGCCTCCCCATCTCAATCATCAGCATAAAAAAGAGAGAATAAAATAATATAAGGAAACAAATTAGAATAGATCTTAATTATTTGGAAAACATTTAGGATGTCAAACACAATTTGTCATCTCAGAATATGAAGAAAAGTCTGATGTGTAAAGTTTACATACTTTTTTTTGGCCTTGTGATACATGCTCAACCATAAATCTAAAGTGGATGAATATATAAATAAAAGTTAGGTCAGCTTGATTAAATTATTAGACATGATTAGGAAAGAGAATAAGCAGACTAGACATATAGGTTGAGGAATCCTAGTTATCAAAACTAAGAAATAATTGATTTCTTAGTCGTATCATTTTAACAGCAAGATGAAAAATTGATGCCGAGAAATTTAAAACTTATGGGGCAAAAAAATAGTGAAAAAATAGATCCTAAAAACATTAAAAGAGAGGCCTAGCTAGATATTCATTGGATAAAACTCACACATCAAAGATGTCACATACCGGTTAGAAGAATATAATTATTATCAATTTGGATAATATATAGTAGAAGTATACAATTGGTATAAATTAAAGAGTAAAATAAATTTGTTAAAAAATCTAAAGGTTGAAGTATATATTTATCAACTAACACTGCAAATATTGAGTTTAGACTTCTTTCCTCTACGCATGAATGGATCTACATTAGGGTCAATAGGTCCGCACTCAGTCCTCTTGAAATTTTTCAAAACATTTAAACGTTAAGAATAATTTAATTTTTTTAAAAAAGATTACCATATATGATCTGGATTCACTGTTGG
Organism: Canna indica; assembly: GCA_034359265.1. NCBI lineage: Eukaryota > Viridiplantae > Streptophyta > Magnoliopsida > Zingiberales > Cannaceae > Canna > Canna indica. The sequence continues at coordinate 5,996,150 of CP136897.1, forward strand.
CCAAGTGCTTAATTATGTTATTTGAGGTCATGAGTTCAAATTGAAGCGTTCAATTCATAATATAATTTTACGTGCATATATACTTTTATTTGTAGAGTTGATGTATGTTTGCGGTGTCTATGTTATAAAATTTATATTTCAAAGAAAAAAAATACAAATCTTTCTCCAGTATCTTTTTCTAAAATGCCTATGTGGTTTTCATTCGTAATATCTTTATCTACGTGGTTTTCATTCGTAATATCTTTATCCGCATGAATGCAATGTTGATGTATATATGAATGCATATTCATACCGTATCTGATCATTATCTGCCTACATAATTACCATTTTACCTTATGTATCATAAATTATATATCATTTTATATATTACTTTGCACCATAATTATAACTTATATAATTATCATTTTATCCCACTGATTTTTTTAAAATATATTATTCTATTAATTTTTATATAAATGTTATTCATATTCTCAGGGGATGCAATATGAATATGGATATACGAATATAAAATACGATGCATATAATTTAATATTCGTACCATATTCGATCCGCTATCATTATTATTTCAACTACAAAATCTTCGATTCGGTTCGATATTTTCCAAGTCCATTCATAACTATAATGCAGGTTTTAAAGACTGCCCAAAATATATCATCATGACTTCAGGATCCATAACTACAATGCAAATTTTAAGACATTGCCCAAATTTATAGTTCAAATTAGTATTCCTTGAAATATAATGTTGAATTTTAATTCATTCCTCTGCCCGCGCACTGAGGCTACACCAACAACTTTCTGTCTCTCCATCCACTCAGTTCAATTGGAATCCAACCAAAATCACTTAAACTATAAATTGTTCAGTCCGAGTCAGTTGGATTTGAACCGAATACTACTCTGCAAAACTCAAACTAAACCCAACAAAACTAGGAGAAACAAAAAAAAAAAAATTGATCCAATCAAACCAAAGTTGGTTCAGTTCTTGAGTTGGTTTCAGCTCTTCCCTAGTGAGGAAATTCTAAAGAGCTGCGGTGAAACTTCAATGCCATTGTCCTCACGCCCATCACCTGACACAAACGAGTAACTCCACCGCAAGTTTAGGTGCCACCACATCAATTAAAACCCTCACACCAACCATCTTCACCAACATTAAATGCTTCCCTTTGAACAACTTCAATCTCCCAACCTAACCACTACTAGTTTTGATCTAATTTAGATCAGTGACTCGAGATTATGCTCTCACAGATGCTAGCTGCACATCAGATAAGTTGTTAGAAGCAATGCTTTTCGACCAAGATTACGTTCCGATCCGACCACCTGACCTTAACTCTATCCTTGGACCTGACGGTTATGGTCCCTTGCTTTCCTTCAATCTTGCACAGAAGCATTCAATTGAGGTTAGGTAAAAAATTAAGTGCAGCAAATCTACTGCTATTCTACTATATAAACTATCTTTTACCAATGAATGGATGCATTGCAGTAGCAAGTGAGCCTTCCACAGTTAAACCATCACAATGCTCGACTCTCACTCTCGCACCATCACCATCTCATTCTTCTTCCTCTTGCTACCTACGGCTTTCTTCCCTCTTACCTATGCTTCGCCGGCACCATCACCACGCCTTTTCTCAAAAATTTATGCCTTTGGAGACTCCTTCACTGACACCGGCAACACCCACTCAACCACAGGACCATACTCATTTGGATACGTATCAGAACCTCCCTATGGCACCACATTCTTCCACCGCTCGACCAACCGATACTCCGATGGTCGCCTTGTGGTCGACTTCCTCGCTACCACCCTGTCGTTGCCGTTCTTACCTCCATATCTCAGTCGGGCTGCTGATTTCTCCCATGGTGTCAACTTTGCAGTCGCAGGATCCACCGCGATCGACCATGACTTCTACGTGAAGAACAATGTAACAATTGATATCACCCCACAGTCCCTGATGACAGAGCTAATGTGGTTCGACAAGTACTTGGAGGAGAAGGGCTGCAAGGAGAGGGGATCGCCAAAGTGCCGAGCTTTGACTGAGGATGCACTCTTCTGGGTCGGTGAGATTGGAGCCAATGATTATGCTTACAGTTATACATCGTCTGTGCCGCACAATGTCATTCAGCAACTTGCTATCAAGAATGCCATCAACTTTGTAGAGGTTTGTGAAAATTCAACACATCTCTTTAACTTGAAACTAGTAAGTAGCCTTTAAAATTCTAGATGACTAAGATATCAGCAAGCACGAACAACTTTAATAAAACATAAACATTCTTGTTTCATTCTTGAATCAAAAACTAATTTGCTTTCTTGGAGGAAAATTTTCTTGCTCATCAGTATCTGCTATACTTTTAGAAAGCCTCTAAAACCTTAAAGATAACTGATTAATGCAAGACTGCAAGGAACACTGTAATCTCAAGAACATTTTTGGAAAAATATAAAGAAATCTAGGAAATCTTTCAACAAAGGCGTGTCATGCTAGAGGAGAACCACTGATGCGAAGATATTCAATTAATCCAACCCTTGGAGACTAAAGTAAGTTACAAATTTGCCACATATCTACCCGTTCAAATACACCAAGACAAGGCCTGATGTTACCTTATACCTACAGGATGCAGCCAAAACCATTTTTATAGATGTTAATGAGCTGCACTTAGATACTCAACTTAAGAGAAGACTGATAAATCACAATGGAAAAGATGATTGTGGACATTGTTTCTCCTAAATAAAGAACACAAATTCTTTTCTTAAATGAAGAGCATAGTTCCTCATATTTGTTAAACACCCACAAGTCAGCACCCACGTTTTGTATGGGGCATTGAATTCATAGAGGCAGATGAGACAATTTAAGCACACTAAAGTATATTTAATCAAGTACTAATTCACTAATGGTATATATTTTGTATTGTTTAACAGGCATTGCTTCTCAGAGGTGCTAAGTATGTCGTGGTTCAAGGTTTGCCATTGATAGGGTGCTTACCACTAACCTTGATACTGGCTCCATCAGATGATAGAGATGATATGGGTTGTTCAGCAAGCATAAACCGTCAAACCTACAATCATAATGAGATTCTTCAAAATAAGTTAAATGAACTTCGGAAGAAATATCCTCAGGCTATCGTTTCATATGCTGACTACTTTGCTGCATATCATACTGTGATGAAGAACCCAGCAGCCTATGGTTTTTCAGAGCCATTAAAAGCATGTTGTGGTAGTGGGGGTGGTCCTTATAATTTTGATATCTTTGCCACATGTGGCTCACGAAATGTTTCTAAAGCTTGCTCAGAACCAAATAAGTACATAAATTGGGATGGGGTCCACTTAACTGAAGCAATGTATAAAGTCGTGTCAGACATGTTCTTCCACCGTGGTTACTGTAAGCCACCCTTTCAGGTGATACTCACTGCAAAGGGTCGAGTTAAGCAGAACATCTATGACTAGTTTTTAGGCACCAAGTTGTGGTTGATGTTTTAGTTGGAACTGGAAGGATGTTTAAGTTGAAGAGTAAAAATAGACTGCTTTTCTTAGTCAAATGATGTATGAGCTCTAAATGCATGAAATGATGAGACCAAGCTGTACTTTTGCGTTATGTAAATGGTCAATAATGAGTTTAGTAGTTCATATGATATTCTTACTTGATATGTTTTACTTAGCCTATTTGAACGAAAGGGGGACTCTTATCAAATCATTCAGGCAATGCAGAAGAATACAAGTAGATGAAAAATATAATTTTACACAAAGACCAAGGAAACTTACCTAATTTTACACACAATAGCATAGCCACCACTCCAAAAAAATCACCAGCAAAATTATCTCCACAACATAGGATGTGTTAATATATAGTTGGAAGTATAAAGCATAAATAGACAAACCTCACGATCAGTAGTCAACTTGTCAAACTTTAATACATCTAGATATAATTACTTCCATGAGACAAGGAACCTCTAGGAGGTAAAAAAGGAAAACATCGGAACAGGAAGTACCGTATCATAAAAGAAGTATATTGGAGGGGTTAAGGGTGATTTTTACCCTCGAACTATTAAAAATAAGGTAAAAATACCCCTAAATTCTTCTTTGGTTGATTTTTACCCTTAAACAAATAAAAACTGTTGAAAAATGCCCTTGAACTATTAGAAATGAGTAAAAATACCCCTAAACTTATTTTTTGATAGATTTTTTACCCTTAGACAAACAAAAATAGTTAAAAAATACTAGTATTTTACCCATTTCTAAGAAAAAAAACTGTTTCTATCTTTAGACATGAGTAAAAATACTAGTATTTTTCAACTATTTTCGTTTATCTAAAGGTAAAAAATTTATCAAAATATAAGTTCAAGAGTATTTTTACCCATTTTTAATAGTTCGAGGACATTTTTCAATCGTTTCGTTGGTTTAAGGGTAAAAATCAACCAAAGAAGAGTTTAGGGATATTTTTACTCTATTTTCAATAGTTCGAGGGCAAAAATCACCCCCAACCCATATTGGAGCTTTTGTTGTAAGACATCAACTTTAAGTAATGAAGAGTTGGGATAGCATCTAGCACCAAGTTTAAAACATAAATAGCTGCCCACTAGTACTACTGCAGTATTCATCCCTAAGTTACAGACAACTCCCCAAGAGGGTTGCTGATTATGTCTTTCATTCCTGCACTTCCTAAATCAAGATTACCTATTGCTAATAAACAAATAGTATTATAGTAAGTTCTAGTAAAGCAAGGCTACCAAAATCTCAATTTTGGATCACATGATCTTATAAGGACCCAAATTGCAAATAAATATATTAGTAACAAAATCCTGACAGATCTACATACAGATCTTAAAATCTGTGAATATCTTGATCATACCAATTATTAAGAATACAAATGAATAAATTAAGCTCTTTCCCGAGGGCTTAAACCTTTTTAGCACGATGGTCACTCAATCAAATTTAACATACTATCATAGCAAGAAGACCATATTCAAATCTTTGCCCATGTCAATTATTAAAAAAAAAAACTAAAGTCAATTCATGTGTTCGGCTTCGGATAGTTGAGTTGAGTCCATCCACTCACATGTGAGGAAAATTGTTAAAAATATAATGAATAGAATAAGCGCTTTTATAATAGTTTAAAATTATGAAAAGATTGGTCAACCAATCAAATTTAACACTTATGAATTGAACATTACTATAGCATCCTTCTTAACGAAATGTTTGAGCATCTTTATTGAGTTACTCTAGAAGCCATGTTTTCCAATTTCCTTCTATCAGGGAAAGGATTTGAAGCACACAATCAAAAGCTTAAAAAAAGAGCAATCTAAATAACCTAAATATAATATATATGCAGTTTGGTTACATAGTGCATTGGAAGCTCATAACTTGTGGTTTGGCATAAAAACATCCACAAAAAGAGAAACTTGCAGTTAGATAATCATGAGAAACCAAAATCAAGTCTGGATAAAAATTCTCACAATACAATGATAACTAAAATTGTTAGCTCATTACAAAGAAAGCTTTCACAAACAAATCACCAAATAAAACATCAGCTATTTTCAACAATGTGCACGGTACACCTTGAGCAAATATCAACTGGAATCAATTTTAGTAAAATTTTCATAGGCTCTAATGTTTTATCAGTCCCAATCTGGACCAAAACTAATCAATCTAGCCTTATTGGCTATCTTATTTACAAAGTTTACTGTTTTCCATTTCTATTTCAACATTTTTACTTGTACTAAAGTTTTTAAAAGTTGCTGTGCCTGAATGACTGATGAATTTCCAGTACCCATGGATGTGAGACTACCATGAATTAATTAGTTCAGTTCAGCTACTACTGGATGCATACGGATGGCTACATTTACTATGTGATAGACTGATAGGTCTATTGGAGTTAGCTCTCTATCTAAAATCTCATCATCCATATGTGCATACTAAATTGGTATCCAGTACCCTGATATATACAAATAAGAACTTGAATAAATCAATAAATTATTATCAACACTGCCAGTGGGCACAGTCAATATGTCTATTGGAGTTAGCTCTTTATCAATAAAATCCCATCATCTGTTACATAATGAATTTGCATAGGATATTTACCATGATAATAAAATGAGTAAGAGCTGGAATTCTCACCGACAATGAAGCTCATAGAAAAGATAACTGATTTACCAATGAAACCAAATGTGCAATAATAGTAACAACACTGTTCAGTAATTAGAAATATTTAATAGACTTCTAATACTGAAACATGGTCAAGTAGAAATATAAAGCCTTGAGTTGGACACTGCAGAACCAATTCATATTTCAAATAATATAACTCAGTAATTTAATAAAATTAGATGGATACAGACACTAAAAGCAATATTGCTGAATGCCGAGTTACTATGGAAGAAATTTTTCCAATTTTCTTCTCTTAATGAAGGGATTTGAATTCAACATCAATTTTTTACTAAAAGTAATCTAAACATCTACATCTATATGCAATATGGTTATTTAGTATTCATTGGAAGGTCAAAACTGGCGAATTGATGAATAAACACCCACAATAAAAGAATATAGCAATTAGGTAACAGAGTTGAATGAGGTTGAAAAACATAAATTAAACTGAATAAAACTTCTCATCTTTCATTGATAACTAACAAAGTGCGTCTCTTTTGAAAGAAAGTTCTATTTAAATTTTGCAAAATGCTACATTAGCTATTATGAATTACCTTGAGCAATTTTCAACTGGATTAGAACTTCTAGTAAAAAAATGATAGTCTCCAGGGTTTTGCTCAGTCTCAATTTGGAGAAAATTAATCAATCTAGCCTTGATGGGGCTTTTATTTATAATAGTTTACTATTTTCCACTTGAATTCACAACAAATTTACTTCTATTACAATTTCCAGCAGTTTCTGCCACTGAATGACTGATAAATTAATTCCAGTACTTGTGGATACTCACCAGTAGGATCATTCAATAGGTTTACTAATGTTACCTCAATATGACATCAAAATCTCATCCTCTATAGATCAGAAATTGGTTTAGTAACTTCGTACTGTAGCATATTAGCATGAACATGACAAGAACTGGAATTCTTGTCAGAGCTCATACTGATGTAAATGAACTTAGGGATGAAATCAATTATGAAGTAGTTGCAGAAAACTATTCAGTTATTTGAGAAAAATATACTTCCCATGGCAAACACGTTCACCCAGGAGCATAAACCCAAGATTTTTTTCTTTTTCTCTTAAGCATTGGGCTGAGTTTAGTTGAACTCTCAATCAAAAGGATTTAACCCAGTAATTTGATGCATGATGAACGAATTCTTTTAAGATGACAGTTCATGCAACTCTATTGCCACTTTCATGAAAAAACTATTTTGAGTTGCAAACACCTCAATTATGCACTGGATAATATAGAATGATGCACATTAAAGAAACTATTTTTCTTTTTAAAATGCACTGATCTTCTCCTTTTATTCCATAGATTTTTATTATTTTGATTTTTTTTAAAAAGTAGAAGGGCCAGACCTCTCTAAATTCAAATGAGAAGTTTGATCCATAATAAAAAATAACATATACCGAGTTGAGAGTTTACAACTTAGGTATCGTAAGTGGCATATTTATAGCTTGGTCAAAGCTAATCAGCATATGATTCACACGAGTTAATCCACATGCCATGAGTTCCATTTTTTTTTATTTTTCCCCCAAGGCTTTTCAAACTTTGGTAAAGAAAACATTACTTAAAATTCGAAGAGCAATTTCTGTACAATTATTCTACAAAGCATCAAGACTGAACAATTGGAAGAGAGTAGCCAGATTGAATAAACAGTTCCAGCCAGACTCGATCTCAATGGATGGTTGGCATTAGTGCAATTCATAAACCACTATACTAGACTAGGTAGTCATAATAGACTAAGAAAAGCTTATCAGGAATTATCAGAGGCAAACTATCTATATATCGGTAGAAGCGCCTCACATTATCCTTTTCTAGAGTCAGGGGATCAACCACATCACCAGTGCTTGTTAGCACCCAGAGGTCACTTGATTGAACTCTTTTTAAGCTTCCTCTACAGAAGGGGCAAGACTGAGATCTCAAATTCCTGTCCAATGAAAAGATAACAAACATTAAAGGAAATCAAAGACCAATCAACCTTAACATAATACTGATTTTGGAAAAGTATTCACCAGTCTCGGTAACATTTTATGCACATGTCATGGCTGCAACTTGGTAAGACCATCTTAGGGCAAACCTCCAGACATATCCCGCATTCATCCTCCCTGTCCAAGTCCTTGTCAGAAACCTTCTTCGAGCCCTCCATCTTCTTCCCACCAACAATCTCCTTATTTCGGCCCCTTTCACTACACTCCTTCCTTCCTACCAAGTTACTCTCAAGTTGTTGAAGAGTAGGATATATAACAGCTGCAGATTTTTTCACAAAAATTAGATGTATCTCTATCAGGGTATAACCAAAAACATAAATCTTTGCAAATCCAATAGCACAGAACAGTAGAGTGCTGACCATAGAATTCTTTAAGGCTGGCACGCCTTTCGTATGTTGATATAGATGATGTTCCATCAACATAAACCTGCATTATTTACATCACCAATTTCAACTCCCAGAACACATGAATCAAAATCTCATTTTTTTTAAGATACGCCTCAAGAACGACTTAAAACCTTAGATAAAAAGCGATTGCGATATAACTAGCCAAAAAAGGAATAAATTTTGAGGCAGTAAGAAGTTAACCTTGTATATCATAATCTGGAAAATCCCCAAATAACTGAGAAGACTATAAGAACAGGTACAATCCATGCACTGGATGAGGAAAAGAAAGAGCGGTGCCAAAGTACTGCAAGACAGCCTCATGTGCAAGCACGCACCACCATGGACTCTCTGAATAGTATCCGCCCTGGTAAAATCAACAGCAACCATGCGTTAAATACCAATAAAACCCACTAGTCACCGTGAAATTACAAAACTCACCGATCATACAGAATTGATCGGGGAAAAAAAAGTTGCACAAAAATAGGGAAGTCGATATGTGATGATGGATTACAGGGTGTTGGCATGACTGACGTCAGCTTCGAGGGCCTTGAGGGAGCCTCTGAAGGAGGATGCTCTGGAGACCGGGTTCCGAAACATCACCGCCTGACCGCCCTCTTTCTTCAACTCTTTTTTTTTCAGAGAAGAAGAAGATGATGATGATGATGAAGGATTGAGGAGGAGATAGAGATGGATTCGAGAGGAGAAAGAACCCTTTGTGCTGCCAAAACAAGGTCCTGGTTTTTAAAGCAAGAGAAGGGAAGGGGAGGGCGGAGCAAAAGCCAAAAAGGGGCAGTACGCAGCTTTTTGGAAAGAAGGCGAAATAAATAGATAAATAGATAAATAATTAAATGATGATACAATAATAATGAAAATACTATAAATTGTAGAGGGAGGAGGATTGATTCAGAGCCTGGAAGGATTCCAGACGGGGTGGGGCCCGAGCGAGGTTGGTGGGCATGGACGGTAGAGACTGTAGAGTTGATTGGGTCGGCATAAATATTGTGTTGCTTTGGTGGGGCCCGCTGAGGGTGCAAACTTGGGTAAGACGACAAGATAAGGCCTCTATAAGGCAGCTTGCTCAGCGGCTGGATAAGGAGCCGTTTCCCAAGCTTTTCTCGCCCTCTTCGAAGGAGAAGGCGGCAGAATATTCATGCGATCGCTAGTAGGATTTGTAGAGTATCAAAATGAACCGACTTCATTAGGAAGGGTTGAGGATATTGTATCAATTAAAAGGATGATATATCTATTTTTTATTAATATATTTACAACTTTTTACATTCTTCTGTTTTTTAGTTATAATTTTGGGCTTGTTTTGTTATAAAAAAAAAATCATGCAAGAAGATAATTTATCGTCAAAAATTATATTTTCACAAAAAAAAAACTTTTTGCAAAATATAGAAAGTCGTTTACCAAGCCCTCCCAGATATAAAAAAAAAGAAAGACACCCTAATAATATGAATAGTTTATTCTTATGGATATTTTTTAATAATATCATTCAATACTAATTAATAACAATTATCATGATTAATTATATATAAAAAACAATCACTTATATCTCTTAGCTTCAACATTATCTTCAACATAAAAACCATCAAATTATAATTAATAAATAATTTTCCATGACTTTAAAATTGATAATGATTGGTTATTATTTTAAACATCTAATGTTTTTTTGATATTATTTTACAATTAATTATCGAATTGGTTATTACACAATATATTCATGTGTTTGAATATTTATTCTTTTCATAACCTATTCTAATATAAAATGAATAATAAAATATTATTCTCCATTTGTTTTCGTCTAATTCTATTTCTTGCATTTATTGTTATTCTTTCAATTTTGTTTTGACGATTAAATTTAGCACACAATATTGTAAAACTATAGTCACAAAATGTTATCTTGAAAGAATAATTTGCATTATAATTAAAATTTGGATATAAAAAATATCGTGTACTATTAAGAAACACAAAATTTCAATATCCCGCATAAACAATGTTTTCAATATCGTACCGGCCGATTGAACCAATAAACTTTTTATCAAAAATACTGAACTCAATAAAATACCAGGAAAAATCATCTAACCTGTAAAAAATTAAAAATCGTATCAGCTCGGATCAAACCGGGTTTGAATGTGGAAGAGCTTGAAGAAATACTTGACGCAAGTGTGAACCAACTAATTATCAAAATGATGTTGAACGTTAGTAAATTTTACATTATTTTTCTTGTTATTTACTTATTTATGCCCATTTATTCACTTTTAAAAAGTAAATTTAATTACTTTTATTTTGAATTATTAATATTCGTTAATTTTTTTATAGGTGAAAAAAAATATAATCGATAATGATGGTGTTTGTGATTTCCAACAACTTAATTAATTTGTCTTCTTTATATGGCAATGAAAATGACATTAGAAAAATTGATGATGTTGATTATTTGAGTTTAAGTTTCAGAATAAACATTTATGAATATTTTTATGTTGTCAAAATTTATAGATATTTTTATATCTTTTTAATTTAATTTGTCATCTAATTGATTTTTAAAAAAAAAATTCGAATTATAGTCTTTTATTTTTAATCTAATATTATAGATTTAAGAGAAAACTATACTTTTGGTCCATACAGTTTACTCGAATTTTGATTTTAGTTCTCATAGTTTCAAAATTTTAATTTTAGTCCCCACACTTTATTTTCGTTTAGGATTTGGTTTCTGTTGTCACATGAGGCATAAATGGAGCTGACATGAATATATAACAGATGCTGACGTGGACCTGCATTGACCAACTTTGTAAACTATGAAGACTATAATCAAAATTCAAGTAAACTATAGGGACCAAAATTATTATTTTTCTTAAAAAAAAATAAAAAATCACAAGATATTTTTAAATTTATTTATAAATAATTATAATATTTAAAAATATTAAAATTGAGCACACTATAATAATTTACGTTAATTTGGGTGGATTTAAACTAACACCGTCATTAGGGGTAAATTCCGCAATGGTTGCAGAATTCAAAAACATGCTCTCCTGATCTGCTTATCTCTTCACTGATCACCTCCTCATCTCCATTTTGATCCTAAGTTTAACGCATTCAAAGCGGTTTAAATTAGATTCCAAACGTAAAAAAATGTTGATTTTCACTTTAATAAATGTCGATTTTTCATGAATACTCACAAAATCGTAGCAATAACCTTGTATTATGGTGTTCCATTACAACAAATGCATGAAAAACCGACATTTATTAGAGTGAAAATCAACACTTTTTAACATTCAAAATTTAATTTAAACCGATTTGAATGCGTCAAATTTAGGATCAATATGGAGGTGATGAGGTGATCAGTAAATAGATGAACAGATTGAGAGAGCAGATTTTCGAATTCTGCAATAACTACGGAATTCACGCTAAATTAGGATAATTAACGGATAAAAATCAACGTCTAACACTACTAGAAACTTCGTCTTCAGCAACGGCTATCAGCGACGGCCGCTCAAGCCGTTGCTATTTGCAACAGCATTCTTACGGCCGCTCGAGCCGTTGCAGAAAACTGTATCTGCAACGGTTTTCTAACGGAAAACCGAGCCGTTGCTGATTATTTTAATTATCAGCAACGGCTTTCGGACGGAAAGTCGAGCAGTTGCTGATATTTTAATTTTCAGCAACGGCTTTCTAACGGATAAGTGAGCCGTTGCTGATGATAACTTATCAGCAACGGCTTTCTAACGGGCGAGTGAGCCGTTGCTGATAAGTTTATATAGGGCACCAGTCGCGCCCGACCCTTCTTCCTCCCGCTGCTGCCGACGCCGCTCCTGCCGACGCCACTCGCCGCCGCTGCCGCTGCTGCCGACGCCGACGACGCCGACCGCTGCTTCCGACTTGTTCAGGTATGTCTCCTCCCTGCGGCCGTCTCTTCCCTGCGGCCGGCGGGAATCACCCGACCGAAACCCTATTTCTAGGGTTTCGGCCGGCGGCGGTCGGCCGATGGCCGCCGTCGGACCTTCTGCAGTGGCCGGACAGTGTGTCCGGCCACTGTACGCCGGCGCCGGAGGGTGGACTCCGGCGCCGGAATTTATAATTTATATTATGTTATAATTGTTAATTAATTATTTTATAATTGTTAATTAATTGTTTAGATTAATTATTTAATTTGTTAGATTAATTATTACGGTTTAGATTAATTTTGGACGCGCGCCGGAATCGTCCACTTCGGACGCGCGCCGGTATCATCCAATTCGGACTCGCGCTGGAATCGTCCACTTCGGACGCGCGCCGGAATCGTGCAATTCGGACTCGCGCCGGAATCGTCCACTTCGGACTCGCGCCGGAATCGTCCACTTCGGACGCGCCCCGAAATCGTCCAATATGGACTCGAACTGTCTCGAAACATTTAGAAAATAATCATCCTCCGACGAGTTGATATGTTTCACGTACGCATCGACGATCGGATATGATTTAGCAAAATCTTAGATCCGTTCGGGAATTGTATGTTCGTGTAAAAGAAGTAGATGATCTTTTATACGACGTACAATTCTTGAATTGTCCCTGATTGGACAATTTGGGAATATAGTTATTTGTACTGCACTTACGTTTTTATTTTAACTGTTAACTAATGATTCTAAATTTCGGCAACATCTCTCTTGTTCTCCGATACGCGCCCAGATGATATGCGTATTCGGAGAACTGTAGGGAGATGCTGTCGAAATTTAGAATAATTAGTTAACAGTTAAAATAAAAACGTAAGTGCAGTACGAATAACATAAATCCCGAATGGAATAGGACAATCTCACCTAAAGACATTAACCAAAGAAATTGTCATTGATTGACAGAATCATGTCGGCTGATCGAAGTTGGATGTACCGACGTCTTGATCGTGGAGCTTTAACGAATGAGTTTCGATTAGGCGTAACGTACTTCCTCAATTTCGCCTATTCGAATCGAAATTTCGTTAGCATGGGTGATCAAATCCGATGTCTGTGCCGCATTTGTTCAAATGGACGATTTTTCGATCGGGAGACTGTCACTCTGCATCTATATACCAAAGGATTTGCACCAAGATATTTTCTATGGACTTGTCACGGGGAGTCACGCGAAGTCGGGACGTCGAGCAATCCTGTCGTTCAGACATATGGTGAATCTTCCTCTGCTGGTGCTTCTTCATCCAGTCAATGTAATCCCTATAGAACTATGATACTTGATAGTCTTGGGGGTCAATTCCACCTGAATGATAATGTTGATCGGCCAGATCTTCAGACATCAGTCCCACCAGATACTACAGCGGTTGATATCACAGAAGTAGGGGCTGCGATAGAGATTGAATTACCGAATAAAGAAGCTGCAGAATTTTACGAGATGTTGAAAGCTGCCGATGAACCTTTGTATGAGAATTGTTCTAAATACACTAGGTTTTCAGCAATGACACAGCTCTTAAGCATCAAGGCCGATTGTAATATCAGCGGAGTTGCGTATGATCGGATTGCTGGATTGATTAATGGAATGCTGCCTACTGATAACAAGTTTGAGCATACTTTTTATAAGACTAAAAAGCTAATGAGAAAATTGGGGCTTGGGTACGAAAAAATACACGCGTGCCAAAATAACTGCATTTTATATTATAAAGAAAATGTGCAGTTGGATAAATGCCCTGTATGTCAACACCCTCGTTACAAGGAGAAGAAATCGGTCCGACAGAAAAATATCCCGTTTAAGGTGCTTCGGTATTTTCCACTAACACCGAGGCTTCAAAGGTTATTCATGTCGGAAAAGACAGCCCCCTACATGAGTTGGCATGCAAGAAGTTGTGATGATACAGTAATGACTCATCCATCTGACAGTGAAGCATGGAAACATTTGGATACATGTTATCCTTCATTTGCTAGGGATACTAGAAATATCAGATTGGGATTGTGCACAGATGGTTTTAATCCGTTTGGACATTCTGCAACTCCTTATTCAGTTTGGCCAGTGCTGCTGGCAGTTTATAATTTGCCACCGTCAATGTGCATGAAAGATGAATTTATTTATCTTTCGATGATTATTCCGGGTCCTAAGGGTCCGCGAAAAGAAATTGACATATTTCTTAGACCCTTGATAGATGAATTGAAAACATTGTGGACTGAGGGAGCTGTCACTTATGATTGTCATCGGAAGCAAAACTTCAATTTAAAGGCCGCGGTCTTGTGGACAATCAATGATTTCCCGGCGTACGGCATGTTGTCGGGTTGGAGCACTCACGGCCGACTCTCTTGTCCGTATTGTATGGAACACTCTAAATCAATCAGTCTTCAAAACGGACGAAAAATCTCATTCTTTGATTGTCATCGTCGATTCCTACCGGTTAATCACCAGTATCGAAGGAATCGTAATAAATTTACTAAGGGCAGAGTCGAAAGAGATGGGCCACCACCGATGTTGTCTGGTGAACAAATGTTAGCACGTGTTTCAGCACTTCCAGATATAGTATTTGGTCGCAATGAAAGAGTGTCAGGTTTTGGCCAAACACACAACTGGGTGAAAAAAAGTATCTTTTGGGAATTGCCCTATTGGAGTTCATTATTGATTCGACATAATTTAGATGTCATGCACATTGAAAAAAATGTGTTTGATAATATTTTCAACACTGTGATGGATATTTCTGGAAAAACTAAAGATAATGTCAAAGCCCGACATGATCTGAAAATACTTTGTAAAAGACCAGAGTTGGAGTTACAAGAGGTCAACGGACGATATCTGAAACCGAAGGCCCTATATGTGTTAAATAAACAACAGATCAAAGATGTTTGTCAATGGGTAAAAGAACTCAGATTACCCGATGGATATGCTTCAAACTTATCTAGATGTGTGAACGTCGATGATTGCAAAATATCAGGGATGAAGAGCCATGATTGTCATGTATTCATGCAGAGATTACTTCCGATCGCATTTCGAGATCTTCTACCTGATAATATTTGGGGTCCGTTGACTGAATTAAGTATGTTTTTTAGAAGCATCTGTGCAAATGTCCTTCGAGTCGAAGATATGTCAACACTTGAAAATAATATTATTGAAATCATATGCAAGCTGGAGCAGTTTTTCCCTCCTGCATTTTTTGACTCGATGGAGCATCTACCGATACACTTGGCATACGAGGCACGAGTTGGTGGCCCCGTTCAATATCGTTGGATGTACTTATTTGAAAGATACATGAATCGTCTGAAGAAAAAAGTAAAGAACACCGCAGCTGTTGAAGGATCAATATCTGAATCGTATATCATCCAAGAAATTTCAACATTCTGCTCATTTTACTTTGAATCGACAGTACATACAAGATTTGATCGTCTTCCACGTAACGACGACGGGGGTGTTCGACATTCAGATGGACGTTTAAATATATTTTGTCACTCTGGTCATGCTTTTGGTTCTCGTCCATCTCGACACTTAAGCGATGAAGAGTATCATTTGGCACACTTGTATGTATTACTCAATTGTCCAGAGATTGAACAATTCATTGAAATATTTGACATTGAGATGGTGCAAAAATACTCTATTCACAACGATCAAGAATTGGAGAGATTACGGAATCGTGATTTCCCTACTTGGATTCAGACTTACAGCAAAGATCACAGAGCTGAAATAGATGAAAGAATATTTGAGTTTGTTAGTGGACCGTCGCGACTTGTGTTGTGCTATAGCGGATATTTTATTAACGGGTATAAATTTCACACACTTGAATATTCATCTACAAAAAAGACGATGAATGCTGGGGTCTGCGTGAAAGGGACAACCTATGTTGAATGTGATATGGATTTTTATGGACTGGTGGAAGAAGTGATAGAGTTGCACTACTTCGGCTTGAAATCAGTGATCCTATTTAGATGTCATTGGTTCGATACAACAGAAAGGGGCATGAAAGTTCATCCAAAATACAAACTTGTTGAGGTCAATTACAAATCGAAATTGGCAGCAAATGAGCCTTTTATATTGGCATCACAAGCCGAACAAGTATATTACACGAAGTATCCGGCTCGAAATAAAGATAGAGCGGATTGGCGTGTAGTCTGTAAGACAAAAGGTAGAGGAAAAATTGATCCGATAGTAGGAGAAAATGATCCTCCTGGTTTCTATCAAGAAGATGATCTTCCTGCTGTGGATCGTATTATTCCAATACTCGAGGATGCAGACACAACGTCAATTCAATTAGAAGTTGAATATGCTGATGATGACGATCATGAAATTGAGGAAGCTGGAGATGAAGAAGATGAAGAAGAGGAAGAAGAAGAAGAATTCGAAGACTATTATTCAGATGATGAAGAATAATTGTAAAGTATATATTTTATTAAATATATCTCTACTATTTATACAATAATCTGATTATATGTCTGTTCGACAGATATGTCTGGTCGTGGTTATCGACGTAGGAGAGTTTCGGAGTCTCCGATCGGTGAGACTCCAGCACTTACTCATGCTGTTGATCCACCTGTTGCTGATCCTCATTCCGATGATACTGCCGAGGCTAGTACATCCAGACGTAGGCGGCCACGCGGGCCGAACAGGTGGCAGCCTCCACCAGCCACAGAGTCACGTAGATTGATTAGCGTGATTGGGGAGCGGTAATATATCATGAATTATGAATCATTACAAATTCATTATATCATAATATAATATTAAAATTTATTTTTGTTGTGCAGGTTCGAGCAAGAAGAAGTGCCGAGGAGTATTTCTTCTACTATTCGACGATACATGCACGGGGCATGGCCTACATGGTCTCACGTGCCTAGCGAGCACGTCGACATGTTATGGCGCGAGTTTGAGGCACGTATTATTATTATTTTTTACATGCATGATGATATATTAATATTGGTACTGATATTATTATTTTGCAGGCTCGCTATACATGGGCCGAGGACCAGAGGCCCTTCATTTACACTGCCTGGGAGGCTATTTCCCGGGCAAGGTACAACGGGCAGCTGGGGCAGGCTCGGTCCCAAGCGATGGCCCGAGCTGGGACCACTAACATCGCGGAGACTCAGGGATACGGCCCCAGTTGGATTACTCCGGATATATGGGACCAGCTCGTGGGGATATGGTCGACGGATCGATGGCAGGAGGTTTCTCGGAATGCGGCTAGATATCGCATGTCGGGAGGAGCAGCGCGTCACACCGGCGGCTCTGTTGCATTTGCAGTGCACGCAAACCGTATGGTAAGTATATCTTTTAATTATATATTTTATTTGTTATTATGTGTACTAATTAATGTATTTGTTTTGTAAATGTAGACGACGGTGTCGGATGACGGGAGTGTCCAGCGACCCTCCCCGATGGCGGTGTTTGAGCGGACTCACCGTCGAGCACATGGGACGGGGGAGTACATCCACAACCGCGCTGCATACATTATGGTAATTATATATTTGTTTAAATTATTCATTATATATTTATAATTTAAGTTTTATGATAAATATTAAACAAAAAATCAAACTCGAGTAGGAGACCTACAGCCAGACGGTGGTGCAGCGCGGGGGTACCCCCGAGGACTTTGACGCAGCATCGTGGGTCGAGGCCGCAGGTGGCTGGGACCATGGCCGCGTATATGGCTTCGCAGATAGTGGTCATGCGCGAGCCGTACTAGGGCCACTTGGGGCACCGACCCCTCCGGTCGCTGGTGAGCGGCCGTCCACCTCTAGATCCAGTTATGATCATAGTAACAGAATAAGGACTCTAGAGGAGACGGTCGCGCGTCAGACTGAGATGATGGAGCGCCAGAGTCAGATGATGGCAGATATACAATCTATGCTACGCAACATGTCAGGTCATCCCGAAGCAGGCATCTCTTCGGCATCATCTAATCCGTCGTCCTCGAGTCAGTCTATGCCGGTGTACACTCAAGCGCTCCAGACCCCGCCATATAATCCAGACCATCCTCCATCTTGATCGTGAGATTTTTTGTTTGGATATTGAACTTGTTTAACTTATTTTGTTTGAATATTGATACTTCAATTTTGCATTTGAATTGTTTTTATACTATCGTGGATAATTATCAATATAAGTATAATTGTTTTGATGTATATATGTTGGTGTGTTTGTGATGTGTGAATGAATGTGTATGAGGTGTTTGTGATGTGTGAATGAATGTGTGTACGGGTATCCGTGGGAAAGCCGTTGCTAAAAGTGTATCGAAAGTCGTTGTTGATGACCTACAGCAACGGCTTAGCGACGGCGTTTTACTAACGGCGTTGCTACGGACTCAGCGGCCGTTGCTATTAATGTTATCAGCAACGGCTCCGGGTCTGCGGCAAACCCGTTGCTGATAATAGTTTTAGCGACGGCCCGAGCGGCTGTTGCTGATAATGTTTTGAGCGACGGCCCGAGCGGCCGTTGCTGATCCGTTGCGAAGTCATCAGCAACGCGACTTTCTGTCACGGCTCTATTGCAACGGCTCAGCCGTTGCTGATGACCATTTTTCTAGTAGTGTAATGACAGCGTCGATATAAATCCACCCAAATTAACGTAAATTACTGTAGTGTGCTCAATTTTAATATTTGTAAATATTATAATTATTTATAAATAAATTTAAAAATATATTGTGATTTTTTATATTTTTTAAAGAAATATGATAATTTTGGTCCCTATAGTTTACTTGAATTTTGGTTTTGGTCCTTATAGTTTACAAAATTTTGATTTTAGTCCCCATAATTTATAAAGTTGGTCCCTGCAGGTCTATGTCAGCAATGTCCAGTCAACATCTGTTATTCACGTCAGCTCCATTTAGGCCTCATGTGACGATAAAGATCAAATCCTAAACGAAAATAAAGTGTGGGGACGGCCCGTTCAATATCGGTGGATGTACTTATTTGAAAGATACATGAATCGTCTGAAGAAAAAAAGTAAAGAACACCGTAGCTGTTGAAGGATCAATATCTGAATCGTATATCATCCAAGAAATTTCAACATTCTGCTCATTTTACTTTTGAATCGACAGTACAGACAAGATTTGATCGTCTTCCACGTAACGACGACGGGGGTGTTCGACATTCAGATGGACGTTTAAATATATTTTATCACTCTGGTCGTGCTTTTGGTTCTCGTCCATCTCGACACTTAAGCGAGGAAGAGTATCATTTGACACACTTGTATGTATTACTCAATTGTCCAGAGATTGAATAATTCATTGAAATATTTGACATTGAGATGGTGCAAAAATACTCTATTCACAACGATGAAGAATTGGAGAGATTACAGAATCGTGATTTCCCTACTTGGATTCAGACTTACAACAAAGATCACAGAGCTGAAATAGATGAAAGAATATTTGAATTTGTTAGTGGACCGTTGCGACTTGTGTCGTGCTATAGCGGATATTTTGTTAATGGGTATAAATTTCACACGGTTGAATATGCATTTACAAAGAAGACGATGAATGTTGGGGTCTGTGTGAAAGGGACAATAACCTATGTTGAATGTGATATGGATTTTTATGGACTGGTGGAAGAAGTGATAGAGTTGCACTACTTCGGCTTGAAATCAGTTATTCTATTTAGATGTCATTGGTTCGATACAACAGAAAGGGGCATGAAAGTTCATCCAAAATACAAACTTATTGAGGTTAATTACAAATCTAAATTGGCAGCAAATGAGCCTTTTATATTGGCATCACAAGCCGAACAAGTATATTACGCGAAGTATCCGACTCGAAATAAAGATAGAGCAGATTGACGTGTAGTCTGTAAGACAAAAGATAGAGAAAAAATTGATCCGATAGTAGGAGAAAATGAGCTGATACATGATATGACACATGGTTTCTATCAAGAAGATGATCCTCTTGTTGTAGATCGTATTATTCCAATACCCGAGGATGCAGACACAACGTCAATTCAATTAGAAGTTGAATATGCTGATGATGACGATCATGAAATTGAGGAAGCTGGAGATGAAGAAGATGAAGAAGAGGAAAAAGAGGAAGAAGAGGAAGAATTCGAAGACTATTATTCAGATGATGAGGAATAATTGTAAAGTATATATTTTATTATTCGGATGACGGGACTGTCCAGCGACCCTCCCCGATGGCGGTGTTTGAGCGGACTCACCGTCGAGCACATGGGACGGGGGAGTACATCGACAACCGCGCTGCATACATTATGGTAACTATATATTTGTTTAAATTATTCATTATATATTTATAATGTGCAGCGCGGGGGCACCCCCGAGGACTTTAACGTAGCAACGTGGGTCGAGGCCGCAGGTGGCTGGGACCATGGCCGCGTATATGGCTTTGCAGATAGTGGTCATGCGCGAGCCGTACTAGGGCCACTTGGGGCACCGACCCCTCCGGTCGCTGGTGAGCGGTCGTCCACCTCTAGATCCAGTTATGATCATAGTAGCAGAATAAGGACTCTAGAGGAGACGGTCGCGCGTCAGAGTCAGATGATGGCGGAGATGCATGCTATGCTACGCAACATGTCAGGTCATCCCGAAGCAGACATATCTTCGGTATCATCTAATCCATCATCCTCGAGTCAGTCCACGCCGGTGTACACTCAAGCACTCCAGACCCCGCCATATGATCCAGACCATCCTCCATCGTCATCGTGAGAATTTTTTTATATTGACTTTGTTACTGAGATATTGGACTTGTTTAATTTATTTTGTTTGGATATTGATACTTCAATTTTGCATTTGAATAGTTTTTATACTATTGTGGATAATTATCAATATAAATATAATTGTTTTGATGTATATCTTGGTGTATTTATGATGTGTGAATGAATGTGTGTATGAGTGTATGAGTGTGTGAGTTATGTATTAGATAATGTATCAATGTATCAATGGAAATTTGAAATTTGAAATTTTTTCGTTACCAGGTTCACATTATCAGCAACGGCTTTCCCACGGCCATCCGTGGGAAAGCCGTTGCTAAAAGTTTATTGAAAGCCGTTGCTGATGACCTACAGCAACGGGCTTTTACTAACGGCGTTGCTACGGGCTCAGCGGTCGTTGCTATTAATATTATCAGCAACGGCTCCGCGTCCGTGGCAAAACCATTGTTGATAATATTTTTAGCAACGGCCCGAGCGGCCGTTGCTGATCCGTTGCTAAATTATCAGCAACGCGATTTTCTGCCACGGCGCCAGCCGTTGCTGATGCCCATTTTTCTAGTAGTGTGCCTTGAAGTCCATCGGCGTAAGGAAGTTGCTCTTTACTATTATCTCGGAGGTTTAACACGCAAGATTCAAGGAAAAAGCTATTATTGGGAGGGTCGAAAGCAAAACTCCTCTGCCAGGAAGACATTGCTCGACCTCGCTCGATAGCAACTGGTCGCCGATCGCGAGTACGATCGACCGTAGCAATGGCAGCCGCACGCTTGGTCCACTACAAGAAAACAGTGTATCCAGATATAGTATTTGGTCGCAATGAAAGAGTGTCAGGTTTTGGCCAAACACACAACTGGATGAAAAAAAGTATCTTTTGGGAATTGCCCTATTGGAGTTCATTATTGATTCGACATAATTTAGATGTCATGCACATTGAAAAAAATGTGTTTGATAATATTTTCAACACTGTGATGGATATTTCTGAAAAAACTAAAGATAATGTCAAAGCCCGACATGATCTGAAAATACTTTGTAAAAGACCAGAGTTGGAGTTACAAGAGGTCAACGGACGATATCTGAAACCGAAGGCCCTATATGTGTTAAATAAACAACAGATCAAAGATGTTTGTCAATGGGTAAAAGAACTCAGATTACCCGATGGATATGCTTCAAACTTATCTAGATGTGTGAACGTCGATGATTGCAAAATATCAGGGATGAAGAGCCATGATTGTCATGTATTCATGCAGAGATTACTTCCGATCGCATTTCGAGATCTTCTACCTGATAATATTTGGGGTCCGTTGACTGAATTAAGTATGTTTTTTAGAAGCATCTGTGCAAATGTCCTTCGAGTCGAAGATATGTCAACACTTGAAAATAATATTGTTGAAATCATATGCAAGCTGGAGCAGTTTTTCCCTCCTGCATTTTTTGACTCGATGGAGCATCTACCGATACACTTGGCATACGAGGCACGAGTTGGTGGCCCCGTTCAATATCGTTGGATGTACTTATTTGAAAGATACATGAATCGTCTGAAGAAAAAAGTAAAGAACACCGCAGCTGTTGAAGGATCAATATCTGAATCGTATATCATCTAAGAAATTTCAACATTCTGCTCATTTTACTTTGAATCGACAGTACATACAAGATTTGATCGTCTTCCACGTAACGACGACGGGGGTGTTCGACATTCAGATGGACGTTTAAATATATTTTGTCACTCTGGTCATGCTTTTGGTTCTCGTCCATCTCGACACTTAAGCGATGAAGAGTATCATTTGGCACACTTGTATGTATTACTCAATTGTCCAGAGATTGAACAATTCATTGAAATATTTGACATTGAGATGGTGCAAAAATACTCTATTCACAACGATCAAGAATTGGAGAGATTACGGAATCGTGATTTCCCTACTTGGATTCAGACTTACAGCAAAGATCACAGAGCTGAAATAGATGAAAGAATATTTGAGTTTGTTAGTGGACCGTCGCGACTTGTGTTGTGCTATAGCGGATATTTTATTAACGGGTATAAATTTCACACACTTGAATATTCATCTACAAAAAAGACGATGAATGCTGGGGTCTGCGTGAAAGGGACAACCTATGTTGAATGTGATATGGATTTTTATGGACTGGTGGAAGAAGTGATAGAGTTGCACTACTTCGGCTTGAAATCAGTGATCCTATTTAGATGTCATTGGTTCGATACAACAGAAAGGGGCATGAAAGTTCATCCAAAATACAAACTTGTTGAGGTCAATTACAAATCGAAATTGGCAGCAAATGAGCCTTTTATATTGGCATCACAAGCCGAACAAGTATATTACACGAAGTATTCGGCTCGAAATAAAGATAGAGCGGATTGGCGTGTAGTCTGTAAGACAAAAGGTAGAGGAAAAATTGATCCGATAGTAGGAGAAAATGATCCTCCTGGTTTCTATCAAGAAGATGATCTTCCTGCTGTGGATCGTATTATTCCAATACTCGAGGATGCAGACACAACGTCAATTCAATTAGAAGTTGAATATGCTGATGATGACGATCATGAAATTGAGGAAGCTGGAGATGAAGAAGATGAAGAAGAGGAAGAAGAAGAAGAATTCGAAGACTATTATTCAGATGATGAAGAATAATTGTAAAGTATATATTTTATTAAATATATCTCTACTATTTATACAATAATTTGATTATATGTCTGTTCGACAGATATGTCTGGTCGTGGTTATCGACGCAGGAGAGTTTCGGAGTCTCCGATCGGTGAGACTCCAGCACTTACTCATGCTGCTGATCCACCTGTTGCTGATCCTCATTCCGATGATACTGCCGAGGCTAGTACATCCAGACGTAGGCGGCCACGCGGGCCGAACAGGTGGCAGCCTCCACCAGCCACAGAGTCACGTAGATTGATTAGCGTGATTGGGGAGCGGTAATATATCATGAATTATGAATCATTACAAATTCATTATATCATAATATAATATTAAAATTTATTTTTGTTGTGCAGGTTCGAGCAAGAAGAAGTGCCGAGGAGTATTTCTTCTACTATTCGACGATACATGCACGGGGCATGGCCTACGTGGTCTCACGTGCCTAGCGAGCACGTCGACATGTTATGGCGCGAGTTTGAGGCACGTATTATTATTATTTTTTACATGCATGATGATATATTAATATTGGTACTGATATTATTATTTTGCAGGCTCGCTATACATGGGCCGAGGACCAGAGGCCCTTCATTTACGCTGCCTGGGAGGCTATTTCCCGGGCAAGGTACAACGGGCAGCTGGGGCAGGCTCGGTCCCAAGCGATGGCCCGAGCTGGGACCACTAACATCGCGGAGACTCGGGGATACGGCCCCAGTTGGATTACTCCGGATATATGGGACCAGCTCGTTGGGATATGGTCGACGGATCGATGGCAGGAGGTTTCTCGGAATGCGGCTAGAAATCCCATGTCGGGAGGAGCAGCGCGTCACACCGGCGGCTCTGTTGCATTTGCAGTGCACGCAAACCGTATGGTAAATATATCTTTTAATTATATATTTTATTTGTTATTATGTGTACTAATTAATGTATTTGTTTTGTAAATGTAGACGACGGTGTCGGATGACGGGAGTGTCCAGCGATCCTCCCCGATGGCGGTGTTTGAGTGGACTCACCGTCGAGCACATGGGATGGGGGAGTACATCCACAACCGCGCTGCATACATTATGGTAATTATATATTTGTTTAAATTATTCATTATATATTTATAATTTAAGTTTTATGATAAATATTAAACAAAAAATCAAACTCGAGTAGGAGACCTACAGCCAGACGGTGGTGCAGCGCGGGGGTACCCCCGAGGACTTTGACGCAGCATCGTGGGTCGAGGCCGCAGGTGGCTGGGACCATGGCCGCGTATATGGCTTCGCAGATAGTGGTCATGCGCGAGCCGTACTAGGGCCACTTGGGGCACCGACCCCTCCGGTCGCTGGTGAGCGGCCGTCCACCTCTAGATCCAGTTATGATCATAGTAACAGAATAAGGACTCTAGAGGAGACGGTCGCGCGTCAGACTGAGATGATGGAGCGCCAGAGTCAGATGATGGCAGATATACAATCTATGCTACGCAACATGTCAGGTCATCCCGAAGCAGGCATCTCTTCGGCATCATCTAATCCGTCGTCCTCGAGTCAGTCTATGCCGGTGTACACTCAAGCGCTCCAGACCCCGCCATATAATCCAGACCATCCTCCATCTTGATCGTGAGATTTTTTGTTTGGATATTGAACTTGTTTAACTTATTTTGTTTGAATATTGATACTTCAATTTTGCATTTGAATTGTTTTTATACTATCGTGGATAATTATCAATATAAGTATAATTGTTTTGATGTATATATGTTGGTGTGTTTGTGATGTGTGAATGAATGTGTATGAGGTGTTTGTGATGTGTGAATGAATGTGTGTACGGGTATCCGTGGGAAAGCCGTTGCTAAAAGTGTATCGAAAGTCGTTGTTGATGACCTACAGCAACGGCTTAGCGACGGCGTTTTACTAACGGCGTTGCTACGGACTCAGCGGCCGTTGCTATTAATGTTATCAGCAACGGCTCCGGGTCTGCGGCAAACCCGTTGCTGATAATAGTTTTAGCGACGGCCCGAGCGGCTGTTGCTGATAATGTTTTGAGCGACGGCCCGAGCGGCCGTTGCTGATCCGTTGCGAAGTCATCAGCAACGCGACTTTCTGTCACGGCTCTATTGCAACGGCTCAGCCGTTGCTGATGCTCTTCAGCAACGGCATCAGCCGTTGCTGATGACCATTTTTCTAGTAGTGTAATGACGGCGTCGATATAAATCCACCCAAATTAACGTAAATTACTGTAGTGTGCTCAATTTTAATATTTGTAAATATTATAATTATTTATAAATAAATTTAAAAATATATTGTGATTTTTTATATTTTTTAAAGAAATATGATAATTTTGGTCCCTATAGTTTACTTGAATTTTGGTTTTGGTCCTTATAGTTTACAAAATTTTGATTTTAGTCCCCATAATTTATAAAGTTGGTCCCTGCAGGTCTATGTCAGCAATGTCCAGTCAACATCTGTTATCCACGTCAGCTCCATTTAGGCCTCATGTGACGATAAAGATCAAATCCTAAACGAAAATAAAGTGTGGGGACTAAAACTAAAATTTTGAAATTATATGGACTAAAATTAAAATTCGAGCAAACTGTGGAAACCAAAAGTATGATTTTCCTTAAATTTAAGATGATAAACTTTTTAAAATTCTTTTTTTATTATTGTTATTATTTATTTAATGAATTATAATTAAACTGTATGATCATACTGGGTAGTCGACCGTTTACTCCATTTGTATGATGTCCTGTATGATATTTAAAATATTACGCATAAACTAGAAATATCCTAGGCCAAAAGTACTATTGTTTGTGTATGTAGAAAAACATAAAAAAAAAGGATTGTTGTTAATTTGGTATTATTTGTATAACAAACCGTTTCGATTTCGATTTTAGTTCAAACTAAATCTATTAAAATAAAAAATTAAAGATGAATATATTAAAATAAAAAAATATATTAAAGCTTATATTTAACAATTAATCCTTTCAATCCAAACACTAATTCAACATACAGAGTATTGGCCTAAGATTTTTTATCTTGATCTTAATCTCGGTTTTGATGATAACAAACATAGAACTAATATTTCATTGAGAAATATTTTTAGGTTTCATATCGATTAGCGCTCGATGTCTTCGATCGAAAATATAGAAGAAATAAAAAAATAAGAAGGACATTGATCGTTGCGTTCGGGTTCGCCGTGGAAATCTCTCGAAGATCGACGTGTGCACCAAAGACTTCTTGGACGAGTCTAAAGAACATATGGAAACCTCTTCAAGTTGACGCACGTTAAAAGTCGAAACCCGAAAACGAAGCACGCAAGAAGAAGACTGAAAAAATCAAGTTCAGCCTAGGTTTGATCGATCAGTCAGTCGACCGAATGATGTTAAAAATTGGCAGTAGCCAATTCGGTCGATCGGTCGGTCGACCGAACAACGCCAAAAATTGGCAGTGGCTACTTCGGTCAACCGGGCGGTCGACCGACCGAGGCCAAAATCTAGCAGTGCGTGCGTCGGTCGATCGATCGGTCGACCGGATTGCGGATCACTGAACTCGTGACTCATTCGGTTGACTCATCAGTCGACCGAACAACGCGATTAAAGCAGCGATCGCGAGCGGTCGATTGGTCGATCGACCGACGATCGATCGACAAGCGATCGAACGGCGAAAACGGCTAGTTTTCCGCCCGTTGAGCCAGCTGTTTCATTTCATTTCTTCTTGGCTCTATAAATACTCAAGCCTAAGCCTTCCTAAGACATTTTTGATCACTCCGAAACTTCATTGACCCATCCTTGATCAATTTCAAAGCTTTCATTGAGCCAATTCTTAGAAAAACCCTAGCTTTGATATCTCATCCCTTTGATTGAGCCTTACCTTCATTGTTTCATCATCAAAGGCATCAAGAGGAAGCTAAAAATCTTGTTGTGGAGCTAAGTACTTCATTGGTTGATTTATTGCTATATTTATTGGTGTATTTTATTGTTTATTTCATTGTAACTAAACTTGTGTAAACCTAGGTTACTAGGTTTGATTGAGTTGGTGGTTGCATTGGTGTTCAGGCTTAAACTCACCGTTGTAAACGTAGTTTACTAGGATTAGTTGAGTTGTCCCTTAGGTTGAGGTGGAAGAGTGCTATCGGTAAGAAGGCAGAGACTTTCGGGTGTATAAGTGCCTTAGGTTGAGAGCGACACTCTTCGGGTCAAAGTCTTCGTTGTAAGGGAAACAACATTAATCTAGTAAATCTATGTTTGGAAATCTTAAGCGGGGTGCTTAGGAAGTAGAGTAAGCATTGGGGCCGAATCACTATAAATCACCGTGTTTGCATTGCTTCTTCTTCTGTTTGCTTAATTAGCATATTCACTTTGCTTCCGCTTGTTATTGAATTTGTTAAATTGCCTAAGTAACTAAGTAAACGATTAAAACCGAAATTAGACAAATTGATTAGTAAACATACTATTCACCCTCCTCTAGTGTGGCCATTTCACCCAACACAGAGAAGTGTGTAATAATTCTATAAAAGAAACCAAAATAATAAAGAGAAATCAGAAAATTACACCTCTTTCATACCTCTCTTATAAATCATTAGATATAAGTATCGAAGTTTAATATCATATAGAGAGTATATTGAATATTGTATTGACTAACAAAACTTGGTCGGTATTACAATATGACTTAGTTCTCCACTAGACTAGGTATCATATTTCGTTGATTAAAATATGTGTACTAACATTAAGCAATTTATCTCGAGGCAATCATAATTATTTATAAGGCTCTCGTTTTTTCAAGATAAGTGAGATCAAAATACGACAATTCAAGTAGAGTACATTTATTTTACTAACATTATAGCAATTTATCTCAAGGTCATCATCATTATATATTTATGAGGCTCTTGTTCTTTTGAAGATAAGTGAAATCAAAATGCCACATAATTCATGTAGAGTACATTTATTTTTTAAAATATGACTGAGATCAAAATGTATTACACTTATGTATAATACATGAGAACATACTCGTTGTTTTTTACATTTTTTTTAACAAAGATAAAAAATCACAATAGGTGACCATACTAGGGATCAAACTCTAGATCTCTAGACAACATACAACATATTGCCAATTGGCTACTCGTTGTTTTTTACATAAATACATAAGTTTTGGAGAGTTAATTAGGTGCAATAATTTTTCAAGAAGCAAAGAAGATGCCTGACAATTTCGTTGACATGGTGGCCCCTGAAGCCACCATCGAATAATCCATGGTTCCAAAACTTCAAGAGTCGGACACTCCAGACGTCGCTGAAGAAGTTACCCCTCAAGAGGACAAAAATTCAATTTTGATTGTTGTGGAAGATGTTGAAGCACGGGATAAGGACCAAGTCGTCGACGCTGCTGATGATGCGTTCAAATCCCTATATCATACCAACGACCTCAAGAAAGAAGAAAATAACAACGAAAATGATTCATTCATGGTCTTGTGGATGGAGGAAGCCACTTGCACCTTCCCAAAGGCCAATCTCAGAGAATGCTCAACCTTGTGATTCAATGGAGCAAGGTGACAGCAACAACAGTCCACGTAGAAGAAGTTCCAGAGGTTTAGACCACTACCCTAATTCTTCGGGTGTTCGATTTAGGATTGCAGAAGAGAAGGTAAATGAATGTATCAAAGGGGGTTCTTCACACATATGACTACAAACGTTAATATATCATATCCGAACCCAAAATCATTTGATCCAACCCTCGATACATCCTGAAGCTGACCTAATTGTGTAAAAGTAGAGGACTAATAGCCATATATCGGTTGCAAATTTGCAATAAAAGAAAACATTAATTTCTTCAATCATTTTTGGATGGAAAGGTGGTGCTAAATTATAAATAAATAAAAAGAAAGTTACGACTTCTTTTGTACTGCTTATCTAATTTGAAGAATCATATAATGTTAATTAAGAAAGAAACAAAAACACAACATGCCATCCAAGTTTGCATAACAGGCTCGGGTTCTACGACAACAATTTAGTAGAAATACCACTAAATATCTTGAATTTAAACTTTGTAATTTTGTATACTCAAAGAAGGTTATAATCACATATTAGTACGATTAATACTCCAATTTTTGTAAACAGCTTTAGAAGACGATTGTGGTAAGAAACAAATACTTCCAAGAAAGTTGCATATTTATTTATATTTTTTTTAAAAATAAAATCGGACCAAGTTGGAGTGAAATTGCTACTAGGCTCTGTAATTTAATGCATATGAAATTGGTAGGTCAATTATTCCATCAAATGTGCAGTAACATTCTTGCTTGACTTATTATTCAATCATTTATATTTACTTTTTATATTATTTTTTTGTAATTTGTAAATTAAAAAATAAGAATTAAAAATTCGGACCAACGATATGTTCTAACCAAGTAGAAATCTAAACTGATATAGTTGCTGCCAACATGGTAGAATATTTTTTTTTCCAAATTAGGTCTTTATAATATAATTATTACAAAGAGTGAGTCCATTGGTATAATATTTTTTAAATGTAGCTAAAACACCACCATATATATGTTGTCAAAGGAAATCTTCGTTAACATGTGAATCCTGCAATTATTCCAAGCTCCCAGAGCAATCAAATAAGATTAAAAATGGAGAGACACAAACAGTATTTGCACAATCAGCAGAAGATTAATTTGAAAAATCTTAAGCAAAATTGGACCAATTTATTTAAAGAAAAAAAAATCAAATTGAACCAAAAAATTCTTAAAGTTTGAACCCAAAAATTAATCAATGGACAGGCCAAAGTCTTGCAATTCACACACCAAAATGCGCCATTACTATCTCCAATTTATATCAATGAATCAAATTCCTCACTACATCCGGAATCATGCATCAAGCATATGCTAAACCTTAATAAAACATAATAATCATTCATTCAAGACCTTAATCAGGTCTTTCTACAAATAAATAATGGCTACTTCAAACAAATTACTAATACAAGTCGGAACAGATTCATAAAACACTAATGGATAAAGCAGCAGTTGCCTGCAAATCGCAACACCAACACCCTTTAGATTAATCGACAACCAAAAACACTAAATTTAATGGGTCGTGGTCTTTGTAGAGTAGTAATTGTAAATTTTTACATACTCTTTTGGACCTTTTTGCTGGTGCGCAATTCACTGTATCCCTCAAGCACCAGTTAGCTTCTAAATCCTCAAGGACCAGAGAAACCAGATAATCCAGAAGTATGGGGGTGAGAAAAGCAATCTTGAACATCCACATCATGACCCATAATATAATCATTAGATCAAGTAGGTTGATATACTACATGGAAATATGTTAACTGGAAGAAACTTGGGTGGGATGCGATACAAGAAACAATCACACCCTCTTGTTCAAAGCAGCGGTTTCTTCAAGGCACTTCCATATCGCTTCCCGTTTTGATATGGTTTCCTTTTCTTTGACTTCGTCTTCCTCATATTTCTTCAAGCACTCTGCAACCAGATCGGGATCATGGTCAGAGAAAATCTTGCGCACGTTGAGTGTAAGGCTCTGCACAGCTTGATTCCAGTGGCTCCTTGAGTTCCTCTCCAATGCAGGAAAGATGATCGGCAATATAACCTTGCTATTTTGTTTGATCAAGTTTTCAATGTGATCATTGTTCCAAAGGAATAATGCTCTTTCTGCCACCTGCATAACGAGTAGCAAAAGATTCAAGACTGACCAAATTTGATAACCATGGACTAAAAACAGATAAGCATACACCCAAATTCTTTAACCTAGCTGAAAGGTATGGCATGTGGCATGTTATAGCTTGCTTAACAACAATAGAAAACAAAATTCATACTATACCTAAATAATTCAATCAACAATTTAATACTCCCTAGCAGCATTCAGTTAATTATGCAAATAGCTTGGTTCAAGACAACATTGTCCTAATTAAAAAATTCCATCATTATTGTATACAGCAGCATTGACTGATTATGTCTAACTCTAACCACCGGTTGATTAGCCCATTTAGAAGCTATTAAGATAAATCGTTTTTCCTTTGTTCTTTTATTTTATCTGGATGTCTTTATAGGTATTTATTTTCAACAAACAACAGTGCTGCATTGTTTAGCATCAAGCACTCATCGTTGACACTTCAATTAGTCTCACATTGGAAATGGGAGGACTTATTATGGCACATGAGTAGTAATTGCTCAAGGAGGATATCATCCCAACATTGATATAACCTCCTTTTTTTTCTTTCACTGTGTAGCTCACCATCTAATTCACTCCTATCATTACTAATTTCTTTAGAGCTTATAGTTATTTAATTTCTGTATTGTTGGAGCAAAGAACTACCAGAAAAAGTCGCATATATTCACAAAAGTTTTATGAACCATGCTAATTGTGTTTTCACCATTGATTTAGTCATTAAGCAACCCACACTAATTGGAAAAAGCCTTTTGGCCTTAAGAGAAGTGGGGAGAAAAGAAGTGAACAAAAGAGAAAGACATTATTTCCCTTTTTTGGATAGGAGTGTAAGAGAAAGCATACAAGTGATATAAAGTTATGATTCCAATACTATCCTCATTGTCATTCTATTTAAGAAAATGAACAAATCATCCAAAGGATATTATAGGAATATATGAATATTATCTTCCCTTTTCTACGTTCTATTAGTTCTAATCAAACAACAGAAATATTTTTCCCTTCATTTCCCTTCTCTTGTATCCAAACAAGGACCCGTCCTTTTTTCTTCCTTCCTCTTTTCTTCTCTTCCCTTCTCTTTTCTCTTCATTTCTCTTTTCCTTCCACTTTTTCTATCCAAACTAGGCCTTTATGGATTTCTTTTCCAAAAATTTCATTTCATTGAAATGCAAATAAATATATTGCTTAAACTGTAAGGTCCTCTGATGGAAGATGATAAATCAAACACAATAAATTGTAAATCCTAACCATTTGTTGTCAGATCCATGGAACTTTTTGCACCCGTTGAGCTTATTTGAGAAAGCGAAAATAAAATCTATAATAAATATTTTGTTCATTTTTCGCTCTTCCTTTTTCCTCTCCTTAGATAATTGATAATCACCATTGAAACAACTTGTTTGACTGTGTATTATGTGCATGGCCACATTCCAACTAACAATGGACCATATAATGTGCATAATTAGTGACTGTGGACATCATTCTATGATCAACACACTGACTTTCATAGTTTCATGTCAAAATGCATAACCAATAATTCTGTCTTCTAGAAGCTGAAAAATGGAACGAACAGGTCAATGAATGTTGATATTGAAGTTCAAATAGTTAGCTACTCTCGGAGAGCTCTTTCATTGGTATTAAACAAGCAACGAATGTTGATATTGAAAGTAGCCAACCTCTACTAGCTTTAGATGGTTAAGATATCTATGCATCTTGACTATGATTAAGGGTTTAATCCCTACTCGCCCTTATACGCAGGAATTGCAATGCAATGGATTTAATATAATTTTTTTTAAAAATGCAGTGGAAGTAATAGGACACGACTACATATACTATCCGGGTTACAAATTGGAGTATAATGCATCAGGAGATAGGTTTACACAAAGCCAACTGAACAATATATGCAAGATGAGATCCTGATTGCAATAACCAATATTCCATCAAACAATTCTCCAAATTTTATAACCCATTCAACCTCAGTTTGCCAAAGGTAAATGCAATAACAGCAACCAAAATGTCCAAAATATTCATAATTATTCCAATATAAATGTCTTCTCAAGCATTGGTTTTCCCTTCAAGTTTTTTTTACCAAGAGAATAGTTCAAATCAAAGATATGATTTGCTATAGCATCACAAAACAAAAAAAAACTTCTGAGGGATGTTTTTATATTGACCCCTGTCATTTTGATGTATCTACTGACTAATCCTTGCTTAATTGCTATTTACTTTCTCATACCATTGTTTTTATATAGGTAGTTGCAACTGGAAAGTTATGTTAATTATTTTGATATATGTCCAATGATCCAATATAACCCCCTAAAGGCTAACTAGAAATGTGAAATGAAATGCACTCCTTAATTAAGAGTATATTTAGCTATTATAAACACTTCCATTTCATTCTTAGTTAATTACCTTTAATTTCTCATTAAAGGGTCTTTGTTTGTTTAATTTATTTCTTTTATTTCATAGACGAAAAGTTAGAGGACAATCACTTCAATATATAGCAATGTGTAAAAAAAAATGAAAAAGAAGACATCAAATCCCTTGCAAATATGTATTCATTTGATGTCTCATTACCTCAAGGATATTGATAGAAATTTCAACCTAAGTGGACCCAATATATCTTGATTGTGTCTGGATTTGACCAACACTAATGAGGCATTTGTATGAGGATGGAGACACTTTTCGATAAATGAGTCAAGTCAGATCAAGTCAGGAGGTATATTGGTAACCATAACACCATCTCCAAACTTGCCTCGCCTTGTGAAAAACACTACCAATTTCATATAAATAAGGGTTATTACCCTTACACTATTATTAGACATAATAAAATCAAGGTGCCATATATTACCAAATAAGGTCATGGAAAATTATCATCAATCTTTTGCAGGACTAGGCCTGGAATTGTATTTAACTGTACGTAGTGGTTACACAATAATAAAGTATCACTTGCGCTTGTGCATTTGAAAACTGAATGTGTTTTACATGAATGCTTGTAAACTTACGTGCAAAAGCACATAAAATTATAAATATCTCTCTATGTCAACATGTAAGTCTATATTTTAGGTAAAAAAGAAACAACAATCATGCACAGATGTGAACCATAGTTTAATAGATATGTCCTATCAACAAATTAACTTATAAGCCCAAGAGTGCAGATATCATGACTTCTGAGCCCTCAGAGTTATGACAGTTTAAATTGGAAACTTATTCAACACCAAAGTCTTCAGAGTTCTCATGAGAATCAACCTAGGTGTCTCTGACTTTTTTTTGACAAAGAAATGTTGCATGTTTATATGGTATATAAAGAATAAATTGTAAACCAAATTATAAAAGGGCGATTCTTCTACTATAGGTGTTTGAATAGTGTTAAGAGCATGCTCCCTAAAACAAAGAGATTATATGCACGATCTGAAGCATAATGTTCAAATACATTGTCAAATTCACCCTCTTCAACCCTATTTCAATTAGGTTAACAAGGAAAAATAAATAAAAATAGGGTTCCATTGACTATGATGGATTTTAATCATAAAAAAATTAAAAGAAAGTAGGACCTAAGATACAACCATCTTCTTTTCTATTTTTGAGGACCGTACTCTGAAATGATTCATGCTACTATCATCAAGATAGTAAGATACAATCTATATCCATAACTATGTAGAAAAAATTGCAGTCTAAAAGCATATAAGTATTTGTTACCATGGTTCCCTTTATCTTCGTTTGCCCATAGAAAAAATATGATAAGAGCCATATTTAAAAGCAGCTTCAGCAGTTCAAATTAATTCTAGCATCCACCTAAGGCATCCTTAAGTTAGAAATATTCTACAATACAAAATACCATTATGACGACAACATAGAAAGGTGTACAAGGTTTCAACTTTCATGTCAATATGGTACTTGCATGCAAATCATACACGAAACAATTATAAGGGAAAATGACTTGCTAAATATGTTATGGAGAAGGCATAGCAAGAACCAGAACAAAGCACAAGGTACATAAACTAGTGCATATCTAGCAACAGACTAAAAGGAGAGGATTTGTACCTGAAAGTGAGAACTGTTCAAGCAGCGAGCAATTTGACGGAACAGTGGAACCATACAACGTTGAAAATCTGCTGGCTGAGTCGCTTCTAGGACCTCTTCTAGCTCCCCCAAAAACATTACTTCCTTCGTACTATTTGTAACAGGCCAGTATTTCAACAAGCCCCTTATAACAGTATCTGCAAGTTTGCAGTCCTTTTCAATAAACTGAGTTATGCAATATGATAACTGTTGATGGTACATAGCTATGCACCGTGGCTTGTGAAGTGGGATCAGTGCACGTATGAGGAACAATTTATGCTCTTCCTTCAATGGCAATGCAAATCCACTGATGATACTGCCCAAAATCTCCAATAGCTCTGCAATCCCATTGTGTTTTTCTGTCTCAAAGATAAATCGAAAAAAGATGTTGTTAATAGCCTTCCTGATGTATGGGCGGTGCACCATAAATTTACCATATATACGATGGAGTATTGTTTTTAGATACTCCCTCTCTCTTGGGTCTTCAGAATCAAATAGATCAAGCAACTTAAGAACAAAGGAATGATCAATATATCTTTTAGCCAACTTAGCATCAGTCTCTGGAGATGCAATAAACCGTAGAAAGAATTCATAGACAATCTGCAAGTGTGGCCATGCAGGGTCCATTACAGGTTCCTCTTCTTCTGCATCAACTTTTTCCAAGATCATATTTTCTCGAGGTGGAGAATGTAACGTCCTAAACAAATTAATGGAAACCATTTTGGTGATCTCTTGCATCACATTCTCTGGGAACTTTCCAGTAGCAGAAGTCACATAGTCAACAAGCTCTAACAATGTCTGTCGTTTTATGTCTTTCTCTTTCAGATTCTTTGTTGGATCAGTGAAGTCAAAAACAACACAGCATAAGTCCAACTTTCGCAGGAATAAGCTCTGCTTCTCAGAACTAGGGACATCCTTAAAGTTCGGTAATGCTTCAAACACTGGTACCACATAGTTTCCATTTGGATTTGAATTAACAGCTGAAGCATACTTGCTAACATGATTTGACCCAGGAGGGACCTGACTATTCGGATTTGTGATCTTACTGGCTTGCGAATCACCGCTCCGTGGACTGCTTGAAGAAGATGCTGACGCAGGAGTAGGCCCACCAACTGAATCCCGACTATCTGATGACTTTGATGGCTTTCGGGGGAGACGGTTTAGTATCTGCTTAATCATGCTTGAATGCAAGCAATTGAGTTGGATAATGATACAGATGACTTAAGAAGGGTATGCGTTCCAGGAGCAAATAGTTTATATATATGCAATATTTTGGCAGGCAGCTACAACTTTCAGCCTCGTACTTCTTTTCGCATGCCCATGAGGTAACGAGCTATAATTTATAACTTCCTAGAAAAGTTCCATGTTCAGGAGAAAGAGGGCCTTTTTTCACCTAAAGACAAATTTTTCCCAAGAAATCCGCAATTAAGTAAGAAATTTCGCATTCAAACAGTCATTATAAAGAACAGATCAAACCAAAAACGTGAAAATTCTACCATTCCAGGGTGCCACTTTTCTAAGAAGTCCCGTGTTTCCTGCAATCAAGCAAGACCGCCTCATCGCCATAACCAACCACGAGGACGATTCGACAAAGAGAGCTAACCTGCAGCCTGCCCCTAAATTGATGAGCCCCGAGCCGATTCAGACCGCAACGATCGGGGAAGCGATCTGTAGCGATCAGAATGGCGCTTTTGAGCGAATATTGAAGAGACGAAGAGGTCAAGCTCCAAGAATGATTAAAAGGAACACCTTTTTCCAATCGAAGGCGACAGCCCCAATTACAAAGAGGAGAAGGGGGAAAATAAAAAGAAAAGGTACCTCTTTTCAAATAAGAGCGGCGTTCGGAACTCCTCCTCTCGATTGACCGCTGCCGCTTTGCTTCAGCTGCAAGAAGAAGGAGAGGAAGAAAAGGAAGAGCGGAAGGAAAAGATGACGGTGATGATGGTGATGATGAACGAACACACAGAGAGACCGCAAACAAAAGAAAGAAAAAGGAAGACCTCTCTCTCTCTCTCTCTCTCTTTCTCTCTCTTCTAAATCAATGTGTTTTTTTATTGAGAGAGGAAAGAAAACCCCAAATTTTGGGTCATGGAACAAAAGGGGTCCACTAGCCAACTCATCTTCCTTTGCCCTCATTGGGTGTTTCAATTCAAGAGTATCTTGTGAAAAAAAAGATAGATAATTCATATAAAAAAATATTAAGCATAATTTATTATCTAAGATAGGCAGGGCTAAAAGATTTCTAGCCAAAATTACATCAAATCACTCTTACAACAAATTGAATTATATTTTTCATGTAGATGACAAATTCCAAAATCTAATAATATGGACTTCAATTGCCGAGGGGGAAGAGTATTTTTCTTTTTCAAACAAAGGGCTAAAGTCCAAAAATATTATTAACTAAGTAATGAGATCACAGTGATCCTAAATAAGATTACAAAATAAGTCAAGAGATGGATCAAGGA
Organism: Canna indica; assembly: GCA_034359265.1. Classification (NCBI taxonomy): domain Eukaryota; kingdom Viridiplantae; phylum Streptophyta; class Magnoliopsida; order Zingiberales; family Cannaceae; genus Canna; species Canna indica. The sequence continues at coordinate 6,034,032 of CP136897.1, forward strand.
GATGTCCAAGAAATAATTTTTTGGGTCGCTCACGCCCTCGTTGTTATCCAACGGACAATTTTGTTTGCATGTCTATATACAAAATTAATCTGATAGTTCATATTATTACATAAAATTACATTGATATCATCCATAATGCTCCAAGGAATAAGATACGTCATGGTGAAAATGTCGGCCAACGGTTTACAATCTATCTCAAAAACGATAAAATTAATTTGATGAGAAATTGCCCACTCCAAAGCATTTTTTAGAGAAAGTGCCTCAACTTTTTAAAACAAAAACAGAAGTGATATGATGACCATGAAGAGCAAGACAAACGCCAGAAGAATCCCTTACAATAAAGTCAGTAGCAACAGATAAATTAGTAGTAGCACCATCACAGTTAAACTTCAAAGAAAACCAAGGGGCCGAATCCAATGTTTATCCATAGAAATTGTATTATGATTAAGAGAATTGTCTCCAGGTTTGGAAATACAAAGGCCACATTGAGTAACAAAAGCATTTACGTGCAGTGTTGTCAAACTCGCGAGTTAACTCGTAAACTCAGACGAGTTTACGATCCAAGGTATCAAAATCGAGTTGACTCGCACCCAAACTCGTTTCTGGGTAAACTCGAGTGAACTCGGGGTAAACTCGTATAAACTCGATCAAACTCGTCGGTAAACTCGGGTGAACTCGGTTTGATGATAATTATTATGGATTGAACTTGTACTTTTATATTTTATCTTTGAGTCATTGTGTGTGATTTATTATGGACTTAGAATGCTTCATTATGTATGTATTAGACTTGTACTCTTATATTTTATCTTTATGTGTGTTTTATTAGGGAGTTGAACTGTGCCTTAATTATGATTTTTAGATTATATTAGATTATATTAGATTATATTAGAATATAATATTTTTGTAGTTTAATATTTTTTTAATATCAGGTAAACTCTTACGAGTCGAGTTTACGGAGGCTCCACGAATTTACTTAAACTCTCAAGTTTAACAATCTTGTTTACGTGATTCACGAGACTAGCTATTGGAAGCTGCCTACCCAAGTGGAGCAACTCATTTCTAACGTGTCAAGTAAACCAAAAAGAAACAACTATGATATATAGTACATCTAATAAACCCATTTGGATTACTATTAGAGGTATCAATCAATGAATCTGTTAACCAATCATCCATACACTACTAGAAAAATGGGCATTAGCAACGGCTGATGCCGTTGCTGAGCCGTTGCTGATGCGCCGTTGCAATAGCGCTGTGACAGAAAGTCGCGTTGCTGATAACTTAGCAACGGTTCAGCAACGGCCGCTCGGGCCGTCGCTCAAAACATTATCAGCAACGGCCGCTCGGGCCGTTGCTAAAACTATTATCAGCAACGGTTTTGCCACAGACCCGGAGCCGTTGCTGATAACATTAATAGCAACGGCCAATGAGTCCGTAGCAACGCCGTTAGTAAAACCCCGTCGCTAAGCTGTTGCTGTAGGTCATCAGCAACGGCTTTCGATACACTTTTAGCAACGGCGTTCCCACAAACGGCCGTGGGAACGCCGTTGCTGATGATGCCAACTGGGAAACAGGAAAATTTTATATTTCCAATTTCCCCAATTTCCATTGATACATCGATACATTATCTGATACATAACTCACACACCCATATCCTCATACACACATTCATTCACACATCACAAACACACCAAGATATACATCAAAACAATTATATTTCTATTGATAATTATCCACGATAGTATAAAAACAATTCAAATGAAAAATTGAAGTATCAATATCCAAACAAAATAAGTTAAACAAGTTCAATATCTCAGTAACAAAGTCAATATAAAAAAAATCTCACGATGACGATGGAGGATGGCCTGGATCATATGGCAGGGTCTGGAGTGCTTGAGTGTACACCGGCGTGGACTGACTCGAAGACGATGGATTAGATGATGCCGAAGAGATGCCTGCTTCGGGATGACCTGACATGTTACGTAGCATAGCTTGTATATCCGCCATCATCTGACTCTGGCGCGCCATTATCTCAGTCTGACGCGCGACCGTGTCCTCTAGAGTCCTTATTCTGGTACTATGATCATAACTGGATCTAGAGGTGGACGGCCGCTCACCAGCGACCGGAGGGATCGGTGCCCCAAGTGGCCCTAGTACGGCTCGCGCATGACCACTATCTGCGAAGCCATATACGCGGCCATAGTCCCAGCCACCTGCGGCCTCGACCCACGATGCTGCGTCAAAGTCCTCGAGGGTACCCCCGCGCTGCACCACCGTCTGGCTGTAGGTCTCCTACTCGAGTTTGATTTTTTGTTTAATATTTATCATAAAACTTAAATTATAAATATATAATGAATAATTTAAACAAATATATAATTACCATAATGTATGCAACGTGGTTGTCGATGTACTCCCCCGTCCCATGTGCTCGACGGTGAGTCCGCTCAAACACCGCCATCGGGGAGGGTCGCTGGACAGTCCCGTCATCCGACACCGTCGTCTACATTTACAAAACAAATACATTAATTAGTACACATAGTAACAAATAAAATATATAATTAAAAGATATACTTACCATACGGTTTACGTGCACTGCAAATGCAACAGAGCCGCCGGTGTGACGCGCTGCTCCCCCCGACATGCGATTTCTAGCCGCATTCCGAGAAACCTCCTGCCATCGATCCGTCGACCATATCTCCACGAGCTGGTCCCATATATCCGGAGTAATCCAACCGGGGCCGTATCCCCGAGTCTCCGCGATGTTAGTGGTCCCAGCTCGGGCCATCGCTTGGGACCGAGCCTGCCCCAGCTGCCCGTTGTACCTTGCCCGGGAAATAGCCTCCCAGGCAGCGTAAATGAAGGGCCTGTGGTCCTCGGCCCATGTATAGCGAGCCTGCAAAATAATAATATCAGTACCAATATTAATATATCATCATGCATGTAAAAAATAATAATAATACGTGCCTCAAACTCGCGCCATAACATGTCGACGTGCTCGCTAGGCACGTGATACCACGTAGGCCATACCCCGTGCATGTATCGTCGAATAGTAGAAGAAATGCTCCTCGGCACTTCTTCTTGCTCGAACCTGCACAACAAAAATAAATTTTAATATTATATTATGATATAATGAATTTGTAATGATTCATAATTCATTATATATTACCGCTCCCCAATCACGCTAATCAATCTACGTGACTCTGTGGCTGGTGGAGGCTGCCACCTGTTCGGCCCGCGTGGCCGCCTACGTCTGGATGTACTAGCCTCGGCAGTATCATCCTCATGAGGATCAGCTACAGGAGGATCAGCAGCATGAGTAAGTGCTGGAGTCTCACCGATCGGAGACTCCGAAACTCTCCTGCGTCGATAACCACGACCAGACATATTTGTCGAATAGACATATAATCAGATTATTGTATAAATAGTAGAGATATATTTAATAAAATATATATTTTACAATTATTCTTCATCATCTGAATAATAGTCTTCGAATTCTTCTTCTTCTTCCTCTTCTTCCTCTTCTTCATCTTCTTCATCTCCAGCTTCCTCAATTTCATGATCGTCATCATCAGCATATTCAACTTCTAATTGAATTGACGTTGTGTCTGCATCCTCGAGTATTGGAATAATACGATCCACAGCAGGAAGATCATCTTCTTGATAGAAACCAGGAGGATCACTTTCTCCTACTATCGGATCAATTTTTCCTCTACCTTTTGTCTTACAGACTACACGCCAATCTACTTTATCTTTATTATGAGCCGGATACTTCGCGTAATATACTTGTTCGGCTTGTGATGCCAATATAAAAGGCTCATTTGCTGCCAATTTCGATTTGTAATTAACCTCAACAAGTTTGTATTTTGGATGAACTTTCATGCCCCTTTCTGTTGTATCGAACCAATGACATCTAAATAGGATCACTGATTTCAAGCCGAAGTAGTGCAACTCTATCACTTCTTCCACCAGTCCATAAAAATCCATATCACATTCAACATAGGTTGTCCCTTTCACGCAGACCCCAGCATTCATTGTCTTCTTTGCAAATGAATATTCAACCGTGTGAAATTTATACCCGTTAACAAAATATCCGCTATAGCACGACACAAGTCGCGACGGTCCACTAACAAACTCAAATATTCTTTCATCTATTTTAGCTCTGTGATCTTTGCTGTAAGTCTGAATCCAAGTAGGGAAATCACGATTCCGTAATCTCTCCAATTCTTGATCGTTGCGAATAGAGTATTTTTGCACCATCTCAATGCCAAATATTTCAATGAATTGTTCAATCTCTGAACAATTGAGTAATACATACAAGTGTGCCAAATGATACTCTTCATCGCTTAAGTGTCGAGATGGACGAGAACCAAAAGCACGACCAGAGTGACAAAATATATTTAAACGTCCATCTGAATGTCGAACACCCCCGTCGTCGTTACGTGGAAGACGATCAAATCTTGTCTGTACTGTCGATTCAAAGTAAAATGAGCAGAATGTTGAAATTTCTTGGATGATATACGATTCAGATATTGATCCTTCAACAGCTGCGGTGTTCTTTACTTTTTTCTTCAGACGATTCATGTATCTTTCAAATAAGTACATCCAACGATATTGAACGAGGTCACCAACTCGTGCCTCGTATGCCAAGTGTATCGGTAGATGCTCCATCGAGTCAAAAAATGCAGGAGGGAAAAACTGCTCCAGCTTGCATATGATTTCAACAATATTATTTTCAAGTGTTGACATATCTTCGACTCGAAGGACATTTGCACAGATGCTTCTAAAAAATATACTTAATTCAGTCAACGGACCCCAAATATTATCAGGTAGAAGATCTCGAAATGCGATCGGAAGTAATCTCTGCATGAATACATGACAATCATGGCTCTTCATCCCTGATATTTTGCAATCATCGACGTTCACACATCTAGATAAGTTTGAAGCATATCCATCGGGTAATCTGAGTTCTTTTACCCATTGACAAACATCTTTGATCTGTTGTTTATTTAACACATATAGGGCCTTCGGTTTCAGATATCGTCCGTTGACCTCTTGTAACTCCAACTCTGGTCTTTTACAAAGTATTTTCAGATCATGTCGGGCTTTGACATTATCTTTAGTTTTTCCAGAAATATCCATCACAGTGTTGAAAATATTATCAAACACATTTTTTTCAATGTGCATGACATCTAAATTATGTCGAATCAATAATGAACTCCAATAGGGCAATTCCCAAAAGATACTTTTTTTCACCCAGTTGTGTGTTTGGCCAAAACCTGACACTCTTTCATTGCGACCAAATACTATATCTGGAAGTGCTGAAACACGTGCTAACATTTGTTCACCAGACAACATCGGTGGTGGCCCATCTCTTTCGACTCTGCCTTTAGTAAATTTATTACGATTCCTTTGATACTGGTGATTAACCGGTAGGAATCGACGATGACAATCAAAGAATGAGATTTTTCGTCCGTTCTGAAGACTGATTGATTTAGAGTGTTCCATACAATACGGGCAAGAGAGTCGGCCGTGAGTGCTCCAACCCGACAACATGTCGTACGCGGGGAAATCATTGATTGTCCACAAGACTGCGGCCTTTAAATTGAAGTTTTGCTTCCGATGACAATCATAAGTGACAGCTCCCTCAGTCCATAATGTTTTCAATTCATCTATCAAGGGTCTGAGAAATATGTCAATTTCTTTTCGCGGACCCTTAGGACCCGGAATAATCATCGAAAGATAAATAAATTCATCTTTCATGCACATTGACGGTGGCAAATTATAAACTGTCAGCAGCACTGGCCAAACTGAATAAGGAGTTGCAGAATGTCCAAACGGATTAAAACCATCTGTGCACAATCCCAATCTGATATTTCTAGTATCCATAGCAAATGAAGGATAACATGTATCCAAATGTTTCCATGCTTCACTGTCAGATGGATGAGTCATTACTGTATCATCACGACTTCTTGCATGCCAACTCATGTAGGGGGCTATCTTTTCCGACATGAATAATCTTTGAAGCCTCGGTGTTAGTGGAAAATACCGAAGCACCTTAAACGGGATATTTTTCTGTCGGACCGATTTCTTCTCCTTGTAACGAGGGTGTTGACATACAGGGCATTTATCCAACTGCACATTTTCTTTATAATATAAAATGCAGTTATTTTGGCACGCGTGTATTTTTTCGTACCCAAGCCCCAATTTTCTCATTAGCTTTTTAGTCTTATAAAAAGTAGGCTCAAACTTGTTATCAGTAGGCAGCATTCCATTAATCAATCCAGCAATCCGATCATACGCAACTCCGCTGATATTACAATCGGCCTTGATGTTTAAGAGCTGTGTCATTGCTGAAAACCTAGTGTATTTAGGACAATTCTCATACAAAGGTTCATCGGCAGCTTTCAACATCTCGTAAAATTCTACAGCTTCTTTATTCGGTAATTCAATCTCTACCGCAGTTTGTACTTCTGTGATATCAACCGCTGTAGTATCTGGTGGGACTGATGTCTGAAGATCTGGCCGATCAACATTATCATTCAGGTGGAATTGACCCCCAAGACTATCAAGTATCATAGTTCTATAGGGATTACATTAACTGGATGAAGAAGCACCAGCAGAGGAAGATTCACCATATGTCTGAACGACAGGATTGCTCGACGTCCCGACTTCGCGTGACTCCCCGTGACAAGTCCATAGAAAATATCTTGGTGCAAATCCTTTGGTATATAGATGCAGAGTGACAGTCTCCCGATCCAAATATCGTCCATTTGAACAAATGCGGCACGGACATCGGATTTGATCACCCATGCTAACGAAATTCCGATTCGAATAGGCGAAATTTAGGAAGTACGTTACGCCTAATCGAAACTCATTCGTTAAAGCTCCATGAGCAAGACGTCGGTACATCCAACTTCGATCAGCCGACATGATTCTGTCAATCAATGACAATTTCTTTGGTTAATGTCTTTAGGTGAGATTGTCCTATTCCATTCGGGATTTATGTTTTTCGTACTGCACTTACGTTTTTATTTTAACTGTTAACTAATTATTCTAAATTTCGACAGCATCTCCCTACAGTTCTCCGAATACGCATATCATCTGGGCGCGTATCGGAGAACAAGAGAGATGTTGCCGAATTTTAGAATAATTAGTTAACAGTTAAAATAAAAACGTAAGTGCAATACAAATAACTATATTCCCAAATTGTCCAATCAGGGACAATTCAAGAATTGTACATCGTATAAAAGATCATCTACTTCTTTTACACGAACATACAATTCCCGAACGGATCTAAGGTTTTGCTAAATCATATCCGATTCGTCGATGCGTACGTGAAACATATCAACTCGTCGGATGGATGATTATTTTCTAAATGTTTCGAGACAGTTCGAGTCCATATTGGATGATTTCGGCGCGCGTCCGAAGTGGACGATTCCGGCGCGAGTCCGAAGTGGACGATTCCGGCGCGAGTCCGAATTGGACGATTCCGGCGCGCGTCCGAAGTGGACGATTCCGGCGCGAGTCCGAATTGGATGATTCCGGCGCGCGTCCAAAGTGGACGATTCCGGCGCGAGTCCGAATTGGACGATTCTGGTGCGCGTCCGAAGTGGACGATTCCGACGTGCGTCCGAAGTGGATGATTCCGGCGCGCGTCCGAAGTGGACAAACCGGCGCGCGTCCGAAGTGGGCGATTCCGGCGCGCGTCCGAAATTAATCTAAACCCTAATAATTAATCTAACAAATTAAATAATTAATCTAAACAATTAATTAACAATTATCAAACAAAATAAAATATATATATAATTATAAATTCCGACGCCGGAGTCCACCCTCCGGCGCCGGCGTACAGTGGCCGGACACACTGTCCGGCCACTGTAGAAGGTCCGGCGGCGGCCATCGGCCACCCGCCGCCGGCCGAAACCCTAGAAATAGGGTTTCGGTCGGATTGATTCCCGCCGGCCGCAGGGAAGAGACGGTCGGCCGATCAACATACCTGAATAAGTCGGCAGCAGCGGGAGGAGGAAGAGGCGTCGTCGGCTTCGTCGGCGTCGGCAGCAGCGGCGGCGAGAGGCGTCGGCAGGAGCGGCGGCGGCAGCAGCAGCAGCGGGAGAAAGAAGGGCCGGGCGCGAGAGTGTGCCCTATATAAACTTATCAGCAACGGCTCACTCGCCCGTTAGAAAGCCGTTGCTAATAAGTTATCATCAGCAACGACTCACTTGTCCGTTAGCAAGCCGTTGCTGATAATTAAAATATCAGCAACGGCTCGCCTTTCCGTCAGAAAGCCGTTGCGGATAATTAAAATAATCCGCAACGGCTCGTGTGTCCGTTAGAACACCGTTGCAGATACAAATATCTGCAACGGCTCGAGCGGCCGTAAGAACGCCGTTGCAAATAGCAACGGCTTGAGCGGCCGTTGCTGATAGCCGTTGCTGAAGACCTAATTTCTAGTAGTGATAGAAGAAAAGTCCAGTCTAGTAATAGAATCCCAAAAAAGACAAAATTGATTTGAGAAAATACAGTTTAAGAAAAGATGATAAATCGATTCAAATATATTTCCACAAAAAATGTAGGTATTAGTAGAAGAAACACCGATACGATGCAAAAACTAACTTTAGTTGGCAACTTCTGATGAAAAAAATTCTACATAAAAGTTCTAATTTTTGGAGGAACCAAAATTCTCCAAATATAAATTGGATTTTTCTAAATGGGAGAGGTTACGACTTCTAAGAAAATGATATGTGGCTCGAGTGGTAATGATTCCACTGAGATCATTAACCCAAATCCAAATATTATTATTAGGCTAATAAGGCAAATCTATGGAATGGATTCCTTTAGTAGAGGATTGAAGTTTTAAAGTATAAAATTAGAATTTCATGTTTGATTTAGTAATAACACATTAACATTAGCATGCAAATCCAAATTCACGTTGATGTAAATAGGTTTTAAAATAAGAGGAACACCAAATAATCATGAATCACATAATAAAGATTCTACTATCATTATAGGGGTGTTTAGGTGATTCAATCAGTTTAATATTCCTCCATAAATCTTGACTAAACAAATCAAGAACATCACGATCATTCCATTATCACCCTTGCATCAAATTCATAACACGATCAACAGTATTACATGCATTGGTATTCAAAAAAGTGACTTTAACGCAAGAGACATATCTAGAACCCAATTTAGTCCTTCATAATGGATATAGAAGAATAGCTAATGTTGCAAATAAAACCAAAATGTAACGCAAAGACAAGTAAGAATAATCTCCTTGATCATGACATTTTGTTATTGATGGTCATAGAAGTAGGTTTGACATGATTATACGTGGCCTTCACTACTTGAGTCCAAACCTCAAAGGTGTTTTCATTGTTTACATGTGAGGCCACTCTTTTAGCATTAAGGGCAAGAGGTAAAGTAACATCATCTCATTCTATAAGGTGCATATTCTTTCTTCCTGAATAAGATTTTAATTTTGCTAATTTTTTTAATACAACACTAACTTATTCAAGAAATGGCAAAAAAAAATAAAGATGAACAAAGTTGAGTGCTAAGTAAATTAATACAAGCATACCAGCCTCGTACAAATAAGAATGTCTGCAAATATCTCAATTTAGCATTTATTTGTTCACATATAGAATCATAAATATAGGGTGGGGTTCTCCTATAAATAATCATAGCTCCTAGGTACTTAAATGAAAACTTATCTACTTCGTTCTTAACTCACTACATATATTATCTTTTAAAAAAAATCAAATTTGGATAGATTTACATCCTAACAACATGATAGGACTTAAAAATTCTAGAAGTGAACCTATTAATCAAGCATGCAAAAGTAGGTGTAAATGCAAGATTTAATCAAGTTGATGAATTTTATAGGAAAACCAATGGCATGTAAAGTATATCTTATAGCATCTAAAATAAAGGATATCATATACTTTTTAAAATCAAATTTCACCAAGTTGTATAGGAAAGTACCCTCAGAAGAATTCAATGAACAAGTTCTTATGCTATAATTAAGCATGTGGTCTTGGATGTTCATACCTTTAATAAACGTTGATTGTTGTTACGCCCCGCCTAGGTTTATCCCTATATAAGAGACCTCACCTAGGAGAAGCGCAACTAGCAACAGAACAACAATCATCAAATGGACTGAAATTAAACTTACAATCAGATTCTAATCAAATGTCCAACCAGATAATAAAAAAAGTTCAACAGTCCATAAGAGAGCAATAAATTCTATAGTCTAGCTAAAAATGCAAAGTTCAACTAATAAACTAGGAAACTAAATTGTCATTGATTGACAGAATCATGTCGGCTGATCGAAGTTGGATGTACCGACGTCTTAATCGTGGAGCTTTAACGAATGAGTTTCGATTAGGCGTAACGTACTTCCTAAATTTCGCCTATTCGAATCTGAATTTCGTTAGCATGGATGATTAAATCTGATGTCCGTGCCGCATTTGTTCAAATGGACGATTTTTGGATCGGGAGACTGTCACTCTGCATCTATATACCAAAGAATTTGCACCGAGATATTTTCTATGGACTTGTCACGGGGAGTCACGCGAAGTCGGGACATCGAGCAATCCTGTCGTTCAGACATATGGTGAATCTTCCTCTGTTGGTGCTTCTTCATCCGGTCAATGTAATCCCTATAGAACTATGATACTTGATAGTCTTGGGGGTCAATTCCGCCTGAATGATAATGTTGATCGGCCAGTTCTTCAGACATCAGTCCCACCAGATACTACAGCGGTTGATATCACAGAAGTAGGGGCTGCGGTAGAGATTGAATTACCGAATAAAGAAGCTGCAGAATTTTACGAGATGTTGAAAGCTGCCGATGAACCTTTGTATGAGAATTGTCCTAAATACACTAGGTTTTCAGCAATGACACAGCTCTTAAGCATCAAGGCCGATTGTAATATCAGCGGAGTTGCGTATGATCGGATTGCTGGATTGATTAATGGAATGCTGCCTACTGATAACAAGTTTGAGCCTACTTTTTATAAGACTAAAAAGCTAATGAGAAAATTGGGGCTTGGGTACGAAAAAATACACGCGTGCCAAAATAACTGCATTTTATATTATAAAGAAAATGTGCAGTTGGATAAATGCCCTGTATGTCAACACCCTCGTTACAAGGAGAAGAAATCGGTCCGACAGAAAAATATCCCGTTTAAGGTGCTTCGGTATTTTCCACTAACACCGAGGCTTCAAAGGTTATTCATGTCGGAAAAGACAGCCCCCTACATGAGTTGGCATGCAAGAAGTCGTGATGATACAGTAATGACTCATCCATCTGACAGTGAAGCATGGAAACATTTGGATACATGTTATCCTTCATTTGCTATGGATACTAGAAATATCAGATTGGGATTGTGCATAGATGGTTTTAATCCGTTTGGACATTCTGCAACTCCTTATTCAGTTTGGCCAGTGCTGCTGACAGTTTATAATTTGCCACCGTCAATGTGCATGAAAGATGAATTTATTTATCTTTCGATGATTATTCCGGGTCCTAAGGGTCCGCGAAAAGAAATTGACATATTTCTCAGACCCTTGATAGATGAATTGAAAACATTGTGGACTGAGGGAGCTGTCACTTATGATTGTCATCGGAAGCAAAACTTCAATTTAAAGGCCGCGGTCTTGTGGACAATCAATGATTTCCCCGCGTACGGCATGTTGTCGGGTTGGAGCACTCACGGCCGACTCTCTTGCCCGTATTGTATGGAACACTCTAAATCAATCAGTCTTCAGAACGGACGAAAAATCTCATTCTTTGATTGTCATCGTCGATTCCTACCGGTTCATCACCAGTATCGAAGGAATCGTAATAAATTTACTAAAGGCAGAGTCGAAAGAGATGGGCCACCACCGATGTTGTCTGGTGAACACATGTTAGCACGTGTTTCAGCACTTCCAGATATTGTATTCGGTCGCAATGAAAGAGTGTCAGGGCATGAAAGTTCATCAAAAATACAAACTTGTTGAGGTTAATTACAAATCGAAATTGGCAGCAAATGAGCCATTTATATTGGCATCACAAGCCGAACAAGTATATTACGCGAAGTATCCGGCTCGAAATAAAGATAGAGCAGATTGGCGTGTAGTCTGTAAGACAAAAGGTAGAGGAAAAATTGATCCGATAGTAGGAGAAAATGATCCTCCTGGTTTCTATCAAGAAGATGATCTTCCTGCTGTGGATCGTATTATTCCAATACTCGAGGATGCAGACACAACGTCAATTCAATTAGAAGTTGAATATGCTGATGATGACGATCATGAAATTGAGGAAGCTGGAGATGAAGAAGATGACGAAGAGGAAGAAGAGGAAGAAGAAGAAGAATTCGAAGACTATTATTCAGATGATGAGGAATAATTGTAAAGTATATATATTTTATTAAATATATCTTTACTATTTATACAATAATCTGATTATATGTCTGTTCGACAGATATGTCTGGTCGTGGTTATCGACGCAGGAGAGTTTCGGAGTCTCCGATCGGTGAGACTCCAACACTTACTCATGCTGCCGATCCTCCTGTTGCTGATCCTCATGAGGATGATACTGCCGAGGCTAGTACATCCAGACGCAGGCGGCCACGCGGGCCGAACAGGTGGCAGCCTCCACCAGCACAGAGTCACGTAGATTGATCAGCGTGATTGGGGAGCGGTAATATATCATGAATTATGAATCATTACAAATTCATTATATCATAATATAATATTAAAATTTATTTTTGTTGTGCAGGTTCGAGCAAGAAGAAGTGCCGAGGAGCATTTCTTCTACTATTCGACGATACATGCACGGGGCATGGCCTACGTGGTCTCACGTGCCTAGCGAGCACGTCGACATGTTATGGCGCGAGTTTGAGGCACGTATTTTTTTTTTTTTACATGCATGATGATATATTAAGAATTGGTACTGATATTATTATTTTGCAGGCTCGCTATACATGGGCCGAGGACCAGAGGTCCTTCATTTACGTTGCCTGGGAGTCTATTTCCCGGGCAAGGTACAACGGGCAGCTGGGCCAGGCTCGGTCCCGAGCGATGGCCCGAGCTGGGACCACTAACATCGCGGAGACTCGGGGATACGGCCCCAGTTGGATTACTCCGGATATATGGGACCAGCTCGTGGGGATATGGTCGACGAATCGATGGCAGGAGGTTTCTCAGAATGCGGCTAGAAATCGCATGTCGGGGGGAGCAGCGCGTCACACCGACGGCTCTGTTGCATTTGCAATGCACGCAAACCGTATGGTAAGTATATCGTTTAATTATATATTTTATTTGTTATTATGTGTACTAATTAATGTATTTGTTTTGTAAATGTAGACGACGGTGTCGGATGACGGGACTGTCCAGCGACCCTCCCCGATGGCGGTGTTTGAGCGGACTCACCGTCGAGCACATGGGACGGGGGAGTACATCGACAACCGCGCTGCATACATTGTGGTAATTATATATTTGTTTAAATTATTCATTATATATTTATAATTTAAGTTTTATGATAAATATTAAACAAAAAATCAAACTCGAGTAGGAGACGTACAGCCGGACGGTGGTGCAGCGCGGGGGTACCCCCGAGGACTTTGACGCAACATCGTGGGTCGAGGCCGCAGGTGGCTGGGACCATGGCCGCGTATATGGCTTCGCAGATAGTGGTCATGCGCGAGCCGTACTAGGGTCACTTGGGGCACCGACCCCTCCGGTCGCTGGTGAGCGGTCGTCCACCTCTAGATCCAGTTATGATCATAGTAATAGGATAAGGACACTAGAGGAGACGGTCGCGCGTCAGACTGAGATGATGGAGCGTCAGAGTCAGACGATGGCGAATATAGAAGCTATGCTACGCAACTTGTCGGGTCATCCCAAAGCAGGCATCTCTTCGGCATCATCTAATCCATCATCCTCGAGTCAGTCCACGCCGGTGTACACTCAAGCACTCCAGACCCCGCCATATGATCCAGGCCATCCTCCATCGTCATCGTGAGATTTTGTTTATATTGACTTTGTTACTCAGATATTGAACTTGTTTAATTTATATTGACTATGTTATTGAGATGTTGATACTTCAATTTTATATTTGAATTGTGTTTATACTATCGTGGATAATTATGAATATAAATATAATTGTTTTGATGTATATCTTGGTGTGTTTGTGATGTGTGAATGAATGTGTATGAGATGTTTGTGATGTGTGAATGAATGTGTGTATGAGGGTATGGGTGTGTGAGTTATGTATCAGATAAATGTATCAATGTATCAATGGAAATTTGAAATTTTCAAATTTTTTGGTTGCAGGCATAGGTCATCAGCAACGGCTTTCCCACGGTCGTCCGTAGGAAAGCCGTTGCTAAAAGTGTATCGAGAGCCGTTGCTGATGACCTACAGCAACGGCTTAGCGACGGAGTTTTACTAACGGCGTTGCTACGGACTCAGCGGCCGTTGCTATTAATGGTATCAGCAACGGCTCCGGGTCTGTGGCAAAACCGTTGCTGATAATATTTTTAGCGACGGCCCAGCGGCCGTTGCTGATAATGTTTTGAGCGACGGCCCGAGCGGCCGTTGCTGATCCGTTGCTAAGTCATCAGCAACGCGACTTTCTGTCACGGCGCTATTGCAACGGCTCAGCCGTTGCTGATGGTCTTCAGCAACGGCTCAGCAACGACATCAGCCGTTGCTGATGACCATTTTTCTAGTAGTGTATTAGATTATATTAGAATATAATATTTTTGTAGTTTAATATTTTTTTAATATCAGGTAAATTCTTACGAGTCGAGTTTACGGAGGCTCCACGAATTTACTTAAACTCTCAAGTTTAACAATCTTGTTTACGTGATTCATGAGACTAGCTATTGGAAGCTGCCTACCCGAGTGGTAAGTGGAGCAACTCATTTCTGACGTGTCAAGTAAACCAAAAAGAAACAACTATGATAATACATCTAATAAACCCATTTGGATTACTATTAGAGGTATCAATCAATGAATCTGTTAACCAATCATCCATAGAAGAAAAGTCCAGTCTAGTAATAGAATCCCAAAAAAGCCAAAATTGATTTGAGAAAATACAATTTAAGAAAAGATGATAAATCGATTCAAATATATTTCCACAAAAAATGTAGGTATTAGTAGAAGAAACACCGATACGATGCAAAAACTAACTTTAGTTGGCAACTTCTGATGAAAAAAATTCTACATAAAAGTTCTAATTTTTGGAGGAACCAAAATTCTCCAAATATAAATTGGATTTTTCTAAATGGGAGAGGTTACGACTTTTAAGAAAATGATATGCGGCTCGAGTGGTAATGATTCCACTGAGATCATTAACCCAAATCCAAATATTATTATTAGGCTAATAAGGCAAATCTATGGAATGGATTCCTTTAGTAGAGGATTGAAGTTTTAAAGTATAAAATTAGAATTTCATGTTTGATTTAGTAATAACACATTAACATTAGCATGCAAATCCAAATTCACGTTGATGTAAATAGGTTTTAAAATAAGAGGAACACCAAATAATCATGAATCACATAATAAAGATTCTACTATCATTATAGGGGTGTTTAGGTGATTCAATCAGTTTAATATTCCTCCATAAATCTTGACTAAACAAATCAAGAACATCACGATCATTCCATTATCACCCTTGCATCAAATTCATAACACGATCAACAGTATTACATGCATTGGTATTCAAAAAAGTGACTTTAACGCAAGAGACATATCTAGAACCCAATTTAGTCCTTCATAATGGATATAGAAGAATAGCTAATGTTGCAAATAAAACCAAAATGTAACGCAAAGACAAGTAAGAATAATCTCCTTGATCATGACATTTTGTTATTGGTGGTCATAGAAGTAGGTTTGACATGATTATACGTGGCCTTCACTACTTGAGTTCAAACCTCAAAGGTGTTTTCATTGTTTACATGTGAGGCCACTCTTTTAGCATTAAGGGCAAGAGGTAAAGTAACATCATCTCATTCTATAAGGTGCATATTCTTTCTTCCTGAGTAAGATTTTAATTTTGCTAATTTTTTTAATACAACACTAACTTATTCAAGAAATGGCAAAAAAAAATAAAGATGAACAAAGTTGAGTTTCTAAGTAAATTAATACAAGCATACCAGCCTCGTACAAATAAGAATGTCTGCAAATATCTCAATTTAGCATTTATTTGTTCACATATAGAATCATAAATATAGGGTGGGGTTCTCCTATAAATAATCATAGCTCCTAGGTACTTAAATGAAAACTTATCTACTTCGTTCTTAACTCACTACATATATTATCTTTTAAAAAAAATCAAATTTGGATAGATTTACATCCTAACAACATGATAGGACTTAAAAATTCTAGAAGTGAACCTATTAATCAAGCATGCAAAAGTAGGTGTAAATGCAAGATTTAATCAAGTTGATGAATTTTATAGGAAAACCAATGGCATGTAAAGTATATCTTATAGCATCTAAAATAAAGGATATCATATACTTTTTAAAATCAAATTTCACCAAGTTGTATAGGAAAGTACCCTCGGAAGAATACATTAAATGAACAAGTTCTTATGCTATAATTAAGCATGTGGTCTTGGATGTTCATACCTTTAATAAACGTTGATTGTTCTGTGAAATTAATTATGACATACATGTTTTGAATTTGTTATAAGCATCTTAGCCCAAATTCTACGTAAAAGATTGTATGTAGCTATAGGTTTGGAATCCTTAACAAATTTATGATTTTTGCATTTAGGAATAAAAGCTAGGGTTATTTTGTTTAGGGGCGGCAGAAATGGGCACAATACGATAACTACGGGTTGGGCCGATTTTCCGGCCCGATAAGCTTATCAGATCAGGTCGGGCCGACACGATAACATTGCAGACCGACGCAGGCCGTCCCGGCACGTTTGGTCCGCTAAGTATTAAAAAAATTAATTTCAAGTCTAGTTAGTGCTTTAAAATTGAAGGTGAAGCTAATCCATGGAGTTTTTCATGTGAAATATCATAATATATTGGTGCTTATTTAGTCTCTCAAATATTTTAAATTAATTTTTTTACAAGTTTTTAGTAAATTTTTAATTGATAATTAAACGGGCTTGTGGACCATGCCGAGCGGCCCGCAAAATATTGCGGGTCGGGTCGGACCAGGAATTTTCGGCCCACAGAGTTAGCGGGTCGGGCCAACACGCTACCTTATCGTGTCGGGCCGACCCGACCTGCTAACTACGGGCTGATCCATTTTGTCACCTCTAATTTTGTTCCATTCTAAGAGAAGGGCAATAGTCAAAAAGAAATTCTACATGCAATTCATAAAAAAGTAAACAATTATTGGTCAATGATGTTTATAAAATTTTATTTTTATCATGTCCAGGAATCTTACCATTTGGTCATAAATTTGTTAATGACAAAGATCTCTTTGAAGACAAACGGATAGTGGGGGATATCAATTGCCAAATGACATGGGTGATATATATAGGAGTGTCGTTTCTAAATTGGAGAATAGTGTACATCTCTACAAAGGCACCGAATAGGTAGTGTCATCAACTGTTACAATATATATACTCCTACTAACTCTTCTACGTGCAATGATAATGCGATGAAAATAAGTTGAATTTGCATCACTCTCGTTGATTCATTTGGTTTTAGATTTTTTTTCATCGTTTAAGGATAATCTAATGTTGTAGATTAATAAATTTGTTATATCATGACCTAAGACTAAGTTCATTGTCATTAGAGCTGCTAGCAGAGGCCTCCATGAATTCCAAAGAGGATATGGCACTATTGTGATTTTCATGTGTTTTTCTAGTCTACCGAGGTTGCGTGTATTATATATATATATATATATATATATATATATATATATATATATATTTATAAAAGTCGAAGACTCATGATATTCAGTCTAGAAAATTTAAAATTTAAACAATCTATTCTAAATAATATTCATAGAAGGAATAGATATTAATAAAGGGCAATGATTAGAACAACCGTGGCTAAGATGTTTAATAATGGAAATTCTTAAATAATTAATCACCTTGAGATATTTGTCATTTAAATAATTAATCGGTGAGTGATTGACAAGGGAAGACTGGGCTCGTGTTAAATTGGGCTTAATTGGGCAACCTCTAATTACTACTTCTCTTAATTGATTCTTTTTTGGTAATAATTAAGATTTAAGATTAAACAAATTCTTTTCAACAATTTAATTGGCAAAGAAAACTTTTGATAAATTACTCACCAATATTATATATAATTCAATTTATAAAAAAATTAGCGCGATTTATTACTATGTGACCTACTACACGAGATAATAAATTGTATTATAACTTTTTATAATTCATAATAACATAATAAAATATGAATTAGTGTAAAATAATTTTTAACATAAAAGATTAATTTGAAATTATAACAAATATAAATTACTTTTTAGTTAATTAAATGTTATTTATTAATTAACATATATATATATATATATATATATAACAAATCCATTGTTTATTTTATATAAAAAATTAATATTATAATTATTTATTTTACTACTAAAAATGTATTAAAAATATAAAAATATATTTTCATAATCATGTTTTGCAATTTTTCATATTTAGAAATATTATAAAATTAGTTTACTATCATATTTTCTCATGATCATTGGATCAAAATTAACATAACTTAAGCTATAACAATTGAAATAGCATAAATTACCATATACAAGTAATCAAAGTTAAATTATCATAACAATATTAAAGTTAAACTTATTAATCATTATTTTATTTAAGGGAGTGGGGGCAAAATTACCCTTCCCCCGCACTGCGGTACCAAATACTTCATTTATTCGTATAATTTACATGTGATGTTATATATACTGAGTACTTTAAATAATTAAATTATGCTAAAAGGGTTAATCTAAATTTATATTTAGATTTGGGCACACGGGACAAAATATACCTCAGCTCTTTTCAAAGGTTTAAAAAGTATATTTTAGAAAAATATTAAATCATCAGCTATGTAAAAATGGCTTGCAAACAAAATTTTTAAAGTAAAACTATTTTTAGGGTGTATTTACCGATCTTTTATATATATTCGGATGTTATTTTAAGATTTTGTGTGTCGGGGGACTTTTTTTGTAAAATTGCTATGACTCTCTCGCTATAAATAGTACATCTCCGCTTAATCATTGCATGGACGTCTTTAATTAGAAAAGATATTTTTAGATCAAGGTGATACGTGACGAGCGAAAGTGGAGATTGCTGTTAGGGACTTTTCGATACACTCGAGCAACGACGAATCATGACGAAATATTTTCTACAAGTTTGTAAATATATTTTCGCGTTCATGTAATTTTGCTTTTATTGTAGTTCCTACTTGTAAAATCCATTGTGCGGTCCCCGAGGACCCACGATACGAGTTGGATCCATTTCGAGATCATTTGACGCTTGGTGTGTGCGTTACGACTAAGCAGAGCAGTTTTCCTACATCGTCATGGCCGTGGCTATGGAAAATCATCATCTCGCATGACCACTTTTTGTCATGCTCCTCGTGCTTTTGGAAACTTTAGAGGGTTAGGAGTCTCTTGTATAATGTAGGAGAGCGTTGGCAAACAAAGCGATTGCCTTGGGCAAAGAAGCACGAGCGACCCATATAAGCGTGCAAACAGTCGATCTTCGCCCATGACAATTGCGGAGCTCGTTGTACATCCGATCTTATATTTTATTGCGTCCATAGTCTTGTAGTTGTTGTTTTACTTTACGCCTTCAATATCATTCGATTAACATAATCTTTTGGGGGCGCATACATGGAGCGCGAGGTTGGCACGTGGACCAACACATGCCCCACGATGTTAAGTCGGGAAGCCCAATTCAGGATGGATTCGATATAATAGGTTTATCCCTTGCACAGGATGCAAGGGGTGTCGCACGGGTTCTTTCGCACAAAACAATTGACCCGTGACAGTTGATATCATAGCAAGAATTGCAAGCCTCCAATTGAGAAAGCGCTCGATGCAGATATAGCCGACGTACATTCCATCTGTGGCGCTCGAGTTGCTCATGCAGTGAACCCAGTCGATGAACCTTCCGACTGTTGTATTCGGGGAGGCAAGCATGCATTGATCGATGTGAAGATCGTGACTTTTGCGCAGGGCGAATGGCCCCTAAGATGCAAAATCGTTTGCACGCAGAGTAGATGGCTCTTAAGTCGTGTGCGTAGAGCAGATCTCTCATAAGACACAAAGTGGTGCGCAGAGCAGACTCTCTCATGATGCAAAGTCGTGCGCAGAGCAAATCTCTAGTAAGACGCACATTGTGCGCAAAGCAAACTCTCTAATAAGATGCAAGTATAGTGCGCAGGGCGTTGTCCCTTAAGACGCAACGCAAAGTCGATGGCTCGTGAGTCACCAAGGATGTGCGCAGGGCGTTGTCCCCTAAGACGCAGCGCAGAGTCGATGGCTCGTGAGTCGCCAAGGATGTGCACATGGCTGATGTCCCCTAAGTCGCAAGTTTGGTGTGCATGGCAAGATGGCCTCTAAGACGCAAGATTTGTGTGCATAGTAGATGTCTCTTAAGATGCAAGATTGGCAGGTCTGAACCAAACACTAGTGAAGAACAGCTGTGGTGCGGTAGCAATGCTCTTAGTTCAGAGAGTTCGCGGACGTTGTGCCCCGGTTGAAGAAAATCCCTCAAGTTGTGATTCAAGGAGCAGCGTAAGACTTGAAGCTCGTTGAGATGGGCTCGGAGGAGGGCACCATGACCTCTGTGGAAAGCGAGTGAGCGAGCAGTGATCCGTAAGACTTGGAGCTCGTTGAGATGAGCTCGGAGGAGGGCGCCATGACTCCTGCGAGGGGCGAGTGAGCAAGCAGTGATCGGCTCAAAACAGCGTTGGAGGCAATGCTCTAGTGTGGTGCGGCCACGAATCTACTAATCACTTGGGTGTTGCACAATGACACTTATATTTTATTTGAGACGAGCGTTGCTCGTATGCTCCTTAAGTTCGAAACTTTTCATTGCCCAGCAAAAACGAGACTTGGTGAATTGAGTAATCATTTCTTGGGTTCCTTCACGCAAGCGTTGCTCAACGGCGCTCGTGTGCCCCACAAAGTTTAGAACCCTCATAGACCAGCAACATCGAGACTTGGTGAACCCGGTAGCTATTTCTCAGTGTTTATTCAAGCGAGCGTTGCTCAATGGCGTTGGTGCCCCTTCAAGCGAGCATTGCTCAATGACACTCGTTTGCTCCACAAGTCTGGGACTTTCATTGCCCAGCAACGAGTTTGGAAATCTCAAAGCCCTTTCTCGCAACAACATGAGATGATGAAACTCAATGATGTTCCAAGTAGTCATTTCCTGGTGGCGGACTTTACGGCGACACTCGGCATGTTGCAGCCCCACTGCGGCATGTCGTTTCTCAGGCGGTGTTCGCTTCGACTACTTGTGAAGAATTCACTTCAACAATTGTAGCCAATGCCAGAAAGGCGATGCAGCCGAGGTGAGTTCGACGAGGACGTCGAAGCTGTGGGCGAAATGGCCACACTAGATGGGGGTGAATAGTGTGTTTACTAAATCGATTCTCCTAATTTCACTTTTAATCCTTTTCTTAGATTAGTTAGGTGATTTGCAATTATGCAATTGTATGCGGAAGCAATAAATAATTAAGCAATTAACGCAAACAAGAAATTAATGCAAACACAGAATTTATAGTGGTTCGGCCCCAATGCCTACTCCACTACCTAAGCACCCCGCTTAGGATTTCCAAAGTAGTTTTATTAGATTAATTTGTGTTTCCCTTATACACGAGGACTTTTTACCGAAAAGTCTCACTCTCGACCTAAGGTACTTTCACACCCGAGAGTCTCCGCCTTCTTGTCAAGAGCACTTATCCCACCTCAACCCTAAGGGACAAGTAAACTAATCCTAGTAACAACTACGTTTAATTACACAAGTGGCTTTACTCCTTCTATACCAAGGATACCACTTCATACACAAGACCTAATCACAAGGTCTTCTACAAACCCAAAACAAAATGTTCAAATAACAATTAAAATACAACGAAAAGAACTAAAGATATAAAGCAAAATAAACTACTCTTTTCAACGCCTTCGATGCCTTCAACTCGTCAAGAGGTTGAACTCGTATTAGATCTTGAGTTGAGGAAGAAGACTGGCGCTTGAAGAAACTGACGCGTGAAGAACAGGGCGCGCTTTGATCAATCTTTTGGAAGACTTTAAACTTCCCTTGAAATGCTCAATAAACTCTGTAATAGAGAAGGAAGAAGGTCAAATAAATCATACCTGGGTGTATTTATACCCAGGTGAAGAAACGACATTCAACGGATAGAAAACTATCCGTTATAGGCCGCCGGTCGAAGCGCCGGTCGAAGCATCGATCGATCGATCATTCGACCGCTTCTGTTTACCCTGTGGTCGGTCGACCGACTGGTCGACCGCCAGACACAGATCACGCGATCCGCGATCTTCGGTCGACCCATCGGTTGACCAACGTAGTATTGCGTCACGACTCATATGCAGGTCGGTCGACCGATTGGTCGACCGCCAGCCTCGGCCCGATTCTTTCACCATTCGGTCGACCCATCGGTCGACCGACGCGATCTTTTGTCGCGGGTATCAGCAGGTCGGTCGACCGACGGGTGGACCGCCTGAGCTACTGCTTGTTTTGGGCTTCCATCGATCGACCGCTTGGTCGATCGAAGTACCTCTGCTACTTTCTTTACCTTCGGTCGGTCGACCGACCGATCGACCGAACCTAGGCTGAATGTTATTTCTTCAGCCTATTTCTTCCGCGCTTCGTTTCCGGGTTCCGGCTTTCAACTAGCATCATCTTGGAGAGTTTTTGACTTGATCTTTGGACTCGTCCAAGCGACTTTGGTGCACTCATCGATCTACGGTAAGTTTCACGATGCACCCGAGCGCGACGATCAATGTCCTTCCGATTTCACGGTTTCTTCGATTTATTCGATCGAGGACATCGAACGCTAGTCGATGTGGAACCTGAAAGATGTTCTCAATGAAATCATAAGTTCCATGTTTGTTATCATCAAAACCATCAAGATCGAGATTAAGGCTAAGGTTGAAAACCTAAAGCCAACAGAAGCTTGAAGTGGGGGAGGATGTTAGGAACTTTTCGATGCGCCCGAGCAACGACGAATCATGACGGAATGTTCCATGCATGTTTGTAAATATATTTTTGCGTCCATGTAATTTTGCTTTTATTGTAGTTCGTACTTGTAAAATTATTTGTGTGATCCCCGAGGGCTTATGGTACGAGTTGGATCTATTTCGATGTCATTCGACGCTTGGTGTGTGAATTACGACTAAGCGGAGTAATTTTCCTGCATTCGTCATGGTCGTGGCCATGGAAAATCACCATCTCGCATGGCCACGATTTTCTCATGCTTCTCGTGCTTTTGGGAACATTGGGGGTTAGGGGTCTCTTGTATAATGTAGGAGAGCGTTGGCAAACAAAGCGGTTGCCTTGGGCGGAGACGCACGAGCGGCCCATATGGGCATGCAACCAGTCAATCTTCGCCCAAGATAATTGTGGAGCTTGTCCTACATCCGGTTTTATGTTTTCTTACGTCCATAGTCCTGTAGTTGTTGTTTTATTTTACGTCTTCAATACCATTCGGCCAACATGGTCTTTTGGGGGCGCGAACATGGAGCACGAAGTTGGCACGTGGACCAACGCATGCCCCGCGGTGTTAAGTCGGAAAGTCCAATTCGGGGCGAATTTGATATGATAGGCTTATCCCTTGCACGAGATGCAAGGGTGCCGCACGAGTTCTTCTGCACAAAATAATTGCCCCGTGATAGTGTGGAGTTCGGGAGAGTTGCTTTTCGAGGTAGAATTCTTTTCCTTCTTATTGGTCCTTATTGTAGGGTAAATAGGAGGATTGAGATGATCTCGGTGTTAGATAATTTCTCTTTTGGATTTTTTTTATTTTCGGTAATATTTTCTAACGATCTGTATTTTTCGACGAAGCTACCTATTTTTGGAAAACTTTTGCCAGTAGAATGTTTTAGGCTGGCCATGTATCCCCGAGTCCAACGGCAGTCATTGTGCCATTGAATCGCCCTGAATCAGGGCAGGAAATCTGGGCAGGCGACTGTTTTGGGGGGTCGGCGTCCGCCCCTTGAGGCGGGCGGCGCCAGATCGAGTCGGCGTCCACCCTCCTGAGGCGGACTTCGCCCCGATCGGGGCTACAGTAGCCCCTTCGGGGCGAGGCGTGGTGGCTGCAGCCCAAGCGGTCGCAACCCGGCCTTGAGGCAGCGTAGGACCGCCTGGGACGAGGCAGTGCTAGCTACCTACTCTTCGGGCGGCGATCGTCGCCCGAGGGGACGGGAGAGGACAGCAGCCTCCGCCGCCGCCACCGGGTCCCTTTGTTGACGGCACTATCGCTGTCGGCTCAAACATGGAGAAGGGGAGGACCTTAACTTTTCCCCCTACTTTTGTACTGTAACATTGATTTATTGATTGTAAAGTGGTATATGATTATAATAGTGATTTATTGATTATAATAGTAATATTTTATTGTAACCATGTTATTTGAGAATTATAATAATATTTTAAAGACTACGTGTTATATTTATTATAGCAGTGTTTCTGATACTAATGAGTTATAATGAGTTACTTGTAGATGATTTTAAATAAAAACTTAGGAGTTTTTTTAGAAATTAATTTCAAGGATTTTCTTTGGTCGGATTTTGACGTATTTTATATAAATCTTTATGTAATCGATATTCTAGACCCACCGATGAAGTCAGATTCTTCAACTGGGACTGTATCATTTAAACGGTCTGGGTTTTAGTGCTTTGATTTTCTTGCTAAGTATGTTAATAATTTAACTTTAATATTAGAGCTAAAGAAGTGTCATTAGTAAGTGGATCCTCCTCTGGACTCCTATGGACTCTACACTATGTGATTTTTTTTATTGTGTTATTATTTATTGATCATTGATTTAGTATTATTTCTTGGAATTTATTGCATAATTATTTGAACCATGACAAGTAGTGTCTAGATGATATATCTATTATCATATTGGTATTATTATATTGACTATATTAGACATGTCATGTGCTAGAACTGTGTTCATAAGGGTTATTATTATATGTGTTATAATGACTTGTGTTACATTTCTTATGCATTAGGGACATGTGTTATAGTAGTGTTTTAATTGGCATGATATTGTTGCATTCATTAGTGTTATATTTATTATGATGATCTATTTGCAGCATATTACCCTCGTGCTTCGGGTGGGGACATTTTTTACGGCCCAATAGACCTAAGGGAGTCTACGACCAAGAAATATTAGTATTTAGTAGATGCGCTACAGCGTGGGGGTATTCCGCAGTATATGTGTGCTATCATTGGATAGTCGTTCCTCCCTATACGAGTTGACAGGGAGAACCACTCTGATCATGTGCGACAGTGCAGGGGGAAACCCATAGAGCTCTTGTTCATACCGCTCTTGATTCGTTGACATATTGTATGTATGTGACGCCATTGATGCATGAAGAACTGTTAGAGTTAATTTTATAGTATATTTGCATTTATTGGAGTTCATCGCATTTTGAATTATTATCGTGGTGTTTGTCATATTGACGTTGAATCCTACTCAGTCTTTCGTTGATTTTTCTCTTATTTTTGTCTCAAATTCGCATGTGCGAGTTTGTAGTCGGAAAAATCTAATTAGATATAATAGAGAAGGTATGCTCTAACGTCAATTCTCTTAGTATTGTATATGTTTTTTTTTATTTTGAATAAATTATTATTATGTAAAATATTATTTCAATATTTTGTTGTGAATAAATTTTAAATTTATATCGTGTCTTATTGGATTTCCGGTCACGCGAATCATAAGTGACACGTTCCATTTAAAGATAATCCTAGGTGGAGCATAATATTATTAAAAATATTTTTAATTTTAAAAACACTTCGATAATGTATTGTCAAACGGAACATAAATAATTAACGAACTTTCAACTTCGACATCGACTTATAATATAATATATAAAAAGTTGACTCCCTTTATTAGTCAATAATACTTATCTTTATTGAGTAGTATTCCAAATTTCATTAATAGTGACATGGAACACTTAGTTGATGCACTCAATACGTGACATCATCAAAAATGATTTATATGAAGAAAAGTACACAGAGAATTAAATATTTTACACGTGGTCTATTCTAATTATTTTTATATAAATTGTTGTCTTGATTTATTAATATTAGTTAGGAGTTGACTCAAATTGGATCAAGCTGGATTATATTTTTAAAAAAAAACTGTTGTAATTTTTTGGGCTTGGCCCGGCCTAGCGGGCCAGACTGTTGGGTCGAGCCCGGCTCAGCCCAGCCCACTGCTCAGCAGCTGCTGGCGTTGTTGCGTGCAACACACATTGAGCTGTCTCTCGCCGCTCACATAGCGAGCGCACTTCACGCGCTCGTCTGCGCTCCACGCGGGTGGATCACAGCAGGCGAATTTCTTCTGCCGCTATGTTGACTCTCTCCATGCCTCAATTACTCGATCAACCAAGTTATTTCTTTGGTCAAAATAAGTATTTCAGTCATCTGATTAAATCAGACGGAGCAGCAAATTTTTTGAATATTTTTTCTCCACTAAAGCATGCATGAATCGGCTCTCCCCCTCTATTATAAATAGGAGTCCAATATGCAGTTCCAAGACATTCCACACCAAGAGAACATCTCCCTCATATGAGAGTTTCAAATATCCATAAAATTAAAAGTGCCGCTACAACCCTTTTCAAGGAGTGCCCCTTCTCAGTTTTCAACATACAGCAGCAGGAGTTCAGTTTCAAGACAGATCTTACAGAGACAGTGTCTCTACTCAGTACCAGTTTCAGGTTCAATTAATTTAAGACAGTTTGCTGTATTCTGAAGAGGATTTAGATTATTGCACTCTTATTGTAAAAATTCTTTTATGGATTTAATAGAGTAGTCTTCTCTTCTCCCTGTGGACGTAGGATCGGTACCCCGCCGAGTTCGAACCACGTTAACCCCCTGTGTCTTTTATTATTTTACATTATTATTATCGGATTTGATTTTCTATTTTTCTCGTCGGGTTCAAATTTTGTAGATCCTACAAGAGATTACCCTAAATTTCCTAACAATATCTTCGATACAAACACATGTTTCGACATTATTAAAGTATAGATTTGCACAGCCAATACTCACAGTTGGTGACAACATCTTCGATGTTTCCTAGAGATCTATGGTTCAAATCCTAGTATGATCACATATTGTGACTTTCTATCATTGTTATAAAAAAAAGGATAAGTTTGCACAAATAAAATAACCATTTGACTAAAAATATATATGATCCATCATATTTTTATTATTAATTAATAGGGGTGGCCCGGATGGAAAATGATCTCTTGAATAGAGGAGTGTTGATGTATCCTCTTCGAAACGTGCTTAATAATAATCTTTTTAATAACTCATAATGGCATAATGGCATAACTCATAATGGCATATCCATTAAAAAGATTTATTATTTTGAGAAATTAAAGTGTTTAGATTCGACCTTGTTTGATATCATAATTTAAACAATGTGTTAATTTCATGGATAAGAATGAATATGATAATGATGCAATTTAATTTATCATTTAATTTAAGTTTAAATTAAAGAAAAAAATAAAATTAAAGATGGACAAAATTCATAATATATTTGATAGAGGCAGATAAAATAAATGCTATTACAATTCTTCCATTTTTTGTAAATTAATTAGATGTGTAGTCTACTCCAGCAATAATTAACTGGATATGTGTAGTCAAAAGAGTTGATCGATCCAGAAATTAAGATCGAGATGTTTGTGGCCTCGAAATAATTAGCAAACAATAACGACATACATATTGAGGGAAATTGTGTCGACATTCTGTGTTCATCCTTATTAACTGGAAATGAAATATGACTTGTGTTTATTTTGATAGTAGTGGGAAGGAGATCCATCAAAGTCCATTTCTATTTTGTCCGTCTCTCTCCTCATACGATGTGATCTTAAAAGGAATTAATTTGATCAGTAGCAAACTCATTCCAAAGACAAATCTAGCTGATCACTTGTGACTACGAGAACCTATATATCGAACTACTAGGGCCCGTTTGGTTTGCTAAAAAACGGAGGACTGGACTGGACATCCACCCATATCCCCGTTTGGTTTGCAAAAGAAGCTTCGGGACAAGGACTTCTCCTTGTCCGGGACAGAATTTCCACCCGTTTTGGTGTACCGAGAAATTTCTCGGTACACCGAAATCGGGCGGAGGACAAGGGCTGCAATTGTCAAAATTACTTCTTCCTTCGACGGAGCCGGGCCACCATCGTCGGACTGGTCGCGGAGGTCGGGGAGAGGGCGGACGTGTCGCCGGGATGATCGCCGGCGGCTGGGAGGACCGGCCGACGTGGGTCCGAGCGAAGCAGAGGAAGGCGGCGCTCGGATGGGAGGAGGCAGCGGGATCGGACGCAGAAGGGACTGGCGATGAGTCGGATCGTGTCGCCGGGAGTGATTGCCGGCGGCCGGGAGGACCGGCCGGCGTGGGTCCGAGCGAACCAGAGGAAGGCGGGGCTCGGGCGGGCGTCGGGTGGAGAGGGAGACGAGTGAGGGAGAGGGTATTTATTTAATAAATTGGGTAATTAAAGAAGAGAGTTGTATCATATGAAATTGAATTAATTTATGAATTATTGGAGTATTTTTGTAGTTGATCGTAGAGTCGTCGGATCGAGTCGAGGTGAATACCAAAGTTGTAAATTTTCACGTGCTGAACGCGATGGTGGTGTCAGATTTCAGATTGGAGATCGTTTGGTATGATTTTTATATTTTTCGGTATTATCCTATTATTATACTTTTAGGTTAGTTGAAAACTTGTTAGTTAAACTATATATTAGTTGAAAAATATTTGATACTATATATTAAGATTTTTTTACGTATTAATCAGTTTTAAGACTAATTTATAAGGGTATTTTAGTCATTTTATCATGTACAATACTTTATTATAGCGAAACAAACACAGGACAAGACGGAATATCGTGTCCTGTTCTTGACGAAACAAACACGGTATAGCTACTGTTTCAGGACATCTGATGTCCTGTCCTTGTCCCTGTCTGGTATCTTGTGACGAGCAGTTTGCGAACCAAACGAGCCCCTAATTTTATAAATTTTGTCCATAAAATAGAATTGTCCTCTTCAATTCCTTCATTATAAGCTAATTAAGCTGATTATTTAATTAATGACATCATTCATGACGACTATATATTATGGATGTGAAAAAAATTATATATTAACCATTGTCCAACAAGTAACAACGACAGAGTTGATCGACATGCTTGTGGCCTCTGAAGAATTAGCAAACTCCAAGTCTCTAACGACATATTGAGTCAAATTGTGCATTATTTGTGCATGCTTGGGCACGGAAAACTGGAAATTTTCCACCTAGCTCCCTGATTTTTATTATAATTTATATTTTTTTCCATTTAAACTTTTACTCATCCTTCTCCTCTCTCTCTCTCTATATCTCTCTATATATATCTACCATTCATCCTTCTTTTATTTATAATTACCTTCTCCATTCTCTCTTCTACAAATTTTTTTTCTTCTCCGTTCTTTCTTTCTTCTTCTTTTACCCATGCACCGATCAAATATTTATATGTTTTACTTTAACTTCTTAAGGTTAGTTTTTATTTCTAAATTTTATCCATTATTGTTTAAATATTTATTACATAATTGATTATTATAACTCATTGAAATTTTTTCGAAGTTATTGGAGTTGCGGGAGTCATTGGAGCTACCGAAATTATCGGAATCGTTGGAGCTACCCTTTCTAAGGTTGGTATGTAATTTATTTTTCTTAATTAAGCTATTAATTATATATGTTATGTGAAATTGAATTCGATTCAACCAATAGGAATTTCAAATTGAATATATAGATATATGATTTCATAATACTACGCACTGACATCATTAACTGGCGCCAATATGCATTTATTTTTAAATATATATATATATAGTTAAATTTATATATCAGTGCCAAAATTCAAGTTGATACACAAATTTCTTTATTGTATCATTTCGACAACACTATCAGCATTTTTTTAGGCATCGATTTGTAAATTTATTTGTTTATTGATGTCATTATGATTAATAGAAACGACACAGGTATTTTTATATTTTGTTATGGTGATTAGTAAGTAAATTATAACTACGGTTGGCAATTTCTATACACGACACGATAACTCGATACGACATGATACAGAATTATGCGAGTTCGAATTTGGCTAAACGTGTGTTTTCATTAAACGGGGTCAACCCTGATTAACACGACTAAAAAATCGTGTTAATCCGGATTGAACCCATGTAACCCGTATAAATACGATTAAACTCATTTAACTAAACATGTTTAATCGTATTACTGAACTTATTTAATCTATTTACCTGTTTATAAGGATATATATATAATAAAAAGTAAAAAGTTATGGATATCGAGCATGTATTGTTATTAATAATTTTTCTACTATGTTTAATTTTTAATTTCAGTAGTATTCATTTAGTTCACTATTGAAATTTTGTTTATCGTATTGTATCGTGTAGGTGTACACATGCACATGTTTAGACACATTTACTTAAACAAGTTAAGTGTGTCGTATCATGTCAACCCGGGAATAAAAGAGTCGGACACATTTAACAAACGGATCGAATTCGGGCTTAGCCTTTTACAACACGAGACACGTTTAGACAAGACACGACACATATTGTCACCCCTAATTATAACTTAGCTAGCAGGAGTATATTTAAAAACAAGTCCATTTATAACTATATTAATTATAATAGTATAGTATATATAAATAATATAATATGTTAATTATATATTATGTATTAGTTATACGATATAAATTAATAAACGAAGTAATATTTTACTTTTTTATCTTTAAAAGATAAAAAACTATGCCTTAAACTGAGATTGTGAGTGAACTACTTTCAATAAAAGTATTTTCTTGAAAAATGCACCTTTATTTTGCACATTCTTGACAATGAGAACGGTAGGTAGTACCATTTTGATGACAATACCTGGTATATTATTTAAAAATTTAGAGTTCAAATTTTAGTATTCTTAGTTATTATGACTTTCTATCATTATTAAATAAAAAAATTGATAAAAAATTTTTTTTAAAAAAAATAAAATATTATTTTGTATGACATACGGTCAACCAAATAAATTATTGAATATAAATTTAATTTTGATAAAATTTTAAATGTGTGTTTTGGTTGAATGTAATGAAATTATAAGGAATGAGAATAAATAAGAAATAATAATATCTTATTTGATTGATATTAAAAATAGATCAGAAATAAAATTATCTTATTTTATTGGCATAATGAATAGACAAATAATATAGGTAAATGACAAATGTTAGGAAAAATGTCCTGAGCCTCTAAATCTCTTACATGTGGGGGTGATTAGAACTTTGTATTTGGTCTTCTTTTGTAGTGAAAAAAAGTCGACTTATTCTACCAAAGTTTAAGGCAAAAAATATTCTAATGCGTTGGATTCAATCATGCGGCCAACATCAATTTTGACATAATAATATGGAGTTTTGACTGAGGCGATCGATTGAAATAACTTTTCAAAATTGTGTGCACTAAGGAATGGTTCAATTTGAGTCAATCCCTAACTCCCTAGCATGATCACCTATTGTGATTTTTTATCTTTGTTAAAAAAAATAAATAGGTGATAATTTTATTTTATTTTTAAAAATTACTTTTTTGCATGACATATAATCAACCAAATAAATTATTGAATATAAATTTAATTTTGATAGAATTTTAAGTGTGTGTTTTGGTTGGATGTCATGAAATAGATAAAAAATAATATTATCTTGTTTGATTGATATTAAAAATAGACCATAAATAAGATTATCTTATTTAACCAGCATATGGAATATACAAATAATATAGATGAAAAATTGAAAATGATAAAGATATCTAATATAATAAATTTTATTCTAATTTATTCTAATTAATAATAACACAACAAAATATGAATTAATTATGTATTATATTTTATTAACTTTGATGCAATAAAGAATATTTGTATATTTTATTTTCATACAAATTAACTGAATCTTTATAAAATAATAACTAAATAGTATTAGTAACAAACTATGATGCATCGTCACCGACACTGACACGGACACGGGACACAACACGGGGACACACCAACTTCAAAATTTTACGGGACACGAACACGACATATATAGCTAAATATAAAAAAAATTAAAAGAAAATTTAAAAAAACCACAATTCATAATTTCATATCAATATATATATCATGATATTTTCATTGATGTCAAACTTTAAATTTACAGTATGAACAAAATACTTACTACTTCTAACTTCTAAGCATTTCCAAAAGCATGAGGCACAATCTCATGTAAATAAAAAAATAGAGCTAATCTAGGAAGCAATCAAAACAACGTACAGTCTATGCCTCTCCAGAGGCTGTTTCCACTTGGCGAGGGTTTATTAGCGAGGGCGGTGATATCCGGAGGAGCGGTAGTTCTCACAAAGGAGCGACAAAGTGGCGTGGACGAGGCAGTGATCGATGTTGCGAAGGATAGGGATGTTCAATGGGTCGACCCGACCCAATGAACCCGAGAACCCGACCCGACCCGACCCGACCTATTTTGGTTGGGTCGGGTCGGGTACAATTTAACCAAACCCGATCATAATCGGGTCGGGTCTCGGATTTTAGAATTTGAAACACGATGACCCGATTATTTATATTTTTCAATTATTTTTAAAATATTTATATTAAAAATATTTATTTTAAAAATATTTATTTTAAAAAAAATATATTGTTAAAAACTCATTTTTTACATAAACGGGTAAACCCGACTACTCGACCCGAACTAGGTTGGGTCGGGTTTGAGAAGTGAAATTTTTTTAACCTGACCCGACCCGATTACACTTGGTCGGGTTGGATCGATTTTTTCTCCAAACCCGACCCGACCCGACCCGACCCGTGAACACCCCTAGTGAAGGAGCCGTCGAGTAGGGTGGGCGATCGCCGATCGGGTTTGGGATTAGGGCGACTGGGCGACTGGGTGAGCAATCAATTTATTGGGTTACTCATTACCGGATTAGAGTAGTGGGCAATCGGGTTTCGGGTCTAACATGAATATATTTTTATTTTTATTTAAATGTTGGGCTGACCATGTCTGAGCCATGTTCGGGCAAAAAAAAATGTTAACTGATCAAGACACTCTAGGACACGTCGAACACATGTGTCGGACGAGTGTCTTTGTGTGTCCGTGTCCGCGGCGAGTCGGACACGCGGACACGGCAATCTTTGGAAGTTTTTGTGCTTCCTAGGTAACAAAATAGTAGTTATTTATTTAAGTATGTTATTATTAAATTAATTTAATAATTTAATTTATATATTTGTATGTGTATTATAAATATTAAAAAGGTAATATTAAAAAGGTAATATTAAAAAATATCATAAGGAATAAAGGGAGAATACGCAAGTGATAGTATTTCAAGAATAATATTCATTATTTATTTATTATTGTCCACCTATTAGTTATCAAAAAGTTGTAAGCAAACAAGTAAAAAACCAAGAAAATAATAATTTCAGCAATTAAAATAAATATTTAGCAACTTAAAAAATACTATAGAAATGGTTAAAAATAAATTCATATTATACTTAAAAAAATACAATTTTGACACTTAAAGATTTTCACTAAAAGTCATAAAATTAGTAATTTAGTCACAAAAATATATTTAGTTACTAATTAAAAAATACTATAGAGATTGCCAAAAAATAATTATGTGCTACACTTAATAAAAAAGAACACAATTTATACACTTAACTATTTTGTCAAAAGTCTTTAAATGACTAAAAAATTAAGAAAATAATAATTTTGATCACTAAAATAGTATTTCACCACTAAAGAATACTACAAGGATTGCCAAAAATAAATCCATATTATACTTAAGAAAAAAGAATGTAACTAAGACACTTATTTTTTTTTACTAAAAATTAAGAAAATAATAATTTTAGTTATTAAAATAATATTTAACCAATAAATAAATACTAACATATTGATATGAATGGGTAAAAATAAATTTATAAATTAAAATTTTTGTTTTGAGCTAGAAAAATAAAGATAATTATATTTATAAATTAAAAATAATTTCTATGACATTTTGAATATCCATATATTGTTATTTCGAATATGGAAAATCATTCAAATAAAATCTACTTGAAAATTTGTCTAAATCTTTATATAATAAAAGTATCTAAGCCTGAAATAAATAAGATAATAATTTTCCGCTTTTTTTTTTCTTTCTCGCTCATTTAATATAAAACAAAAAGTTTTTTTCCGCTCATTTAATAAAAAAAGAAGTTTTTTCCCACCCATTTAATAAAAAGAAAGTTTTTTTATGGACATTTCTATAAAATTATTAAATAAATATTTATGTAATGTTCATTCGTAAAATTTTGAAATCGACTACATTTGAAAATAAATAATTTTTTTGAAATTAATATAATTTTACTTACTAATTATAATTATTTTAATTTAAAAAAATACATCTTCCTGTATACACATGTTGCTTCCACATTAATATCTGATTTCTTAAAATTCTAATTAAATATTTATAATTTCCTAATTCACGCGGTTATTTAATAAAATTAAATAAATAAATTTAAAAATTGGGAATTTAAAAATAAATAAACATTTAAAAATTAATATAATTTTACTTATTAATTTTCTAATTCACACATTTATTTAATAAAATTAACTAAATAAAATTTGAAATCAGAAAATTAGGAAATAAATAAATTTTTTGAATTTCATATAATTTTTACTTAAAAATTCCAATAATTTTAATTCTACGAAAATACATCATCGTGTAGACACGTGTCCCTTCCACATTAATCTATATCCCCTTAAAATTATAACTAAATATTCATATTTTTTTAATTCACGTG
This sequence comes from Canna indica, assembly GCA_034359265.1. Taxonomy (NCBI): domain Eukaryota; kingdom Viridiplantae; phylum Streptophyta; class Magnoliopsida; order Zingiberales; family Cannaceae; genus Canna; species Canna indica. The sequence goes on from CP136897.1 coordinate 6,069,053, forward strand.
GAAATTTAATAAAATTAATTAAATAAGTTTTGAAATAAGTAAATTAGAAAATAAATAAAAATTTATAAATTAATATAATTTTACTTAGTAATTCTAATAATTTATTTATTAATAATACTTTTACACAATTAACTTTACTTAATTATTGTGATTATATTCGAAATTATGATTAATTACACAATTCGAAATTACTAACTAAGAATAATAATCAATATTTAGTAATTATTATTGAAATCAATAACTTAATAATCTTATTAATTGTTGTAAAAATTTCTAATTTTGAATTTCTTATTAATTTTGAAATTTGAAATTAATAATCCTATTAATGATTGAATATTAATTACCAAATTTATAAATAATTCTTATAATTCTATAATTAATAACCCTTTTGCACAATTTAATTATGTAATTATTGTGATTGTTTTCAAAATTTTGATTAATTGTGATTAATTACACGATTCGAAATTACTAAATAAGAGTAATAATCAACATTGTGTAACTATAACCGAAATTAATAACTTAATAATTTTATTAATTATTTTGAAACTTCCAAATTTCAAATTTACTAATTTTTAATTTTTAGTTAATTTTAAAAATTAAAATTAATAATCTTATTAATTATTGAATATTAATTACCAAATTTAACAATTTTCCAAAATTTCATATGTCTAAAAAATTTAGCTTCGTCATTAATGTAAGATATCAATAGTTCTATTTTTTCTTAATCTTCATAATTTATTATTTTCTTCTAATTAGGATCAATACGGTTGTGAAGAGTGCCCAATTTTAATAATTCTAATTTAAATGAATTTATTGAAATAATTTTTATCGATATAAATGTAAGATTTTTATTTTCGTATTTTTTAAACGATTGGAAAAATTTTAAAATAATTATTCATTTTATTCATATATCATTTTATTGATTATCGAGGTAGAGTGCCCAATTTTATTTATTTTTATTCTTATTCATTTTATTCTTATTTTCATTTTATTACTACTTACTTGCAAAATATACTCTTTTAAGATTATAAAATGTTCTATATTCATATAATAAAAAATTTCCCACTCATTTTGGATTATTCCCGCTCATTTAATAAAAAAAGAAATTTTTAAGTTTTTATGGATATTTTTATAAAATCATTAAATAGATATTTATGTAATGTTCATTCACTGAGCTCACTGAGCTAGGAAGGCCCTCTAGCCTTAGTGCCCATAACTCGGTTGGGAAAGGCCCTCCGACCCATGTCACTCGGGCTCACTGAGCTAGGAAGACCCTCTAGCCTCAGTGCCCATAACTCGATCGGGAAAGGCCCTCCGACCCATGTCACTCGGGCTCACTGAGCTAGGAAGGCCCTTTAGCCTCAGTGCTCATAACTCGATCGAGAAATGCCCTCCGACCCATGTCACTCGGGCTCACTGAGCTAGGAAAGCCCTCTAGCCTCAGTGCCCCATAACTCGGTCGGGAAAGGCCCTCCGATCTATGTCACTTGGCCTATCCATCCCAATGTCACCTCGTGTGTTGAGCGCACCACTCAGCCCAATTAGGCCCACTACTAACTCGTTCGTGCGGAGCACCACTCGGCCCAATAAGGCCCACTGCTAACTCGTGCGCGCGGCGCACGCCTCGGCCCAATAAATATCAATTTTAAGAACCACCAAACCCCTAAGCCTACTTGCTTTCCCGCATCTTACGGAACGTCGGTTCGCTTTTTGAACCTCAAACCCTCTACGTTTAATAATTTATATATTCACTCGAGGGCTATACCCTAATATCATCATGCAAAAGCTTGCTTTACTACTGATATCAAACCAAAGTATCAAGTGTTTACAGCGTATCAGGAATGACATACCGAGTCCGCAACCTGGCTCGCTTCACACGCACATGACAATATTCAACCTACTGAAAGTATCTATTTTCTACCCACACACTACTGTTCAGGCTACCAAAGCATTTTCTATGTTTCCAAACTATAATTTACATCAATATAATACACATCAGACTCGTAACACTACAACAGAATCAATCTCAGCATGCGTTCAACCCAGTTTTCAGCAAACAGAACATATTTCAGCAATAATTCCAGCAACTATAATTTCAGCAAATATATAAATTTACAATCCATAATTTCCAGCAACTACAGTGGCAGCCAAGTAAACTTAAATATATCATCTAAGCATGCTTTGATTTCCACTCAAACAAGAACTCTACGTAAGGAAATCATTCCAACTCATATATAACAAAACAAATGCATGAACAGGAAAATTAAGGTAAACATCACCCATTTATCCTCTTGCAGTGTTCGACACACAAAGAAACAATATATATGTAAATAAATAAAATCAAGGTGAACCAGGCGGCCAACATAGCAACCAGATTTCTAATCTTTCATTCACCTCACCTATATTCCAATGTCCACCTGTTACCTAAACCATTAAATAAGGTATTACTTTCCCAATCAAACCAAGCTCTCTCTCTATTCCATGCGGCTGCAAGAGAAGATGAATGTGCAGCCGCCTGGAACAATGAGATGTCCTCCACTCCTTTAATAGCTACTCCAATAAATTGGTAAAAAAAAAACATGATCCAACTTTCTTCAACATGCCTCACACACAAGCCACATGTGAACCCCAATCAAAATAGAAAATATTGAAAAGGTTTCTCCCTGGCCGTAGACGTTCACAAAGAAATCAATTTTTTTTTCATAAGGATTTATATATGGATTAAACCTCAAATTCCCTTGGAAATTGGCATCAAGAACACGACTCAAATCCAATTGAAGAGGAAAATCGAAAAATTTCAAGAAAAATCCAGATTTCTTCCATGGGAGGGGCGGCAAGGAGGATAGAAAGACCTCGGATCTTGCAAGAATAAACCACTCACCTAGGATTGGATTAAGGATGAGGAAGACGATGAAGAAGTCCCACGTCGAATCCGATCCCGCAAGGCTCCGATCTCCAGCCGATTTCTTCTCCGGATCATCCATCTCCCTCTCGCCTCCTTGGGTAGCGTGCGGCTCCCCCTTGCAGCCGTACGACCTAGGTGACTCTAATTTATATTTATATATATATATCCAAATTACCAATTTGCCCCTCATCACTTAACTCGACCCAACTTGCTCAAAACAAGTCGGATTCGAGCTCCGATCTCACCCTCGGACTTGGCTCGAGCCCAACTCGGACTTGACACAAACTTAATTCTAATTTAAGTAATTTAGATTGAGCAAGGGTCTCACCTCAATTCGCGCCTAACCGCGATTAACTCTACACACTCTGTTATGCGTCGCGCTCATCCCGCTGAAACCAATATACAAAATTTAATAAATTTCACAGGTACTACAGTTAAGGAGTAACAAAATGAGTATAGCTGATTTGCCCAAAATATTATTTCTAGATATCTCATTCCTTCATCAATGCTGAAATAAACTTATTTAGGATGAGTTTAATTATGATAAACGATCATTAGCTGTAGAACATGTCCAACTCATTTTTATTCTCACAGTTGAGCAAAGAAATATATACGATAAGATTATGCTTAGAATCGCTGAAAACCGTGGAGGATTATTATTTCTATATGGATTTAGTGGCACGGGGAAAACATTCATTTAAAGAACTTTTTCAGCAACTTTGAGATACAAAAGTGAAATTATTTTAACAATTGCTTCGAGTGGAATAGTGACTTTGCTCATTCCAAGTGGGAGTACGATACATTTAAGATTTGCAATTTCCATGAATGTTGATGAAGACTTCACCTGTTATATGAATCAAGGTAGTCCATTGGCTGACTTGATAATAAAATTGAAACTTATTATATATGATGAAACTCCAATGATGATAAAGAAATATTATTTTGAAGCTGTTGATTGAACCTTAAGGGATATAATCAAGCTTTGAGCAACCTTTCGAAGGAAAATGAATATTTTTAGTGAGGTGATTTCAAAGAAATTATGTCTGTTGTACCTAAAGGGTCAAGACAAGATATCGTGCATGCTATCATTAATTCATTTTATTTGTGAATATATTGTATGAGATGCTAACATTAACAAGACATATATGATGTTGCATTTAGGAAATTCACCGTATCAAGAATTGGAAATGAGACCCTTAATGATGATAATGATGTGGATGTCAACATAAAGATTCTTGATGATTTGCTCATATAAAAAACTGGTGATCCACTTGCTATAATTTTAAATATCATTTATCTATTATTTTTGAACAACATAGGTGATCTCAATTACTTGGAGTACAGAGCTATCTTAGTACCTACTAATAGAATAGTTTAAAATGTGAATAATTTTATGTTGTCTTTAGTTCATGGTGAAATAAAGATTTATCGATAATTCGAATAGGCCAACGTACATGTGTTGAAAGGAAAAATAATATCAAGAACCAATATATGAGATAAGATTTTTATTCCAAGATTGATATTGACGTCATTAGATATAAAAGTTCATTTTAAATTTTAACGGAGATAGTTTTTTATATATATTTATTTTGCTATGACCAAAAATAAGAGCCAATGTTAAAACCTTAAACACGTTAGAGTATATCTAAAAACATGTGTCCTCTTATAGTCAACTATATGTAGGTATTTCTAGAGTAACCAGTAGTCGTGATTTAAAATTTCGTATACACGACAACGATGACAATTAAAAAAATAACACTACAAATTTTGTTAAAAGGAAGTGTTTTATAATAAATTCTTCCAATAAATTCTTTTATAACACTACAGTCGTTATTTTCATTTTTTTGAGAGGTTAATTTACAAGAAATTCTTCCATAGTGTATATTTTTATCTTTAGTTATATTTTAATTTAAAATAAAATATTAATTTTTTTCTTTTGTAAATAATTTAATACATAATATGTTGATATATAATTCAATGTTATTGTTACAAAAATTATTTAAAATATTTTTCTTTTATTTATTTTTAAAAATATAAATTTTACCCGCAAAATATATTTTTCATAACTTATTACATTTCTAAATTTCTACATGTGCAATAAATGATAATATCTAATTCAATATCATTTTAGGATATATAATTTTCATTCAAAAAAATAAATACAATTGCTTTTACTCTACAATTAAATTTATAAATGTATACAACTAATTAATTTATCCTTATTCAAATAATTTTTATAGCATAATTAAGCCGTGCATAGCACGGGTGTCATACTAGTTATCCTAAACTATAACATGAATTAGGGAAATTCTCGAATTCATAACAAGGATTTGAAAAATCTCAAATCCATAAACTTTTTTCTTAAAAATTTTGAAACGTCATTTGAGTTTTGTCTAGTATTCGATTTCAAATTTTTACAAAAGTCGAGAACCTACTAGTTTTACACTTTTAAAAAAGTTCAAAACCTACTATATTCTCAAGAAATTCTAAAAAGTTCTAAATATTATCAATAATATACGAAAAAAAACTCATTAAAATACTGCATATATCATAATCATCGTTATAATTATTAAAGAAATGATGAGTTGATATTACTTATTTTAGTTTCACACTTTTGAGAAAGGCTGTAATCTATTATTTTATATATTTTTATAAAAGTTCGAAATTGAATATCAAACTTAATTTGAGAGTATACCTTCAAAAAAGACTTAATTTGAGAGTATTTCAGAAATTTTATGAAAATAATTATGAATATATGAATTTTCATATTTAATAATGCAAGTACTTCCAACAATAAGTCAATAACATGAAGACATAAGAAACAGGTGCAGATTCTGCTTGATAACTCTACGAACGCAAGATGACATATGCCAATTACCGAATGCAATTCTCAGCTATAGTACAAGAAATCATATACGGCAGATCTTATACTTATTATATTTTTGGAACGTGACTCCCTCGTCAAATGGTCATGCCTCGGGCAAAGCGATCGTGCATTATCCGCATAATCAATATTATATACCCCACACACGCAGATCCAGATATGCTAATTAACGTTATTTCGTGGAGGAATATATAGTTAATAAAAAGTGCACGCGGGGGGATATCGGCTCAACCAATCGTCGCGTTGCACGTGGAGGAGCGAATCCCATGTGCACGGCTGAGACGAGCACGTGCCGGGGCCGGGTAGGCCCGTGTCCTCTATCGCGGGCGAGTACGGCCGCCGGCATGCTGCGCTGCACACCCGACGTGGTCCACGCATGCATGTCACGTGTATACAGGCTGGAGCGAAGGCAGTGGCGGCCACTGAGATACTTAAAATGCTAATATATGTTCATTGTATCGATTCCCCATTTCCCCAACTTAAAACACGCATCTCTCCTCCCTATTCGTCTCCCTCTTGTTCTCTCTCCCCTATCCAGAATAGGGAGTGCGAGTTACATGGGTAGCTTGCCCATATAAGCCACTTCTATAGGTGAAGTGGTGAGATTTCGCCACGTCATCTCACTCGGATGTCGATGCATGAAGGGATTTTAATTTATCGATTTAAAATATAGATTTTTCAAATTCCAATAATACCCCAATATTAAAAATTTTATTTGTACAATGTATTTTCTTTCCAATAATACCATCGTAGACCTGACAATTTGTATCAGGTCGGAGATATTAGGCCAGCCTGACCTGACCCTGTTCAAACAAAAAATCGTGCCCGACTCGACTCGATAAAAATTCATGCTCGGGGTCCCAAGTCTGGCACGACACGAATAATAAACGGGCCAGTCCGGCCATGGCCGGATAAAAGTTCGGGCTTGTGGTCTCGAGCTCGACACCGCACAAACAATAAACAAGCCAACTTGATAAAAGTTCAAGCTCGACGAGTTAGCATGACAATGAAAATTTAGAATCAGGCTATCACAACCAGGATATCAGGCCCAAATTGGATTATCGGGCCAATTCGGGGGCGATAGTTCGATATTTTGATTATGAATAAAATTGTTATCATGCAATCGGGTTAGACCGAGCCTACACCACTTGGCCCGGCCCTAACTGATATTTGTTTGTCTTATCGTGCTGGTTTGATAACAGTTTGTACACGATAAGAATCGACATGAGCTCAATTTTATTGTGCCAGGTCTGACCAAGCTATCAAAGCGAACTGAAAAATTGCCAGCTCTATGCCTCTCGTGTTGAAAATTGCTGGCTCTTTCGAAATTCCATACTTTAACCAACAAATTAAAATCTAGTGTATTTCGTGTAAACAAGTATTTGTTTAATGCTTTTAGATCCGATGTTTCGTATAAATAAAATTTTCAATATTGAGGCATCATTAGAATTCCAAAATTCCATACTTTTTAACTGATAAATTAACATTCCTTATCCTGCATCGAGATCCGAGCGGATGACGTGGCTCAATCTCACCATCCGCCCATAAAAACTTATATGGGCAGACTGCCCATATAAGTCGCACTCCGTAATAAAGCTAGGGTAAGAAAGAAAAATATAAAATAAAAGATCTAAAATATTAAAAATAAAATTAGACACTTTAATTACATATATAATTAGTTATTAATTTGTAATCATGCAGGGTTTACTGTTATTAATTTGGAAGGATAAATATAGTCATTATATATTATTTTCATATGCATATTTATAGAACCCCCTTTATTCATATTCATATATACTATGTCAGTTTTGAAATAATACACCACCTGGCATTAAGATTTTCTTGAATTGGAATTTTTTCCCAATCATGTTCATATTTGTAAATCAACGAATTTTAAGTAATGCTCGGCAAATCGTCATAATTTCAATCCAAGATTCGATTCCGATCGACCAAGAATAGGAGTCCTCTTGAAATTTTATGCATATATATAGCTAATCATCCTCTTCCCTCGATTTTAGAGGCTTCAAGTTCGTATTGCAGCGAAAGAGACGACGCCAAGAAGGGATAAGTTTATGTTAAGATCTTCCTCTTTTTCTTTTTCTTCTTCTTTTTTTTCGTATTTTTCTTCTCAAAGTTTTTTGTGGCTTCAACCTTTTTTTTGTGCGTGTAAATATTTCCATGCATATCAGCAGAATGACACAAAGATGGAGACATCTTACGAACCACCGTTGGACCCTTCTTCTCGCTCGAAGAGTCCTAGATTCTGTGTTGGGATCTGCTGCTTTGATGGATTACTGAATAGGTTTAATTTCCCACCGCATAAAATTGCTGATGTGGAGGGCCAGAGAAGCCCCCAACCGAGCCTCTCCGAGCCACGTGCTCTCCTCTTCTCCGTTCTCATAATCGCTGGCTTGCTGCTCTTTTCATTTTTTTTTCCACTTTATTTCCCCGATCTTTCTCAATGCAACAGTGAACCTTTCTTAGTTTCTTTTTACCAAACCTTTCTTAGTTTTGAACTCCTTATCTCTTCTTAGTTTTTACTCGTATGCTACTTTCCTACAGCAGAGCTTTCATGGAGACGGCGCCTACGGATTACCTGCACATAGCAGCTTTCTCTCTGCTCTTCGCTTGGGTCACTTTAGACTTCACTATTTTGAGGTGCTCCGCAGAAGATGAAGAGGTCGGAGAAGAGATGGTCCAGAAAAGATCAAAAGCCATCATGGCTGAGACCACTGTGGCATGTAACATCTTAATCTCCATTCTTTCCTTGGGGTTCTGCATCGATAGAGTTCGGAAGCTGGAGAGCATCTCTCTGGGCTATGTTTTCTTGACAATGTCCTGGTTTTTGGCGAGTCTTTATGCAAATTACTGCAAGCGAAAGAGAGGAGCAAACTTCATCTGGCCTTTGGTCCTTGTTTCCTGGTGGATCTTCTCTAGCCTGCTAAACCTTGTCTCGATCTTCACCTTCCTTATTGGCTTTTGGAGCAAAACTCCATTGCCTGGCATCTTACCATCTGCGAGATTTATCGAGTTTGCTTCCTTTCCGCTATCTGTTTTCCTCTTCTTTAGTGCCCTTGTGATGAGTTCCTCAAGGAATAACACTGAACTAGAACAACCTCTGCTAGCAAACAGCATTGGCAGCGTTAGCAGTAGAGATGACTTCTCCAAAGCTGGGTTATGGAGCCGCCTAATGTTCCACTGGTTGAGTCCAGTTTTCGAGAAGGGTCGAGCTGAAAGGCTCGAGTTTTCCCATATTCCAAGTGCTCCTCGATCTGAAAGTGCAGAGAGTTCATATTCCTCTTTGCAAGAATCACTTCGTGAACAGAAGCCTGGATGTCTTTCACTTTCAAGAGCAATCATTAGAGCTGTTTGGAGGCCTTTGGTTCTGAATGCAGTCTTCGCTGGTACAAAACACTTTACATTCTTTGCATTGATTCTCTTAATTTGTTCCAAATTAGGATGAAGGATTTGAGGAAAATTTTGCAGGACTTAACACACTTTCTTCATATTTGGGCCCTTTGCTGATCACCAACTTTGTGGAGTTCATCTCTAATGAGGATTCCACCCATGGACATTACTATGGATGCATACTGGCTTGTATTTTCTTCTTTGCAAAGACAGTGGAGTCTCTAACTCAACGGCAGTGGTATTTCGGTGCGCGACAAATTGGCATACGAGTTAGAGCATCCCTCATGGTGGCCCTTTACAACAAGTCTCTTCAGATGAAATATTCGGGCACAAGGACAGGGAAGATCATAAATTTGCTTGATGTGGATGTTGAAAGGATTAGTGACTTCTTCTGGTACATACATGGTATTTGGTTGCTCCCGGTCCAGGTCTCTTTGGCTTTGCTCATTCTTTATCGAAACCTCGGGGCAGCAGCCTCGTTGTCTGCGCTCGTCGTGACAATCCTGGTAATGGTGAGCAACACACCATTGGTGAATATGCAAGAGAGGCTGCATTCCAAAATCATGGAAGCAAAAGACTCGAGGATCAAAGCCACAACAGAGACACTAAAATGCATGAGGATATTGAAACTGCATTCTTGGGAAACAACCTACCTGGAGAAGCTGCTCCAACTGAGAGACATGGAGAGGAGTTGGCTGAAGAGATATCTCTATACATGCTCTGCTATTGCATTTTTGTTTTGGGCATCTCCTACTTTAGTTTCAGTTGGTACCTTTGGCGTATGCATCTTGGTGAATACCCCCCTCACTGCTGGCACGGTCCTTTCGGCTCTTGCAACATTTAGAATCCTTCAAGATCCCATTTACAATCTCCCAGAGCTTGTGACCATGATGACACAAACAAAAGTCTCACTTGACAGAATCCAGGACTTTATGAAAGAAGAGGAACAACAGCAGATGAGGCCAGGCATAGAAATGAAAATCTCGGACATTGTAGTAGAAATTGAGCCAGGAGAATACAATTGGGAAGCTGAAGATGATTCTAAAGTGAAAAAATCCACACTCAAAATTGATAAAATGATTCAGATCAGGAGAGGGCAAAAGATTGCAGTTTGTGGGGCTGTTGGATCAGGCAAATCAAGCTTCCTTTGCAGCATCTTAGGAGAGATTCCAAGAACGTGTGGCGGAAGAGTTAATATCTTTGGCTCAAGAGCCTATGTTTCACAAACTGCTTGGCTCCAGACTGGAAAAATTCGAGAAAATGTATTATTTGGAAATGAAATGGATAGGAGATGGTACCATGAGGTGTTGGAAGCTTGTGCCTTGAATACAGATATTGCAATCTGGGCTGATGGGGACTTAACTGTGGTAGGAGAGAGGGGTATCAATTTGAGTGGAGGACAGAAGCAGAGGATTCAACTGGCAAGAGCCATCTATAACAATTCAGATATCTATTTGTTGGATGATCCCTTCAGTGCTGTTGATGCACACACTGGAGCACGCCTCTTCAAGGTATGGTTATATATTCATCTTTTTTTCAAAAAACTTTTCTACTGCGAATTATGGTAGGTATGGTTGGTTTGGTTGTTTGCTCATGGAATTTGCCATAATTCTTGAAAATAACAGACAATGGTTAACTAATCTGAACTCATACCTACATTTGGACTTAACTCGGATAAGAAAATATCAATTTACTACATGCTTTTTAATGTATTTTATGTTGGTTGTGATGCTAATCTTCAACCTTTCTAACTTTTAATTCATTCATAATATGACCATTATGTGGTGCTCAATGATAAAACTACTTTTTTAATCTAAGGTCTTAATTAGTGGTTAAGTTAAGAGCTAACAAAAAATCCTTGGTAAGGCTAATAAAATTCCTAACACAATGAAAAAAGGTGGCCCAATGCAGAAGATTCCTGATAACCCAGGTTCTCAGTAGGGTCAACATACAGTCTTATCCATGCATGTTTATTGAAGTTTTCGGAGTCAGTGCCTTCTAATTGAATACAGAGCCCACAAAATTTAACATTTAGTTTGTCCGGTAGTTCCTTTACTCCTAATATGCATATCAAGTGTGGAAAATCTACCCAATTTTTTTTATAATAACCTAAGCATCAATAATAAACTACTTAAAAATATTAAGAAAATAGAATTTGAAACTACAACTTTAAGGAGCTTAACAGCTGGAGATACATCAAGAATCACTTATGTAATTTTTTTTCTTTGTATTTTTTCGAGCAAAAAGGAGAGTTCACCTATTTATTTTTATATGGCTTTGTTTCAGTGTGATAATTTCACTTATATATTAAGCTATTTTATATTTATAGTCTCAGGGCAAACTTCCTAGAAATTGAACTGAGGTAAACAATTTAGAACATACAAGAAAGTAACATATAACCTTTTCTTCATTAACCATTATGCTATTCAATATTTGCCTACACTTCCAGCCATTCACTCAATTTCTGCAGCAAGATGTGAATAATGGGAAAAGGAAAGATGATTCAGTGAAGATCCATTTAGAAAAGAATTTAAAAGGACATCTTGGTTTCAAATCATATTGAAGCATAAATTACTCTTGCTAGAATGTTTACCCTTCATTTCTCTTATTTTCACGATGTTATTTTATACTATAAATGGATGATCCACCAAGATCATTCAGAAAATCTAATTTGCAAAGTGGCATCTCTGATGAAAATGCCACCCTCAATGGCAGAAAATGATCCATGCAACAAATAGTAGTAGTTGCTGTTTCTATATTTGATGAAAGTAATAATTTGTGTGCAGGAATGTTTGATGGGGCTATTGTCCAATAAGACTGTCATTTATGTGACACATCAACTGGAGTTCGTCCATGCAGCAGATCTTATTCTGGTAAACTTCAAATTTTCTCTTTCTATTAGAGTTAAAAGACATATAATTGATATAATTAGCTTTTATATTAGACTATTCTTGTTGTATTACAAAGTGTTGAATGCCTTTTGCTTCAAGGGGAAACAATGTGACTATTAGTATAAATTTTATAATTCTAGATCGTCCCGATCATGTAGACTTACTAGAATAGCTCTTTAAGGTATATTCCTTATTGCGATGCATAATGCAAAAACTGCAGCAGAAAAAATAGTCTACAATCTCATGCTTGCCGGTAAATAAAACTATAAAATGCTAATTCCTTGACAAACATTTTATAGGTATTGAGAGAAGGAATGGTGGTTCAATCTGGTAAGTATGAAGATCTGATGAAGGATACTAAAGGGGAGTTTGTACAACAGATAGCTGCACATAGTCAGTCATTAAGCCAAGTCAATCCACCAAAAGAACTTGGTTTATCAATTAGCACAAAAGATATCATGAAGAAAAGGAACCGCAAAGACTTAAAGCACTATGGTAAAAAAAGAATATCTGAGCTTTCTGATAGATCATATGAAGAAGAAAGGGAATTTGGAAGGGTGAAATGGCATGTTTATAAGACCTTTGTGACTTCAGCATATAAAGGAGCTCTTGTTCCAATACTATTATTCTGTCATGTTCTCTTCCAGGCCTTGCAGATGGGTAGCAACTACTGGATTGCCTGGGCAATTGAAAAGGAAGATCAAGTTAGTAAAAAAAAACTTATTGGAATTTTTTTTCTACTGTCAGCCAGCAGCTCACTGTTTGTGTTAGGAAGGGCACTTTTGCTTTCAAATATTGCCATTGAAACAGCTCAGCGGCTATTTCTTGGAATGGTAACAAACATTATAAGAGCACCAATGTCATTTTTTGACTCAACACCTTTTAGCCGAATTCTTAACAGGGTTAGTTTTTACTTTATGTTGTTATTCTTACCCGATGTGTCAGCAACAAAATGTTGTCTTCTTTGTTTTCAAAAAAATTAAGAAAATCTACTACATTGAAATTGACTAAAACTCCAATAGTTTCAATAACTTGCAGAAACATCCAAAATTAAAAATTAACAATAATTGTACCTTTTTCAGTCTTCAACAGACCAGAGAACTGTGGACACAGATATTCCATACAGACTTGCAGGACTTGTTTTTGCACTTATTCAACTTCTGTGCATAATTATTCTGATGTCTCAAGTGGCCTGGCCAGTATTCATCATCTTCATCGTCGTAGTTGCAATATCCATCTGGTATCAGGTAAGCTAAACTAATCTCCCTTATAAAATTGTAGTGTTGATCTACAAATAGAACTTATAATTGATTACACTATAAAAGGATTTGGTTAGGTGGCATTAAAGACTTAAAGTATCTACAAAAGAACAAATCCTTAATAAATGCTATTGACCACCCATTGCAATCAATAAGTACAAAATCCTATTGCAATGTATACTGGAGAAATTGCTAATTATTCTTCTAGCTTCTAATAATTGTCTGCCTAAGGTGTCACCATATTTATGCAGAATTACTACATCAGTGCTGCTAGAGAACTAGCTCGAATGGTAGGAATTCAAAAAGCTCCTATTCTGCACCATTTCTCTGAATCACTTGCCGGAGCTGTGACAATCCGCTGCTTCAATCAAGAAGATCGGTTTTCCAAAAAAAACCACAACTTGATTGATGACTACACTCGAATTACCTTTCACAACTATGCAACCATGGAATGGCTCTCAGTTCGAATCAACTTTCTTTTCAATATTGTATTCTTTGCAATGTTAACAATTCTGGTGTCCATGCCCAGGAATGCTATTGACCCAAGTAAGCTACACACTACCTTGAGAATAGTGAACATTTTAGAGTATGACTGTAGAGGAAACGGCTAACTTGATTCCATTTTAGGTCTTGCAGGACTTGCAACAACATATGGTTTGAACCTAAATGTACTTCAAGCTTGGGTTATATGGAACCTCTGCAATGTAGAAAATAAGATGATCTCTGTAGAGAGAATCCTACAATTCTCTGTAGTACCTAGTGAGGCGCCTTTGGTAATTGACCATTCCAGACCAGAACAAGACTGGCCCTCTTCTGGAACCATTGTGCTTGACAATCTTCATGTTCGTTACAAACCTAATCTTCCTATTGTCTTAAGAGGAATCAGCTGCACATTTCCTGGAGGAAAGAAAATTGGAGTTGTAGGTAGGACAGGAAGTGGGAAGTCCACACTCATCCAAGCTCTTTTTAGAGTGGTAGAACCATCATCAGGAAGGATAATGATTGATAAAATTGATATTAGCCAGATTGGTCTACATGACTTGAGATCTAGGTTGAGCATAATACCGCAAGACCCAACACTTTTTCAAGGTACTATGAGAACGAACTTGGATCCTTTGCGGCAGCATCCAGACTTCGAAATCTGGGAGGTAATGGAACAACTATAGCTTTCTAACCTTTTTATTACTTAATTAAGATATAAATGGAGTTTATTATATTGACCAGGCACTCCGGAAGTGTCAACTTGGAGAAATAGTAAAACAAGACCATAGACTGCTTGATGCACCAGGTAATCTACAAATGCATAAAAGTTTCATTTATATGGTTAATTTAAAAAAATATTACAATTTGTTGAGAGAAGAAATCACTTAGATGTTTAATGAAAGTTATTTGTAAACCACCTTTAGCACATTTAACTTAAGTTTCCCATAGACTATTTCAATTGCAATGTGATAATGTTAATAGTAAATGTAAATACACACAAAAAAATTTGAATTTTATGGTATGTTTATAGTTCTCTTTCTATGATTCATATCTGGACATGAAGCATATTGCAAACCTATTGCCTGAACATAAATCTACTTCTTCTTTTTTAATAAAGTAGCTTAAAGGTACTAAGGTAGTTATATCTAGTTCTATTTTATCCTTCAGAAAATATGAGACTAGGATTTCAATGCAGTTGCAGAAGATGGGGAGAACTGGAGCGTTGGGCAGAGGCAGCTGGTTTGCTTGGCAAGAGCATTGCTACACAAGAGGAGAATCCTTGTTTTAGATGAGGCCACAGCTTCAGTAGACACAGCAACTGATAGTCTTATCCAGAAGACTATAAGAGAAGAAACCAGTAATTGTACAGTCGTTACAATCGCACATCGAATACCCACTGTCATTGACAGTGATCTGGTTCTAGTACTTGGTGAAGGTAAAATAGAAGTCAGGAATAGAAAAAGACATCATTCATTCTAAAAATTACTGTAATAAGCACAAAATGAAAAGTTATCTGAGATTCTCATTTCAAAAAACAAATGTCGTGATGCTTAATATACATAGGATTTCTTAATTCATGATACAAAACTTACTTTTCCATGGTTGATGCAGGCAAAATTTTGGAGTTCAGTTCTCCTCAAGACCTTCTTAAAGATAAATCATCTGCTTTCTCAAATTTGGTGATGGAGTTCCTGGGGAGATCCAAGTGCAATCATAATTGAATGAGAATAATTGATAGAGGTGAAGGCCTTGGATTAGTACATGAACATCAGAAGCTTTTTGTATTTATTCTGGAGTTCAATTCTCCTCAAGACCTTCTGAAAGATAAATCATCCGCTTTCTCAAATTTGGTGATGAAGTTCCTGGGGAGATCCAAGTGCAATCATAATTCCTGACTTTGAACTTGAATGAGAACGATTAATAGAGGTGGAGGCCTTTGATTAGTACATGAACATCAGAGCTTTTTGTATTTATTTTGGAATTCATCTAACCCACGTTAGGAATATAGTACTCAGGTTAGAATCAGAAAAGCTATCACCAAATGATGTATAGCATGAGTGTAAAAATGAAAGAAACAAAAATGGGCAACAAAGATGTATAGTTACTATGGACCATGGTGCGGCAGTACTAGCCTGGCAGAAAGATTCCTACAGATTTTCAGATTTGCTACCAACGCAAACATATTCATTGTGGATGCGAGAACAATGGATAATCACGGCAACTTCCAAGGTTGGAACATCTCCTTCTCCACATGAACCCGGGAGCACCTACAAGATTTGGCCCAAGCACTTGATAGCATTCAATCCTCTGAAGGCGACGATCTCATCTACTGGAAGTGGACGTCCAACAGGCTTTACTCCACCGAATCCCTCTATCGACTACTGAGCTTTCGGGGCATTGAGGTTCTCTCCATCTTATTTGGCAACTCAAACTTCCCCCAAAAATATCAATCTTTGGATGGATTTGGATACGCAAACGCCTATTGACTCATGATAAGTTGGTAGGCTGGGGGATGAGTCTCGACACTTCGGTGTGTGCTATGTGATTCTGAGTCAGAAACACACAACCACCTCTTCAGTCGCTGTCACTACTCCCAAGACGCATGACTTCTCTACCTCAACCAGCTGAAGGTGACTTTTTTTGACACGTTTTGGCTCCCACATGATATTCGTTGGGGTCAGGTCTCCTATCTCAACCTCCAAAGGGCTAGGGTGCTCTTGGTCTGGAGTTGGTTCACTTGGTGTGAAAGAAACCGTAGATGTTTTGAGGGTAACTCGACGGGGGTTCATGCCCTTACCACTTCAATGCTGACCCTTCTTTGTTATTACAAAATTATGTAATATTTGTTATGTTTCGTTTCTAACTCTCTTCCCCTCTCTCATTGTATTCTATTCTTTCCCATGAACTGAATACAATTGCTTTATTTCTATATAAAAAAAAGATGTACAGTAACTATACCTCGAAAAATGATTCAATTTGTGTTTATGCAATAAGTGTGTTTCTGCTACTATATAATTATACTTTTATGCTAACAAAAAGGCAGCCCAGTTCATGGACTTTCTTCAAATATGGATTCAAATTAGCTGTACATAACCTTACTAATGCTGACGCTGTTCTCATGACTTGAATATTTATCATATAGATAATAAAGAAGCGACCTTACAATAGCATAAAACTCGCTGAATTTTCGTTCTAATAATACTCAAACTTCATTCCCCTCAAAGATAATACTCAAACTTCAAAATCACATTTTTATGTTCAAATTACCTTTTCTTGTGATATCTTTGACTTTGTTTTTCAAATTTAAAGAAATTTTAATTGTTGCTTAACGCTTAAGCATAGTAGATCCGATTCCTGGAAAGAATCTTTAACTTGCTCAAACTCATAAGCCGAATGAATCTGACACAGGAGCTGAAACAAAAACCAAAGAAGTTGAAACCCAACAGTCAAACTACTCAAATTTGGCCCAACTTGACGGAATAAATTGGAATAATCTAGAAATCCAAAAATGTCAAGTCATATATGGTTGGAAAACTATGGAAGTCTAGTTTTTAATGCTTCAAACCGTTCGTCTTTTCAACTTCCCTAGAGAAAGTTATGGTCAATTTACTGAATGCTGGTCCCGGTGACAGATTCATCCGAATTTAGTCATGTGGGGTTATTCGATGAGCCTTTTGACCTTTCATATGCTTATTATTAATTGCAAGTATTAAGTGTATTTAATATTTCAATTTCCTATGCTTGGGGGGATGTTCCAAGATCTCTATAATTACCTAAGATGTACTAAAAAAGGACAGAGGTTTTGATATTTCCTTTATGAAGTGAGCTTTGCTTCCTTTGTTTGTTCTGTATCTCTTTGGATAATTCCTTTGAGTGGTGAACTCTCTTTACTCTGT
Source organism: Canna indica (assembly GCA_034359265.1). Classification (NCBI taxonomy): domain Eukaryota; kingdom Viridiplantae; phylum Streptophyta; class Magnoliopsida; order Zingiberales; family Cannaceae; genus Canna; species Canna indica. The sequence continues at coordinate 6,086,779 of CP136897.1, forward strand.
ATCTCTTGGTGTATTACTAAGAGTGGTGAGTGTTTCATATGCCCTATATCTTCAAGGTGGATTCCTTGAAGTGGTGAGCATCCTATCTATTAAAATCGTGATCTTCACGCTCTCTTTGTTCACCTAAATTTTCCGGCATCAGAATATGTGTATTTGATTAAAAAAAAATGAATCTGTAGGTGGTGAATAGAGTATTTGATTTGTCTTCCTCATGCCACTGCCCTTGAATTGTATGTTTCACATCCACTAATCACGCATCTCAAATAATAATAAAAAATCTAATTGGATACATAAGTCCTCAAAATGTTGTACACCGACTGTGGCAAATTGCAGCCCACTGGCATTTTAAGTCATAGACAACATCATACATATAAAGTTAAGCGCAGGGAATTGCACATACAGTATGATATAAGGCTAGCATACCTCAAAAAGTGAAATTTCATTCCATATAAATGGAGAAAAAACACACCAATTTTGGCTATATATACCACAATAACAAAAGAATGTCATACACATAGCAATATAGCATATATGAATAAATAGTAGAAGTAGAAAATTCGGAGATCATTCCAGCATAATATTTCATTTTGGATTTGAGAAGAACTTGTTTACAGATGGCATGACCTCAGGAGACTTGTTCCGCACCAATTTACGCAAGCTATGTTCTGCATACCTCTCTCCCTCAGCAAAATTCTCAAGCACTCCTGCAGCTCTATTTTGTTTGTTAACCCTGTGGACAAAGGCACCATTACTTCATTTTGAACCAGATTTATTAATAAAAATGGAAAGCATAAGTGTATGAGGAATGAGAAAGGTGATGAACGGAAGAAAAAAGGTCTCACATGAACATGGAATAATTTGAGTTAGCTGAAGTTGTGTTAATAATTTGTCATATGTAAGTTTGCAATTCAAACAACTAAACAATCCTATTAGCTAGATAAATAGGAAGGTTGAAAAGACTAAATGAAGTGCATGCATACCTCACTTCGGGGTTAGTGGAGATGTTTCGCACCAGTTGCATGCTACAGATACCAACTGCTGTACCAACCACGGCGAAGATTGGAAAAACCTGCACACCAAAATGTCACAAATTAAATGTTTGTGAAAGCTCTAGCAGGGCAATTTCACCCTTCTTGCTTCTCAAATCACAACAAGCACAAAAGATCCATTTTTCTCTTGACATAGTATTGCAATATGCAGAAATAGGTCCCCCCTAATGCAGCAAACTCATCAAATCCCTCAAGTTTCTCAATATCTGACACATAACGAAGATTTTATGCATGATGAACACAAGGAAAGCACAGTTTGACATTACATCAGATGATGACACAAATTAATTTTTCGACAGAGACAAATCCACAAACAGGTGGTAGGCAACGATAACTCCAGTATTACCTCTGGCCTCAACCATCTGCTCCACGCGGAAGAAGCCATTGGTTAGAGCTACAAGAGGCTATGCACAAGGTAAGAGGGAAAGCCTAGATGCAGACAAGCACAAGACTTCTCCCTTGCTCTTCTCATCCGTGGATGGCTCATTTTATACACTGGGGAGAACTACCCAAATTTAGGTATTCGGAAAATGCGGTTTCGTAATGGTCGACCTTTTCTCGTCTTGTTCCCAAAGAAAGCAAAGGGAGAGGGAGAGGTGTGGAAGGTGGTGTTTGTTGTTCCAACGCCAAGCATTTCTTCCGGTAGTACAGGGAGGAGGAATTGTTGCGGTGAATGCACGAGCCCCTCCGAAACTCTAGTAAGTTCTTACGTTACTTGGCATTTCAACGACAATTTAAATAAATTTTTAAAACAAGGAAAAATTATAATTTTGATAAATTATAGAAAATCCTCGTCGACTATAGATAATATAGGCAAGACCTATCTAAACTATCAAGTATGCACAGAACACTCTTCCACTATATTAATTATTCGAATAACTCTCTCCGTCAAAACAATGTCACGTGGCAAATGCTCAGAATCTCCCTTTACTGCCGACACTCTCCTCCCCCTCCTTGCCCTTTCCCTAGAGTCCATCTCTGTCGTCGTCGTCTCCTCCTCCTCCTCCCTGCCCTTCCCCTAGACTCACCTATGTCGTCGTCATCGTCGCCACCGCCTCCTCCTCCTTGCCCTTTCCCTATGAGCTCACCTATGTCGTCATCGCCTCCTCCTCCTTGCCCTTCCCCTAGAGCCCACCTCCTCCTCCTTCCCCCTACCCTTCCCCTAGAGCCCGCCTCCTCATGTTTTCATGTTTCGCGAAATGAAAACAACGAAAATTTATTGTTGTGTGTTATTTTCGATGACAGTTTTCGGGACGAAAATTGAAACTACGTTTGTTTATCAAACATGGTATCTATTTTTATAATTTATTTATAATTTTTTTAACTCATACTTAAATAATATTATTAATTATGTTAATTACTAAATAAATATGATTATGAATATTATTTTATTAGTTAATATAAATATAATTATATTAAAATATGTTTTTTTAAAAAAAATATTATATTAAAAATGGAACATACTATTAAAAAGATAAAAAATAAAAAATAATGAATATTATTAAATTATTTATAATTGTTATGAACTAATACAAATATCAGCTATGAACTAATTAACTAATAAAGTCATCATACAGTACGAACTAAGTATTGTGGCATGAACTAAGTACATTAAGTATTGACCAAGTATAAAATGATATTACGACATCAACTAAGTATTAACTAATTGATATGACTAAGTATAGACTTAAATATTGCTCTTCATGGTATATCGGCATGGACTAAATATGGACTAAGTATAGCGGCATGGACTACACCAATATGGAGTGTCATCATTTTCATATATTGTATTTGTACAAAAATAGACTAAGTGTGATCATATTTGTTCATATATGGACTAAGTATGGATCAAGTATTAACTAAACAATTTGATGACATGGACTAAGTATGGTGGTTTTTAACTTGTTTGTTATTAACAAAATGCGACATGCGACATGGTGACATGGACTTGTTTGTAAGGTTGAACATGATGGCCATGTCATCATACCGTTTAGTTGGTGTACATTGTATGGTATGGTATTTTGTTGGTAGTTTTACGCGTTAGTGTACATTGTATAGTTTTACTGAGCAAGATGTATTCGTAAGAGGCTAAAAAGAGTAACATCGGCTCACTTTATATCAGAACAAGTATTTTACATGAAACAACTCATTTGACTACACTATTGTACAACGCTTAAAGAGTAATTTTACAACAAAACAACTTATATTTATACTCATTGAATTGTAAATGAAGCAACTTGTATCTCTCCAGCAATGGGTGTTACATACTACGTGGCTTGACTCCCTTTGCAGCACCAAGTCATGAAAGATACAGCTACAAAACACTAATTCGCATTTACCAAACACCAATCAGTTGATACCGGCCATCACAGCAACAATATCTAATAACAACTGATACCATCACAACAATTGAAATATAACCAATAACAACAGCGTATCATCATATAAATGTAAGACTATGAAGAAAAATATGTATCACCATTAGTTGGTGATCGCCTCCAATTCATAGTCCACAAAAAATAGGTTTGTCTATTATCTAATAACCACACAATGATAAAATCAGCACAACCACGCAATAACATCAAAATCCTAGATCGAAAAAACATCAATTAATATAAAACATCAATCATATAAATATATGATAATGAGCAATATTACTTTATAACTTTAGGAGGAAAGTGCGCATAATCATTGATTGATTATCACCTCAAATTCCTCGCCGATAATAAAAAATGAATAAAAAATGCAAAATAACATCACAACAACATATAATTAAAGCATCACAGCACTATATCCAAAATATGACATCATCACAATATTGTTGTTAAATACACCAACATCACAACAACAGTATTTTCAAAACCAACATCAAAATAACATCACAACACCATCACTTAAACAAAAACACAATGTTAATGAAAACAAGTACTACTAACGTATATAATCTCATATCAATGAGCTTATCCATTTTGGTCTCTAGTATATTTGGGAGGTCTGTATTACCGATTTGGTTGACTTATTCTTCCCCATCGCATATGGTCGTTGCAATGGGAGTGATCCAACGAAAGAATCCAGAACCTTTTGGACTACCAAATAATGGGCAAACCGCATATAATCGACTAGGGTTTTTGGAAGTTTCACTTATCCTTATTGTGGCTCGCAAACCGCAAGAACATATTTTGTTTTGATATCACAAATACGTTGTATTTTCACTTATGCGGGATAACGATGCTGCCATACTATTTAGAAAAACCAAAATTAGTATATTATTGATATTATGCACTAACAAAATTAATAAAATTCAAACCATCATGAAAATATACTATATGTGTAAAGCATCTTGTATCTATTACATGAAATATGAAAATACATCAAGTTTCAGGCAATCAGCGGCGATGTGCCCAAAGCTGATTAGCGATACCTCACGAATATCATGCATTACATTTTGGCTAGAAGAATGTTCACCTAGTGATAATGGAATAACAAGTTCATCATCATCATCAATAACCACTTATTCATTGTTCCAAATATATAATAATTCATCGAAATTACGATATTTAATAAAAAAAGTTATGAATTGCACAACAAGTCAATACAATACTACCTTGTCTTGAAATCCCGTAGTTCGATATCATCTTTAGGATGGAAAAACGTGCTTTCAAGAGTCCGAAGCATCGTTCGATGACATTCCGACAAGATGAATATCATCGGTTGAACAATTCTCTTTTAGAAGTTAGGCCGCGCCTATGATAATCAGACCGATGATATCTTTCGCGCCGATAAGGTGCCAAAAATCCGAATATATTTGGATATCCGGAATCCACCAAGTAATATTCATCTACCAATATAATATATAAAATGTATCAGTAATAAAACCAATACAAGAATGTGATTATGGTTTATGAATTTTACCTCTGTTTGACATCGAAAAATATGAGTTAGGAGAGTATATTATATGTGCAAAAATTCGCTAGTCATTTGTGGTCCCTCCCAACCCGTCTTCATATATGTGAACTACATATTGTGGGCACAAGCCGCCATCACATTTTGTGTTATTGTTCCCTTACGACCACGATATAAAGATGATTTATTGGGGGGAGTGAAAGCGTAGACATGAGTCCCATCAATTGCCTCTATGCAATTCTACAGAACCATTATTGGATTAGTAAGACACCTTAAGGCTAAAATAAAATGCCTAAGTGGTGTACATTACCTCAAAATATGGAAACCACCGTGGATTTCCATGAATCTCCGATTGAATTATTCGCGGTTCATGAGATTTTATAAGTTCGGTTCCCAATCTTAGAACCGCTGTAAGTACATACTTGAACAATTTGTAGCATGTTTCAGTTGAGTGTTGGTATCGCTCTGCAACTACTCGAACTCGTTCATTGTGACAAATTCTATATATGAACATTGCCACGGCTTCTTCAACATAAATATTTTTGTCCTCTAAGAGTAATCTCCTAAGCTCACCACATAATATTAGGAAGAGAGGTGGTTCCATATGAAGATTTTCGTAACATCTAACCGAACTATGTATAAACTCGTGGACATAGTCAACACCTCTCAACATTGAAGTGTGTACTGCTCTTTGCGGAGGAGCATTTAGTTGGTTGTCTAATGATTCTATTATATCCAACATAATTACTAATATAACATCATCACAGTATTGCTCTTCATCATTATCCGATTCATGTGATGTATTGGGTGAATGATTCATTCTACGACAATATAGGGAAAGAAATCATCACACAAATATGCACTTTCTTAAACTTAAATAAGCAAAATTATTGCTGAAATAAGCACACAATCTTAGACATGAGTGTACATTACCTCAAAATATGGAAACCACCGTGGATTTCCATGAATCTCCGATTGAATTATTCGCGGTTCATGAGATTTTATAAGTTCGGTTCCCAATCTTAGAACCGCTGTAAGTACATACTTGAACCATTTGTAGCATGTTTCAGTTGAGTGTTGGTATCGCTCTGCAACTACTCGAACTCGTTCATTGTGACAAATTCTATATATGAACATTGCCACGGCTTCTTCAACATAAATATTTTTGTCCTCTAAGAGTAATCTCCTAAGCTCACCACATAATATTAGGAAGAGAGGTGGTTCCATATGAAGATTTTCGTAACATCTAACCGAACTATGTATAAACTCGTGGACATAGTCAACACCTCTCAACATTGAAGTGTGTACTGCTCTTCGTGGAGGAGCATTTAGTTGGTTGTCTAATGATTCTATTATATCCAACATAATTACTAATATAACATCATCACAGTATTGCTCTTCATCATTATCCGATTCATGTGATGTATTGGGTGAATGATTCATTCTACGACAATATAGGGAAAGAAATCATCACACAAATATGCACTTTCTTAAACTTAAATAAACAAAATTATTGCTGAAATAAGCACACAATCTTAAACTGAAATAAGCACACAAATTGCTGAAATTATTACCAAGTACTCAACCACACAACAAGCAAATAAGTATCCTAAATATAAAGTAACAATGCTGAAAAATAAATGCGAGGGTGCACAAAGTCATCAGTTCAAATTAAATAGTAGTTCACTCACTCACTACAAAGTTTTCAAGAAGTTCCTTAGTTTGTCATCGTGCAACGTCATAATAAGTATCCAAGATTTCGCATTAGCAAGCATGAAATGCCAAGTCTTAGCATGAGTGTCTGCAGATAGCCCCTGCAAATTACTAATGCCCTCAACGCAATTTGCTAGGCTATATGGATCTGCGGGTGGGGGTGTAGTACATACTAAGGCTGCCTCACTTCGAACACGACAGACTGCAAAGTGTCCACTAATGAGTTCATACATCTTTTGCCTCTCTTATTTTACAAATGTTCTCACCGATGATTTACCTCATTTCTTACTGCGACTCCGACCTGAAGAAACAGATGGACGTCGAGGGATTTCTTGGTCGTTATCCCCCGTGTCATCCTCTTCCCCTTCCTCTTCCACAACAGGCTTCTTACCGCGTGCATTATGTCCCAAGAATTGATCCTTTAACGGTTTAATCGACGCTCCTTGGATGAATTCAAAGGCGCCTGTGTAGATGATCGGGCCATCCCACCAGTTGCCGATTGATTTTGAAAAATCAATTCCAACAATGTATAGTTGGCAGGTGGCCCATTCTTAAACTGTTTGAAATACTTTTTTTTTTCGAAATAAATTTTATTAAAATGCTACCCAACATGTTACCTAATTAACTATATTAACAAACACTCTGAGAGTTTTAATCTAAAAGTTTGGTGTCTATTACTTTTATTATAGATCTACCCTGGCCTTGTGACTACTTAATTATTGTGTTCATTTTTGAGTAGGAATACCTTTTTGGAATATATTTTTTTCATATATTTTTGAGACTTTTAAATACTTTGAAAATTATCTTTTAAGCTGCTTAGAGATACTATTTTTCTATATCACGACCTTTTTATTTATTAAAATGATTTTTAAATAAATTTTTGAGAATTTTAAAAACTATTGGGCGAATTCTTTAAATAGCTTAAAGACTTTTGTTTGAAGCTCTTGAATTAATACATTCATAACCCATCAAAAAAAAATGTTTTATATTAGTTAAATTCATTTCATATGCCCTAAAAAAAATTTGGCAACAAAAAAAAATAAAAATAGCCTACAATGCTTTATAAAAAAATTAATTTTTTAGTGTTCAAGAGGTTCGACAAAAGTTTTAAATTAACTCGAAGACTTTGGTTGAAACTTTTAAAATCCTAACACTGATCGAAAATATGTTTTTACTTTACAAAATCTGTTATATATATTACAAAAATATTATTTGACAAAAAATATATATATAGTCTAACGTGGCCCATAGAATATCTAATACTTAAATATTCAAATTTTGCAAAAATATTTAACAACATTAGAACTCATCAGAAATATATTTTTAATTCATAAAATCTATTTTATATCCCATATAAATATTCATTCGTAATTAAAAAAAAATTTAGACAAAAAGGTCTACCCAAAAGTCTTTAATAGTTTATTTATTTTACCGGATATGATATAATATAATTAAATAATAAATAAAAAAGTATTTAATAATATATATTTTTTAATTCAATGTACATCATCAATTTATGTTCTTATGAACCTATAATTTCTAATTCATCTACTAAATAGACAATTAATATAAATTCACCCATATCATATCTCTTTCATCGTATGAAACAAACAATCAAACATATCTAAGAATCTCAATAATTCATTAAAAATAATTTAATAAATAAAATAATATCATGTTATAAATATAAATTTTTAATGTTAAAGGCTTTCTGCAAAAAAATTTAAATAGCTAAAAGACATTATCGAAAGTATTTAATAAGTTCAAAAATCAATGGAAAGAATAATATTTTAAAAATAAAAATATTTAAATTATAATTCCTTAAAATTTTAAAAAATTTAATAAAAAAATTTAGTGTTAGAAAATTTTGGTAACAATTTTTAAGTACGTCAGAGAATTTGGCGAAAATTAGGGGAAGGCAAAACAGAAATTTTAACTTTTTTATTTTCAATTATGAAAATTTATGAATTATTCTTTTGGTGGTGAAAAGTTGTCAGTTATTTATAGTTTTTTTTAAAAAAATGCTCAAATTATTAATCCTCGTTCGCTGGAAACTCCGGTCCATCGTGAAATGTTTATAGATCCTACCCAGCAGGAAAGCCAATCGACGTTCTTCGTGTGGGCACCACTGATAAAACCAATGTGTACAATGGTAGATTTACGGGTGAGCATTGCTCAACAAATGAAGTAAATAGATTAAAGATACAAAGAGCGCCCACTAGTTTTGGTGGCCGCCGCTTCGCACGAAGCAGCTGCGTCTCCCGCACTAATATAATAAACAACTCCCAACCTTTATCCTTTCTCTCTTTCTCGATAGTTTTCTCCCTCCGGCGACTCGCGGAGTCCTTGTTCGGCAACGCTCTTAGGTCCACGGTTCTCACTCCTGTACCCTTTGCATTTCCTGAGTTATTTTTCGACCCCAATTCAAATCGGGCCCTTTTCTGCGCTTCAGAGTAGTTGATTTTCGTGGAAGTTCGACCTGTGCCGATTTAGTCGGCTTGAATCTGAATTCTTAGCAGTTGTAATATGACTTTGCTTAGATTTTAAGGGGTGTTGGGTCTGCGTCGCTTAGTGTATTATTGAACTTCGTCCCTCCGCATCTTGTCCCCTTTCTCGATTTTTAGGGTTCCTTTTTGTCAAAAGCCCGATTTTGTAGCATGGCCGCCAGTCGACATGGCGGGTACCGTGATCAGGAGTTCCGGGACCGTGGAGCGGACGCAGAGATCTCTAGGAGGAAGGATTATTATCAGGACCGTCTCCATGACGGGGGTTATGGTAGGGACCGCGGCCGTGGTGGCCAGGATCTGCGAGATAGGGTTAGTAATAGGCAAAGAGACGTCAGTGAGAGGGAAATATCGAATGACTCTTACCGCTCCCCCTTGTTGAGCAATTCCAGTGGTGGAAGCGGGAATCACCACATTTCTGGGAGAGATGGTGATCGTGAAGCAGGGGAGTTGTCTAGTGGGAGTGGATCGGATGATACTGAAGCACCTGTTTCAAATACGAGGGAGAACGGGGCTCAGGGTCAGGAGAATGGCGGTTCTTCCCCGTCTAACAAGAAAAGGAAGTTCTCTCCAATTATTTGGGACAGGGATGACAATAAGAAATCCACTGTCCCTACATCCAAAAGTGTGAGAAACAAGGTAGAACATGTTACCCTGCCTCCACCACCTCCCTTGCCTCAAGGTTTTGTACCACCACATTCTATTGATGTTGTTCAACCATCTAGTCGAAGTGTGATGCCTTTAGATGTAGATGTGTCTGTAGATTCAGCTCGGGAACAGTTGGCAAGTAACAGTCAGGAGGCCAGGATGGTAGATGAGTATGAAGAAGAACCTGCGCCAGCTAGAAGTATTTCTTTTTCCAGATGGGCTGATGGGAACAGTGTTCTTGATGATGATGAGGATGCACACCTCAAGGATGATGCTTTTCTGAAACGGAGAAAGTCTAACCTTATGTATGACTCCTCAGGGAAACAATTACAGAAGAAGTCACCATCTCCTGAGCTAGGTGAGCTTATTGTGAGAAGCAATTCCGTAGGGGCTTTGTCTAAACTATTTGGTTCTGAGGGTGAGCATGGAGATGATGAGCAAGAGGTTGCTTTGGATGGAAATGATTATATGGATGTCAAGAGAGATGAGTCTAATTCTGACTCAAGTGACCAACTTTCTGAAACTGACTCTGAAAACGATGGTGGTAGAGCCAAGACATTGGAGCCAACACAACCACCACAAAGATGTATAAACATGCTGCAAGGTTGCAGGAGTGTTGATGAGTTCGAGAGGCTGAATAAAATAGATGAAGGGACCTATGGTGTGGTGTATAGGGCAAAGGATAGAAAGACTGGGGAGGTAGTAGCATTGAAAAAAGTTAAAATGGAGAAGGAAAGGGAGGGTTTCCCACTGACCTCCCTTAGAGAGATAAACATTTTGCTTTCTTTTCATAATCCTTCAATTGTTGATGTCAAGGAAGTTGTAGTTGGTAGCAGCCTTGATAGTATTTTTATGGTTATGGAATATATGGAACATGATTTGAAAGCACTGATGGAGACTATGAAGCAGCCATTCAGCCAGAGTGAAGTAAAATGCTTGATGTTGCAACTTTTTTCAGGTGTCAAATACCTTCATGACAACTGGGTACTGCACAGGTAATCCAAGATTCTTTCATCTTTAGAATTGATTACTTTGTTATTTAACCCATATTTTGCTTATTTTATATATTTGTCTTCCTTTAGGGATTTGAAGACATCAAATCTTCTCTTAAATAATCGTGGTGAGTTGAAGATATGTGATTTTGGTTTAGCTCGCCAGTATGGTAGTCCATTGAAGCCTTACACTCACTTGGTGGTGACGTTGTGGTACAGGTATATTACACCTAAGTCATTACATTTGTCTTCTTTCATTAGTTGTATTTGGCATCATCATCTGCAATTCACTCAAAGATTGTTGGTCTTGTAATCTTGGCTCTTGCTTATGTTTTGATAGGGCACCAGAACTTCTGTTAGGAGCAAAGGAATACTCAACTGCTATTGACATGTGGTCTTTAGGATGCATCATGGCTGAGCTTCTAGCTAAAGAACCATTATTCAGTGGAAAGACTGAATTTGATCAACTTGACAAGGTTTTCTTCTAATAAAACATTCTCCTGTTAGTAATCTTATAGTTCATCTCCTCTAATTTATCAAGCATTGCTGCAGATATTTAGGATACTTGGCACCCCCAATGAGAAGATATGGCCTGGGTTTTCCAAATTACCTGGTGTTAAAGTTAATTTTGTCAAGCAGCCGTAAGTCTTAATATTTATGCCCCTACATGTTTGGTAGACAGCATTCTTGTATAAATCTTATGTAGCTTCATTATCATTGTTATTAACACCACCCTTTTCCAGGCTTCGAGCTATCGATGATATTGCTTAAGCTTTATGGCATGCTTTGGTGGCAACTAGCAATTAGGTGATGCTTTTTAAATGTTTGTAGTCATTTAGCAAATTGCTTGTTTGTTTTTACAGATATAATAAGCTGCGTGAAAAGTTTCCTCCCACATCATTTTCTGGGCGACCAACCCTGTCTGAAGCTGGATTTGACTTATTAAACAAACTTCTCACATATGACCCAGAAAAGGTGAAAAATGCCAACTGTGACTTGAGTTCTTTTCTTGATATTGATAATTATTCTATTGACTAATGTTGCCAGCTTATTTTGGATGCAGAGAATAACAGCAGAAGCTGCACTTAATCATCATTGGTTCAATGAGGTTCCTTTGCCAAAGTCAAAGGAATTTATGCCTACTTTTCCTGCTCAACATGCTCAAGACAGGTGACTAAAGCTATAGTTTCAAGCATTAGCTAATATGGATTTCTCGCATCTTGTTGATTGACTCATTTGTGATATTGTCTCATTTGATATTAGGCGCTTACGAAGATTGATGAAGAGCCCTGATCCACTTGCAGAACAACGGAAGAAAGAATTGCAACAAGGGGAACTAGGTGTTTCTAGCCTGTTTGGTTAGTGGATAGTTAAACCGCTGCTGTGATCATGGTTCTGACTTCTGAGTGCTGCCTGGCATGTGTAGATCAGAATTCTTTGTTCACTAACTTCTTAGGAGAGAGGTATTTTGACTGGTGAGGTTATGCAACTCCGTTACTATCAGGTAACCATTGATGATGTTGTTTAGCAGGCACATCAATGGTGTGGATGGCAATGAAGGATATTAGCTTCTCTACCAAAACACTGTCTTTAGTGAGGATTATATTTATTGTTACTTCAGCAGCAGTAATTATAGAGGGATCCTTTAAGGTGTGGGATATTGATTTTATCTCAGTCTCAGCATAATCAAGTTCTTTCTCAGACTTGTATATGTAACATATTTCTTAAAGGCACATTGTAAATTGTGCTTCTAAAGACTGGATTTAATACCAAATATTAATTGATATATAAACTATGATTTCGTGTAATTACTTTTGATCATTTGTACTGTGTTTGCAATAGTCAAGTAGTCAACTGGTTGGTGCAGTGGGGCATTGTTGCTTCCAGAACTGGAGGAAGTTAATAATAGCTCACTAGTAAATAGCTAATCCTTTGCATGAATCTTTATAAGCAGGATACTAGTATAATCATGATTGTAGGTGAGGTAAAAGGTTTTACATTCATATTCTTCAGGTCTGAACCTAGTGATGTATGGGTTTATGTAGCTTTTACATATGGCAAATTTCATATCCTCTTGCACTGATGCCCTCATTTTACCTTGCCTTCTTTTTGAATCAATAAACTCTAGGCTCTTACATTCTGGTGTTTTCATTTTTATTAAGAAAAATTGGTTTTGTTGAAACATGTTTTCATTCTGGTTTCGGTTCAGTTTCATGAAAACACTAAACCAAACACGTTTTCGTAAGTAGTTTTGGTTTCAGTGAAACTGGAACCATGAAAACAGACTTGGGTTCGCTAACCAAACATGCCCTTAATCTTTCAAGAGTTGCTTCCGCAGATGTTTTATTTGTATGTTTGTTCCTATAGTAGTACCATATTGAGGGTTGACTCTGCTCATTTATAGTATTTATATTCACTGGGAACTTCATGATTTACAAACTGAGTATGTAGAATAATTTTAGGCATTTCACCAATTACATATGATGGTCGATAATGAACTTACACATAGGGTGATATATTGGTATTATGGTATATGAGGTGAAAGAGCCTTTCTTAGTTATAGGAACTAAAGTGAGTTGCAAATTGTAATAGAGGATTGGCAAATACTAAGTTGTAAAATAGAAAGAACGAAATGCTTGAAAGTTGAAACCAATGAGTTCATGGTGCATGATATCAATCATTGGCTGGAGGAAGAAAATTTGAAGTGAAAACCTGTCAATTTCGGCAGTGTCAGATGTTATGTGACAGTGAACTGTGGACATATCTTCTAATTCAGACTTGGAAATATATCATATGAAAAGTTACTCAACAGAATGTCTTTTGTTTCCTTTTTTTGGTTTTCTTTGCACATTTGAACATCTAAAGAAGAAAAAAAAGGAGTAACCATTCTGTACATTGAATGAAGAGTGTATGTCATTGAACTACACTGATTATTTTAACTGTACATTGGATTGCTTTTTTCTAAAACATCTATGTATTCTAAACATGCTCTGGAACACTAAGTTGTGAGCCAACCTTCTGGATATTGGCAACTGTATTTTCTGTCATTGTATCAACCTTCCAACTTGATCGCTCTGGCAATTGGCAAGTTGATTCTTGCACTGCATTTTAGTTATAGCATTTTAATGATTTGTCTCCTGTGTGGCAGAATTTAGTTTTACTTGTATGTATTGGTATCTTAAATGTGATTTTTGGTTAACTGTTTCTATGAAGCCTTAATCATGTGAACTTATTTGTTTTATTGACATGTACTTGAACATTGGTGGATAATATTATTGTATTGGAATTTGGAATAGAACACCTCTTAAATTTTATGAAGAATTGTTTTGAATTTTATTTACTTAATTTGCATTCTTTTCTCATCTATATTCTTTTAGCTTTTACAACAGTAATATTCTTTTCTAGGCAAATTCTGTTTATACACTAGATGGTTCATTGGTTCATATCTAGATCATTGTTTTCTTGGCGGGGGGGGGGGGGGGGGGGAGATTGTGCATCTGAGTTTTTATTCTTGCTTGGATGTGCTACTGTTTCTGGACTAACGTTCTTGTTTTGCGATAGCATGCTGCAGAACCTGAATCATATCCCAGTGCATGAGGCTCTGGCCAGAATATTGTGGTGTGTGAAGGGGGTGAGTGTATGTAACTTTACCCTTACAAAGCCAAAATGTTGTTTGATTGTTTCTGCAACTCCAAAATCTTGGTTTCTTGTGTCTCAACCAAGGAACTTTACCATTTTACCACAGTCCACTCTCTTAGGAGGACAAGTAATTTAATTTCTCATTTGAATTACTGTAGTGGCCTATATTGTTCAATATGTTCACGGTAATATTACTATTTCATCTTTTTGAAGGATTAACATTAGTCTTTCTTCATTCATTTTAGGAAGTAAAAGTAAAAAAACTAACCTAAATCATGGATTAAGAAATAAGCTAATTTGTTATTTCTTGCATAGCTCTGAGTATGCCAATATTAGCACAAATCATACAGAAATATGAATCCCTATTTAAACAGCTATTCAGAGTTCACAAAGCTCCTTGAATTTGAATGTAACACTCAAAGAAGAATCATAGAATGGGACACCAACATGTGATATGCTTATGCTTTTGATAGGACTAGACCATGAATTCTAAGATTGTTGTTAGATTTTATGAAGAAAGTCAACTATAAGATCAGTTGGCAAATTCAAGGGCAATTTGTTTTTTACAGAAAATCTTACCACTTTTGCTGTTTTTAATCAGAAGATATGCATTATAATTTTTTGGTGTCATGTTCCTTTAAAACTTAAGTAGCAATGAGCTTTCCTAGAGGATTAGATCATGTTCCTTCAATAATTCATGTTTGCGGGGCTATTTTGGATGGTGAAGGTATGGAGGCATTTGAAATAGTTGGGAGCAAGCCATCTAGCTTTATGGCTTAATTCCTACAATAATTTTACATGAATTATTGAAATTTTCTTCTGAAACTTCATGTTAAATACTCTCACCAGTGTACTATTGCCATCTTGTTATCATGATGGTCCATGTTCAGTTAGTCCATAATAGTTTAAAAACTCTATTATAGTCATTGGATTCTTTCTAATAGTCACTTTTTGCTTATCATTTTACAATTTCGTTGTCATTACTAAGCAAAAAAGAAGAAGTTTGACCCATAATAACTCCACAACAATTTACTAATTTTTCTATTGAATATTGTAAAATCTATATATGAGTATGCTATACACAATGTTTATTTTCTTGCATGTAGGAGTGGGCATTGTTTTTAGCATATGCAAATTTGTCATTTTCAAATGAGTTTTTATTCTTGCTTGGATGTGCTACTGTTTCTGGACTAACGTTCTTGTTTTGCGATAGCATGCTGCAGAACCTGAATCATATCCCAGTGCATGAGGCTCTGGCCAGAATATTGTGGTGTGTGAAGGGGGTGAGTGTATGTAACTTTACCCTTACAAAGCCAAAATGTTGTTTGATTGTTTCTGCAACTCCAAAATCTTGGTTTCTTGTGTCTCAACCAAGGAACTTTACCATTTTACCACAGTCCACTCTCTTAGGAGGACAAGTAATTTAATTTCTCATTTGAATTACTGTAGTGGCCTATATTGTTCAATATGTTCACGGTAATATTACTATTTCATCTTTTTGAAGGATTAACATTAGTCTTTCTTCATTCATTTTAGGAAGTAAAAGTAAAAAAACTAACCTAAATCATGGATTAAGAAATAAGCTAATTTGTTATTTCTTGCATAGCTCTGAGTATGCCAATATTAGCACAAATCATACAGAAATATGAATCCCTATTTAAACAGCTATTCAGAGTTCACAAAGCTCCTTGAATTTGAATGTAACACTCAAAGAAGAATCATAGAATGGGACACCAACATGTGATATGCTTATGCTTTTGATAGGACTAGACCATGAATTCTAAGATTGTTGTTAGATTTTATGAAGAAAGTCAACTATAAGATCAGTTGGCAAATTCAAGGGCAATTTGTTTTTTACAGAAAATCTTACCACTTTTGCTGTTTTTAATCAGAAGATATGCATTATAATTTTTTGGTGTCATGTTCCTTTAAAACTTAAGTAGCAATGAGCTTTCCTAGAGGATTAGA
Source organism: Canna indica (assembly GCA_034359265.1). NCBI lineage: Eukaryota > Viridiplantae > Streptophyta > Magnoliopsida > Zingiberales > Cannaceae > Canna > Canna indica. Next base: position 6,103,195 of record CP136897.1, read on the forward strand.
TCATGTTCCTTCAATAATTCATGTTTGCGGGGCTATTTTGGATGGTGAAGGTATGGAGGCATTTGAAATAGTTGGGAGCAAGCCATCTAGCTTTATGGCTTAATTCCTACAATAATTTTACATGAATTATTGAAATTTTCTTCTGAAACTTCATGTTAAATACTCTCACCAGTGTACTATTGCCATCTTGTTATCATGATGGTCCATGTTCAGTTAGTCCATAATAGTTTAAAAACTCTATTATAGTCATTGGATTCTTTCTAATAGTCACTTTTTGCTTATCATTTTACAATTTCGTTGTCATTACTAAGCAAAAAAGAAGAAGTTTGACCCATAATAACTCCACAACAATTTACTAATTTTTCTATTGAATATTGTAAAATCTATATATGAGTATGCTATACACAATGTTTATTTTCTTGCATGTAGGAGTGGGCATTGTTTTTAGCATATGCAAATTTGTCATTTTCAAATGAGTTTTTATTCTTGCTTGGATGTGCTACTGTTTCTGGACTAACGTTCTTGTTTTGCGATAGCATGCTGCAGAACCTGAATCATATCCCAGTGCATGAGGCTCTGGCCAGAATATTGTGGTGTGTGAAGGGGGTGAGTGTATGTAACTTTACCCTTACAAAGCCAAAATGTTGTTTGATTGTTTCTGCAACTCCAAAATCTTGGTTTCTTGTGTCTCAACCAAGGAACTTTACCATTTTACCACAGTCCACTCTCTTAGGAGGACAAGTAATTTAATTTCTCATTTGAATTACTGTAGTGGCCTATATTGTTCAATATGTTCACGGTAATATTACTATTTCATCTTTTTGAAGGATTAACATTAGTCTTTCTTCATTCATTTTAGGAAGTAAAAGTAAAAAAACTAACCTAAATCATGGATTAAGAAATAAGCTAATTTGTTATTTCTTGCATAGCTCTGAGTATGCCAATATTAGCACAAATCATACAGAAATATGAATCCCTATTTAAACAGCTATTCAGAGTTCACAAAGCTCCTTGAATTTGAATGTAACACTCAAAGAAGAATCATAGAATGGGACACCAACATGTGATATGCTTATGCTTTTGATAGGACTAGACCATGAATTCTAAGATTGTTGTTAGATTTTATGAAGAAAGTCAACTATAAGATCAGTTGGCAAATTCAAGGGCAATTTGTTTTTTACAGAAAATCTTACCACTTTTGCTGTTTTTAATCAGAAGATATGCATTATAATTTTTTGGTGTCATGTTCCTTTAAAACTTAAGTAGCAATGAGCTTTCCTAGAGGATTAGATCATGTTCCTTCAATAATTCATGTTTGCGGGGCTATTTTGGATGGTGAAGGTATGGAGGCATTTGAAATAGTTGGGAGCAAGCCATCTAGCTTTATGGCTTAATTCCTACAATAATTTTACATGAATTATTGAAATTTTCTTCTGAAACTTCATGTTAAATACTCTCACCAGTGTACTATTGCCATCTTGTTATCATGATGGTCCATGTTCAGTTAGTCCATAATAGTTTAAAAACTCTATTATAGTCATTGGATTCTTTCTAATAGTCACTTTTTGCTTATCATTTTACAATTTCGTTGTCATTACTAAGCAAAAAAGAAGAAGTTTGACCCATAATAACTCCACAACAATTTACTAATTTTTCTATTGAATATTGTAAAATCTATATATGAGTATGCTATACACAATGTTTATTTTCTTGCATGTAGGAGTGGGCATTGTTTTTAGCATATGCAAATTTGTCATTTTCAAATTTGTAGTTTTAAGAACTAGTCACGATCATGCTCTCAGCAATATACCAGTGCTGTGATGCAGTCAAGAGCTCCAATTAGCAATATATTAATTACCTTTCTTTTATTTTTATGTTTTGACTCAGTAAGGTGATGGTTTAGGGCCATAGTTGTAGGTTAATGGTTAATTAGTGTCGTCTTTTCTTTCCTTTTGATATCAGTGTTTGTTTCCATTTGATATTAGGGGTTATGAAATCGTAGACATATTTGTAGTCCCTTGGGCATTGTAGAGCAACTTGCAATGGAATGACATTATTTTTTTCTCTTTTTTTCTTTTTTCTTCCTTTTCTCCTCTCTATCCTCCTTTCTCTATCTCTTCTCAGTTTGGTACTCCATCGGGCTGCCTTCCAGATTCCCTTTTCTGTCTTCTTGAAGATGTTATGATATATAATAATCTTGTTCATACACAGCAAAAAAGAAACCTTGTGAACAAGTAGCATATCTTCTACTTTTTCAGTCCTTTTGTTTCCCTTAAGCTGCCTTTCGTATTCAGTTTCTGTGGTACTACTCATGTTAAAATAATTGAAATGAAATAGAATTGTTTGGGCTCAATAGCAGCTGATTTGTATCCATTCAAATTTATTTGACATCCTCAAAGGAGGAAAAGAGGGGAAGATCGGATCGGGGTTGAAGGAAAGGGGAACTGAAATGCAGAAAGGGAAGAAAAGGAATCTGCCATTATGACTATGAGGAATATGACTACCATGTATACCATCGTTTTGCAACATTTGTTGTATCTGTTGCTTTCATCATAAGAAGCATTTTGTCATTTTTACATTACTTAACACATCACCATCATCAAGGTAATTATTTTGTTTTATTTGAATGAGATGCTTAATTTTGTTTAGCATGCTAGAATTTATATGATTAGTAGACCTGAGTCACCTGACTGATTTTGCCACTCCAATAGCAGATGTTGACAACCGTACCAATCATGCAAGCTCATTAAAACAATACCTTTCGAAGCCTCATGCTTGGTTTTGTGGACAATACTGTTTGCAGAAAATTTCATGCATACTTATGTATAATTGTGCAAAAACATGTATGTATGTATGTATGTATAATTCTGCAAAAAGAGATGTCAGGTTTAGAAATGGTTGTATGTAAAGTATGCATTACGTTTCTTCTTATTGTGAGCTTAGTACCATTAGGCTTACTGCACGTGTAGGATTTTGTATGTAGTTTTTTTTCTCCAATCATTGCTAAACTCATCTAGTCTGCTATTTGAAGGATTCATCATAACTTTCATTTTGAAATGTGATCTATTATATCTTTGTTCCTGCTTCCTATCTCTTAATTCAGTTGACTACTTTTTGTATAAATCTTGAGGGTAAGCTTTTATACGATAGTAAGGATGCTCTATCTCGACTTGGTAAGGCTGTGCAGTTAACAATTAGAGACGTCATATTGGTGGGAGCCTCTGATATTGCGATTTCTCTTTCCGTTTTATGTGTAATCTTGTTTTCCTTTATGTTAGGGTTTTACTTTACATCTTCTTTATGAGGTCTTTGTAAACATCACTATTTTTAGTATAGGCAACGGCTGCACCATGATAATTCCTTGATTCTTTTGTGACCGTCTCTCTGATGAGAGTCGTAGAATAGGAAGGGAAGTTTTGGATTTTTGAGCATATCAACAAGTTAAACCAAGTTATTTACTTTCAAAATTTCCATGATTTTTCCAGGGCTTTTTTCAAGGATAATTGGAAATGTGTGTTCATGAGGTATGACTTTTTTATAATCAAGTTGGATAGAAAAATACAATGTTTAACTAGCCCATTTTGTTTTGTTATTCATGTTCAATTAGTGGATTGGAGGTATCTATATTCTGCCAAATAGTAATAATATGGTAAATTTGTAATAAGATACACTTATAAGGAAGTATTTTATCTTTTTTTTTGCAGAAAATAAATAAGACTGGCATAGAGGATGTATAGTTGGGTTGTGCTCTTTTAAGTAAAGACAATAATCTTGTCAATGAATGTCTGAATTTATAAATGGTTAAGAGAAAATTTACAAGACGTTGGTGCAAATTGGGACCTTGGCTTTTACTTTTTGTATTATCTAATGTGGTTTACTTTTCTTAAATCAAGCACAGCTGAAGAATCAGACTTTTAGCAGATGTTAGGGAGTATGAAAAATTGTAAGATGTTTAAAGCTGAATTAGTACTTGTTGATCCTTATGACTGCTCATCTAATTTTTCATGCTTATTAAGCTGAAAATCTTCAAACAAAAAGGATATATTATGAAATATCATTATTATTTGATCACGGGTGCATCAAATATTTGAAAATATAGGAAAATATTGGAATTTATAAATGGAAGAACATGAGAGAGGATATGGAGGCAAAAATATAAATGAAAGAAATTTCATTTCGCTCTAAAATAAAATATTTGTACATAAATTATCTATTTCTCCGGTTCAATGCTAGCCCTTGTGTGCATATTGGATTGAATCAATATCATAAAGTGTTAACTTTTCTAGTGGACATATTTCTTTCTGCACATATCGGATTGAATTAATATAATAGAGTATTAACTTTGTTTTTATTGCACTTATTCCCTTGTGTACATATTGGATTGAATTAATATCATAAAGTATTAACTTTTTCTACTGTACATAACCTCAGTTATTTTCCAATTGTTATTTCTACTTGTATATTTCACTTGAGAATTTTTGGTTATGTTTGACAGTTGTGTAACCCAATTGCTTATCTTAATGTGATTATACAAGGTATCTTGCATCTTCATTATTTAATGCAATCTTAAACCAACTTGTATCTCAATTTTATTTGACAGTTGTGTTTCCCTTTGAATGTTATTTGTCAGTCAACAATTTTATTTGGCATCTTCGTTATTTGATGAATTGGATCCAATATTGATATTTTTTGGCAGCATTTTTTGGTTAGTGCCTCCTCTCTATCCAATGCGTGTGGTTTTTTGGTAGGTGTTGAAACTGAACTATGTTTGCTCGACTTTTAGGAGGACTTCTGGTTGGTTTAAAGAGTGCATTGAGGATAATGAAAGTCTGTCAAATGTTCACTATTTTTCAAAATATTAGAAGTTACCTATGTCATGAATGGATTATTTTAATTGATCTGCACCAAAATTTTGTCCAGGAATGAGGAATCTTTAAGTTTGAAGTCTACAGCTTCTACACTGCCCTCCCACTTCAACTCCCTGAATAGATTTTTGTTGACAATACTCTCGATTTTCTGAGCCTTTTTTTATTAAAATTATTTTGATCTACTGACAACCATGTCATGCTATATCAACACAACCTTTTTTTTAAAAAAAAATAGAGTGGCAACATCATAAAGATTGCGTATTTAATAAAACCATAATTTTGCATAAACACTTTAAAATAGATCAAATGAGCGAATCAATTAGGTTCTTAAGTGTAATTTGCATAAAAGACATTATGATTTTGCTGAATACTTAACTTTATTTATAATTTTATTGATTTTCTCAAAATCTTTTACCTTACTTTTAAGTTAAAAGGAGTAAATTTTAATATATAATTAAGTTTTGCTGATTTGAACTAATCAAAACGTTACTCAATGAAGTAAAACTGAAAGAATAAGGTAAAACACATGTTCCTGAAATAAGTTGCAAGGAAGCTTAACTCGTGGCACAAAACTTTGTGCCAGATTTATTTTTAGTAAAATGACCACTGAGACCAACTGCATGAAGCAAATGAACTTAAGCTAAATAATTATCAGAAAAGAAAGACATTATCCACCTTACACTTTACTGGATCCAACAGCCTTCCAGAGCTTGACCCATGCTTCCATGGCATTTGCTGCTTGCACATATACTGGATTAAGCGTCCCCAGCTTCTCCCTTACCATCCCTGCAATTGCAACTACGCAATCCTCTGCTGTAATTGCACTTGCTGGAAGCCTCACGGACTGAAAGAATGGAACAATCTCCTCCATCAGCTTCACCCCTTCCCATTCCTTCTTCAAGCTCTCCATGGCATTGCCAGCATCCACATCCTTCCTCCAAACATAAGGCAGTCCACTCTTCACACCGCACCCCAAGTGGTCACAGACCACTTTAGCACACATTCCTGACCATATATCCTCCACAGTCTCCCACCTTCTTTTCCCCTCCCCTACCAACCGCAGCCCAGGAACCAGTGCAGGTCCCAGCACTTCCCTGTTGAATCCAATATTTATTCCACTCATAGGCATCATTGCCCTAATTGGAACAGTCATCACGGCGTCCACGTATCGAGTATTCCGTTCGTTTGGCTTGACAATCTGAGTTGGAGCATCATAGTCAGCTAAGTTGAGCCATAGACCACATGATAAAATGCAGTCAACACCATTCCGCAAACTAAATGGGTATCCACGGACAAAATCTGCACCTTGACAAAATGGGTCATATAGTGTGTTGAAGAAGAATGGTGTGGCAGGAGTCTGGAGGTTGGTTATGTGTTGTGCCACAGGATCGACTAGAGCACCAGAGTTGTCCCTAGCTGGATGGCAGTCATCATCAATTGAGATAATGTATTTCTTGCGGGAAATGAGATACCCAAAATAATGGCAAGAATGGCCGGAAAAGTTGATGGAAGAACCACTTAGAGCTCTTTCCATGTCAGATTTAGAGTACACTTGGTGATCAAACCCAGCAGGAATCTGAAGGTCATCTTCCAAGTCAGGATCTTTTACAATTATGAGGTGGAAACGAGAAAAAAATGGTTGCCATTCCTCCAGGAAAGAAGTGAGATTGGGGCAGAGTGCAGCAATCACAATGTCTACTTCACTGTCCTCTATTTTCATAGACATCGTACAAGAGGCAAAAACAACAGTGACTTATTCTGAGAGGCGGGGAAATAAATGGAGTTTGATGATTTGTTGGAGTACCTTGTCAAATTAAACTTTTGTTAGAAGTTTGCTTCTGTTGCTTTGGGTTCATGTCAAATATTAACTGCAAATTAGTGCTGCTGATGGAAAGGGCAAGGTTGATTATTTAGTATAGAAAGAACAAATAAACAAATTTCCTTGTTGCAGTAGCACAACACAAGAAAGCACAAAACAATTATACTTCACCTGATCACATGATTTGTGAACATGTAAAATCATATATAAATTTGTTACATCTCAAAGTATGACAAAAAGACATATGAACCTCGACCTACTCAAGACTCCAAGCTACAAAGTCATGGCGTACACCATAAAGAACATTGCATAAATCAAGAGTGAGAGTATAGTCTAAAACTCTAAATAGCAAAATATATTAGGATTACCATTGAGATTCTATGTGCGGAAGAGTTATTGTGCTGGTATCATTTCATTACTATTGCAGTTAGGTCTGTGTTTCCACGACGGTCAGGTTTGAATTTGTTATTTCCACCTGAAAAATTCTTTCAAATTTATAAATTTGTGACTTTTCTTGTTATAGTGGTTTTTCAAAATTTGCTGTTTTATTTTTTCTCAAAATTCCATACCACTTCATTCAGTGAATTATATGATAATCCCAATTATCTGAAACCTAAAAATTTGCTCTAGCTGTCTTCGTGAAGATCTCTTGCACTCTAATACAAAAGTAAGCCTTCATTCAAAGTCCTTGACCCTGAACTTAGCCGCTATTATAAGTGAATAATGAAAGAATTGAAACTATAGGTGCTTCACCCAATCTGATCACTCTGAGATTCTTTGTTTTTAGACACATGAGTTTTTTTTAATCATTGTACTTAACCATGTTACCTAGCAGTTTCTTGGTGTCTGATTGTCTCATGTCATCTTTATATCCATCACTCACATAAGATTCCTGTTTTGGTCAGTGCCAAATATGTCAAGTATGAAAAGTTAGCCAACCCTGAGGTTAGCAGCCTCTTACTTCCCCTTCTTATGGCTGCAGTTTGGCATCATTCTGCCTTCTCCAAGTATTTTTGCATGTGTCATGTCACTGCATTCTCATAAGAAAACCTGGACCAAGACACCCGATTGGAAAGTATCTAAATATAGATAAGAAAGGAATTGGCTCATATAGGGTGTTGGAAAGGCAATCTGGGTTAACCCTGTAACGGATTGGTTGATGTTGATTGTAGTTGATATAGCATCCCTGGCAACAACACTAAGATTTTTGGATATTTTGGTATCATATTCACACATTTGTGCAATTCTACAACAATCATCAAAACAAATACATTTTCATCATTCCAAATTTCCTCTCTTTTACCTACTTGCAGTATAGAATGGTTTGGATGAATATTGGATCAAGAAATCTCCTCATGCAGGAATTCAACCTCAATCAAAAATACTTTTTCGCAAGGCAGTTTCATAATCAGAATTTGCTTATACATATTAACTTGTTCAATAATGATTCGAATAAATCTGATGCAATTCACACAATAACAACAACTTAGCAACATTTCTATATCAAAATCCATAAAGCTCAGCTAGAAAAAAAGCATATCATAACAATTACTCCATTTAATTGTAGGGTTCTAAATTTGTATTTACTCCTTTTACATTTTGTCTTTCCTATACCTCGATTCACGATCTTAGTCTAAGCTTCGCAAATGCGTATATGTACAGCCTAGATGACCATACCCCTGACCTTTTCTACGCATTCCTATTCTTTCCCCTAATTTTGCATCATCAATTGCATTCTATTTCCTACTATTTTCAAAACTGGGACTACGTCATCCTTTCACAACATACGATATTTGCCCAAAAAACCTGAAATTTAGTGGTGCATTGAGCTCGCCAAGCGTGTGGAACATCTGAAAGCCTCATAAAATTCGCATCGATAATCCCCTCCTTCGATGCAATCGAGAGAGGAGGATCACAAACTCCTTGTTGACAAAGAATTTCCAAACAAAACTACAGATCCATAAAAAGTGAAATGTATTCCAAAATTATCTACTATTCCAATTCGGGGAATTACAAGGAGAAGTCGATCTGAAGGAAATAAGTGAACGAATCCAGAATCTCAACAGCTGAACGAAAGAAAGAGAAGGGGATTACCACGAACAGCTCGGAGATGACGAGATCGGTAACGGTGTGCTTCGAGTGGGTGAGATTTGGACGATGCGGGGGAGTGCCGAGGAGGAGTTCGAAGAAGACAGACGAAGAGGGCCAAGCGCTATCTGATCGTAGAGAAGAGGGTTGGTGCATCAAATATTAGATGTTTAAAGTACGTAGGTTTCTTACCCAAACATTTACCCGATGATTTATTAGAGAAAATAGTAAGGGCCCGAGATTCTTGGACGTGCACCCTGGCCGCAGGATTGGATCTGGATGCGTTTAATTTACTTATTTTTTAGGATGGAATGACACAATTTTATGGTAGTTTAAGTGGTTAAATAATACGAGTTAAAAAAAAAAATATATATATATATATATATATATATATAAAATAAAAGAGTAAAAAAGTGTTGTGCGTAATTGTGTACGAATTCGTAACGTAAAATAAAAGAATATAAAATTAATATTATATTTGATGTATATTGAATTTAAAAAATTCATATATAATCATCCCTCATTTATTATTCAATTCAATCCTATCACATTCAATCAATGAAGCAAACATATCATAAGTGATTAATTGTACAAAACTTCCTTTCACATTAGAAGTTATTGTTCATGGTTCATTGGTTAGACTTCATTTATCATACTTTTCAATATCTTTTTTTGTTATCCTAAATAGTGGGGCGTGCATTTAGTTACTAAACATCGAGTCAGATTGGATTTGAGAGGTAAAAAAATTTGAATCGTACCCGATCTAATCCGATTACACTTGATTGAATTGGATTAGTTTTTCCTTTAAAGTCGACTTGACTCGACTCGATTACCCGATCTCAGTCTTTGATCTACCCATCAAATTAATATCAATCAATACAATTTTAATTAATAAATAAGTTATATATGGACCTGCAATTAATATATGTGATGGAAATTAATCTGTTAATGTGTCACGTACACGTGCGGGAGGCCAAAAGTAATGATGGAGAGGCCATTTTGCCATGGCCATGGCCATGGCCATGCACATCAATCATATCATATCATTTAGCTGTCAAACATAAACACTATTTAATCATATATCATCATCATCAGCCTGCCTAACATTGCATGTTAATAATAATAAGTAGGTCATACGTCCATTTCCCTGTACGTGTAATGATATGATACCCACTGACCTAGCTTTGGCTTTGCAACGGAGGTTGCCACTAGATTGTCAACTTAATTAGGATATATATTCAACTTTATACTGTATTTTGATTTTTAATTTCTTGGAGGCTATAAATTGAATTGTTGCTTTGGCTTTGTAATTGTTTACTATATATAATCCATTAATTGATCTATATATTATGGTTTCAAGATTTGAACGAAGTCTCATAATAAATATCAAGCATCTATAAATGCACTAAGATATTATTGCTTTCATACTTTTTAATTACAACATATACCAAAGATGTATTCTATTTTTAGTTTATTGTTTTAAAAGTTGTATATTATTAAATATATACTTTGGCCCCCCAAAAATATGGTACATGCATGTTCGAGTACCATTGCAATCACATAAGATATAGATAAAGACCACAAAAGCATGATAAGAGTTTTATGCTAATTAAAGATGTAATTAAGTAGCTTGACATATATATATATATATATATATATATGCACTTGACAAAACATATACTATAGATACTTGACAAAACATATCCTAAATAGTGTACATGTACTTGACAAAACATATATAGCATATATCAAGGGAATTGTGAGTAGCTATATATATGTCAAGCCAAACAAGCAATATTGAGATCATGCTATCAAATAGATACTTGTTTTAAATGAATTGAGTCGGGTCAGGTACGGTTCATCTAATTAGTCTCCCTTCGAATCCTGATTTTAGGCTCCTCTTTCATCTAAGGTTTCATCTCTATCCATCACAATAATTTAAGTATAAATCGAAGTTGTATTTACTTGATAAGTCGATGCCAATCAAATAAATGTTGATCATGATGTGAGACTAATTAGTATCCACCACAAATGATGACAAGTCATATTTGCTTTTGAATACGACTAAACCGATCGAAGTCGGAAAGGAAACCTGAATAATTGATCATCGGTACAAACTCTTTTTTTAATCTTATTTTAATTGATGTGAGACTAAATGCTTTGTTTTATGTTAATGTGAGAATTAATTAACTACAATATGACTTAACCAAAAACCAATAGATGGTTTATAAATGTTGATCATGATTAGAAAAAAAGTTATATTCATAAAAAAAGATCGAGTTAGAAGTTCACTCAAGTCAATTCCGATATTAAATTAGGCCCAACATCAAGTCCTACATAGTATTACAATTTTCCTCACTCACCTGATGTTCTCGTCAAGATCCAAGTCAATTCTAATATTTAATTAGAACTTCTAAATTTCACATTCATGAGCTCAATCAATGTTAATTAGGGGTGTTCATTGGATCGACTTGACCCAATAAATACGAGAATTCGACTCGACCCGAACCAATGGGGTCGGGTCAGGTTTCAGTGTTTGGAACCCAATGACTCGAGACCCGACTGATTACCCAATTATTTATTTATTTTTATATATATATATATATATATATATATATATATATATATATATATATATATATATATATATATATATATATATATATATATATATATATATATATATTGAAAATTTAACAAATTTGCTCGAATTAAAAATGTGGCTCGCGCCGGGAAGGCACTGCCCACGTCGCGTCTTTCGGCGTCTCTTGAGACACACGGGTCTCAAGAGCATGTCTAACATTCATTGTTTGAAAAATAAAAAGTTTTTATATTTATTTTTTAAAACGGGTACCCGACTACCTGACCCAAATTATCGACCCAATTAATCTGGGATGGATCTTGTCGGATTGGGTTCAATTTTTTTATCTTCAAACATGATCTGACCCGACACTATTAGAAAAATGGGCATCAGCAACGGCCGAGCCGTTACAATGGAGCCGTGGCAGAAAATCGCGTTGCTGATAACTTAGCAACGGATCCGCAACGGTCGCTCGGGCCGTTGCTAACAATATTATCAGCAACGGTTTTGCCAGGGACCCGGAGCCGTTGCTGATAACATTAATAGCAACGACCGCTGAGTCCGTAGCAACGCCGTTAGTAAAATCCCGTCGCTAAGCCGTTGCTGTAGGTCATCAGCAACGGCTTTCGATACACTTTTAGCAACGGCTTTCCCACGGACGGCCGTGGGAAAGCCATTGTTGATGATGTGAACCTGGTAACGAAAAAATTTAAAATTTAAAATTTTCATTGATACATTGATACATTATCTGATACATAACTCAAACACCCATACACTCATACACACATTCATTCACACATCACAAATACACCAAGATATACATCAAAACAATTATATTTATATTGATAATTATCCACGATAGTATAAAAACTATTCAAATGCAAAATTGAAGTATCAATATCCAAACAAAATAAATTAAACAAGTCCAATATCTCAGTAACAAAGTCAATATAAAAAAATCTCACGATGACGATGGAGGATGATCTGGATCATATGGCGGGGTCTGGAGTGCTTGAGTGTACACCGGCGTGGACTGACTCGAGGACGATAAATTAGATGATGCCGAAGAGATGCTTGCTTCGGGATGACCTGACATGTTGCGTAGCATAGCTTGTATATCCGCCATCATCTGACTCTGGCGCTCCATTATCTCAGTCTGACGCGCAACCGTGTCCTCTAGAGTCCTTATTCTGCTACTATGATCATAATTGGATTTAGAGGTGGACGGCCGCTCACCAGCGACCGGAGGGGTCGGTGCCCCAAGTGGCCCTAGTACGGCTCGCGCATGACCACTATCTGCGAAGCCATATACGCGGCCATGGTCCCAGCCACCTGCGGCCTCGACCCACGTTGCTGCGTCAAAGTCCTCGGGGGTACCCGCGCTGCACCACCGTCTGGCTGTACGTCTCCTACTCGAGTTTGATTTTTTATTTAATATTGATCATAAAACTTAAATTATAAATATATAATGAATAATTTAAACAAATATATAGTTACCATAATGTATGCAGCGCGGTTGTCGATGTACTCCCCCGTCCCATGTGCTCGATGGTGAGTCCGCTCAAACACCGCCATCGGGGAGGGTCGCTGGACAGTCCCGTCATTCGACACCGTCGTCTACATTTACAAAACAAATATATTAATTAGTACACATAGTAACAAATAAAATATATAATTAAAAGATATACTTACCATATGGTTCGCGTGCACTGCAAATGCAACAGAGCCGTCGGTGTGACGCGCTGCTCCCCCCGACATGCGATTTCTAGCCGCATTCCGAGAAACCTCCTGCCATCGATCCGTCGACCATATTCCCACGAGCTGGTCTCATATATCCGGAGTAATCCAATCGGGGTCGTATCCCCGAGTCTCCGTGATGTTAGTGGTCCCAGCTCGGGCCATCGCCTGGGACCGAGCCTGCTCCAGCTGCCCGTTGTACCTTGCCTGGGAAATAGTCTCCCAGGCAGCGTAAATGAAGGGCATTTGGTCCTCGGCCCATGTATAGCGAGCCTGCAAAATAATAATATCAGTACCGATATTAATCATCATGCATGTAAAAATAATAATAATACGTGCCTCAAACTCGCGCCATAACATGTCGACGTGCTCGCTAGGCACGTGAGACCACGTAGGCCATGCCCCGTGCATGTATCATCGAATAGTAGAAGAAATGCTCCTCGGCACTTCTTCTTGCTCGAACCTGCACAACAAAAATAAATTTTAATATTATATTATGATATAATGAATTTGTAATGATTCATAATTCATGATATATTACCGCTCCCCAATCACGCTAATCAATCTACGTGACTCTGTGGCTGGTGGAGGCTGCCACCTGTTCGGCCCGCGTGGCCGTCTGCGTCTGGATGTACTAGCCTCGGCAGTATCATCGACATGAGGATCAGCAACAGAAGGATTAGCAGCATGAGTAAGTGCTGGAGTCTCACCGATCGGAGACTCCGAAGTTCTCCTGCGTCGATAACCACGACCAGACATATCTGTCGAACAGACATATAATCAGATTATTGTATAGATAGTAGAGATATATTTAATAAAATATATACTTTACAAATATATATTTAATAAAATTTCGGCAGCATCTCCCTACAGTTCTCCGAATACGCATATCATCTGGGCGCGTACCGGAGAACAAGAGAGATGTTGCCGAAATTTAGAATAATTAGTTAATAGTTAAAATAAAAACGTAAGTGCAGTACAAATAACTATATTCCAAAATTGTCCAATCAGGGACAATTCAAGAATTGTACGTCGTATAAAAGATCATCTACTTCTTTTACACGAACATACAATCCCCGAACGGATCTAAGGTTTTGCTAAATCATATCCGACTCGTCGATGCGTACGTGAAACATATCAACTCGTCGGATGGATGATTATTTTCTAAATATTTCGAGACAGTTCGAGTCCATATTGGACAATTCCGACCCGAGTCCAAATTCGACGATTTCGGCAAGAGTCCGAAGTGGACGATTCCGGTGCGCGTCCGAAGTGGACGATTCCGGCGCGCGTCCGAAGTGGACAATTTCGAAATTAATCTAAACCCTAATAATTAATCTAAATAATTAAATAATTAATTAACAATTAAAAAACAATTAAAAATATATATTAATCTACAAATTCCGGCGCCGGAGTCAGGTGGACTCCGGCGCCGGCGTACAGTGGCCGGACACACTGTCCGACCACTGTACAAGGTCCGGTGGCGGCCATCGGCCGACCACCGCCGGCCGAAACCCTGTTTTTAGGGTTTCGGTCGGATTTCTCGTCGGTCGCAACGGGAAGAGACGGCCGACCGGTGATGTATACCTGACAGTGTCGACAGCAGCGGGAGGAGGAAGAGGCGTTGTCGGCGTCGGCAGCGGCGACGAGAGGTGGGAGGAGGAGGCGGCGGCGGCAGCAGCGGGAGGAAGAAGGGTCGGGCGCTATCGCGTGCCCTATATTAACTTATCAGCAACGGCTCACTTGCCCGTTAGAAAGCCGTTGCTAGTAAGTTATCATCAGCAACGGCTCACTTGTCCGTTAGAAAGCCGTTGCTGATAATTAAAATCATCAGCAACGACTCGCGTGTCCGTTAGAAAGCCGTTGCAGATACAACATATCTGCAACGGCTTGAGCGGCCGTTGCTGATAGCCGTTGCTGAAGACTCAATTTCTAGTAGTGCGATCCGATTACTTGTTGGTCAGGTCAGACTGATTTTTTCTCGAAACTTGATCCGACCCGACCCGTGTACATCCCCATGCATCCATGTTAATTTCAAGATATCTAGCTATTCCCAAGCTCTTTGACCCAAACCAATTTTTTTTGATCCAACTCAACAATCTATTCAAATTTTATAGCTACGACTAAAACTTTCATCAAGAGCATGTCTCTATATATATTCCAGGCCCATCTTTTTCTAAATCCAACGTTGATATATTAGAACTCTGATCACCAGTAGAATCCAATTAAATATATATACGTTTAGCCTAGCCGACAGCATTGAACTTTGTCCATTAATTGTTTTCTTGGACTAAATGCATATATGCAGGCATCAACATATTAAAATATCTTTATAGGACCATGAACATATATTACATGCATGCATGATCATCAAATTAAAGAATCCAGCAATGCATTAATTAATCTTGAAAGATCAATTTGGACCAAACACATGCTTTTCCATGACAGCTTAATTTGTTTATGTCTATAATATAATTAACAGCAATAATACAGTGATCAATTGCCATGCATTCTATTTCTTTTGCGGCAGATGCTAACGTGGAACAATAACAACCTGAAGTCGACTCTTGGTAGTGTTCTAGGGTTTGATCTCTCTTTCAAATTTTCACACTCACCATGCATGACATATTTGGCATCTTGATTAATTAATTAATTAATTAATGACAAGTCGGTGGCTAATTAATCAATTAATTGTATATTAATCCATATATCTAATCACCAATAGTTTATAATTAATTAAGTTGTGGATCATGATGCATGCTCTTAACTAGGTTACATATCTCTTCCATGCAACACGTACGACCATTTAGGATTAATTAATCATGTCAAGAATCAAAACACTTAAACATGATATGTTCATTAGATATGCGCGACATATGATATATAGAACATGCATGATTTAACTTTCTATACTTGTTAATTGATGTCTATATATAACTTCTTGTGCAAATTATGATAATCTTACGGAGATTATTAATTGAATACAAACACGACACAATAACGATGACAACTATTTTATATATCCTATATATGCACTATAGCAATTAGTTTTTTCCTACTAATAATTAATTAATTTTGAGTTGAATCACATCGAATATATGTATATATATGAAGTGGGAATATTGACTTTGTGTTAAATTTGGTTGGTACTAATTAATTACATGTATGTTATTCTATATATATGCATGGCCAGTGTTTGTAGAATGTTGTTGATGATTGCTACTAATTGTTCAAAGCAGGCACTTGATCTGAAGGCAACATGCATGCCTTGTACAATCTGGTTGCAACCTTAATTTGCATGTGCACAAGTGCACAACCTTAAATGCCTTGTACAAAACTCATGTGCACAACCTTAAATGAATGTTTGCACAAATTAAACTCATGTGCACAACCCATTAATAAACAAATATATATACCAATGATCCAAATATTCTTACTGCTAGGGTTTGCAGTAATTAAGAACTACTGTATCTCCAATAAATTATATATATATATATATTTTGATTTAATACTTCAACCTAGAGCAATGTTTTAAAACTCGGATCCAACAATATATTGGACAATTCGACTTATTCCCTTGTTATCTCTAGCTTCTCAAATTTTATTTGGATTAATTAATTGTATAAAATCTGAAATGATCGATTAAACCCTAACCAAAATTTGATCGAAAATTGGTCGATCGGTTGGAGGAAAAATCGATTGATCTAATGAAAATTGGTTCATTTGAGTTGGATTTTATTTTTTTTATTTTTTTAAATGTTATTATAACAATTTGAACCGAATAAATTAGTAAATCGATGACTCAACCAACTCAAGATCAATATACATGTGGTGACCTAGCTAGTGCTCTAATGACTTGTATATATATTAAGTTGTCAAATAAGTTAATTAATTAATTAGTTTATATTCTTGTCTGAAGTCAGGGTGATGCGGTTCGAACACGTCTCTTGATCAAGTGCGACTCTGGCGGGGGCCGGAGGGACCTGCAGAGTTTCATGTAAGGGGTGATAAAATTAGAATCTAGATGTACCCGGGGAGCATCACGTTTGTATATAGTGCATGATGAGGAATCCGACGATAATTAATGTCTCCCGATAATCTCGTATGGATGTACTCAAAATGGGTCGAGGTTGATCCCGGAGATATCGGGCTCGTAATTGATAAATTCATCGTAATTAATAAGGATGTAAGTATTCTTGTATGGCAAGGTAAAATCCCGGTCTAAGTGGTGTCTAGCTTGACTTGAGTCTGACTCATGAGTATGGATGCTTTTAATTATACTTAATTTGGCCGAATCCAAAATGCCCGTCTATCTCATTAATTTCAAAATTAGAAGCGATACACTCATTTGACGATATGCATGGTATTATTATTTTCAAAATTAGAAGCGATGGAAATATAATAAAATTAAATCAGATGGCGAGGGACGGAACTACAATTTGCCCAAAACAAAAATATATATGCAAAAGGATTAGTGGCCATGTTTAATTAAATTAACTATTTAAATCATATATAGCTAGGTATACTAAGGCACCCACATAAATATAATTATAAATCAATATACCAAGATATATATACAAATTCTTTTTAAATCTGAATCAAGTCCCCAGTGTTACTTTTAATTACTATCTCAAATCCAGCAATAAAGTACTTGAACTCGAGTCAATCAGCATAGCTTCACATAGCTAGGTAGATATATATATGCTAATTAATATAACAGGATGTGGAATTATACCTCAAATAATTAATATACGTACCTATATATACCTATAATTTGTTTACTATTTCAACATTAATTAATACGACAATTATAATCAATCCAAAGAATTAATGGTGCAGCTGATAGGATTCTTTACTTATCCCCGAGATCAAGAATCTTTATCTTCTTCTTCTCCGGAGGCCGGGAGAGAGAGAGAGAGAGAGAGAGAGATTAACGGCGCAGCAGAGTCATGGACGTCAGACCAACCTAAAAAGCCAAGAAGAAAACAAACGCCATGATAATTAATGAAAGCCAGCAAGCAACTCGAACAACACTAAAAAGAAGAAGAAGAAAGAGAGAGAGAGAGAGAGAGAGAGAGAGAGAGGAAAAGAAAAAAGAAAAGGAAAAGGAAAAGGAAAAGGTTGCCATCACTACCCTCACTCTCCCCCACCCAAGTGGGTCATTTCATCCATGTGCACTCATGTGGTGGTTTCCCCTCCTCCGTCCCTACCACCCACTTCTCCAACCCCCTCTTCTTCCTCTTCGACCCTCTTGCTTGATTCCAATCACAAGCCTCCATCTCCGACACCTTCCCTTCTCTTTCCCCTCTCCCTCTCACACCCCAAATCCATGGCGTTTTCTCCTATAAATAATAACCAGTGCCGTCTTTTGCCAACCGTGCATCTTTTGTAACCATTGGAAAATATTACAGAGAGAGAGAGAGAAAGAGGGGCCGGTCCTCGTCGTCTCTGCATGTTCATGCATGTGTCAGAGCTCTGTCTTCCATTTCCACTCCCTTTTTCCTCTCCTGACACCTCTTTTCTGTCAGAAGAACACAAATCCTAAGCCGCCTGCCGTACCATAAAAAGAAACCCGTCCCCCGTCCAGAATTCGTTATCCTAATCTCTCTCTCTCTCTATGGAATCAAAGAGTCTCTCCAGAGACTGTAATAACCCTAATCCTGACCCCAAGATGGCCTTCCACTTCCTGCGCGCTCTCCTTCACATACAGCAGAGCGCCGCGACCACCTCCTTCACCGGCCGGAGGCGCAGAATAAAACGAGCCGCCTACGCTTCCATGGCATACTCCTCCGGCGCGAGGCGGGCCTGGAGTCGCGCTTTGATCCATACACTCCGCCGTCGGCGACAACGACAACAGCGAGCGAGGACCGCCGTTGCACTCCCCAGGAGAATTAGGGTTGCGAGACCTCCGCGGAGGGAGGTGGCCGCAGCCGATCAAGCTCAGGTGCTTCGCAAGTTGGTACCCGGAGGAACGGGCATGGAGTACTGCATGCTGCTGGAGGAGACGGCGGACTACATAAGGTGCCTTGCGACGCAGGTGCAGCTCATGAGGAACGTAGTCGATTCCGTGACTAATTCTTAGAAGCAGATCATGTGCATATATATATATATATATATATGACCTAACGAGAGGTAGTGCAGATCAGGTGTTTGACAATATGCCTGTCATAAGGTCTGTGTTCCTCATCTACAAGATGATGATTGTTATTGTGAATTATAGAGACTCCTGGTTAGCTATTTGGTACATATTTATGTTCCTGATCAAATCTTACACTCTGTACTTATTTATACAAGAATAATTAATTGGTTATCATGTATGCCATGGTTTCTTGATGTAAACCATATATTTTGTCCGAAACTAGAGGAGAAATCATTCTCTTATTTTTTGTGTGCTTTATATATATATATCTTCTGATGGAAATTTATAGCAAGTGGTTGCAGGTCGGAAAGAAGAAAGTAAGAACTAAGAAGATGAAATGCTAACCTTGGTGGGTTCCAAGAAGGATTTAGTAGTCTTAAGGCAAAGGTTGGAGGATAAATGGTAGGTCCACCAACCCAGCCATAAATATCTGTTCCATATGCATGCATGCTTTAGATTTTAGAAGGCTAAGACATGCATGTGATAAAATTAATTAAACCCCCCAAAAAAGTTCTACCTAATTAACCAATACATCCTTTAAATTTTTTTCTGCTAGTCAATTTGTTTGTATATATATATATATATATATATATATTCCATCCTCCACCTAGTTATTAATAATATCATTCCTTCTCTTTTGAGTGTTCCATATATATACTTTGATTCTCCAGTTGGTGGTGTCATTTAACATTGTCTTTGTTGTCTACTCCTTTAAATTTCTAATCATGCATAAGCTGATTAATGAAAGCACAAAGCGTCAATCATAAACATTAAACATATATATTTTCTATTTTTAATCCTGAATCTTTTAGATTTTTGTCTTAATTCTAGAACAAATTAACATATCATATCATGAATGATATATAATTAAAAATTCATTAATATATTATAAATAATTCTTGTCTCTGAAGTCATTAGTCATCACGTGAAGAGAAAAAAGTCAAATTAATTTATTATATATATGAATAATTAAAAAGAAAGTCTTGTTTCTGATGATTATATTAAAATATGTTTACTATATAATTCCACTTTATCCTAGCTAGTTATCATATACACTACTAGAAAAATGGTCATCAGCAACGGCTGATGCCGTTGCTGAGCCGTTGCTGAAGAGAATCAGCAACGGCCGCGCCGTTGCAATAGAGCCGTGACAGAAAGTCGCGTTGCTGATGACTTAGCAACGGATCAGCAACGGCCGCTCGGGCCGTCGCTCAAAACATTATCAGCAACGGCCGCTCGGGCCGTCGCTAAAAACATTATCAGCAACGGTTTTGCCACAGACCCGGAGCCGTTGATGATAATATTGATAGCAACGGCCGCTGAGTCCGTAGCAACGCCGTTAGTAAAACCCCGTCGCTAAGCCGTTGCTGTAGGTCATCAGCAACGGCTATCGATACACTTTTAGCAACGGCTTTCCCACGGACGGCCGTGGGAAAGCCGTTGCTGATGACGCATACCTGGGAACAGAAAAATTAAAAATTTCAAATTTCCATTGATACATTGATACATTATCTGATACATAACTCACACACCCATACCCTCATACACATATTCATTCACACATCACAAACACACCAACATATACATCAAAACAATTATATTTATATTGATAATTATCCACGATAGTATAAAAACAATTCAAATGCAAAATTGAAGTATCAATATCCAAACAAAATAAGTTAAACAAGTTCAATATCTCAGTAACAAGTTCAATAACGAAACAAAAAATCTCACGATCACGATGGAGGATGGTCTGGATCATATGGCGGGGTCTGGAGTGCTTGAGTGTACACCGGCGTGGACTAACTCGCGGACGATGGATTAGATGATGCCGAAGAGATGCCTACTTCGGGATGACCTGACATGTTGCGTAGCATAGCTTGTATATCCGCCATCATCTGACTCTGGCGCTCCATTATCTCAGTCTGACGCGCGATCGTGTCCTCTAGAGTCCTTATTCTGCTACTATGATCATAACTGGATCTAGAGGTGGACGGCCGCTCACCAGCGACCGGAGGGGTCGGTGCCCCAAGTGACCCTAGCACGGCTCGCGCATGACCACTATCTGCGAAGCCATATATGCGGCCATGGTCCCAGCCACCTGCGGCCTCGACCCACGATGCTGCGTCAAAGTCCTCGGGGGTACCCCCGCGCTGCACCACCGTCTGGCTGTACGTCTCCTACTCGAGTTTGATTTTTTGTTAAATATTTATCATAAAACTTAAATTATAAATATATAATGAATAATCTAAACAAATATATAATTACCATAATGTGTGCAGCGCGGTTGTCGATGTACTCCCTCGTCCCATGTGCTCGACGGTGAGTCCGCTCAAACACCGCCATCGGGGAGGGTCGCTGGACACTCCCGTCATCCGACATCGTCGTCTATATTTGCAAAACAAATACATTAATTAGTACACATAATAACAAATAAAATATATAATTAAAAGATATACTTACCATACGGTTCGCGTTCACTGCAAATGCAACAGAGCCGCCGGTGTGACGCGCTGCTCCCCCCGACATGCGATTTCTAGCCGCATTCCGAGAAACCTCCTGCCATCGATCCGTCGACCATATCCCCACGAGCTGGTCCCATACATCTGGAGTAATCCAACCGGGGCCGTATCCCCGAGTCTCTGCGATGTTAGTGGTCTCAGCTCGGGCTATCGCTTGGGACCGAGCCTGCCCCAGCTGCCCGTTGTACCTTGCCCGGGAAATAGCCTCCCAGGCAGCGTAAATGAAGGGCCTCTGGTCCTTGGCCCATGTATAGCGAGCCTGCAAAATAATAATATCAGTACCAATATTAAAATATCATCATGCAAGTAAAAAAAATAATAATACGTGCCTCAAACTCGCGCCATAACATGTCGACGTGCTCGCTAGGCACGTGAGACCACGTAGGCCATGCCCCGTGCATGTATCGTCGAATAGTAGAAGAAATACTCCTCGGCACTTCTTCTTGCTCGAACCTGCACAACAAAAATAAATTTTAATATTATATTATGATATAATGAATTTGTAATGATTTATAATTCATGATATATTACCGCTCCCCAATCACGCTAATCAATCTACGTGACTCTGTGGCTGGTGGAGGCTGCCACCTGTTCGGCCCGCGTGGCCGTCTGCGTCTGGATGTACTAGCCTCGGCAGTATCATCCTCATGAGGATCAGCAACAGGAGGATCAGCAGCATGAGTAAGTGCTGGAGTCTCATCGATCGGAGACTCCGAAGCTCTCCTGCGTCGATAACCACGACCAGACATATCTGTCGAACAGACATATAATCAGATTATTGTATAAATAGTAGAGATATATTTAATAAAATATATACTTTACAATTATTCTTCATCATCTGAATAATAGTTTTCGAATTCTTCTTCTTCTTCCTCTTCTTCCTCTTCTTCATCTTCTTCATCTCCAGCTTCCTCAATTTCATTATCGTCATCATCAGCATATTCAACTTCTAATTGAATTGACATTGTGTCTGCATCCTCGAGTATTGGAATAATACGATCCACAGCAGGAAGATCATCTTCTTGATAGAAACTAGGAGGATCATTTTCTCCTACTATCAGATCAATTTTTCCTCTACCTTTTGTCTTACAGACTACACGCCAATCTGCTCTATCTTTATTTTGAGCCGGATACTTCGCGTAATATACTTGTTCGGCTTGTGATGCCAATATAAATGGCTCATTTGCTGCCAATTTCGATTTGTAATTAACCTCAACAAGTTTGTATTTTGGATGAACTTTCATGCCCCTTTATGTTGTATCGAACCAATGACATCTAAATAGGATCACTGATTTCAAGCCGAAGTAGTGCAACTCTATCACTTCTTCCACCAATCCATAAAAATCCATATCACATTCAGCATAGGTTGTCCCTTTCACGCAGACCCCAGCATTCATCGTCTTCTTTATAAATGAATATTCAACCGTGTGAAATTTATACCCGTTAACAAAATATCCGCTATAGCACAACACAAGTCGCGACGGTCCACTAACAAACTCAAATATTCTTTCATCTATTTCAGCTCTGTGATCTTTGCTGTAAGTCTGAATCCAAGTAGGGAAATCACGATTCCGTAATCTCTCCAATTCTTGATAGTTGTGAATAGAGTATTTTTGCACCATCTCAATGTCAAATATTTCAATGAATTGTTCAATCTCTGGACAATTGAGTAATACATACAAGTGTGCCAAATGATACTCTTCATCGCTTAATTTTCTCATTAGCTTTTTAGTCTTATAAAAAGTAGGCTCAAACTTGTTATCAGTAGGCAGCATTCCATTAATCAATCCAGCAATCCGATCATACGCAACTCCGCTGATATTACAATCGGCCTTGATGTTTAAGAGCTGTGTCATTGCTGAAAACCTAGTGTATTTAGGATAATTCTCATACAAAGGTTCATCGGCAGCTTTCAACATCTCGTAAAATTCTGCAGCTTCTTTATTCGGTAATTCAATCTCTACCGCAGCCCCTACTTCTGTGATATCAACCGCTGTAGTATCTGGTGGGACTGATGTCTGAAGAACTGGCCGATCAACATTATCATTCAGGCGGAATTGACCCCCAAGACTATCAAGTATCATAGTTCTATAGGGATTACATTGACCGGATGAAGAAGCACCAGCAGAGGAAGATTCACCATATGTCTGAACGACAGGATTGCTCGACGTCCCGACTTCGCGTGACTCCCCGTGACAAGTCCATAAAAAATATCTTGGTGCAAATCCTTTGGTATATAAATGCAGAGTGACAGTCTCCCGATCCAAAAATCGTCCATTTGAACAAATGCGGCACAGACATCGGATTTGATCACCCATGCTAACGAAATTCCGATTCGAATAGGCGAAATTTAGGAAGTACGTTACGCCTAATCGAAACTCATTCGTTAAAGCTCCACGATCAAGACGCCGGTACATCCAACTTCGATCAGCCGACATGATTCTGTCAATCAATGACAATTTCTTTGGTTAATGTCTTTAGGTGAGATTGTTCTATTCCATTCGGGATTTATGTTATTCGTACTGCACTTACGTTTTTATTTTAACTGTTAACTAATTATTCTAAATTTCGACAGCATCTCCCTACAGTTCTCCGAATACGCATATCATCTGGGCGCGTATCGGAGAACAAGAGAGATGTTGCCGAATTTTAGAATAATTAGTTAACAGTTAAAATAAAAACGTAAGTACAGTACAAATAACTATATTCCCAAATTGTCCAATCAGGGACAATTCAAGAATTGTACGTCGTATAAAAGATCATCTACTTCTTTTACACGAACATACAATTCCCGAACGGATCTAAGGTTTTGCTAAATCATATCCGATTCGTCGATGCATACGTGAAACAAATCAACTCGTCGGATGGATGATTATTTTCTAAATGTTTCGAGACAGTTCGAGTCCATATTGGATGATTTCGGCGCGCGTCCGAAGTGGACGATTCCGGCGCGAGTCCGAAGTGGACGATTCCGGCCCAAGTCCGAATTGGACGATTCCGGCGCGCGTCCGAAGTGGACGATTCCGGCGCGAGTCCGAATTGGACGATTCCGACGCGCGTCCGAAGTGGACGATTCCGGCGCGAGTCCGAATTGGACGATTTCGGCGCGCGTCCAAAATTAATCTAAACCCTAATAATTAATCTAACAAATTAAACAATTAATTAACAATTATAAAATAATTAATTAACAATTATAAAACAATTAATTAACAATTATAAAATAATTAATTAACAATTCCAAAACAATATAAAAAATATATATAATTATAAATTCCGACGCCGGAGTCCACCCTCCGGCGCCGGCGTACAGTGGCCGGACACACTGTCCAGCCACTGTAGAAGGTCCGGCGGCGGCCATCAGCCGACCGCCGCCGGCCGAAACCCTAGAAATAGGGTTTCGGTCGGATTGATTCCCGCCGGCCGCAACGGGAAGAGACGGCCGGCCGATCAACATACCTGAACAAGTCGGCAGCAGCGGCGAGAGGCGTCGGCGTCGGCAGCAGCGGCAGCGGCAGCAGCGGGAGGAAGAAGGGTCGGGCGCGCGACTGGTGCCCTATATAAACTTATCAGCAACGGCTCACTCGCCCGTTAGAAAGCCGTTGCTGATAGGTTATCATCAGCAACGGCTCACTTATCCGTTAGCAAGCCGTTGCTGAAAATTAAAAAATCAGCAACGGTTCACCGTTCCGTCAGAAAGCCGTTGCTGATAATTAAAATAATCCGCAACGGCTCGGGTTTCCGTTAGAACGCCGTTGCAGATACAGATATCTGCAACGGCTCGGGCGGCCGTAAGAATGCCGTTGCAAATAGCAACGGCTTGAGCTTCCGTTGCTGATAGCCGTTGCTGATAGCCGTTGCTGAAGACCAAGTCTCTAGTAGTGATATAGATATATCTTACTTTAATCTTATCTAAATGAGAATGTCTAATTATATATAATCTCTTTGAAAGATATATATAATTAGAAATGTTTCTATATTAATGTACAGGAGTTCATTTTTATTGGTTTTTTCCACATATTTTTTTTACTTAATTAAATATATATTATTAGAACCAGATAATGCAGATAAGCCCCTGGATTTGGTTGTAACTTCGCTTGGATATATCTATGATTTGTCATTTCTTTTTGCTGAAATATCTTTGATGTAATTAAATCTATAACCATCATAATTATGAGTTAACTGCATGTGTTTCTTATCATATCTTTATTAGCAATGAAAATTTGAAAAATGAAAACTTATTTGATTTCTATAATAAATATATGATTTGGAAATTAAGCTATAGATAAATTTTGGATAAATTAAAAAAAAATCATTAGATTTTGAAAATGTTAACATGACTCAAAACGTAATGACAATTTCAGCTAATAGTGAGTAATTTTGTGACAATGAAAGATCTGAAGATACCTGCGCTGAAAAAGATTCAGCTTTACTAATTATTTTGTGTCAAAACCTTTCAAATTCTTAATTTTATATAATTATATAATTATTTTGTGCAAACTTCGAAATGAATAAAAGGTTATTGATTTTTCCATAATAATAACAATCAAAATCAGATACTATATTATTAAAAAAACAAAAACAAATAATTTCTTTCTAATCTAACAATGGCATATATATCGTGTGTGTGTGTATTATTTAGGTTTTAATATATTGGATTGATGTAATTATCATAAATTTTAAAGGATAATATTGAAAAAATCATCAATAATAGATGGGACTAAACTAAGTATTTATTTAATTCATTCAATCAAATTTTTCCTAAGGGAATACACTAAAAAGATGAAATTAATGATACCATATCAATCGAGCATTATTAAGTAACACAACGTTCAATATATTCTCGATATGAGACTAAACCAAATACTACATGAGTTAACATAGATATTATTCTATTTTCCAATTTATTTCATTCAACCAAATATTCCTAAGGAAATACAACAAAAAGATAAAATTAATGATAGTACATCCATCAAGGCTTATTAACCAACATAACTTCCAATATACTCCCGATGTTAGACTAAGTCAAGTACTACATTGGTCATCAGATATTTTTTTATATTTTCTATTTTGATAGTCAAATAATGTTACTAGCACGCACAACAAGATGTGTTAATTATATTTATATAATATAAAGTATAAATTCCAATTATTTTTGCTACTATAATCATGCTAACCATGATTTTTTTTCCTTCCTAATTAATATTTCACTAGCAAATAAAAAATTCTAATGATACTAAAAAAATAGTGATTTCATCGTTTCTATGATTATTTCTAAATAGTGAGGTCCTCTCTCTCTCTCTCTCTATATATATATATATATATATATATAGCCAACTGTGACTAGCACCGTTGGTGGCAACATCTTATAAGTTGCCTATAAGTCTGGGGTTCGAACCTCAATAAGGTCTCATTTGTGTGGATTTTCCACACTCGTGGTGTTAAAACTTTATACATAGAACATGACATGATTATATCAATAATAGAACATGACATGTATGATTGCGAAAGCGTATAACCAAGACTAACCTAGTAGATGGTGTAGAAAGGTAGGAATGAGTATGGGGACCTATGAGTATGCCGACATATTTATATACGCATCTTGCCATCAAAGATGGAAGGATAGGCTTGAACCGGGTTTGAGATAGACATGGGTAAAATGGTAAAACTACATAATACGTGGACCACATAAGGATAGACACGTAAAGATAAGTGGTTCACATCAAATGATGATATGGACCATATATTTATTAATCACTTTATTTATAAATCACGTCTAACATTCTCCCACTTGGTCCATATATTATCAT
Source organism: Canna indica (assembly GCA_034359265.1). Lineage (NCBI taxonomy): Eukaryota > Viridiplantae > Streptophyta > Magnoliopsida > Zingiberales > Cannaceae > Canna > Canna indica. The sequence continues at coordinate 6,130,756 of CP136897.1, forward strand.
ACCAAAAAATCCTCATATCTGCTTTAGATGGAATAAAACACACGAATCATAGCGACAAGTCCTCTTTGAGCAAGTATTATCTTCTATGTATCATAATGCATTTTAATCCAAAATAACTTTATGAATAAACCTTATATTTATTCTAGGTCCAACTAAATTGTTATTCACAAACTGTATGCGTACACCATAAAATGAGAAATAACAAATTAAAATAGGAGTCTTAATTAAAAATATAAAATGTCTTTACAATTTACATTAAGGAAGCAAGTCTCATATTGTCTACATGACCCTTAAAACCCTTTGGCGGCATGCCCTTTGTCAAAGGATCGACGATCATCAATTCAGTGCTGATGTGTTCAATGACTATTTTATTGTCTTTAACACGTTCATTTATGGCTAAATACTATATGTCAATGTGTTTGCTTCGACTTCCACTTTTGTTATTTTTAGCCAAGTAAACAACTGCTGAATTATCACAGTAAATCTTTATAGGTTTGAAAATAGAATCAACGATTCTTAGACCTGAAATAAAACTCAACCACACATCATGTGAGGTTGCCTCAAAACAAGATACGAACTCGACCTCGGTGGTAGAAGTAGCAGTCAATGTCTGCTTGACACTTTTCCATGAAACAGCTCCATTGGCTAACATAAAAATGTATCATGATGTCGATTTCCGAGAGTAGACACATCCAGCAAAGTCTGAGTCTGAGTAGTCAATAACCTCCAAATTGGCAGTCCGCTTATACATGAGCATGTAATCCTTGGTACCTTTAAGGTATCTCATCACCTTCTTTGCAGCTTTCCAGTGGTCCATCCCTGGATTACTCTGAAATCTTTCTAATACTCCAACAGCAAATGCTATGTCGGGCCTTGTACAAACTTGAGCGTACATGAGGATGCCAACGGCCGAAGCATATGGAATATTTTGCATCTGTTCCCTTTCGAAATCACTTTTGGGACATTGGCTAAGACTAAACCTGTCACCTTTTACAATGGGTGCTATACTTGGTGAGCAATCTTTCATCCGAAATCTCTCTAAGACTTTATTGATATAGGTTTCCTGAGATAGACCTAAAATGCCTTGAGGTCTATCCCTATGGATCTTGATACCAATGACATAAGATGCCTCACCCATATCTTTCATGTCAAAATTCCTAGAAATAAATTGTTTCACCTCATATAGCAACCCTTTATCATTGGTTGCAAGTAAAATGTCATCCACATATAAGATAAGGAAACAAATTTTACTCCCACTGATTAAGTGATATATGCATTGATCCATGATGTTCTCTACGAAACCAAATGAAGAGATGACATCATGAAACTTCAAGTACCACTGACGGGAGGCTTGTTTCAATCCGTATATGGACTTCTTGAGCTTGCAAACCAAATGCTCACCTTTATTAGAGGAAAATCCTTTTGGTTGTTTCATATAAACCTCTTCCTCTAGCTCACCATTGAGGAATGTCGTTTTCATATCCATTTGGTGCAGTTCTAAGTCAAAATGGGCCACTGATGCCATAATGATACGGAATGAATCTTTCTTTGATACTGGAGAAAAGGTCTCCGAGTAATCGATCCCTTCATTTTGAGTAAATTCTTTGGCTACTAGTCTGGCTTTATGTCTTTCGATATTGCCCAGGAAATCCCTTTTGGTTTTGAAGACACATTTACATCCTATGGCCTTAAAACCTTTAGATAATTCGACAAGATCTCAGACTTCATTTGAAGCCATTGAATCCATCTCTTCCTCCATAGCATTGTACCACAACTTAGATTCATATATTGTTATCCATGGCTTGTGAAAAGTTTTCTGGATCATTTTCGACCCCAATATTGAAGTCAGACTTTTGTAGATACACTACATAATCACTAGGAATAGTCGACTTTCTCATCATAGTAGATCTTCTTAATGTTGCGTCATCAGGCTCTTGAGGAGTCTGTTGCACAATTGGTTCCTCAACAGTGCCTGGTAATTGTTGAGTACCAAGATCTACTTGATTGTTGTCGACTATTTGTGGATTCTCAATGATTGGTTGTTGAACACCTAGAAGAGGTGCATTGTGAATGACAACCAATCTTTCACTTGAGTCAGGAGTGGATTCCTCTAAATGATATTTCTGAAAAAGATCACTCCCACTAATCAAGTTATTTTCTAGAAATTTAACATTTCTAGATTCCACAAACCTAGTACTATGAGAAGGACAGTAAAATCTATATCCCTTAGACTTTTTGGCGTATCCAACGAAATACCCACTTATAGTCCTTGGGTCTAGCTTCTTCTCTTGTGGATTGTAAATCCTCACTTCATACGGGCATCCCCATACGCACATATGTTGCAAACTCGATTTCCAACCTTTCCATAACTCGAATGGCGTTTTAGTAATAGTCTTGGTTGGAACCCAGTTTAATATATACACTGTCGTCTTAAGTGCTTCAGGCCACAAGAACTTATGAAGCTTGAGCTGCTAAACATACTTCGCACCATGTCCAATAATGTTCGGTTCCTTCTTTCTGCAATACCATTTTGATTTGGAGATCCCGGCATGGTGTATTGGGCAATTATCCCATGCTCTTGAAGGAACTTTGCAAATGGACCAGGTGCTTGTCCATCCTTAGTGTATCTTCCATAATATTCACCTCCCCTATCTGATCTCATGATTTTTATTTGCTTACCGCATTATTTTTCTACTTCTGCCTTGAAAACTTTAAAGGCATCCAATGCTTCGTGCTTGTTATGAAGCAGGTAGATATACATATATCGTGAGTAATCATCTATGAAGGAAATAAAATATTTCTGACCACACGAGTCCATGTCTGGACTACATATATTCGTATGTATGATCTCCAATATGTCGAAACTTCTCTTGGCACCTTTCTTTGACATATTAGTCTGCTTTCCTTTAATGCAGTCTATACAAGTGTCAAAGTCGGTAAAATCCAAAGTATCAAGTACCTTTTCATTTACCAGTCTTTTAACCCTTTCAATGGATATATGACCTAACCTTCGGTGCCATAATTTAAAGGAGTTTTCATTTACAACACATCTTTTAATACCCGCAGTTTGTTGAACATGCAAAGTTTTATTATAAGAAACATTTTGTAATTCTATTTTGAAAAGATCGTCTACTAGAATACTTTTTCCAATAAAATCATATTTATAAAACAAGAAACAAGATGAATCTGAAAAATTAAAGGAATATCCAAAAGGTAGCAGTCTTGAAATAGATATCAAGTTTTTGGAAAATTTTGAAATATAAAATGTCTTTTCTAAAATCAAAACAAAACCACTACTTAAAGTTAATTTGCATGTTCCTATTGCCTCTACATGTGAGCGCACTCCATTTCCAGTATAGATGCAATGCTCACTTCCCGTTGGCTTTCTATGGTTTTGAAAGCCCTGCAGGGTATTGGAAATGTGGATTGTAGAATCGGAATCAATCCACCATGTGTTTCGACAAATATCTATCATATGAGATTCATAACAAATTAATGAGATTGAAATGCCTTTCTTTTCAAGCCAGATTCTGTATTTGGCACAGTCCTTCTTTACGTGCCCATTCTTTTTACAGAAGTAACACTTGGACTCTTTCTTGATGTCACCTTTGATTACTGGTCTGCCTTTACCTTTATGCTTGTTGAACTCCTTTTTCCTCTTTCCTTGAAGAGCCAAATGTGCATTCTCTCTCATTTCTGCAAGTAGCCTTCCTTCTTCTTGTACACACATAGCCAGTAATTCATTGATTGACCAATTCTCCTTATGTGTGTTATAGGAGATTTTAAAGGCCCCATATTGCGAAGGTAAAGAATTTAGAATAAAATGCACAATAAAGGAATCAAACATTTCAACCTCTAATTTTTTGAGTTGAGCCGCTATATCCCTCATTTTCATGATGTGCTCGCGCACATCTTTTACTCCTGTGAGCCTCATTGATGACAGTTTATTCATCAGGGTGCTGGCTAGAGATTTGTCTGAAGATTCAAACTGCTCATCTATGTTCTTCAGCAAGTCCTTTACATTCTTGCGCTCCCCAATGGAACCACGAATGCTAGCAGACATTTTGGTCTTTATGAATATCGTGTTAAGCCGATTAGACCTCTCTCATTGTTCATATAGAGCAACCTCAGCCGGAGTACTAACGTCTGTAGGAGCAGGTGGTTCCGATTTCCTTATAGCGTAGTCAATGTCCACACACCCCAAATGGAGAAGAATTCTCTCCTTCCAGGTTCTATAGTTGTCCCCAGTTAATTCGGAAATATCTACAAAATTAATAGCTTGGGTTGCTGCAATTTAGGAAAATACATGTTCATGAAAAAAAGAGGCAAATATAGATTTCAAGTTTTACCAATCTAAACACGAAAAATAACACGAGTCAATACAATAAAAACTGCCCGTGGGCTAAGTTTTATTTTAGGACTCATGTTTAAACTGTATGTGAAACTAATAAAATTATTTCCATTTTTCCTAATACCCGTGGGCTAATTAGGAAAATATAACCTATTATTTCACACTAATTAACCATATAAGTATGACAAAAATTTCTGTTGGATAAGATTTATCATACTCTAAATGACTAATTACAATTTGATGTCAATTATATCTAAATGTGACCTAGATTGTCAAATATATAATTTTAACTTAATTAAAGATGTTGTGGCTACTCCTTAATTAGTTAAATTATTTGACCAATTAAATCTAAAATTTGACGTAACTAAAGATGCTATGACTACTCTTTAATTAGTCAAATTCTATGGGTCACATGACATCATAATATTACATAAATAATTATATGATATAACATGACATATGCATTATAATTAACTACAACATAACATAGTTAATTAATGTAACACACATTATATGATAAATATATGCAGGATCATAATTTATCAATGCAACAATTGAAGCAATAAATAATTATATTCATGTAACATTATTTAACACAATATATAAAATGATTTACTGCTGATTGGTTTCAATCATAGAAATATTACTCTTTCTAGTTCATGAAATTTTAGATTGGGTTGGTTTATGCAAATTCAAAAGAAATCAAATTTAAAACCCAAATTAGATTTAAGTTGACCCAACCAACATTGTTCCTGGCTCGCTCAGTAAAGAAGAGAAATTTCAAATGAACCAAAAATTAAATCAAATTGGATCTGATTTCAATTTATTTGAACCAGACCAGAAGATTTATTTAAACCAGATATGAACCAGAATAAATTAAATCAGAAATTGAAATCAACCCAAACAAAGGAATTGGACCAGGTTCAATTAATTTGAACCGGACCAACTCTATATTTTGGAATCTGATTCAATGCTATATTAATTTGAGTTGAACCAAATTGAACCGGAGTTAAAATAAATCCAATTGAACCGAAATTTGAAATAAACTCAATTGAACCAAATGACTCACAATTCGGATCGGGTGGAAGAGGTATAAGGATCCGGGTTTAAAGATGCAAATCCAATTAACTTAAATAAAACAATTAACGGGTATGAAGAAAACAGATCCATTACCATTTAAAATAACTATCCATTATATTTAAAAGAATGGGTGCTTTAATGGGTCAAAGATCCATTAAATTGGATCCAGACCTATTAAGCTTAAACCCATTAAACTTCTCCTTCCCTCACGAACAGCATGCAAAAACCCTAGAATTAAAAAAAAAAAAATTCTACAACCGCCGGCCGCTCCTAGTACAGCCCATCTGCCCTCTTCAAACAAAGATGCTGTCGCTACCCTTGAGTCGCCAATGATCATGGAGCCGGCGATGGGCGACGACGAGCAAGAAGGGCTGGTACAAACAGTGGGGTGTGACGGCGTTTCTTTGATGCTCTCGATGACGGAAAGGGAGAGAAGATGTAGCACTGATTTCTCTCTCACAGTTCCGCCAAGAGAACCATGCCGTCTCCTCTTCTCCGGCCAGATCATTATACATCCAGCACCGGAGAGCTGGAGATGATTTGTGATGTGCAATGCCTTGCACTGGCGACTATATGGAGAAAAATTTCTCCACAAGCAGTCGCTGAGAAGAGTACGTAGTCGATGTTATGAAAATAGCAACATTACCTTCTTCCCTCCGTCGGCAGTGTGCATGACGAGGGAAAGGAAACATGCTCATCATCACACAGACGACAACCAGCACGCACGAATGAGAGAAAAGAATGGAAAAGGAAACGAAATAAATCGGAAATAAGAATTCGGAAATTACAACGTAATCAAGGCGGAGAATAACAGCTCTGATACCACAGATGTTAAAACTTTATACATAGAACATGACATGATCTATTTTTAACGACATGATTATATCAATAATAGAGCATGACATGTATGATTGCGGAAGCGTATAACCGAGACTAACCTCCTCCCATTGATACCGTGTTGATGCGCTTCTCTGGTTCCCTTTTTCCTCCTGTGCACCTTCCTCAATAGGTCTTCCAATACTCTCTTCAGGGCCCTCAGTAGATGGTGTAGAAAGGTAGGAAATGAGTATGGGGACCTATGAGTATGCCGACCTATTTATATACGCACCTTGCCATCAAAGGTGGAAGGATAGGCTTGAACCGGGTTTGAGATAGACATGAGTAAAATGGTAAAACTACATAATATGTGGACCACATAAGGATAGATACGTGAAGATAAGTAGTTCACATCAAATGATGATGTGGACCATATATTTATAAATCACTTTATTTATAAATCACGTCTAACACGTGGAAATAAGATCCTCTTTAAACTCGTGCAATTTCTGTAAAACTCACCAGGAAACAGCGCTCCACGTCTTCTTCCAATGTAGCTTTGCAGCACGGGTATGGAGCAAGGTTCCCGTTAACACTGCATGCCTACAATTGTTCTCTTCCATTGGAGATGTTGTCGAGGTTATGTTCGATACAAAGCGCGAATACAAGCCTCATTGAACTGCTTGGCTGCATGCTATGGAGTCTCCGACGTTGTAGGAATGAGAGGATCTTTGACTCATGTTCGATACATAGCCCGAATACAAGCCTCATTGAACTGTATTGGATCATCCTCTAGCTCGTTCAATTGAGGACTCGGTCAAGCTAGCGATGGATACATGGTAAGAGTCCACGCTTTCATGAGTTTTTAAATTCCTTTTCCTTCCCCTGGGAAGCGAAGTTAATGCTGCTTATGTGGCATTCCATGTATGACTTGTTTTACCTCATTTCATGAATGAAACTATCTATCTTTTGATAAAAAGAACTCGTGGAAGTAAACTTTTGTCAAAGAAAAATAGATACTATGTCATTTTATATTTATCTTAGTTGGTAGTAATCGATGGACGAGCTCATCCCCACCACTTTCTTTTGTAAAATATAAAGAAAAGCGCTTTTTCTCTCTCCTCTTGGAGCAATAAAAGCTCAAAACCCTAATTAAAAAGCGAAGTTGGCTCCTCTGGTTTGGCTTCAAACAGATAGGATCTGGGGTGTGTGAGACCATGGATGGAAGAGGCAGTAATAAAGAGATGTTTAATTTAGCTTTTTCTTTCTTTCTTTTTGTTCCTTAGCAGTGAAATGAGGCAAGGCATGCATAAACTTTATTAGGTGCCAAAACATACAAAATTGACCTAATTGTCACAGACTCGACTCTTTCGAGCACTCGTGCGACACTTAGCCCTTCAATTGCCCCTCGCAATAGGGGCTAAGTCAGCCTCCAACACAACAACACACGTACACAAGAGAGGAAGTTTGGAAGAAGCCTTCACTATATTCACTTAAAGAAGAGTTTGCAACTCAATGATTGATTGTTTGATTGCTTGATTACAAGTGAAGTTTCTATCTCTATTTATAGTTTTGGTTGCACCCCTTCTTGGATGGACATATCTCTTCTTAATTGATCTCAGCGTTTCCCCAAAGGTTGTGCTTGGTTGGATATGATCTTGGTCGTCCATGTGCCAAGTAGGCATTATCCGATGTCCAAGTGCACCACACCTTGCTGGTTGCACCAATCTGCCAAGATCTGATCGCCTACTCCATGTGTTGGCCAAGTCCAAGGCCAACATTGCACAGGGCAGCATCTTGGCAATGTTTGCCCCGCATTCGTCTCAGCCAATGTCTGCATCAATGGGTGCGCATCATGGCAATGTGAACACATTGCTTGCTATGTCATCGCCACATCTCGCCATGATTGTACCATCACACACGTAGTTTTTGTTGCCTCGCAACGTTGCGCACCTTGCCCATATCTCTGCGCATATGGACAACCATGACTTGTTGTTCTTTCGTGTCATCGCTAGCTTGTGCCTTCACACACACGAGCCTTTGCGTCACCATGACCCGCACCAAGGTGCCCACGGGTCTCCGCTGCCCCACATGGGTCATTACTCAATGATGTTCTCTTAGGCGCTTGCCATGGTCAGGCCACGGCGTGCCAATGCTTCGCTAAGTGTAAACGCCCTTGGAATGTCTGTTGTTCGGCCATTTCCTCGCCAAGTGTGGTCTCGAAGCTCGCCATGTGTTGTGTTGTCCTACTTCTGGATCTAAGGGCATGACATAATACTAACTTAACTAGTTTAACACATGCATATTATAGTAGCACGGAGATAGCTAAGGGTCTAAATAAATCCACACTTGGTGATATATGTACGACTTAAAATATATTAAATTTTAATGCATATATGCAATGGTGGAGCGAGAAATCAAATTTAGGGAGGTAGACTATCAAATTGATATATGTCACTGGGGATATATGCAAAATCCTTGTAAGGAATTTTAAAATTCTAAAGGGACAATTGAGACAATTTAAAATTTTTGGAAAACAAAATCCTCATTACAATATATATAATGAAGAAATTTTAATTAAAATTCAGAGGAGGACAATTGCCCCCCCCCCCTCTTGTCCGCGTGTCTTCGCCCTTGCATATATGCTCGCTTATTCTTTGAATAAATAAGTATAACAAATTGGAATGGTTAAATAAATGAGCCAAATTGGTTTTGACTTTACTATAAAAATTCAATTAAAATTTAGCACCTTATTTAATTAAAAAAATGGCACTGGATAGGTACTTAAATTTTTATTTAGGCGTTTTTTAATACAAAATAAAGCAACGCGAAAATAAAAGAATGAAAATTTAATTGGAACCGGTGTCATCCGGCACCTTTGCCACATGTGTAAATATCAAAAAACAAACTTTTTTGGGGATGTTTGAACAATGTGGGACTAAGCCTTTGCTGAATGTTAAAAAAAAATTATTTCATTCCACTTTGGATTAGTGTCTTCAATTAAATATATCTAGACATGTGAATTAATGAATCTATACTCGTAGTTGTGGTGCTTGTTTAATTTATCTAATGAGCCATGCTTGTTGCTGCCCCGGCTCTCTATTCGACTGATGAGTACAACCTAACCTTTTTTTGTTGGATTTTTATTTTTTTTAAAAATAAATAAGCCAAGCTAGTACATAAATAAACTCAACTTATTTATGTTCACTAACAAACTTATTTAATATTTATGAATAGACACATTTAAATACTCCTTAATAGCTTGTTTCTTATGTATATACACTTATAGTTAACTAACTTTAATATTATTAATCTCATTTTGAAGTACTTAGTAAATGCTCATCTAAAGCTTGTTAATAGCTCATATAAAAGTTTAATTAAGCTTATCAGTTGAGTTTGAAAAACATAAAATTTGAATGTGTAGAGCTTGATATATTAAATCAAACTCGAGTTGATCGAGCTCAGCTCCAACGAGCTCATAAATAAATAAACTAAGTTAGAAATGTAATATTCGGCTTGGCTCATTTACACTCCTAGCTACTAAGAGCCTATATAGTTTGTAGATGAAGAGAAATAGACAAAAAAATAAAAATAAAGAAAGAATGAGAGAGTGCAACACTATCCTTCTATTAGTTTGTATTATGTGTATACTAGGAATAAATAAGGAATGATTATTGATTATTGGTCCAGCTAATTATGTTGCCAAAGTTAAACTTAATTAGTGAAAATAAATAAGCAAATCCTTCTAATTAAGACAGCTAATGTTGCCATGTTGTCCCGCTGTGTTGATGACTCTGGAAGACTGGAACTCTGCTGCATTCCATTAATCATTAATGTATTGCCACTACTAGAAAAATGATCATCAGCAACGGCTGATGCCATTGCTGAGCCGTTGCTGAAGCGAATCAGCAACGGCTACGCCGTTGCAATAGCGCCGTGACAGAAAGTCGCGTTGCTGATGACTTAGCAACGGATCAGCAACGGCCGCTCGGGCTGTCGCTCAAAACATTATCAGCAACGGCCGCTGGGCCGTCGCTAAAAATATTATCTGCAACGGTTTTGCCACAGACCCGGAGCCGTTGTTGATAACATTAATAGCAACGGCCACGAGTCCGTAGCAACTCCGTTAGTAAAACCCCGTCGCTAAGCCGTTGCTTTAGGTCATCAGCAACGGCTTTCGATACACTTTTAGCAAGGGCTTTCCCACGGACGCCCGTGGGAAAGCCGTTGCTGATGACCTATACCTGCAACCAGAAAATTTGAAAATTTCAAATTTTCATTGATACATTGATACATTTATCTGATACATAACTCACACACCCATACCCTCATACACACATTCATTCACACATCACAAACATCTCATACACATTCATTCACACATCACAAACACACCAAGATATACATCAAAACAATTATATTTATATTCATAATTATCCACGATAGTATAAACACAATTCAAATGCAAAATTGAAGTATCAACATCTCAGTAACATAGTCAATATAAATTAAACAAGTTCAATATCTCAGTAACAAAGTCAATATAAACAAAATCTCACGATGACGATGGAGGATGGCCTGGATCATATGGTGGGGTCTGGAGTGCTTGAGTGTACACCGGCGTGGACTGACTCGAGGATGATGGATTAGATGATGCCGAAGAGATGCCTGCTTCGGGGTGACCCGACAAGTTGCGTAGCATAGCTTCTATATTCGCCATCGTCTGACTCTGGCGCTCCATCAACTCAGTCTGACGCGCGACCGTCTCCTCTAGTGTCCTTATCCTATTACTATGATCATAACTGGATCTGGAGGTGGACGGCCGCTCACCAGCGATTGGAGGGGTCGGTGCCCCAAGTGGCCCTAGTACGGCTCGCGCATGACCACTATATGCGAAGCCATATACACGGCCATGGTCCCAGCCACCTGCGGCCTCGACCCACGATGTTGCGTCAAAGTCCTCGGGGGTACCCCCACGCTGCACCACCGTCTGGCTGTAGGTCTCCTACTCGAGTTTGATTTTTTGTTTAATATTTATCATAAAACTTAAATTATAAATATATAATGAATAATTTAAAAAAATATATAATTACCATAATGTATGCAGCGCGGTTGTCGATGTACTCCCCCGTCCCATGTGCTCGACGGTGAGTCCGCTCAAACACCGCCATCGGAGAGGGTCGCTGGACAGTCCCGTCATCCGACACCGTCGTCTACATTTACAAAACAAATACATTAATTAGTACACATAATAACAAATAAAATATATAATTAAAAGATATACTTACCATACGATTTGCGTGCACTACAAATGCAACAGAGCCGCCGGTGTGACGCGCTGCTCCCCCCGACATGCGATTTCTAGCCGCATTCCGAGAAACCTCCTGCCATCGATCCGTCGACCATATCCCCACGAGCTGGTCCCATATATCCGGAGTAATCCAACCGGGGCCGTATCCCCGAGTCTCCGCGATGTTAGTGGTCCCAGCTCGGGCCATCGCCTGGGACCGAGCCTGCCCCAGCTGCCCGTTGTACCTTGCCCGGGAAATAGCCTCCCAGGCAGCGTAAATGAAGGGCCTCTGGTCCTCGGCCCATGTATAGCGAGCCTGCAAAATAATAATATCAGTACCAATATTAATATATCATCATGCATGTAAAAATAATAATAATACGTGCCTCAAACTCGCGCCATAACATGTCGACGTGCTCGCTAGGCACGTGAGACCACGTAGGCCATGCCCCGTGCATGTATCGTCGAATAGTAGAAGAAATGCTCCTCGGCACTTCTTCTTGTTGGAACCTGCACAACAAAAATAAATTTTAATATTATATTATGATATAATGAATTTGTAATGATTCATAATTCATGATATATTACGTATCGCTCCCCAATCACGCTAATCAATCTACGTGACTCTGTGGCTGGTGGAGGCTGCCACCTGTTCGGCCCGCGTGGCCGCCTACGTCTGGATGTACTAGCCTCGGCAGTATCATCCTCATGAGGATCAGCAACAGGAGGATCAGCAACATGAGTAAGTGCTGGAGTCTCACCGATCGGAGACTCCGAAACTCTCCTGCGTCGATAACCACGACCAGACATATCTGTCGAACAGACATATAATCAGATTATTGTATAAATAGTAGAGATATATTTAATAAAATATATATACTTTACAATTATTCTTCATCATCTGAATAATAGTCTTCGAATTCTTCTTCTTCTTCCTCTTCTTCCTCTTCTTCATCTTCTTCATCTCCAGCTTCCTCAATTTCATGATCGTCATCATCAGCATATTCAACTTCTAATTGAATTGATGTTGTGTCTGCATCCTCGAGTATTGGAATAATACGATCCACAACAAGAAGATCATCTTCTTGATAGAAACCAGGAGGATCATTTTCTCCTACTATCGGATCAATTTTTCCTCTACCTTTTGTCTTACAGACTACACGCCAATCTGCTCTATCTTTATTTCGAGCCGGATACTTCGCGTAATATACTTGTTCGGCTTGTGACGTCCCGACTTCGCGTGACTCCCCGTGACAAGTCCATAGAAAATATCTTGGTGCAAATCCTTTGGTATATAGATGCAGAGTGACAGTCTCCCGATCCAAAAATCGTCCATTCGAACAAATGCGGCACGGACATCGGATTTGATCACCCATGCTAACGAAATTCCGATTCGAATAGGCGAAATTTAGGAAGTACGTTACGCCTAATCGAAACTCATTCGTTAAAGCTCCACGATCAAGACGTCGGTACATCCAACTTCGATCAGCCGACATGATTCTGTCAATCAATGACAATTTCTTTGGTTAATGTCTTTAGGTGAGATTGTCCTATTCCATTCGGGATTTATGTTATTTGTACTGCACTTACGTTTTTATTTTAACTGTTAACTAATTATTCTAAATTTCGACAGCATCTCCCTACAGTTCTCCGAATACGCATATCATCTGGGCGCGTATCGGAGAACAAGAGAGATGTTGCCGAATTTTAGAATAATTAGTTAACAGTTAAAATAAAAACGTAAGTGCAGTACAAATAACTATATTCCCAAATTGTCCAATCAGGGATAATTCAAGAATTGTACGTCGTATAAAAGATCATCTACTTCTTTTACACGAACATACAATCCCCGAACGGATCTAAGGTTTTGCTAAATCATATTCGATTCGTCGATGCGTACGTGAAACATATCAACTCGTCGGATGGATGATTATTTTCTAAATGTTTCGAGACAGTTCGAGTCCATATTGGACGATTTCGGCGCGCGTCTGAAGTGGACGATTCCGCCGCGAGTCCGAAGTGGATGATTTCGCCGCGAGTCCGAATTGGACGATTCCGGCGCGCGTCCGAAGTGGACGATTCCGGCGCGAGTCCGAATTGGACGATTCTGGCGTGCGTCCGAAGTGGACGATTCCGGCGCGAGTCCGAATTGGACGATTCCGGCACGCGTCCGAAGTGGACGATTCCGGCGCGCGTCCGAAATTAATCTAAACCCTAATAATTAATCTAAACAATTAATTAATATTTATAAAATAATTAATTAACAATTTCAAAACAATAAATATATATATATATATATATTCCAGCGCCGGAGTCCACCCTCCGGCGCCGGCGTACAGTGACCGGACACACTGTCCGGCCACTGTAGAAGGTCCGGCGGCGGCCATAGTCCGACCACCGCCGGCCGAAACCCTAGAAATAGGGTTTCGGTCGGATTTTAACATCTCCGGCCGAAATGGTATAGGTCGGCCGATCAACATACCGGCAGTAGCGGCAGCGGCGCGACGGCGAGAGGCGTCGGCGTCGGCAGCAGCGGCGAGCGGTGTCGGCAGGAGCGGCGGCGGCAGCAGCGGGAGGAAGAAGGGTTGGGCGCGAGAGCGTGCCCTATATAAACTTATCAGCAACGGCTCACTCGCCCGTTAGAAATCCGTTGCTGATAATTTATCATCAGCAACGGCTCACTTATCCGTTAGCAAGCCGTTGCTGAAAATTAAAACATCAGCAACGGCTCGCCTATTCGTATGAACGCCGTTGCTGATAATTAAAATAATCAGCAACGGCTCGGTTTTCCGTTAGAACGCCGTTGCAGATATAGATATCTGCAACGGCTCGGGCGGCCGTAAGAAAGCCGTTGCAAATAGCAACGGCTTGAGCGGCCGTTGCTGATAGCCGTTGCTGAAGACCAAGTTTCTAGTAGTGTGCTAATCTTCACTTGTTCAGTGTCCACCAGTTTATATACAATTCTATTGATTCTATCCTATCAATAATATGTTATTGTCATCCAGCTAGCTAGCCAACAAACAGCCCCATGCAAATCCTTGGACTTTTATTTTGTATTTAAAATATTTTTGGATTGCTTATATATCTAGGACAACTAAAATAAAAATTATATACATGTTTGCATACAAGAAATCATTATGTCAAGAATTTTAGAAAACTTTTATGAAGGAAATTAAAATTGTAATTGTTGATAAGATAAAATATTGCTTTTTAGAATATTTATTTTATTGATTACATTTTTGTTACTTTGCAAACTCATTAGGTAGAATAAGTAAATTTAATTTGTCAATTGTCGTATGATAAGTTGTTTTGTAGCCTTATTTCTATAACTTTCATTTCAAAATTATATAATTGGTTAAAAATAAAGCTTGCTGGCACGGGGGGTTTGCAATTTTATTCGCATCCGCCTACTAAAATTCACATCCGCATCGTATCGGATCTATGTCCGTAAATAAAAATGAATATAGATGTGGATATATATTTCCTCGTTAACTGTTACTTGATTCTTGCTAAATTAATATGTATAATTACTGCCATCATTAAAAAAATCTTATGGAGTTCGAATAAGAAAAAAATCTACATTTAATTGCATGGAATAAAGTTTGCAAACCCAAAAATCTAGGAGGTCTAGACATTAAAGATTTATCAATTATGCAATTCTCCTTATCCGCTAAAAGAGTATTTCAGTCACTTAATTTAAATATTAAATTATTTGTTCACTAAAAAAGTATTTTAAAAATAAAAAGTTGGTAAAATTAAATTTAAATATTAAATTATTAGATTCCACTATTTAAAGTTAAAATAAACATAGAATTTGCAAATATGATCTTATCTGACATCTTATTCGAGATTTAAGCAAATGAGTGATAGAATATAAATTCATCTCACAGAATTTTTATTATGATTAATTTTAACCGAATTTCTATCCGGTTGAGATCTTATCTTACGAAACAAATGAGCCTAAATTAATATGGAAGAAATGGATATCTATGAAATTAATACCTTCCAACCTAAGAGTAGTGTAATTACATTTCTCCAATATGTGCCATCAAACCTTATTTTCTTTGACAACAAGATGACTCCTACGTTAGAGCCTCTCCTTGCTCACAAGTCAGACATGAATAGCAATCTTCTTTGGGTTCTGAAAGTCTCAAAGGGTCCGTTTGGTTCGCAAACTGCTCGTCACAGGACACCAGACAGGGACAAGGACAGGACATCAGGTGTCCTGGAACAGTAGCTATACCATGTTTGTTTCGTCAAGAACATGACACGATATTTCGTCCTGTCCTGCGTTTGTTTCACTATAACAAAGTACTGTACATGATAAAATGACTAAAATATCCTTGTAAATTAGTCTTAAAACTAATTAATACGTAAAAAAATCTTAATACATATTAGTATTTCAACTAATATATAGTTTAACTAATAAGTTTTCAACTAACCTAAAAGTATAATAATAGAATAATACCGAAAAATATAAAAATCATACCAAACGATCTCCAATCTGAAATCTGACACCACCATCGCGTTCAGCACGTGAAAATTTACAACTTTGGTATTCATCTCGACTCGATCCGATGATTCTACGATCAACTACAAAAATACCCCAATAATTCATAAATTAATCCAATTTCATATGATACAGCTCTCTTCTTTAATTATCCCATTTATTAAATAAATACCCTCTCCCTCACTCGTCTCCCTCTCCACCCGACGCCCGCCCGACGCCCGCCAGAGCCCCGCCTTCCTCTGGTCCGCTCGGACCCACGCCGGCCGGTCCTCCCGGCCGCCAGCGACACGATCCGAGTTGATGGAGCTCCTGCGAGTTGAGTCAGCGCAAGCAACTCGTCTCCCTCTCCACCCGACACCCGCCCAACGCCCGCCATATCCCCGTCTTCCTCTGGTCCGCTCGGACCCACGCCGGCCGGTCCTCCCGGCCGCCGGCGACACGATCCGAGTTGATGGAGCTCCTGCGAGTTGAGTCAGCGCAAGCAATCTTCCTCGTCGACGACGATCGTATTCTTGATCTGATGCGGCAAGCCAGGGTGCGTAAAGGGCTCCGTGAAGGGATGAGCTCGTGGCTCTTGTGTCGGAAGAGGGCTCCCGCTCTCGGCGCCGTCGCCTCTTCTTCTCCAACGACAACGCCGCCGCCGCCGCCAACGCTCCCCTTCTCGGCCAGCGACGAGGATGGGGCAAGGGACCGCCGCACCAGGAGAGAGACGCAGCCGACGACGACAAGACGAGCAATCGCGAGAGACCCCTCGGGATTAAGTTTTCTCGGGGGTAATCGGGTCTTTTTGCACCCGTGTCCTTCGCCTCCCATCGGTGTACCGAGAAATTTCTCGGTACACGAAAATGCTTAGAAATCCTGTCCAGAACACCCTTCAAATCCTGTCCCATGGCTGATTTTGCAAAACAAACGGAGGATATGATCTGAAATCCAGTCCAGTCCTTTTTTTTACAAAACAAACGGGCCCAAAGAATGTCACCTCTACCTTTTGTGGGTAATTAATTGACTAAAAGGTACTTAATTAATCCATCTCTGATTTGTCTTATCTCTTCCGGGAGAAACTTGTACTAAAGGTGGCAATGGATCGTGCTAGAGCAAACCCATTAGCACGGCCCAAGTAAAATCTAGGTCGTGCCATGAGCGGCCCGAATTATCAAAGGGGCAGCCTAGCCCGCCCCTTCCGGCTCGGGCCAATCTGCTGCAAAGCGCAAGCCAAGCCTAGCGCAACAGGCCTAAGCCTGCGCAGAAATGGTATGAAAAATTATTTAATTGGGATGCATCTAAGCAGAAAAATAAGAGATTAAAACTAGATTTTGTTTGAACTAATTATAGATTAACTAATTCTAGAAAAGAAGAGATAATTAAAAAGTTAAGCCTGATGCTATAAGTCGGCAGGGAGTCAGCTGGTGAGCAATCACTAGCATCATTTAACAGTATATTAATGCTAAAGGGAGGAAAACGACATACGAACTACTATGCATATATCTATCTACACAAGACTAAGAAAATGATTCTACATTGTATAAAGTTTACCAAAAGTATATATATTATATAAACATATATTGCTTTATTTTCAATGAAACCATCTATATATGGTTCCATATGATCTGAGAACTTTTATCAATTTTAAACCGTGTGAATTCAGCATATAACTGGGAAGCAAGTTTAACATTAGTTGTTATCCACTTATCCTGTATGTTCGTATACTTAATCAGAGACATTTTTTATTATTTAACCTGAATTTTATTGATATTGTTATCCATCCATAAACTAAAAAATTTCATTATTTTCAATTCCGAATTAGATTAAAACTGAATTTAAATCTCATTTTAAATTAGAATTTTACAAAACCCATGAACCAAATTAAAACTCACATCCAACTTTAGAACTATTTCCTTTACAATGGTGGCGTATAGGACTCATTGTAAAACCAATCTCCCAAAACTATAAAGACGAAAAGGGAGAATTCCTCCATGGAAAAAGAAATCTATTGAGTTACGAAATTTGTATCATCTTGGCTAGAAGAACCCATTAAAAAAAGCTAACATAAACAAAATATTAGGAGCTTGATATTGTGATACATCGGCGTCATGTTAATTACTATTTGGCCTTGTTTACTCCTTTAAAGATGGCTTCCTTGTAATATTTGAGTTCCTTTATGCTCTCTTTGATGTCATCCATAGCTCTATGTCTTTTCGCCTTTTCAGGTGCCCTTCTCTTTTCTGTTGCAAAAGATTTTTTTCTTTAACATATCATTGTGATAATAATTCTTATTCGGAGTATTGAATAAAGTATTATTCAGAATATTTGAAGTGATAATAAAAAGGCAAGTTATGAAAATGCACCATGTTGAAATCAGAAAATTAATAACTTGATATACTAAAATCTGCATCATATGCATATAACAAGTTGCATGAATAAGCAATGTTGAACAAAAATGAATACCGCATATATATGAGGAGTTTGTTCCTTCTTATCTTGTAACTCCCATATATGAAATATATATACATGCAACTGTTTGCGGCATTAAGATGCATCAAACATTCTATTACTATCACAATGATATTCAAGTAGACTAGATAACATTTTATCCAAGTTGTTCTATGCCATTCATGGCAATTAAACTAAATGGTATATAGTATAATCTTGGATTTGAAAAATCATTGGCCAATAGGCATAGAGGAACCCACCAATGAGGTGACTCCTACAGTTTCATGAGTCATGACCTTGTCTTTTTTGAACTTAAGACATTTAAAGATCCACTGATGAGAATGTCATTGTAAGGGCTATTCAAATTTCAACAGTTGTTACTATACAACATGGTTTCAGAAAAGATCAGTTTATTATTCACAAGAGTTAAGTTTTGCAGGTTTATTCTTAAGCAAGTTTTGAATACCAGTTTATACTGCTCCGCATGGGGAGACAATACGGATTCAGTAGAGAACTGGTTCCCAGAACACTTGTTTTTTTGTGTAAAACGATTTTAAACATCAATCATGGCATATTTGCATTAGTGGAGTAGCGTTGGTTTTCTTTTGTTTTACTTCCTCTTCTTTCTATTTTTTCTTTTTTAATACTGCAGTGATCGATATGCACAATTGCACAAAAAACATGGTTTTGATGAATGAAAAATATTCACAAAAAAAAAACTGATGCATCAAATTGGGACATAAAAATATATACAATGTCTTACCTTTTGGAAACCACCGGATGCACAAAGCCATAACACTGCTAACATCCACTAGTACGTGTGGAAAGATAGCAGCTAGAGAAGGCATATATTTCTGTCAAGAAAAATATCAAAAAAATATGTAAAATATAAATACTTTGTATCAAGAATGATGCATTAGATATCAAACAAGCAACTGTTTTCTCATCCTGATAAAATGCTGAAATGACTTCAATTTCAGAGATGTCATGTATATTACTATTGACTAGATGGAATTTCTGCCTGAATAAAACATGTCAAACTATACAGAACATAGGATTCAGTCAGCCAACTGAAGCATCTACTAGATGGTTAGAACTTAATCAGATTGAGAAAAGGTCAATTGCTAGAAGTTTAAGTTGTTAGATTGGCACATACATCCAACTCAAATAGTTGAAAATCTTTTAGTCGATCAATGCTTTTGGATGACATGGAAAGATCTTATGTAGGAAATGTTTGATGAAATAAAATAATAGTACATGCTATTCTAACCTTCAAGAAGAGAAAATCCACATAAATAGAATTTCCAGCCAATTGTGCGGTTTGAGTACCTATGTGCTTCTTCACAAAGTCAATAACCTACAACAAATCACTGTATTTGTAAAAGATCCATGAGGAGGATTATTTGCATCAACTAATTCACAATATATGTAAAACTACATCCAATAAGTAAAAAAACTGCATGCATACTGTCAGTATGCAATTATTTGCAAGTACACAAGGAAATTCAAAACATATTTTGTATAACACTAGAGAACCAAGTAAATTACAGAAATGTGGATACACTGGATAATCCCCATTTGTATATTATAGTATAAGTTTTGTATAGCACGTGGAATATCTTGGATAGGCAAAAACAATTATTGCTCCTGATGATAACTAATCACAGAATTGAAACTGCCAGAAGTTTTGGCACTAACAATTCAAATCATTGCATAAAATAAAATACAATACACCGACCAATTAGTTCAACCATAAAGTTATGACCTTTTAAAAGTAAAATTCTATACTCATATTCATTTAGCCATTTAAGTACGTAAATTGTTACCTTAAAAACCTGCTTCTGCTCCTCCATAATGAATTCAATTATTCTTGATTCCTCAAATCATCCAAATAAAGTTTGACTTACTGCAATAGAGCTCTCTTTAAACATAGCCCACAACCAACTAAGTTCATACTTATTAGATATTTCTGCTCAAATTTTAGTTTTTTGTATATTAAAGAGAACTGATTGTGTCACAATCTGTTTACTAAAAGACACCAACTACATGTCTGTGTCAATTTCTCAGTTAAAAGTTATAAAAGTTGTACTGCATGTGCCAGTCATTGATGGATTGAAATTTGAATACAACTATGCCTAAAGGTAGTTGTGTAACTGTAACTCTGTAAGTCTATAAATTATGAACTGATACATCTTTCTTATCAAAATTCAAGTAACCTCTTATGTTATTAATTTATTCTTAACTAGAGAAAACCTATAAGCAAGTAACAATAAGATATGTAAGAAATGGTCAAATTACTTGTTTTTCTGCATCCTTCTCTGTTACTGAGCTTTGTAGAACTCTCTCTGTCAAACCTGCCACAACATCAGAAGAATATATAACATTTTCCCTCTCCTGGAAGTTCAGATGAAAAATAGAAGACTACAGACTACTAAAAGGAAAGATACCAGAATGACCAAAAGCATACCACTAGCTCTATGATGCTCTCGACACCATTCTCCCATGTTGTCCAAGCAATCCTTGGTTTGTTTTATAACCAAATCTGGACCCTGAGTGCAGAAATACCTTAAACTGAATCAGCATATAGAAGTACACTTATTATGCATGACGAAGAACCCATATACGCTAACTGTATACATATAAATGCTAAATGCTTATATATATTATGCTTCAGAGTTCAGACTACCATAGTAGGCAAAACCAAAGTCCTTGTCTTGTACACTATGGAAAAATTAAACAAACAACAAAATCCATATTGACAAAATCTGCAACTGAAGTAATGTAACATCATGATGCTTTCAGTTGATAAAAAAAAACTTATCAAGAATTGGTAGACATGGAAGAACAATTATGACCTTTTACCACCTGCCAAAAAAAGTAAACAACAAAAGCGAGAGAGCCTCATCCCACTAACAAAAAATGAATTTAGGTATCAAGCATCCAAAAACAAATGGAACTTTTATACAAATCAGGCAAGGTCCATACAACTGATATGCATAATTGCACATGCTGGATTTGGTGTGTAGTCAAGGATCCCTCAGAATTGGGATATGTTTTATTTAGTGGTTTTTCCTTGCTTTATTAAGAACAGGTTAGATGACTGACTATAACGCTAAACATGGCAATAATACAGTTCTATCCACAAACACGAGTGACAATGCTCAAATATACCATGAGTAGGATGTCCTTCATTATATTCTAAACCCTAAAACTTTCATCTTTCTTATTCTAAATGACGTCGAACCAAATTGGTGGTATCAAATATATACATTTATAGAGCCATTTTGAATTTATTGATCATTTACAATTGTACCAAGTCAAGAAAAACAACCTACACATGGTGACAATTTATATGGGATCAAAAATTGGAAAGAGAATATAAAACTTTATAGTATGAAAATGCAACAAAAAGAAATTATAACATCTGTCAGATAAGGGTAAATAATTGAAATAGGACAAACTTAGGTTCAACTCAAGTTGATCAAATAATGCACATCATACATGTGGATTTTAAGGGTTGTTAAACAGTCTCAAGAATCGAAAAATCTGACAAAGCAAGTTTAACCAACATCGAGTTCTTTACTTGTGCAATTCACGAAAATGTCTATCATCCTATTAGGTTTTAATACTAAATTGGAATGGAAATTATAATAAATGCAGTTAATACTTTCTGTAATAGTTGTGACAATATAAATGTCACAGTTATGTTCTATTTTCCTAAGGTATATTGTATAATACATATCTGAAAATAGAACAAATTATATCAGAAAAAGGCTTACTTTTTAGTTAATTTCAAATAAAAAATGAAATATTCTTAAAATAATAAGGCAGGATTTTTTCACAAAAATCTTAACATTTAAAATAAAAAAACCTCAACTTTTTCCACAAATCTGAAAATATTTTTAAAAAGAAAAGTATGAATTTAGGTATCAAGCATCCAAGAACATTTTAAATAAAAAATGGCTTAATTTTAACTTAATCATTTAATATCTTAAGTTTTATATTTTACAATAATTTATTAGTTACTTAGTTATTATTACATAAAATTTATTAAATTACTATTTCAAAATTTAAAAAGTATGAATCTATATATATTTTGCAGCGTTATTCTATTATTAAATCATTGTCTCAAATATAAACTTTTCAATTCTTTAAATCATAGACTCTTCAAATTCTTTAATACCTCTTCAATCTCCTTCATGTGTCTCCTCAATGTCCTATGTGTCTCTTTCATTTCCTCTTCAATCTTGATTTTTTAAATGATATTCCATATTTATTGAAACTCCTTGGTTCTCTCCAATTTTTTAAATGAACTTTAAAATCTAATATTTGTGTATAATTACCATGATTAGCATGGGTAACCATCTAGTAATAGATATTGCTCATACTGGTGCCACGCTTACAAATTTCATGCGATAGTGCAATGTTAAGTAGATCAACTAACTTTACCTAAAATATACTTCATGTTTGAGTTGTCATAAAATTACACTCACATTTGAGTTGTCATACTAATCTTTTAAATTTTCTTATTTTTTCTACTTGAAACATGTTTGAATCTAAAGAACCTTTAAACCTTCAACAACATAAGCTTAAAATGAAAAGGCTAAAAAGAGATATGAAGCAGATGAACTTGTAAACAAGATGTAAGTCAATCATATAAAACTAATGATCTAACATGAGAACTCACATCTACCGCTTTGGTTAATTTGCCATCTGTTATGACACAAGCAATCTCCAAGATCTGATCAACTTCAATATCCAAACCTACATGCACAAATACTAAAATAAAAATTCTGGATATGCTAATGATAGTGGTGATGATACTAATGCACCATGGGTTTAAATGAACCATTCAGATATAGAACAAAATTCTCTTATCTTCCTTTTAATATATTACCAAGCAAGCAATGAGGAAGAATCTACTCCAATAGCTCCTATGAATCAGAACTGTTTTAGCATACTAAAATCAGTTATCTTCTCGCTTTTTTGACATGTTCAAAAGGAAAAAAATAGCCTAACTGACCATGCAACTATGTTCCTACGTAATTAAAAAGTTCTGACCCCAATGAAATACCCAGACTCCTAGTTGAATGATCACTTTGTTCATGGACATTGACAAAGTATGAGCACACCTTTTAACAGCAAATCAGAATTGCTGGACTTTAAGCTGATGATAGCCCATTATATATGCTATCATTTTATCAAGCTAGGATAAATGATCAAGATGTATAACATTCACAAGTTCTATACTTCTATTCAGGTTTGCTACTATGATATTTTCTTGTTCCTTCCAACTTACAACATTTACAGTTCATCAGTTTAATTGTTTTAATAATCAGATCGAAAATGGGCCCTGCTTCAAGTCATTTGAATGTGTAAGTATGACTAGGGACATTTCCTGCAAGAGCATATGTTCCAAAGATAAGAATACTATATAATTTATACATTACAAAACTTCCATCAGATTCCAAATTTACCAATAATATTCCCATGCTTGTTCCAACAGACAAAGTGTAGCCCTTACACCCATGATAAATCCCCAAAATGGTTGACTCTGTCATCACCAAAAATGGAGGGGGGAAAAACAAGGGATAGGAAGCTGATGCCTGATGGGAGAGGGCAAGTGCAACAAGCTATTAGCATTTAGAATTTTAAACAAAATGCAAAGGGTGCAATATTCAAGGAACCTCTTATGAAAATTTGAGCATAGATTTACAAATTAATTTGATGAAGTGTTAGTTTGAAAATATCAGCAAGATGGAGTGTTTCTCCTTTTTTTTCTTTTGTAGTCTTAAAATAAACACAAGGAGATATGATTCATTCTCAAGCAGCCCATAAGTCCCAAGATGACTTTTTCATGCATAAAATGCAAGTTTTATAGCAGAAGCACTAAATATTATGAAGAGATACAGGCAGTAATATAATAACTTGTGAATGTAATTGTGTCCGACATTAACGGGAATTATTAAATTTAACCTACTTTACTGCCAAATGTTTAGCATATTAGCCAACAATGTGCCAATCACAAAAGTATATACCCGTCATTTCCAAGTCAATCCACACAAGAGGCATTTTGTAGTCTCCAGATGACGATGGAAGGGTTTGTTGATCAATTTTATCATCTTTTAAACTTGTATCTTTCCCCGATATTTGGCCTTTTCTCTTAGTTACATCTGTAGATAAAACACATCAAGAAGGACCAGGATAACAAAAATATATTGGCTCAACAAAGTGATTTTAAAAGTTAATCATAGACAATGTAATTTTATCAAACACCAACCTTGTTTTTTAGCATGGATTTCATCGTTGCCAACAGTAAGAGAGGTTATCTGTTCTTTGTCATCTTCAGCATCCACATTAAGAATAGAGAAGAAATTTGAAAGAGTGTTCATTTCTTAAGCTCCAACAAGTAAGAAGCAAAGGGAATGGTATCCTCTGTAATTGATTTAACATTAAAACACTTTAGTTGAATGTCAATAATTGTAGGGAAACAGTAGCATCTGCACTAAGAAACTACCAAGAACTCCATCCGACAATTTTTACCGTTAAAGCATGCTGAACATTTAAATTTCACATGCAAAAAGAAGTAAAGTTGAGTATCTATCTATCTGCAAAAAGCATGTCTGCCATCCTCACTCAATAACACACGTAGAACCCAATTTTATAGAACATGTTTACAGCAAAAGTTCTTCACAGCATACTGACTACTAAACAGTTTAAAAGCAAGTTGAGGGCAAGCATTAAATACAGGGAAGTTGCAGCTTAATATTCCGACTTTCTTTAGGAAAGTTAATGGTTCGGATTCTCATACAAACAATTCGAGGTTAGGGTTGATAAAGGCGTATAGAAGGAAATGAGAAGCAAGGGACGGAGCGCATACCTCTCGGATGTAGATCGCTGCCCTGGACTCGCCGTTCTCCACCAGATCGCGAAGAAGGAGCAGCGTCTACGACCCGCAGATCGCCTCCCAAATCGCCTTCTAGAATTCCAGGTCGCCCCAACCGCAAGAGCGAGCGAAGCCCTATCACGATGTTGAGTTATGTTCGGGACTGGGAGATCATTTCGAATTCAGATTAATAACAGAATTGCCATCGCCTCTTTCAGGAACGGAAAACAAAAGCAAGGAGGGGCGGGTTTCTAAAGTCGATAAAAAAATCAGAAATTTCCTAAATAACTTTATTGAAATTTTCTAAATTCAAAATCAGATTTTGATAATATCCATCGTACTTAATGAATTAGTAACCTTGGTCCTAATAACAACGTCATATAAACATAGTTAGTATTACAATTATATTTTAAGGAGAAAATAAAGGATTACAAACTAAAATGAATTTTTAGATAACTGTAATTACAAATATACCTTCCAATATACACAATCTCCAAAAGCATCTTTTCAAAATAAAAAATTGATCTTTGATGTTAATAATATTGCTTTAAAATGATGATGACGACACTTGTGAAAGTAGAATTTATGAATGTTTCCTCTAGTTCAAATGTTGATCTTGAGGGGGCAGCAAAACATAAATTTTTTTGCATATCTATACGTATGAACCTGACATTGCGACATTTTAAAATTATTTTCGGTTCATCATGTCATCAAGTTAACAGGCAATCTCACGATTCGCGAACGGATGACCATTATTGAAATAATTCGAAAGTTTATATATGCAATTAAGATCAATCAAATGATTGATCACAAAATGAGAATTTCAAGTTAAAGACTATTTTTAGCTAATAATTCTATTGGTTTCTTAGTAAATTTATTCAATTGTTAGATTGGTATTAGATTTTTTGTCACAATAAATCATCCCGGGTGGTTTTGAGTTCCCTCACTACTAGAGGTTCCTCATCAATCCCCATAAGATATTTTATTCAAAAAAATGTGTAAAACTACTGTTACATAGTTCAATGTAAGACTTTCCCCTTCTATTAATACACAGTCTTTACAATTTCAGTTACCTACGATACACTCCTTATAAAGCAACTTTAGCCACATTATAAACATGACAATTATAATCTCTTTGCATGAAACCAATCTATCACATTCACCTCTCTTCCTAGACACAAAAGTTTATTAACAAGAGACTTGAGGTATTCAGTGGCGGAGCCAAAAATCAAATTGAGAGGGAGCAAGCCGACGGGCTACCAGTAGAAGGCGGATCGATTTGCTGTTGGCCGCAAGGTGGAGCACGCGGTGACGTGGGCACAACCACGGCGACAGCGCACTAGTGCAAGGAGATCGAGAGACGACAGCCAGCGAGGGTGAGGCTGGCGACAACGGAAAGGAGGGATCGGGAGATAAGAAAAAAAAAGATATAATTTACTGATAGATGAGGAATTTTAAAATTTGTTGAGGGCAAAAAAGAATAAAAATTTGAGATATATAGAGGATTTTTTTAATTTACAAAGGTAAAAAAAATAAATATTAGGAATACGGGGATAATTTTACGAAAAGAGAAAGGTAAAATCATCATTCATTATATAAAGAGTGACTTTTCAAAATTGAGGTGGGGGCAATTACCCCCATCCCATCAACGTGCCTCCGCCCTGGAGGTACCCCTTTCAGAATATGGATAAGACTAAAACAATTATACCTTTCTTGTTGATATTTTCTAATTCATGCCAAATTGCAAATAATACATCACCAGCTTTGAATCTTGCATTGCCTAGGATTACACTTCTAATCAAGTAAAACATAATCATTCTAGATTAAATTTTATTAGCACTAGAGTTCATTCTAGCATTACTTGAGATTCTACTTAACACATTGTATTTCAATTCATAGTCAAGTTGAAAGCTATCATAATATTGGTATTAGATTAAATGTTTAATTAATGATGTGATGTATATGTTATGGTATAGACATTGTCATGTAACCATACATATGAGAAATACAAAAATTGAATGATTTTTTTTTTTTGCTCGTTTACTTAATATATCATTATTATGATAGAAAAAAATCTTACTACGTAGTCAAAGTCTTCTAATCAAATATTAAATGTGCATATCGATTTAAAATTTAAAAACTCTTCGATCAGCCCACCAAGCTCATGCTACAACCCGCTCGCTAGGATAGCTAGTTCATTAACTTCATAGGTCTAAACCATTAGCCTAAGTTCTTGTTCGTTTCATGATAAGGTGTGGTTTTACATGGTATGATATTGTTCAATTTTTTGTTTGGGATGACTTCCAAATGATGGTCATGGTTTGTGATGGTAATCTCATGGTTTGAAAATCGTGGATTTTGACAAAGTTTTTAAACCATGGATTTGGTATTTTCTCATGATTTCATGAAATTTTATTTCTAAAATACCATCAATCAAAATTTAAAATTTCTCTTATGTCCTTTATTTACCCATATCATATTAGACTTTTACTTTTCGTTCTTGATCGGCTTAGTCAAGACTTCATTCTCCTCTATAGCTACTGTCATTTAACTGTATCATATCATACCATCTCCACAAACAAGATAATAATAATTACAATACCAAATATATCATACCATACATAACGTACTAAGCCATACTTTACATCATCCAAACAAGGCCTAAATAATATGTTTAAGTTGAAGTTGATAATTATACAATATATATTTTTCAAGCCTTATTAACCAACATAACATGAC
Organism: Canna indica; assembly: GCA_034359265.1. Classification (NCBI taxonomy): domain Eukaryota; kingdom Viridiplantae; phylum Streptophyta; class Magnoliopsida; order Zingiberales; family Cannaceae; genus Canna; species Canna indica. The sequence goes on from CP136897.1 coordinate 6,158,858, forward strand.
CAATATACTATGTGAGACTAAATCGAGGGATTATAATCTCACTCACTTATGTTTTGACATACTCGTTGAGACCCAACTCATAATCACACCCAAGTCATGCGGCCTTTGGGGTATAGCCTAGTACACGAATTTAGTTCCACATCAAAAATATATTAGTTGTTGTGTTGGTCAATGAAGTTTGATGTGTACTATAATCAAATTCAACATAAGCGTGCATTTTATTTAAGTTGATGGTTTAAGCATATGAAGTTGATGAGCTAGTTATCCCGTCGAGCGGGTCATAACAAATTATATTAAAACATGACATACTCTAATTAAGCATGATGAGGGAGCCTAAGTGAGAAAGGATTTCCCGAAGATGAGATAAAGTGTTGGCTTAAGGGTCTCTCTTAAGCCTCGATCTTTAGTTTGATGATAACAAACATGTATTTAGTCCAAGTGTGAAGTTTTGAGTTCAGGTTGAGATTGCGATATGCATGCCAAATTCGTTCAAACGGGACGAAGGAAAAGATCGTCAAAGAAACGGAAGAAGAAATCATTGAAGAAAGGTTCGGGATTAAATTAAGTAGAATTAATGTAATATGTCCCTAGGATAGTTTATCCCAAGCCAAAATTGTAAAGTTATTCAAGTTGAAACTTGGTAACCAAATCCATAGAAAAGGCATGTAAAAATCCAAAAATTTAAGGAAGAAGCCATCCTCAGCCTGGTCGACCGAACAAGGCAATAATATGGTGAGCAGCCCGTTCGGTCGACCGACTAGTCGATCGGATGTCGGTAAAAATAGGCAGTAGCCTGTCGGTCGATCGAAATTGGCGAAGGTAAAATTACAGGGCTACATCGGTCGACCAGTTGGTAGACCGACAGATGCGAAAAAGAGGCAGAATGGCAACGATCGACCGAACTGGAGATAGCCAAATCGCGACCCTGGCTCCAACCATTCGGTCGACCGACGGGTCGATCGAATGTTGGAAGAAATAGATTAGCGTCAGCCGGTCGACCCGTCGGTCGATCGAGCTCTCATAGACAGTCAGCGGCCGCACTGGCGATCGATCCGTCGGTCGACCGACCGATCGACCAACCTGCGATCGAATGACTCCAGCTGTCGATTTTTCACCCGTTAAACGGGCCGTTCGGGTGAGGGGTTATAAATACCCCTCACCTAACTTCTTTACAACTCTTAGAAATTTTATTGAGCATTAAAGAAGTTCTCTAAAGCCTTCAACGATCGACATCTGCGCGCCCTCTGCTTCCATCTTCAACATCAAAAACCAGTCGCTGCTTCTGCTTCTTCAACTGTGCTGCGATCCTTTGAGTCATCCTTTTGCAAGTTGAAGACGAGAAGGTGGTGGAAAGAAGCTTGGTTCATCTTTCATACTTTAAGCTCTTTCCTTGTATTTTAATTTTATTGTAACTTGTTTTCAAAGTTGAGATAGCTTGCTAGGTGACTTAGGGATAGCTTTATAGAATTATGTTTTGCCTATGTGAATAGGATTGAGGTGTTCTCCGAGTGGTGAGAAGGGTGTCCTCAATGTATTCAAAGGGAAACATAGATTCTATAAAGTAGTGGTTAGAAATCCTTGGTGAGGAGCCAAGGTAGTGGAGTAGGCGGTTGGCTGAACCACTATAAGCATTCTTGTTTGCATTGCCTCTTTACTTGCTCTTATCATTGCTATTGAATTGTGATCACATTAATCATTAAGTAACAATTGCATTAAGTGAAGATAAAATTGAGTAAGAGGAAAATTAGGACAATGGGACGGACACTATTCAAACCCCCCCTTCTAGTGTCGGATTTCACACAACAATTGATATCAGAGCAAGGTCGTAGGTTAAGATTTAACCATCTTCCCTACAAGTCAAAATGTCTAGTGAAATCCAATTAGCTCAAGGGTCCTCTACTAATACTCCACCACTATTCGATGGGAATAACTATGCCTATTGGAAGATCCACATGAATGGCTTCCTTCAATCCTTAGGCATGGATGTATGGAGGATGATCCTAGTAGAGTATAAACAACCCGATAAGGACATGGATAAATGAGACCAAGAAGAAATTAGGCTTTTTAATGCTAATGCCAAGGCCGTCAATGATCTATATTGCGACCTATCAATTAATGAATTTAATAGGATCTCTACATGCAAGTCCGCATACGAAGTATGGAATGTTATAGAGACCACCCATGAAGGGACTTCGCAAGTAATGAATCCAAAATTAATTTACTCATGCATGACTATGAAATGTTTAAAATGCTTTCATATGAGTCTATTGATGCCATGCATGCTAGGTTTTAAAATATTACAAATGGTTTAGCTAACCTTGGCAGAGAGATAAGAGAAGAGGAGAAGGTAAGAAAGCTCCTTCGTTCCCTTCCAAAATCTTGGGAGCCCAAAGTGACAGTCATCATGGAAGCTAAAGATTTGAGCACGTTGAAGATCACCGAGCTCATTGGGTCTCTCATGATACATGAGACCCACATGAAGTAATACCAAGAGGAAGATGCCCCCAAAGGCAAGGCCATTGCTTTAAAAGCATCACATCAAGCGTAAGAGTCGTCATCATCCGAGGAAGAGACGGGTGATCTTGAAGAAATGGTAATGCTCGCAAGAAGATTCATGAGCTTCATGAGGGGAGGCATGAGGAAGGGAAGAGGTGGTTACACTTGCTACCATTGCAACAAGATCGGACGCCTAAGGAAGGATTGCCCGCTTCTTAAGATGGCCACTACCTCTAACCCTCACAAGAACGAAAAATACAAGAAGAAGAAGAAGAAGAAGAAGAAGAAGAAGAAGAAGAAGAAGAAGAAGAAGAAGAAGAAGAAGAAGAAGACAATGATGGCCACGTGGGACGAAAACTAGGCCTCATCAAGTGAAGAAGAACCAAAGAGTGAAAAAGCAAACCTTTGCTTGATGGCAAAGGATGATGAGGTAAAATTTACTTTTAGTGAAGTTTCATTTACTCAAGAAGAGTTAGAAAATGAATTTGAGCAAATGCATGATGAATTCAATGTCATTAGGAGAAAATTTAGAGATCTCAAAAAAGACAGTAGATCTTTAGAACTTGAGAATGATAACCTATTACTTTCATGCAATGCTCTAAGGAAAGAAATAAACATCCTTAAGGAAGAGAAATGCGCCCTAGAAAAAGCTAAGAAGGACTTAGAGATTGACAACCAAAAATTAGAAATTGAAAACAAATATTTATGTGATAAAGTAGAGCATTTAAATGATAGCATGCTAACATTAAAAAAGGAACTTTGCATGCTTAATGAAAAAATGACAACCATTCAAAATGTCATGCCAAAGGTTGTCCATAAAGAGAAATCATCACACTCTCATGCTCACACACACATAAAAAGAAAATTTAATGAAAATTGCTTTTCTTGTGGCATATTTGGTCATATGGCTAATGATTGTGCATTGAGAAGGAACCCACATGCAAGATTTACATGGGTTCCCAAAATGACTAACACTCAAGGACCCAAGAAAATTTGGGTACCTAAAGTGGTCTCTTCTCCTCTTGTAGGTGGAGAAGCATCCTTAATTAAGCAAGTAGGAATACTTGGATATTGGATAACGGTTGCTCAAAGCACATGACGTGAGACATCAATTTATTTGCAATCATATCAAGTAAAGATGGTGAGCATGTCACATTTGGAGACAATGCCAAAGGTAAGATTGTTGGCATTGGTGACATAGGTATACTCCCTTACCCATGCATTAAAAATGTGTTATTAGTTGATGGATTAAAATATAACTTGATTAGTATATCACAATTATGTGATAATGGATACTTAATAGTTTTTGAAGCATCTAAATGTATTGTTAAAAGTGCACCATCAAATGATATCATGTTTATTAAAAATAGGCAAGAAAATGTATACATCTTAGAATTAAATGTCTTGTCAAATCCTCATATTAGATGCTTAGTTGCCATGGAGAATGACTCTTGGTTGTGGCATAGAAGGCTAGGACATGCTAGCATGAGCCTCATCCAAGAGATATCTAGGAAAGAATTAGTTAAAGGCTTATCTAAGATAAAGTTTGAAAAAGATAAACTTTGTGATGCATGTCAACTAGGTAAGCAAGTAAAATTCTCGTTTCATAGCATTAATCAAGTTAGTACATCTAGAATTCTTGAGCTTGTGCACATGAATCTCTTTGGTCCATGTGATGTAGCTAGTCTAGGTGGAAAGCTATATTGTTATGTATTGGTTGATGATTTTTCTAGATTTACATGGGTTTTCTTTTTGGCCAAGAAAAATGAAACTCTTGAGTTTTTCAAAAAATTTGCAAAGAAAGTTTCAAATGAAAAATGAGTTTCAATTTTGAAAATTAGGAGTGACAATGGAGGGGAGTTTAAAAATGAATTTTTTTTTGAGTTTTGTGATGATTTAGGTATTCAACATATCTTTTCTTCCCCTATGACTCCTCAACAAAATAGGGTGGTTGAGAGGAAGAATAGAACTTTACAAGAAATGGCTAGGACCATGTTATGCGAAAACAATTTGCCTAAATATTTTTGGACCGAAGCCATAAATACTTCTTGTTATGTTCTTAACTTAGTTTTATTAAGACCAACAATCAAGAAAACACCTTTTGAGTTTTGGAATGGTAAAATCTCAAATATAGGATATTTTCATATTAAATACTAAGGAGAATTTAGGAAAATTTGATTCTAAATCCGATGAAGGAATTTTCCTAGGTTATTCCACTAACTCTAAGGCTTATAGAGTTTATAATCGTAGAACAACGATTGTTGAAGAATCCATGCATGTTACTTTCAATTAAACTAATGATTCTTCTAGAAATGTCAAGATTGTGAATGTAAGTGAGGAACTTGAGGATCTCACACTTCATGATAAAGAAGTGGAGGACAAAGATAAGGAGGAGACCCAACATGAAAAACCTCCACCCTCAAAACTTTCTCAAGTTGAAGTTGAAGAAGAAGAAGCTCTACCATCTCTCCCTAAAGGATATCGTTTGGTAAGAGATCATCCAATGGACCAAGTCATTGGAGAGCCTTCAACGGGAGTGGTAACACGTTCTAAACTTAAGAATGTTTGTCAATATGTTGCTTTTGTTTCTCAAGTAGAGCCTAAGAACATTAAGGAAACAATAGAAGATAAGTTTTGGGTACTAGCTATGCAAGAAGAACTCAACCAATTTGATAGAAATGATGTATGGGACTTAGTGCCTAGACCTAGTGATCAAACAATAATTATAACTAAATGGGTATTTAGAAATAAGCTAGATGAAGAAGGATTAATTATTAGAAACAAAGCTAGGTTAGTGGCACAAGAGTACAACCAACAAGAATGAATAGACTATAATGAAATATATGCTCCCGTAGCTAGATTAGAAGCAATTAGAATGCTTTTAACATATGCTAGCTTTAAGGGTTTTAAACATTTTCAAATGAATGTAAAAAGTGTATTTTTAAATGATTTTATTAATGAAGAAGTTTATGTTGAACAACCCCTCGGTTTTGAAAATTTTGAATTTCCAAACCATGTTTTCAAACTTAAAAAGTCACTGTATGGTTTAAAACAAGCCCCTAGGGCTTGGTATGAAAGACTCTTTATTTTTCTAATTGAATAAAGTTTTGATATAGGAAAAGTCGATGTTTTACTTTTCATTAAGCACCATGAAAATGTCATGTTATTAGTTCAAATCTATGTTGATGATATAATTTTTGGTGCTACTAATGAAATGCTTTGTAAGTGGTTTGCTAAATGTATGCAAGATGAGTTTGGGATGAGCATGATAGGAGAGCTCTCCTTCATGCTTGGTCTCCAAATCAAGCAAACCAACAAATGGATCTTCATCAATCAAGCCAAGTACACAAAGAAGCTCATCAAAAGGTTTGGGATGAATGAAGCCAAGATAGCTTCTACACCTATGAGCGCATCCATTAAGCTTGATAAAGATGAAGAGGGCATTAAAGTGGATGAAAAACGATATCGAGGTATGATTGGTAGTCTTCTTTATTTAACCGCAAGTAGACCCGATATCATGTTTAGTGTTTGTGTATGTGCTAGGTTTCAATCTTGCCCTAAGATGTCTCATTTAAGTGCGGTAAAACGTATATTGAGATATTTAAAGGGCACGGTTGACTTAGGATTATGGTATCCATGTCATGCATCATTTGATTTAATCGATTTTTCGGACGCTGATTTTGCCGGATGTAAGATAGATAGAAAAAACACTAGTGGTTGTTGTCAATTCTTAGGAGCGAGTCTTGTTTCTTAGTTCTCAAAGAAACAAAACTCAATTGCGCTTTCAACTACCGAAGTGGAATACATCGCTGCGGCTAGTTGTTGTGCGCAAGTCCTTTGGATGAACAAACCCTTTTAGACTATGGACTTAGGTATTCTTGCATACCTATACATTGTGATAATACTGGTGCAATAAATTTAACCAAAAATCCCATTTTACACTCTATAACTAAGCATATTGACTTGAGACATCACTTTCTTAGGAATAATGTGCCTAAGGGAAATATATCGGTAAAATTTGTATCCACCGATAAACAACTAGCCGATATATTTACAAAACCCTTGGTTGAAGAAAGTTTCACAAATTTAATGATGCAATTAGGAATTTATGCTTTTCCTAGTAATTGAAGTGTATTTTCTTCAAAATATATATGTTCTTCAAATTTGCATTCTATAAAGTATCATCACACTTGTGTAATGCTTTGTAGTGGGGCTTTGCGACCTATTGGTGTTTGCCTTCTATAGGCTTATATTAATGAGAAGGACTATAGTGGTAGATGATACTTGATTTTTGTGGCTTTCTCGGTTTTTATGATGAAATTCATTAATTGTACATTAACTCTTACCCTTTTTGATTGATGTCAAAAGAGGGAGAAAAAGTAAGGTCACACTTGATTTTCACGATGCATATAGTTAGTGTGAGTTTTATAGTTAAGGGGAAAATATATATAGTTAGGGGGAGTTAAAAATGATATGCACATTGATAGGGGGAGCATAGGTCAAGTCATAGGTAATTGAAAATGCACATTGATAGGGGGAGCATAGGTTGAGTTATAAGTAGTTGAATGCATATGCTAAGTTAGATAGTTGAATGCATATGCTAAGGTACCTAACTCTTGAATGCCTTAACTCAAACTCACAAATGCTTATGTTTTTTTAAAATTTTATGTTATGTTTGTCATCATCAAAAATGGAGAGATTGTTGGCTTAAGGGTCTCTCTTAAGCCTCGATCTTTATTTTGATGATAACAAACATGTATTTAATCCAAGTGTGAAGTTTTGAGTTCAGGTTGAGGTTGCGATATGCATGTCAAATCCGTTCAAACGGGACGAAGGAAAAGATCGTCAAAGAAACGGAAGAAGAAATCGTTGAAGGAAGGCTCAAGATTAAATTAAGTAGAATTAATGTAATATGTTCCTATGATAGTTTATCCCAAGCCAAAATTGTAAAGTTATCCAAGTTGAAACTTGGTAACCAAACCCATAGAAAAGGCATGTAAAAATCCAAGGAAGAAGCCATCCTCAGCCTGGGTTCGGTCGATCGGTCGGTCGACCGAACAAGGCAATAGTATGGTGAGCAGCCCGTTCAGTCGATCGAATGTCGATAAAAATAGGCAGTAGCCTGTCGGTCGATCGAAATTGACGAAGGTAAAATTACAGGGCTGCGTCGGTCGACCGGTTGGTAGATCGACAGATGCGAAAAAGAGGCAGAATGACAGCGGTCGACCAATCGGTCGACTGAACTGGAGATAGCCAAATCGCGACCCTGGCTCCAACCATTCGGTCGATCGACGGGTCGATCGAATGTCGGAAGAAATAGATTAGCGTTAGTTGGTCGACCCGTCAGTCGACCGAGCTCTCACAGACAGCCAGCGGTCGCACTGGCGATCGATCCGTCGGTCGACCGACAGATCGACCGGTCTACGATCGAACGGCTCCAACGATCGATTTTTCACTCGTTGAATGGGCCGTTCGGGTGAGGGGTTATAAATACCCCTCACCTAAGTTCTTTACAACTCTTAGAAATTTTATTGAGCATTAAAGAAGTTCTCTAAAGCCTTCAGCGATCGACATCTGCGCGCGCCCTCTGCTTCCATCTTCAACATCAAAAACCAGGTGCTGCTTCTGCTTCTTCAACTGTGCTACAATCCTTTGAGTCATCCTTTTGCAAGTTGAAGACGAGAAGGCGGTGGAAAGAAGCTTGGTTCATCTTTCATTCTTTAAGGTCTTTCCTTGTATTTTAATTTTATTGTAACTTGTTTTCAAAGTTGAGATAGCTTGCAAGGTGTGCTAGGAAATACTTAGGGATAGCTTTATAGAATTGTGTTTTGCCTAGATGAATAGGATTGAAGTGTTCTCCGAGTGATGAGAAGGGTGTCCTCATTGTATTCAAAGGAAAATATAGATTCTATAAAGTAGTGGTTAAAAATCCTTGGTGATGAGCCAAAGTAGTGGAGTAGGCGGTTGGCCGAAACTACTATAAGCATTTTTGTTTGCATTGCCTCTTTACTTGCTCTTATCATTGCTATTGAATTGTGATCACATTAATCATTAAGTAACAATTGCATTAAGTGAAGATAAAATTGAGTAAGAAGAAAATTAGGACAATGGGACGGATACTATTCAACCCCCTTCTAGTGTCGGATTTCACACAACATAAAGTTGCTACTAGACTAGGTTTTATATATCGTTGACTTTACACTACTAGAAACATGATCTTCAGCAACGGCTATTAGCAACGGCCGCTCAAGCCGTTGCTATTTGCAACGGCATTCTTACGGCCGCCCGAGCCATTGCAGATATCTGTATCTGCAACGGCGTTCTAACGGAAAACCGAGCCGTTGCGGATTATTTTAATTATCAGCAACGGCTTTCTGACGAAAAGGCGAGCCGTTGCTGATTTTTTAATCTTCAGCAACGGCTTGCTAACGGATAAGTGAGTCGTTGCTGATGATAACTTATCAGCAACGGCTTTCTAACGGGCGAGTGAGCCGTTGCTGATAAGTTTATATAGGGCACGCTCTCGCGCCCGACCCTTCTTCCTCCCGCTGCTGCCGCCGCCGCTCCTGCCGACGCTTCTCGCCGCTGCTGCCGCTGCTGTCGACGCCGACGCCTCTCGCCGCCGCTGCTGCCGCTGCTGCCGGTATGTTGATCGGCCGGAGTATTGGTTAAAATCCGATCGAAACCCTATTTCTAGGGTTTCGGCCGGCGGCGGTCGGCCTATGGCCGCCGCCGGACCTTCTACTGTGGCCGGACAGTGTGTCCGGCCACTGTACGCCGGCGCTGGAGGGTGGACTCCGGCGCCGGAATTTATATATATATATATATATATATTATTGTTTTGAAATTGTTAATTAATTATTTTATAATTGTTAATTAATTGTTTAATTTGTTAGATTAATTATTAGTGTTTAGATTAATTTCGGACGCGCGCCGGAATCGTCCACTTCGGACGCGCGCCGGAATCGTCCAATTCGGACTCGTGCCAGAATCGTCCACTTCGGACTCGCGCCGGAATCGTCCACTTCGGACGCGCGCCGGAATCTTCCACTTCGAACGCGCGCCGAAATCGTCCAATATGGACTCGAACTATCTCGAAACATTTAGAAAATAATCATCCATCCGACGAGTTGATATATTTTGCGTACGCATCGACGAATCGGATATGATTTAGCAAAACCTTAGATCCGTTCGGGAATTGTATGTTCGGGAATTATTTGAAAGATACATGAATCGTCTAAAGAAAAAAGTAAAGAACACCGCAGCTGTTGAAGGATCAACATTTGAATCGTATATTATTCAAGAAATTTCAACATTCTGCTCATTTTACTTTGAATCGATAGTACAGACAAGATTTGATCATCTTCCACGTAATGACGACGGGGGTGTTCGACATTCAGATGGACGTTTAAATATATTTTGTCACTCTGGTCGTGCTTTTGGTTCTCGTCCATCTCGACACTTAAGCGATGAAGAGTATCATTTGACACACTTGTATGTATTACTCAATTGTCCAGAGATTGAACAATTTATTGAAATATTTGACATTGAGATGGTGCAAAAATACTCTATTCACAATGATCAAGAATTGGAGAGATTACGGAATCGTGATTTTCCTACTTGGATTCAGACTTACAGCAAAGATCACAGAGCTGAAATAGATGAAAAAATATTTGAGTTTGTTAGTGGACCGTCGCGACTTGTGTCGTGCTATAGTGGATATTTTTGTTAACGGGTATAAATTTCACACGGTTGAATATTCATTTGCAAAGAAGACGATGAATGCTGGGGTCTGCGTGAAAGGGACAACCTATGTTGAATGTGATATGGATTTTTATGGACTGGTGGAAGAAGTGATAGAGTTGCACTACTTCGGCTTGAAATCAGTGATCCTATTTAGATGTCATTGGTTCGATACAACAGAAAGGGGCATGAAAGTTCATCCAAAATACAAACTTGTTGAGGTTAATTACAAATCGAAATTGGCAGCAAATGAGCCTTTTATATTGGCATCACAAGCCGAACAAGTATATTACGCGAAGTATCCGGCTCGAAATAAAGATAGAGCAGATTGGCGTGTAGTCTGTAAGACAAAAGGTAGAGGAAAAATTGATCCGATAGTAGAAGAAAATGATCCTCCTGGTTTCTATCAAGAAGATGATTTTCCTGATGTGGATCGTATTATTCCAATACTCGAGGATGCAGACACAACGTCAATTCAATTAGAAGTTGAATATGCTGATGATGACGATCATGAAACTGAGGAAGCTGGAGATGAAGAAGATGAAGAAGAGGAAGAAGAGGAAGAAGAAGAAGAATTCGAAGACTATTATTCAGATGATGAAGAATAATTGTAAAGTATATATTTTATTAAATATATCTCTACTATTTATATAATAATCTGATTATATGTCTGTTCGACAGATATGTCTGGTCGTGGTTATCGACGCAGGAGAGTTTCGGAGTCTCCGATCGGTGAGACTCCAGCACTTACTTATGCTGCTGATCCTCCTGTTGTTGATCCTCATTCCGATGATACTGCCGAGGCTAGTACATCCAGACGTAGGCAGCCACGCGGGCCGAATAGGTGGCAGCCTCCACCAGCCACAGAGTCACGTAGATTGATTAGCGTGATTGAGGAGCGGTAATATATCATGAATTATGAATCATTACAAATTCATTATATCATAATATAATATTAAAATTTATTTTTGTTGTGCAGGTTCGAGCAAGAAGAAGTACCAAGGAGCATTTCTTCTACTATTCAACGATACATGCACGGGGCATGACCTACGTGGTCTCACGTGCCTAGCGAGCACGTCGACATGTTATGGCGCGAGTTTGAGGCACGTATTATTATTATTTTTTACATGCATGATGATATATTAATATTGGTACTGATATTATTATTTTGCAGGCTCGCTATACATGGGCCGAGGACCAGAGTCCCTTCATTTACGCTGCCTGAGAGGTTATTTCCCGGGCAAGGTACAACGGGCAGCTGGGGCAGGCTCGATCCCAAGCGATGGCCCGAGCTGGGACCACTAACATCGCGGAGACTCGGGGGATACGGCCCCGGTTGGATTACTCCGGATATATGGGACCAGCTCGTGGGGATATGGTCGACGGATCGATGGCAGGAGGTTTCTCGGAATGCGGCTAGAAATCGCATGTCGGGAGGAGCAGCGCATCACACCGGCGGCTCTGTTGCATTTGTAGTGCACGCAAACCGTATGGTAAGTATATCTTTTAATTATATATTTTATTTGTTATTATGTGTACTAATTAATGTATTTGTTTTGTAAATGTAGACGACGGTGTCGGATGACGGGACTGTCCAGCGACCCTTCCCGATGGCGATGTTTGAGCGGACTCACCGTCGAGCACATGGGACGGGGGAGTACATCGACAACCGCGCTGCATACATTATGGTAATTATATATTTGTTTAAATTATTCATTATATATTTATAATTTAAGTTTTATGATAAATATTAAACAAAAAATCAAACTCGAGTAGGAGACCTACAACCAGACGGTGGTGCAGCGCGGGGGTACCCCCGAGGACTTTGACGCAGCATCGTGGGTCGAGGCCGCAGGTGGCTGGGACCATGGCCGCGTATATAGCTTCGCAGATAGTGGTTATGCGCGAGCCGTACTAGGGCCACTTGGGGCACCGACCCCTCCGGTCGCTGGTGAGCGGCCGTCCACCTCTAGATCCAGTTATGATCATAGTAATAGGATAAGGACACTAGAGGAGACGATCGCGTGTCAGACTGAGATGATGGAGCGTCAGAGTCAGACGATGGCGAATATAGAAGCTATGCTACGCAACTTGTCAGGTCATCCCGAAGCAGTCATCTCTTCGGCATCATCTAATCCATCGTCCTCGAGTCAGTCCACGCCGGTGTACACTCAAGCGCTCCAGACCCCGCCATATAATCCAGACCATCTTCCATCGTGATCGTGAGATTTTTTGTTTGGATATTGAACTTGTTTAACTTATTTTGTTTGGATATTGATACTTCAATTTTGCATTTGAATTGTTTTTATACTATCGTGGATAATTATCAATATAAATATAATTGTTTTGATGTATATATGTTGGTGTGTTTGTGATGTGTGAATGAATGTGTATGAGGTGTTTGTGATGTGTGAATGAATGTGTGTATGAGGGTATGGGTGTGTGAGTTATGTATGATAAATGTATCAATGTATCAATGGAAATTTGAAATTTTCAAATTTTCTGGTTGCAGGTATACGTCATCAGCAACGGCTTTCCCACGGGCGTCCGTGGGAAAGTCGTTGCTAAAAGTGTATCGAAAGCCGTTGCTGATGACCTACAGCAACGGCTTAGCGACGGCATTTTACTAACGGCGTTGCTACGGACTCAGCGGCCGTTGCTATTAATGTTATCAGCAACGGCTCCGGGTCTGTGGCAAAATCGTTGCTGATAATAGTTTTAGCGACGGCCCGAGTGGCCGTTGCTGATAATGTTTTGAGCGACGGCCCGAGCGGCCGTTGCTGATCCGTTGCTAAGTCATCAGCAACGCGACTTTCTGTCACGGCTCTATTGCAACGGCTCGGTCGTTGCTGATTCTCTTCAGCAACGGCTCAGCAACGGCATCAGCCGTTGCTGATGACCATTTTTCTAGTAGTGTTAGTGTGATTCTTGACTACGTGTTATATATACTTGAGTTGGGTCTTGACGGGGACGTCATGACACAAGTGGATGAGATTTAGTATCCTTAGTTTAGTCTTACATCGAGAGTATATTGAATATTGTGTTAGTTAATAAAACTTGATGAGTATAATACTATCAATTTCAGATGATGGACTAGCTATCGGAGAATTTCTAAAAGTCCATGGATTTCAATGAAATTTCATTTTAATTAAAGGCAAGTTTGTTTCATAGCATACATTTTATTTATCTCATATGAATTATAATTAAAATCTACTTTTGCACCCTCCTGTTAAAATATAACATTATATTATATATATTAATATGTGATTATATATTATACAATATGATATAGTATCATAATTTTAACACAATATTGGTAGAATTAAAGGTAATTATAATTTATAATATCTCATAGCATACTAAACATAATTTCAAAATTTTAAGAAACATCTACCTCGGGGTTATGAATACAAAGATCATATATTTCAGGATTATTAATTTTATCTACGTAACAAAAAAGATCTGAATGTTAATCCACATTTTTTAAAGAACAAAAATAAGAAGAATATAAAGATATACCTTAGCATGCATTGAGGACCCAAGAGCAAAAGTGTTTGTGAGCTGCTGCTATGATGATTCCTCTCAAAAGCAGCAATTGGCAAACCAAACCCCACCTGGATCAATTGATTGAAACTTGCATCTTTCATTTCTTTTATGTTAGGGAAGATTCAAATGATCTCCTTGATGACAAAAAACTATAGTTTGCTGACAGCATCACAAGAAAGAGAGTGAGATGTTTTGATTCCTCATGGTCTTTTCCAGAGCTTGCTGTCTTCTGCAACAACGTGGCTTTCGGAGCATCACATGCCAATTTGAACTTTTTAATGTTTTTCCACCTTTCTCTTTAAACAAATTATTATTATTATTAAATAGACATTTCAAAGCACGCGTTTATAGAAAATATATTTTTAAATATTATGATTAAATATATATAAGGTATATATATAGGGCCAATTTTAAAAAAAACTAAAATAAAGTATGTAAGATATAAGGAATAGTGCTCGTGCATGTGAAAAGTATTGGGTTCTTTTAAGAGAGAGATATTATTCCTGTTTGAAGTAATCATGTCGAAGATCCATCTTCAACCAGACAACTCGTGTTTATATTAAAATGGTAATTAGTTAAATAATCTATTATTAAACAACTAAAAATAAGTAACTTCGAACTTTCTATAAAAAAATAATTTTCTCATGAATTAATTAATATCCTATATGTTTTATGAGGAATACTAAAAAAATATTTAATTGACAGACATTTCCTATAAATTAACTTTCTATAACATAATTATATAGTTCCAATATCAAATGATCGATTAATATACTTTCAAAGAAAATGTACATTTAAAAATTATTCAAACGATATACAATTATAAAAGAGAAAATGTATTAAAATATCTCTAATATTTTTTCACATGTACTAAAATATTTCTAAAATTTTTTGGATAAAAATTACTCCATCATGTAATGGAATTCGGTACATAAATATTGACTATATAGGTAAACGACGTTAATGGATGGATAATATAAACGTTAATAGAGGAATAACATAACTGACATAGCTGACAATTAATTAAGACTAATGATTGGAAACATGGCGTACATGTAGATTAAGATTTGTCACGTTAGCAACACGTTACATGACACACCAGCAAGGGGCCCCACCACTATTTTTTTCTATTTTTTTACTTCTCGAGATATAGATAACGAGAGAGAGATAAGAGTTATAAAGAGAGTGAATTGGAGTTTAATACTGTCGAGAAGAGATAAAAAAATTAATATTAGTGATAGGACACATGCTTACATGACATCTTACGTATCGCTTGTGTGACAAATTATTTCTGCATATGCACCATGTGTAAAGTCAACATCTCAGTTTGTATCCACGACATCTCTGTTAAGTCTCAATTAACATAAATTATTTTGTGTGTTATTTTTGTACTATTTTTAATAATCTCATATGTATTTTAGGAGCATTTTAGTACACAGGTGAAAACGTCGAGGATATTTTAGTGCATTTTCCCATTACAAAAGAAACACCATATTTTATATGACAAAGAAAATTTATAAAATAAATAAAGACTATATAAACTATTATAAAATATAATATTTATTTTTTATAATATTATAAAATATTATGTTTTATAATACATTATGTTTATGATAACTAATTATAAATTACAATATGTAGTTATTATAAAATGCTTTTAAAATGTTAAAACATTTTATTATTATAAAATAGTAATGTTTACTTAAAGATGTGAATATTAAACCATTTAACAAAAAAAGAATATAAAAAAAAGTGTTAGAAGTAAAAAACATGTATTTTTATATTAAAACAAACACAAATACTACAATACGCAGGAAGTTGCACGTCCTCTATTTTTCCTACAATCAAATATTTGTTTTTGTAATGCAAAATACAAAAGGTCATTTTAGTAATTCAAATAGATCGCTGCTTCATTAGATATTAGTGAAAGAAAATAAAGCCGCTGCCTTAAAAATCAAAAATGGAATTATAGTTATCCAAAATATTCAATTATTTGAATTGAGATGGGCAGTGGGACCACAGCTTTTCCGTTACTGACAATCCTCTCTCTCTCTCTCTCTCTCTCTCTCTCTCTCTCTCTGTTTGAACTGAGCTCAGAGCTGCCCTACCGCTGTTTCCCCATTCATTGTTCCCGTCTCTCCTCCACGGAACCTCTCCTCTTCCTCTCGACAACCTTCCCATAAGAAGGCGCCTTCTTCAAAGCCATAGCAATCCCCGGAAGAGTCAATGGCCGGATTTGAGGGCGTTGTAGTCTCCGATCCTTTACTCCAGAACCAGTTCACCCAGGTCGAGCTCCGCTCCCTCAAATCGCAGGTGCTTCCTATTTGTACTCAATGCTTAGGTCGATGTTTCTTCTCCTCCCTCAGATCATCTCTTATGTGTATCTTTGTCTCCTCCGGTAACAGTTTCTTTCCTTCGGGGCTTGTAATGGCGGTGGCGAAGGGCCCTTTACTCTCCATGTTCTCTTGGATGCCATGTCAAAGCTCAAGATCGTTGGAGATGACCTCTCCGAAGAAGAGAGGGCTGCGCTCTTGAGAGACGCCTACCCGGACCTTGACCACCAAGTCGACTTTGAGATCTTCCTTCGGGTAGGAGTCCTACTCTTCTTCTTGATTTCTATATATTTGTTACTTAAAATTGCGTTTTCGAGTTCTATTTATATAAGCATTCTATTCTGAAGGTGTATCTGAAGATTCAAGGAAGGGTCGGAAGCAAGAGCTCGTCGTCGGCCTTCCTCAAGGCCGCCACCACCACTCTGCTCCACACCATCAGCGAATCCGAGAAGGCCTCCTACGTCTCCCACATTAATAGCTACCTTGGAGAGGATCCCTTCCTCAAGAAGTGCCTCCCGATAGATCCAATGACTGATAATCTGTTTGAGATATCCAAGGATGGTGTTCTCCTCTGGTGCTGTCTCAGGCCCTTCCCTGTTTTCTCATATTGGATAAAGTTCATTTATGAGGGTGGAATTCTGATGTTATTTTTTTTTCTTTTGAAGTAAACTTATAAATATAGCTGCTCCGGGGACCATCGATGAGCGGGCAATCAACACAAAGAGAGTGCTGAACCCATGGGAGAAGAATGAAAACCACACACTGTGCCTTAATTCGGCCAAGGCCATCGGGTGTACACTGGTTAACATTGGAACGCAGGACCTAGCTGAAGGGAGGGTGAGTTCACCGAACAAACTTACTTGTCAATGTTTTTGGTCTAGTTAATATTTGTATATTTTGATTTTGGTGGGAATGTGCTTCTTAGTTCTAACTTGCTTTGTGTTTTTGGTATTTAATTTGTCCCATATATTTTGTGCAATAATTTAGGGTGTGTGCACCTAAGATTCTTACTCATCAATATTTTTGGTCTAATTAAGATTTATATATTTTGATTTTGGTGGGAATGTACTTCAGAGCTTCCTGTTTTCTACTTGTTTTGTGTTTTTGGTATATAGTTTGTTCCGCATATTTTTTGCATTAACTTAGTTTTGTAGTACTGCTCACTTCTTGCTTGTTGAAGGCATGTCGTCTTGATTGATGCTGCAAGTATAGTTTGCGTAGGACCAGGAGTGTATTAAAGGGATCTTCATCTTTCATTGGAAACTAGTTAGTTGTATGATCTAAGTTACTTATCATCTTGTTTAGGAAATATTCAGACTTGACTCATACTGGGAAATTTGTCTTGCTTTTAGTTCTTCCTAATATGCTTATTGCTCATCAATATACTAGAATCATTAACATGTGGTTATTTACCTCAAGTTATATCGATGAACTTATTACTTATTGCTAAATTGTTCTTGCAGCCTCACCTTGTACTTGGACTAATATCCCAAATTATCAAGGTATGTCCTTTTTCATCTTACCATGCTATGAGCAATGCCTATTCCATTGCCTAAATTTGTAGTTTCTTATTTTATGAACATATGAATAGACATCACTGCAGCAAGTAATTTATGTGCTGGGAAGCCCCTTTTTCCTCTAATAATTATTTTTGGAGCCTGTATGTTGACTTGGGTTTCTGATGATGCTGTCATCAGATTCAACTTCTAGCAGATGTTAACTTGAAGAAAACTCCTCAACTTGTTGAATTGGTGGATGATTGCAAGGTTCATGATGTGTTTTTATTATAGCTCTCTTATATGATAAAATTAAGATATTTTGAAACTTTTCCTAGAAAGACTTGCTGTGTAAACTGACATTCATTTTATTTGGATATTTAGGATGTTGAAGAGCTTATGAGTTTGCCACCAGAGAAGATTTTACTTAGGTGGATGAATTTTCAACTGAAGAAAGGTGGCTTCAGGAGGTTGATAACCAACTTCTCCTCTGATGTTAAGGTATCATTAGCAAGAATATATTGTTAGACTATTCATATCTATTAAACTGTTTCTATTTATGTTGTTCCTATCTCTCTGTCAACCAATCCCTCCCATTGTTTTTCTTTTCTCTAGCTGTGCTGTTCCTTTTACATGTACTTACTGCTATGTATAAGACAAAAACCTTTAATACGTCCAGATGTTATTTAAAGTTATCAATTGGTCCCAAGCTAGTTTTTCAGCAATCCAGGATTTACAATTTTCAAGTCCAGATGCAAAGGAGACATCTTTCTTCATTGTTGTCCCTCTAAAATCAATTAATCATGCTCTTTGACCGTGATCATATTCCAATAACTTCTTCATATGGTGAGGTTGTCTCACATGCTTGACATGACATGCAAGGCAAGCATGAAACCTATTGTCACTATATGTACATCCAACCTTGGTTTAAAATATTATACCAGTACTGATCCCGGTATATTTTGAATTTTTTTTAATAAAGTGTAAGCTCCAAAACATAGTTTTGAGCTCCAAACACACTTAATCTACTAGTAAATGATGAAAAAACATACACAACTTCTCAAACATGGTGCAAGGCTACTTAAGGAGTCAGCCACATGGACCTTTAAGTGTCCACCAGATTTTGATATTGTACTGTACACGATTGTATTAATCCCCTCCCCCCCCAATCAATAAAATTGTTCAATACATTAAAAAGATAGTTTTAATCTTCAAATTTCAATGGAAACAATACAAAGTAGCGCCCATCGTAGAAAGTAGGCATCTTGATGGGCTCAACATGGACTAAGATGATTCTGTATGTTTGCAAAGGCCGCAATATATATAAAAAGAGAGAGTTGAGAGGGAACCAGAGAATGAGAGTACCGACCTGGTACACTTTGGTACCAAACTGTACTTGTGTGTACCGGTACCGGTTTTTCAAAAAAACCCGATAAATACCGCGGTATGGTACAATATTTAACCATGCATCCAACATTGGATCATGGAGCTAGTTTCAATCTCCATCTTTCTTTTCTATTTTTAGAGTTTTCTTTTGGTAATTTGCATGCTACTTTTAGTTTTATATTTTATGAATTAGTATCAATAGTTGTTCATGAATGTGAATATAAGATTTAATAAGATTCTTTAATCTGTATGCATTGTAGCATTATGATAGTAAAAGCTAACCTATTAACAATGTTGTAATTTGATTTAATTATGCTGCAGGATGTAGAAGCTTACGCGTGTTTGCTAAATGTCTTGGCTCCTGAACATAGTAGGAAGCCTTACCCAAGTACAGTGAAGGATCTTCTTGAAAGAGCAAAACTTGTTCTTGAACATGCAGATAGGATGGGTTGCAAACGGTACCTAACTCCAAAGGACATAGTTGATGGTTCACCAAATCTCAACCTTGCCTTTGTTGCCCATATTTTTCAGAAAAGGTGAGGGCTGTTGGCCTTTTTAGTCTATTTATTCTCTTGAAAAACTTGCTAGGAAAATAATTTATAAGATAAAAAGTGAACATTTTCATAACCTGCATAAATGGGTTCTGCATAAATGGGTTCTCTTTTCAAGGTGAACTTTTCTAGAGTTTGCTTCAGTTTTAAAATACTCATCCTATTTTTCTTGTCTGGTAGCTTGGTGGTTAGACATCTAGGTGTATTAACTAAAGTCATAAGTTCAATCCCTAGCATGGTTTAAAAAATCGGCCGAAATGGTACGGTAAGCCCGGTATTTACCGGTTTTTGGGGATTCCGGTATTCGATATACCCGGTATTTGAAAATACCGGGTATATATGGTATACCGGGCGGTATATGTATCATACAGCCCGGTATGATGCGATATCGGGTTGTTTTTTTTTTTTTAGAGTTAGATATAACTCTAATAATACATAATTGATGAATAAATGCTTAAAATCAATATTCAAATGTCAAATACATGAATACAATGTTTAAAAGCTATTTGGTACTGTATTAAGATTTTTCACATATACAAGATAATTACATTAGAATTAATATAGGGCGACACAATCCCACAACCCAAAGGGTCTAAAAAATTTCCGGGGGCTCTACCCCCACACCCCTGGCAGGGGGCGCTGCCTCCTTGACCCCCGCCCGCTAACCGGCTAGCGGGACCGCCGAAGATTCTGCGTAGCGCAACATAAGACGTAGCGCAACATCAACTAAGATGATGAATACCATGTGTCGCCCTATATTAATTCTAATGTAATTCTCTTGTATTTGTGAAAAATCCTAATACAGTATCAAATAGCTTTTAAACATTGTATTCATGTATTTGACATTTGGATATTAATTTTAAGCATTTATTCATCAATTATGTATTATTAGAGTTATATCTAACTCTTAAAAAATAAAAATAAAAACAAAAAAAAACGGTATGCTATTTTCCGTACCGGATTCGGCCGGTGACCGAAATCGGTACCAGTACCGAGATTTTAAACCTTGATCCCTAGTTCTAGCACTTCATGCACATGTTTTTATTTACCTGTAGTGTTTGTAAGGCTATCATAAAGCTTTTTTTTTGCAAACAAAAAAGTATCATCTTTTTCAGTGGTTTCTTGTTACCCCCTACGTCATCATCAGTAGTAATATTTAAAGTGATAGCAGTATGTTTAAAAGATCTAGGAAACTGGTATATTTATTATTTCCTGTATTAGGATGTTATTGAACAGCGAACACACAAATTAAAAATTAAATTAGAAGCATACTTGTTTTACCATAGGTGTTTATGGTAAAATTGTCTCTTGAATTGTTATATTATACTCCCAGTGAATGCTCTATCCAGTTGGAAGTATGATATACTAGATAAGCTGATTTTTGTTTCTTCTTTAATTCTTTTATATTTATTATAGAGATGACATTCATGTAATGGTATGTTTACGTTATGTACTTATCTTTTTTAGAGCTCTGTACATAAAGATCACAATATTTAGTTCGCAACAAAGTATTTGGTTATTCCATGATGTCTTTTAGTGCTAAGGTACTTATTCTGGTTCTTGATTTGGTCAGTGTAGTAACTCTATGAATTAACTTTCTTTATAGCCTTACATGCACCATAGTTGGCAGATATTTGATGTTTAAGCTTTCACACGTAGGATGTCATATATTTTTACGCTAAGCTATCTAACTTATTGCATTCAGGAATGGACTATCATCACAGATGAAACAGACCACATTTCTTGAAGCAAATTTTGATGATCCACAAGTTTCTAGGGAGGAAAAAGCACTTCGGTTATGGATTAACAGTCTTGGAATCTCAACATATGTTAATAATGTATTTGAAGATCTCAGAACTGGGTAATCCAAATTAAAGTTTTTTTAAAAAATTTCTTCACTAGTTTTATGTTTACTACTGTTAGATAATTGGAGCCAGCATTTCAATTGATATATTGTTACTCTAAATTTGCAGATGGGTCCTTCTAGAAGCCCTTGACAAAGTAGCTCCTGGAATAGTTTGTTGGAAATCTGCAAATAAACCTCCAATAAAGATGCCATTCAAGAAAGTAGAGAACTGTAATCAAGTTGTCAAAATTGGGAAACAATTGAAATTTTCGCTAGTTAATATTGCTGGAAATGACATCGTGCAAGGGAACAAGAAACTCATATTGGGTAAATCTTAGAATATTTGCTTAAATCCCATCAGCCAATTTCCTGATAAAGAAAAAATTACTAGTAATGTTGAACTAAGTATATTAACCAAGCTGATAGTTTGAATCCATAATAGAAAGCCAAAAGTTTGAAGGACAACTTAATGACATGATAGATAACACTGGAACTTCTTAATTTTAGAGGATCATTAACACATTAAATCTTTATGATTTTCGTTCTAACTATCGTTGTAAATTTTTGTTTCAGCTTTTGTTTGGCAATTGATGAGATGCAACATTCTCCAACTTTTGAAGAATTTGAGATTCCATTCTCGTGAGAAAGAGATTAAAGACATTGATATATTGAACTGGGCTAACAATAAAGTAAAGGAGTGTGGACGACACTCACGTATGGATAGCTTTAAGGTATTTCTTTTCCTATCACAAAGCTCCGGTGAGCCTCATATTGAATGATAATGTTAAGTGGAAGAATATAAGCTTTTTATAACTGCACTGGTTCTGATCAAGGTTTCAAAAATTGTACCGCACCGAGTCGGTACGGGCAGTGCGTACCGGTTTCTAAGAAAATCGGTATCTGATTCGGTACCGGGTGGTACCGGGTGTACCGATACATACCGAGCATACCGTCCGGTATACCGCCCATATTGGGCGGTACTGCCCGGTATGGGTACAATTGCACCATTGTATGGTGCTCAACACCATACCTCTTGTAGTCGGTGTTGCTGAGCACCATACTGTTCTTGCAGTATACCATACCATACTGCAAGCACATTAGTATGGTGAATGGTTACCGGTGCTGATGGTGCAGAAAGTCCCGGTATTATTATTTTTGTACTGGACCGTAGAGTGTGTCGGTACGGTATGGTATTGATACGGACATGTACCGGTCAAACATCAGTACCGGTACCAAGATTTTAAACCTTGGTTCTAATAGTTAACTTTTCCTTTCAAATTTTTAGTTGGCTACAGTTTTGCTGAAAATTCTCCTTATTCTAGTGATTTTGATAATCAAATTGAAGTTCTTTTAACTTGTTATCAATGTGAAGAATATAATTGCATAGATAGGTCTCTTTCCTAACATATTAAGCTTTTGGAAAAGTTGGTCATCCAATCAAATTTAACATGGTATTAGAGGAGGTCCGAATTCGTATTCTCCTAGCATCAATATTTACATATATATTACACATATATATATGATATATCCCCACTTCAATTAAGTTGTTACACTTGTTGGGCTTGGATCAGTATCCTCAAATAGATTGGTCTTTTTCATAACAACTTAAGCTTTTCGGAAAGTTGGTCATCTAATCAAATTTAACAATCAACCTTAACCTTATACTTATCTGTGTACTTTATGTGGAAATCACTCTTTTCCATGCTTATGAGTTTCTGATTTTTTTTTCAAAACTCCAATAGCTACTGTCACGTATGATCTATTTCTTATTAAGGATCAAACTGTATGTATGTTTTCAGCAGTGATGGTCCAAAAGGTGTTAAGAATATAAATGAGAGGGAGTGTTAAGAATATAAATGCATACATTGGTCTTTTTCATAACAGCTTAAGCTTTTTGGAAAGTTGGTCATCTAATCAAATTTAACAATCAACCTTAACCTTATACTTATCTGTGTACTTTATGTGGAAATCACTCTTTTCCATGCTTATGAGTTTCTGAGTTTTTTTTTCAAAGCTCCAATAGCTACTGTCACGTATGATATAGTTCTTTTTAAGGATCAGACTGTATGTATGTTTTCAGCAGTGATGGTGCAAAAGGATGTTGTCTCATAGTTTCACATTCTGCAATAAGTGATAAATGAAAGAATCGTTAATTTACTTATATTTTGCTAATCTGTTACTCTGTATTCTTATTTTCTTTAGCAATTCAACACATTATCTTCGGTCACTAACTTTTACAAAAAGCAATCTCAAGCCAAATTTAATTGCAAGATTTTCCCCAAATATACAGGATAGAAATCTCTCCAGTGGCATTTTTTTCCTTGACTTGCTAAGTGCTGTTGAGCCCCGCGTTGTGAACTGGAGTCTCGTAACTAAAGGAGAAAGTGGTAAACAAATATTGTTATTTTATATTTCATGTCTGATTACGCTCTAGTTATCAATACAATAATAATTATGTATGTTCTTTAGATATCACTTTAGGAGACTTACAAAGGCATTGTTAAGTAGGATGAGATCTTGAGATAATCCAGATCAGGATGCAAGTGGTAGACAGAGACATAAGAAAACTTCATTAGATACAACAGAAAGATAGTTAATGGATCTAAGCTATACTCATAGAAATTACTCTTTATCCATTCAAATAAGTCACTGAAATTAGTCGGGGAGATAGATGACTTAGATGAGAAGTTGTCAAAAATATTTCTCATTTATACTACATAAGGACCTGTCAGTAATTGAACTAAATGGAAAGGTATATGATTGAACTAATATTCTGACAAACTCTCCTTAGATTGAACTACAAGGAGGACAACTTTTTCCCTTCAGTAAAGAAGTTGATTCCTGGTGAGGTGGTTAGCATATCCTTTCTTCTACTACATTTAGAATATGAATCAAGTCTACTTTGCATGTGTTTTTTTCATTAAACTGAATGGTATATTAGTTGTGTGTTATTTAGTGGAGTGATTATTTGTCCTTCCATCTTGTTTTTTTTTTGAAATAGAACACCCAGAATCTTATTCAAGAGGGTTGAAAAGATTACAGGTAGCGGGGGAGTTAGACTGAAAACATTAAATCTATAAAAAGTAACTAGATGAAGGTGCTACATCAAGAAAAGGAATTGACTGATGTATGACAACAATCGTAAGTAGTAAGGTAACTAGCAGCTGTTGCGGCCAGAGCCTCTGGAGGTGAGCATTTTTGCCGAAACACTCGAGAATTTCGTTCGAACCAAATGAACCAACACCATATGATAGTTAGGCGCAATCTGGACCGAAAGCGAGTGGAGGGAACCCGATCAGGACAACATGCAGCAGCTGAGATGATCGGAAAGGTAGCGCGACGAATAAGAGAGAGGAAGAGACCCCAACCGGCTGAAGTATACGAGCAGTCTGAGAATAAGTGAGTGTGTGATTCAGGAATTCCCACACAAAGAGGGCAGTCGACGGATGTGATGGTCCCCCACCTGGCAAGTCGATCGCGGGTTAAAAGTCGGCTCTTATGCCACAACCAACCGAATATAGAAATCTTTGGTGGCAACCTGTTTCGCCAGAAAGCATGGAAGAAAGCGTAATTAATCCCACGGATGGATATCAGGCGATATAAACTATGGGTAGAGAACTTGCCACTAGAAGACCATCTCCAACCCAATGTATCGCTCCCGGAGGCCGAGCGGATGCATTCCAGATCTTGGACAAAAGAGGACAGGGTCGCTGCATCCACCGGAGATGAGAAAGATATATCCCATCCGACAGTAGATCCATTCTCATCATTAATACGAGCATCTGAAATAACACAATCTTTGCGTAAGGCGAGGGAGTACAGGGTAGGATATTTCATGGCGGCACTACCGCCGTGAAGCCAGCGATCCGTCCAAAGTTTGATAGAATTTCCCAAACCGACGGAAAAAGATATACCCGGGATGATCAGCTCCCGTAAAGGGGCAATATCTCTCCAAATCGGGGAGGCCTTCCTGCGGAATGAAGGGCTGTTCCAAGCTCTATAATCGCCAATTAAACTCAGCAAGATCCGGACCCATGGCTGATCACAACCCTGCACCACTTTCCAGAGCCAACCACCAAGCCTGGCGCGATTGTGGGCGTGCAGGTCCAATACACCTAACCCACCCTCAGATTTCGGGCAAGCAATGAGGTCCCATCTGACTAGACAACGGCCTGTAGTCGCTCTGTCATCGCAGCCGGTCCAGAAGAAAGAGCGACGCCTTTTATCAATGAGCTTAAGGACCCAAGCAGGCGCTTTGAATATAGATAACATGTATGCAGCCAAACATGTAACAGAGCTATTAACCAGGGTCAGGCGACCCGCACGAGATAAAAGTTTACCCTGCCAAGTATTAAGACGAGAATCAATCCTGTTGATAAGGAACATCCAATCCGTCTTAGTAAGACGACCCACTCGGAGAGGAAGGCCGAGATAGCGAAGGGGAAAATCAGCGGCCTGATATCCGAAGGAGAGGGCAATTTCCTCCGCGACTTGAATCCCACTGAGAAGGCTAGTAACTGATGATTTGGTCCGGTTGACACGGAGTCCAGACGCTAGCTCAAAACAATGAAGAAGAAGCCGCAGAGTATCAAGGTTAGGAGCGGAATTTCGACAAAAGATAATCAGATCATCCGCATATAGAAAATGGTGGACACCCCCAGGAAGATATTGGCTCAAGACCCCCGAAAATAGATTGGTCTGAGTTGCATGGATGAGGAGTCGAGAGAAGCAATCTAATACAAGGATAAATAAGTATGGGGAGAGGGGATTTCCTTGCCGCATCCCACACCGGTGACGGAAGGGTAAGCTTCGGTCCCCATTAACAATGATGGAAGACTCTGTATCTAGCAGATGCTCGATCCAGGTACGCCATTTCAAAGAGAAGCCCCGAGCTTCGAGCATATCCAGCAGAAAATTCCATCCCACCGAGTCGAAAGCTTTCTCAAAGTCAATCTTGAAGAGAAGACCGTCTTCCTTAGTCTGGTGACACCCCCATATAGTTTCGTGGACGCCCATGAAACTATCCAACGTACCTTGGTGAGCCAGGAATGCACTCTGACTGTTACATAATAGGTCCGGAATGTAAGGCTTGAGACGGGAAGAAAGGACTTTAGAGAATATACGAACAATCATTGACTCAAGACTGATGGGCCTGAAATCGGAGACCCGAGTGGCGCCGTCCGACTTGGGGATCAGGATAATAAATCCGGAGTTAAAACGACGAAGGGAGGAGGGCCTCAGATGAAGCCCTTGAAATATAAGGAGGACGTCCTGTTGAATAATGCTCCAATATGTAAGAAAGAACTCGGCGGTGAGCCCGTCTGGGCCGGGTGTCTTATTTTTTCCTAGCTCCTGGAGCGCCTCGCAAAGTTCCTGAGCTGAGAAAGGGCAGTCCAGTGATGGTCCGACAGATGCGGGGAGAGAAGGAATGCCGATGACGGACCAATTCAGGTGCAATATAGGCATATGGCGGCGACCGAGGAGCCGCAAGTAGAAGGAACGGAAAGCCCGAGCGATAGCCGACGAATTGGATATAATTCCAGCGTCGGACTGGATTTGGTGAATCCAGTTCTTCTTTTTTCTAAGAGAAGCCCATTGGTGGAAGTATCTAGAGTTTTGATCGCCGTCCTTCATCCATCTTACTTTCGCACGTTGACGCCAATACATTACATCATCAGCGTAAAAACCATCTAATTCCGACTTGCGCGATCTCAAAAGCTGTAACTCAGCGGAGGTGAGGTCCTGAGTTACGGCCTTAGAGTTTAGGAACTCGATATCAGCTTCGAGTGCCCTCTTTCTGCAGTTATTTTCTCGCTTGTTAAGGGTCGCCCATTGCGAGATAACTCGACGCAGTTTCTTCCATCTAATGGACCACCTTTTCGATGCAGAAGCGGAGGGAATAGACTCAGACCAGGCTGCTTGGATAATTTGGAGAAAGGAATTCTTCTGAAGCCACCAGTTCTCCATCCGGAACCATCCCCCACAGGGGCGCGAAGGAATACCCGCTCGGAATATGAGAGCGTTGTGGTCGGATAGCCGACGTTCACCGCCGATAACAACAGCAAGGGGAAGAGCAATCGACGCCGGGAGGGAGAGAAGTACGCGATCGAGTTTAGCAAGTCGGGGGGAGGGCTGGTTGTTAGACCAGGTATAATCCCGCCCCTTGATCGGAAGGTCAAGCAATTCCCAATCTGAGATAAGACGGGATAGCAACGCAGAGTCTGCTGGGGATCCATGACAATTCTTGCGCTCATGCAAGAAACGCGTGATGTTGAAATCCCCGCCTATAATGTAAGAAGCTGAGGGATCCGAGAGAATGTCACCCAATTCAGTGATGAAGGCCTGGCGTCCCGCCCGACGTGGAGGCCCGTACACGCTAATGAATACCATGGATTGTTTAGAGCTTATTTGTTGCAGCTTAACCATGAGGATATAACAGCCAGTATGCGAAGCAATAGGATGCCATAGTGTCTCGTCCCAAATGAGAACATGGCCACCAGCCAATCCGACAGCATCAGAAGCAATGAAACCGGGCTGAGTGAAACCAGTCAGCTGCTTAGCGCAAGAGGAAGAAAC
This sequence comes from Canna indica, assembly GCA_034359265.1. Classification (NCBI taxonomy): domain Eukaryota; kingdom Viridiplantae; phylum Streptophyta; class Magnoliopsida; order Zingiberales; family Cannaceae; genus Canna; species Canna indica. The sequence goes on from CP136897.1 coordinate 6,186,831, forward strand.
CTCGGGAAGTTTCGTCTCCTGCAAAGCTACCACAGAGCATCGCTCTTCTTTGATGTAACAGCGAACCATATATCTTTTGGCTCCACGATTTAAACCGCGGACGTTCCAAAACATAGAAGAGAAGTTGGATATCTGCATGGGAGAAGGTGCAACCTCCAGAGGGTGGACGCCGGTCAATAAGGGGTACTCCTCGAAGAGGAGCCCGACAATGCTAGAATAACATCAGAGGCGGATGCAGATAAATTGAAACCAAGATCTTGCACTTTAGCTAGTAATGAGAGATCTGATACAGAGAAGACATGGCTTGTCAGTTGGGATCCAAGAAGAGAATCATCACCTGCACCTGGAGGGGAAGACGGAGACGACGATGATAGTATGTAGTCGGCCCCGGAGGACAATCTACGCGTATGACGCGACAAGTCCTCATTAAGCATTGCCTTCCTCCGCTCCGCGCGCTGGACGCAGTGGATGGAACCTTGCCCCGAGGAACGGAGACGGCGGCTACGACGCACCACGATGCGGGGACCACGTCGAGGCCGCCGAGAATATACCTTCCGGAAGCGGGAGACCAAGTCAGCAGAGGCGGGAGAATCTGCGTAAGAAGAATCAGTCATAGGGAGGACGGTGGCGACGGGGGAGGGCGATACATCCGGGGGTGAGATTAAGACAGCACCCGATAAGGGAAGGGGAAATCCATTAGGAGCAGACATGTCCTGGAGAGGAGGAGAATGCTGGGATCCGAAAACTCTGAAATCATAAGAGATACCCCCCGGCAATAGGCCCAAGAGCAGCTTACGAAGCCCATTAAGGTCCACAAGGGCACCATAACACTCAGCCACGTAGTCACCTGAGCGCTTGAGAAGCGCCAGAATAGAAGCATGGGGAGTCGGAAGAAGCCTCCCCACATAGCAGAGCTCCAATGAACACTTAGAGCACCAGTCCCGAGCCAATGATGTCAATAAATGGCAAACAAGACGGAAGACCAGCTCGGGGGAGCAGGAGGAGAGCTCAGAAAGGAAAGAAGTGGCAGAGAATCGCTGAGGACGCCGATTCATCGTACAATGGACAGAAGAGAGTACTCTGACACACGCCGAACGAGCACCATCGATTGACGTGACGTCCTCAGCCTCGACAGGAACACACATTGGCACGGCGATCGCCGGCGGTAGCGGAGGAAGGGGCCCCGCTCTCGGGGACAATGAAGAGAGCATCCCAGGAGAAGAGGGGGAGGAGGGCAGCAGGGAAGACACAGGCGAGCGATCATGGCAAGAGGGGTCCACCCCGGGACAGGGGCCACGAGAGGGGGCGGAGGGAGGGACATCGTCCAGATCGCCTTCGGGATCCGGACCGCCCAAGACGGAGATCGCCGGAGAGGATGGATCAGCTTCGCCGAAGATCCGACGATACCAGGAGATGCCAATCGAGACTGTATAACGACAGCCCTCCGATATAGCAAAGATGGAACGAGGGATGCGGTCGAGGGCGCGGACCCGGGCCCGGACGTGGCAAGATTGAAGCTCCGACCATCTCAACGACTGGGCGTCAAGGGCATCAAATGCACCGAACTGGCTGAGGAGCGTCGCCAGGGCCTCTTCATTCCAAAAGATCATGGGAAGGCCGGTAAGCTCGAGGCCGACGCTGAGCTCATAAGCTGGCACAGCATCGAATGGGACATCACAAGACCAATCGCTGATCCGCAGCGAGGCGATACCCCAACGGAAGGACCGCCGGCGGAGCAAGGACACCTTGTAGAACGAGTCACGATCTGCCGGCGTGGTGATCAAAAATCAACCATCGCGAAGAGTCCGCTGATGCCACTTCCCGCGGTGAGAGGCTTCGTCACGGAAACGGGAGGCGAGGAACCCGGCAATATCAGCAGGTTCACAAAGAGGGCCCGATACATCCACCACCACACATCGATCATTAAGATAACCCACTCGGTTGAGAGTAGAAGACGAAGGATGTAAATGAAGCTCAATTGATGCAGGGCGGTCGACATCAGCTCCGCACTGCGCCACCGGGACAGAGCCATCGGAGGAAGGCGGGGCAAAGGCTGCGCAAGGCGCAGAAGCAGGGGGGACAGAGCATGGAGTCGGGATGGCCAAGGCAGGAGGGACAATGCGGGCACCGCGAGATACGCGCCCAGGAGCAGGAGATGGACAATGACCAGCTCTGTGCCCAGGCCTCCAACATCGGTAGCAGACAGACTTCGCAGAACAACGAGAGCTAGGGTGACCTCGACGGCAGCAGTTGAAGCAGCGCCCAGAACGTCGAAGGTTCTCCACCAGAGCAGAAAGATTAGGAGCCGAGATCCGCGGAATGGCCGCAGCCTCAGGGAAGACAGAAGGAGAGGAAGACGACTCGCCCTTCACCAAAGTGGAGGGCCGACGACTCCTGACCACCTCCGCGAATGAGCGAGAGGGAACCCACTGAGAGGAGGACGGGCGAGGGGCAAGGGCAAAGGAAACACATCGGCCGCGGCGGCGATGGGATACCAGGGTCCAGCCACCGGCGGACGGAGAAGCAGGGGGGGAGGCCATCTCGCCCAAGATTTCCGCCTAGTCTCTGACAAGAAATAAATTACCTATTTCCTGCCGATTCTTCAGTTTCCGGCCAAGATTGACAAGCGGCGTTTCGCGGTGCTCCTTCTCTCGGCTCAAGACTCAGCGGATTGGAACTCCGTCCTTCCATCTTGTAGATATGAATATATGATTAATATTCTCTGAATGATTGGTATGTGCTGATTATCTACCATTTCATGTTTCTTTATTCTGTACAACTTTTCTTATTTTGACTTTCGCTTAACTTATATCAATTTCCATCTTGTTCAGCACCACTGTATCAATCTTACATCTCTTTGATGGATACCAAGCAAAATTGGACCAGTCAGTTCAGTAGCAAACAACTCTAAACTAAAAGATGAAATCACTAACAAGTTGCTGATTTGGTTTATATTATCTATCTTTAGTATAAGTTGATATTCCTTCTTGTTTCTGATAAACTTTGGAATAAATTTTAAGGTAATTTACTGTTTGAACCTGAACACATTATTAGTGTTCTGTATCACCTTTGCTAAGGTCTGATACATTGATCAAATGCAGAAGAAGAGAAGAAAATGAATGCATCTTATATTATCTCCGTGGCACGGAAACTTGGTTGCTCTGTGTTTTTACTTCCAGAAGATATACTAGAGGTAACTTGACAAAGTGGATAAAAATAAAACCTTTCGTCTAAAAACATCTTCGCTTACTATTCCTAATGTAAATACTTCTATCAGGTGAATCAAAAGATGATGCTTACTCTGACAGCTAGTATCATGTACTGGTTCTTGAAAAAGCCAATTGCAGAAGAGAGATCCGTTTCATCTGATGGTGAAAATGGGAGCTCGTCTGAAAACGCCTCAAGCTCAACTTCAGATGACACTGCATCAGAGTCATCGACAGATGATAGTGGAGGCAGATAAAATTCTCAAATGATCATATATTCTAACAATGCCATCACTCAGAACATTGTTCTGTTTATTTTACCTCACAATGCCACTAATATGCTCCGTGCAGCAAGAAAACAGATACAAATAGCAAGCTTCCATTTTTATTGAAGCATTGGACTTTGGGTGCTTGCATTTTCTGTTAAGATAAATGATATTTGGTGCAAATCAAGTTTAAGATAATTAATATGATTGTATATACCAAATCAAAATCTAGTTGCTCTCTATCTTGACCTTGTGGGACAGTGAAATCATTCCAATCTTGTGTATATCTTGTTGTATTTAATATATGGCTGGGTATGCATGTCTATTGCTACTCCAAAATTTAGAAACTTACAAGTTTCTAGGTAATGAATTTTTTAAAACTAGTTTCTTATTACATGATTGTAACGGGATATCCTCTACTGTATATGTTGGTTTAATTCACTTTTGATTGTAGTATTTTGTTTGCTGTTACGGAGACTCAATGCAAGTAGTTACATTAACTGCTAAACAGTTTGGGTTTGTGGAGATCATGTATTTTTGTGCAAGTTATAATTAGGAGATATAGAGAGAAAATTGACATGCAATCTATACTGATATAGTGAGAGGGAGATCAATATTATCCTTGGGTCGTGTTTCTCTTGGGTACTGATGATCAAACACTATAAGGTGAGAGATTGATGAGTGTGATCTCTGTAATTGAAACTCCAAGTTGTAATTCTTGATATAGTGGATTCCTGAGCCTCAAGCTCGTCTTGGATGTAGGAGATTTTACTCTGAATCGAGTAATTTCCCTTGTTCTTATTTTTCAGTTTGATCTAACTTAGTTTTGCTTAATTATTGTATAATTGTTAATTAAGCAAGCTAAAATTAACAATTGGTATCAGAGCCAGGTTTAAGAACATGGCTGTTTCTGAATCTGTGTTGGAGGTTGTTGGTAGTGTTAATGGCTACAATCAAGAGTGATTTGGAGAGGTGGACAGGAGTTGGTGACTTCTCTGTCTGGCAAAGGCAAATGAAGGCAGTTCTAGTGATGCATGACCGTCACAAAGCCATTATTGGTAAGTATACTGAGTTGATTGATGAGGACCAGATTATCAAGGAGGAAGAGATTGCCTATAGTCAAATCCTGTTGCATCTAACACCAAGTGTTGTTAGACAAATGTGGGATAAGAAAGATGTCAAGAGTCTATGGGATGGACTGACTACAGCATATGAATCCAAGTTTCAATCAAATGAACTTGCCCTTCTCAATAGTCTCTACTCGTTCCAGATGTCACAACCAATTAACCTCCAAGAAAATATTGATCGGTTCAGCAAAATTGTGCAAGACTTGGAAGCATGTGGTACCAAGATCCCTGAGAAGCAGTTGGCTGTAGCAAGTCTTGCTACTGAGATCTCTGTCGGAAGAATACAATTTCTTCAAAATTGTAGTGAAGTATGGGAACAATAGTGAGTCTCTAACACTTGCAAAGGTGGTGGAGTTGATTCGAGAAATAATCAATGAACCTGATACATCTGGAACCAAGGAGAATGACATCATGTTTGCATCTCACAAGCTTGCTGGGAAGAAAAAGAAATTTGACAAGCCAAAGAAGTATGAAAAGAAGAAGGAAAATGTAGAGTACAAACAAAGAAAATGTTTCTATTGTCAAAGGGAAGGACACATTGCAAAGAATTGTCATAAACGGATCAATGATGAGAAGTACAAAAAGGACCAGCATGGTGAAACTGCACTACTGGAAGACTTGCAATGCAGAATTGGAGATGTGTTGATGGTCAGTGACAATGATGACAAGTCTGAGAGGTGGATTCTCGATTCAGGATTTACCAAACACTCAACACCTCACAGGAAATGGTTTGTTGATTTCAAAAAGTTTGAAGGGGGCAGTGATCATGGGAGATTATAGCTCTCAAAGTGTAGAATAGATTGGTAGTATTCCTATCAGAATGCATGATGGTGTGGTGAGGCTGATAAGTGGAGTCAGGTATGTCCCAGGTCTCCGAAGAAACTTGCTGTCAGTGAGCATGTTTGATGACATGGGATATGACATCGTCATTCATAGAGGGAAGAAGGCAGTGGTTAAAGAAGGCAAGGTAATGGTCAGTGGCTTGAATGAGAGAGGCCTCTACTATGTGGAAGGAGAGATTGCTTCTATTACCCTTGTGGAAGAGTCTAGGGTGACTCAATGTACTGAAGAGACTCTAAGGTGGCATCACAGACTTGGGCATGTTGGCAACAATGGCTTGATGCAACTACAAAAGCAGGGCTTGCTTGGAATTAAGGAGGTGTTACCTATATCACACTGTGAGGGTTGCATAATGGGAAAGCATAGCAGGAATGTTTTTCAGAAATCCACTTATAGAGCCAAGTCACAACTTGAATCAGTGCATAGTGACTTATGGGGGCCAGCTCCAGTGAAAACCTATGGAGGGTGCAGATACTTCTTGAGTATTATTGATGATTACTCAAGGAAATTGTGGATCAGACTCCTGAAGAACAAGAGTGATGCTTTTGAGGAGTTTAAGGCTTGGAAAACTCAAGTAGAGGTAGAGTGTGAGAGGAAGGTGAGTGTTTACGCATTGATAATGGATTTGAGTTCTGCAATCAAGTTTTTGACAAATTCTGCCAGGATCATTGTATAAGAAGGCACAAGATAGTTCCTAGAACCCTCCAACAGAATGGGATAGCTGAACGTTACAATATGACTATTATGGAAAGAGTTAGGTGCTTGTTGGCTTCATCAAGAATAGGGCAGAAGTTCTGGGGAGAAGTAGCCTTTACAACAGCTTATATCACTAATAGAGTTCTAGCTTCTGCTATAGATCACATGACTCCTCAGGAATTATGGACACGTTCAAAACCAAGTCTGCAACACATGAAGACATTTGGCTGTGCAGTGTATGTCCATATCAATCAAGGAAAATTGGAGTCTAGATCAATTAAGGGGATGTTCCTGGAGTACCCTGATGGTGTGAAGGGCTATAGGGTTGCAGTGAAGCAAGGGAGCACTATTCAAAGAAGATGAGTTTCCTTTCAGATGCAACAACAAGTCTACTGAAGTGAGTGTAAATGGTGAGAATCAAAAGGATATTCCTAATTCTACCAATATAGTGTCTCCTATAACTCAAGCTGGAGAAGATTTAGGTCCTAGTGTGGGAGAAATCAGTCCAGAAGTGTTACCAGACACATTAGAATCAGAAGATGGTGACGTGATGCCTAATACTGAAGCTGTTCAGAATCTTGTTGGTGAAGGAACAACCAACTTAGGAGGTGATAATGATGTTGAAGACCTGTCTCAATATCAGCTAACTAGAGATAGACAACCAAGGGTCAAAATTCCTAACATGAAGTATGGTTTTACAAACCTCACTGAGTTTTGTTGCTATGTTTATGAACATGTGATATCTGTTGTGCTTGAGACTTTAAAAGAAGCCATTAGTAGAGATGACTCGGAGAAGTGGATGAGATCAATGAGGTTTGAGTATGACTCATTGATGAAAAATCAAACTTGGGAATTGGTGCCTAAGCCAATGAAATGCAGACTAATAGAGTGCTAAGTGGTTATACAAGTTAAAGGAGGGCTTGAAGGAAGGTGATCCACCTATTTACAAAGTCAGGCTTGTAGCTAAAGGCTTTAGGCAAAAGGCAGGAGTGGATTACAATGAAGTGTTTGCTCCAGTTGTGAAGTTCAAGACAATTAGAGTGATGATGGTTCTTGCTGCCATATATGACTGGGAGATAGATCAAATGGATGTCAAGACGGCCTTCTTGTATGAGAGTTTAGAGGAGAGAATATACATGAATCCGCCAGAAGAATTTGTTAACAAAGAGAGGCCTGATGATGTTTGTTTGTTGAGAAGATCCTTGTATGGCTTAAAATAGTCACCAAGGCAATGGAACAAGAAGTTCAATGTCTGTGTGATTGAGATGGGATTCAAACGAAGCAAGTATGACTCATGCTTGTACTTTAAAGGGACTGGAATTGATGAGATCATCCTATTGTTGGTGTATGTTGATGACCTGTTAGTGATAAGTAAGGAAAGGAGAAGAGAGGATCAAGTAAAGACTGCCCTCAAGACTCATTTCGAGATGAAAGATCTTGGACCAACCAAGAAAGTGTTGGGGATCTGAAGCCAAACCTACTACGGTTCCCTTGAGTCAGAGCTTCAAGCTAACTAAGGAGATGTGTCCTAAAGATGCAGAAGAGAAGAAAATCATGGCAGACATACCATACGATGTTGGAGTGGGTTCAGTAATGTTTACCATGATTTGTTCTAGACCAGATATTGTGTTTGGAATCAGTGTTTTGAGCCGCTACATGACCAATCTTGGAGAGCAACATTGGAAGGATTTGAAGTACTTGATGAGATACCTAAATGGATATGCTGATATTGGATTGCATTACACTAAATGAACTTAATTGGCTACTCAGATTCTGATTATGCTAGGAATCCTGACTCTCGTAAGTTAGTCTCGTCCTACTATTTCACGTTGGCAGGCAATTGCATCAGTTGGAAAACTCAACAACAATAAGTAGTGGCATTGTCTTCAACGGAAGCTGAATTCATTGTTGCTACTAAGGCAGTGAAAGAAGGGTTATGGTTGAATGAAATGCTAAGAGAAATTGGCTTTGAGATTGGTCCTGTGGTGCTCAAAATGGACAGCCAGAGTGCGTTACATTTATGTTGTAATCCTATGTATCATGATAGGACAAAACATATAGATGTCAAGCTGCATTTTGTGATAGACAAGGTGGAGTCTGGATTGGTGAAGTTGGAGAAGATAAAAGGGACAAGAAATTTTGTTGACTTTGGAACGAATCAACTATCAAATTATAGCTTTGCTTATTGCAGGGATTACCTGCATATAAGCAAGCTCCATGAGTGAACATTAACAAGGACTTACGAGCTTGAGTGCTGAAATGGGCATGGGTGGTATGGATTGGAGTTTGCAGCAAACGTGAATCAAATGAGGGGTTGTTGGTTTAATTCACTTTTAATTGTAGTATTTTGTTTGCTGTTATGGAGACTCAATGCAAGCAGTTACATTAATTGCTAAACAGTTTGGGTTTGTGGAGATCATGTATTTCTGTGAAAATTATAATTAGGAGATATAGAGAGAAAATTGACATGCAATCTATACTAATATAGTGAGAGGGAGATCAATATTATCATTGGTCGTGTTTCTCTCGGGTAGTGAGGATCAAACACTATAAGATGAGAGATTGATGAGTGTGATTTTTGTAACTGAAACTCCAAATTGTAATTCTTGATATAGTGGATTGCTTGAGCCTCAAGCTCGTCTTGGATGTAGGAGATTTTACTCTGAACCAAATAATTTTTCTTGTTCTTATTTTTCAGTTTGATCTAACTTAGCTTTGCTTAATTATTGTATAATTGTTAATTAAGCAAGCTAAATTAACAGTATATATATATTAAAATAATAATAATAAATCTCTTAATTTTAAAATAGAAATATTTTTAACGAGCAATTCCTTGAAAATAACATGCAAATTAATGATATAAGGAAAATATTTTGTTTAGGTGAAAAAATATATATGAGAATTTAATACTTGTTCTTGAGTAGACTTTTATGATTTATAAATTTTGGTAAATTATTAGGGTGTGCATGAGTATCGGATAGATTCGAAATTGATTGGAACCTAATCGATCAGGTAGGATTCAGGACAAAAATTAAGAAATCGATTAAAATCGATTTCGGTTCCGGGTCCAACACATCGGGTACTCGGAACTTGTTGGAACATGTTTTGAAATATGTTAGAACATGTTTTGGAATTTGGAATCTGCTCTGAAACTTGTTGAGATCTTTTCTGGCACATATTCTGGAACCTATTTTGAAATCTATAAATGAACAGATTTCAACAGAATATCCGAAATCAAAATCGAAACTTGTGATTCCAGGTAGGATCCGATTACATATTCCAACAGGGTAGAATCCAATTTTAAAATCTAAAAACTAATCATATACATGATAAAATTTGAATATCATAAAAAAATATAAAGTATCCAAATTCGCTCACCCCCTGTAAATTAACTAGGATCTTCCCCTCCTAGTCCGAATGATCCATTGATTAACACGGATCCACTAAAAACTTATATTTGTCACTCGCCTAATGAGCCTACTGAGTTCTTACTTTAATTTTGATAGAACTAATTATATTATATTCATGTTAAGAGTTAATTATATAGTTCATGTCAATAGATAACAATATTTTAGTAATTATTATAATCCACGTCAACTGCTGGCTCAACAAATAACATAATTATATAATTCATCGCTGTAAACCTTTTGCCATCGGAGCTTCACCGTCACAGCGAGATTTTCGGATGCAAACCTCCACCGACATCAATAGATCATCGATTACAATAATTACTTGTCTCTATTTGTTGTCATTTTGTCTTGGGAGTGAATGCATTAAAGGGGGACTTTTATCATTCTATGTCAGTCTCCTCCATGGAGTGTATGTGCGCTAAAACAATGTTTGTTTCGGCAAATAATTTTTTTGGAAAATATTTTCTTTACATTTTGCGTATTTAATAGAGAAAAAAACTTATTTACAGTCATTTTTTAAAAAAACTACTGTAAACTTAAAAAGAATGAAAAAATATTTTCTGAAGCTATGTTTTTTCGTACAATTACATTCGAATATATTATTTAATCAAAAATATTAAAATATCTTAGAAAAAATATTTGATAAAATATCTAAAGTAAAAAATAATTTAATAAAATAGTAGGAGTGAGCGGATTCGGGTACTCTGTATTTTTAATGATATCTGGATCCTACTCTGTATATGATCGATTCCTAAATTTTGGACCACGACCCTACCTTGTTGGGACCTGGAACCGAACCCTACTTGGAATATGTTAGAGGTGGCAATGGGTCGAGCCTGCCCATGGACAGCACGGGCTCGCCCCGACTAGGGTCGTGCTTAACCCGATCCAAAAAAATTCAGGCAAGCCAGGCACGACCCGTCCACGCCCAAGGGACGAGCCTAGGGGCATGTAGATCGTGCTCAACACAACCCGTGTTTGCGTCGTGCTGAGCACGACACGCATGCCGAGCTCGGCACGCGCCAGGCCTAGTGCCACCCAAGCCTGGCCCTACACTAGGCCAACCTGGCGCAGACTAGCCTACCGAGCTCGGCCCGAGCTCGACACGAGCCTGGCCCTAAGCTCGAAGGGTCGAGCCTTGTGTCAAGCTAGTTCTCCTATTTGGAAAACCAAGCTGTGCTTGGTACGACCCAGATTTCAATCGAACCGGGACGTGGGTCGTGCACGACCCGAGCATGGCCCATTGCCACCTTTGGAACCTGCGGTGTAGTACAAATTCATGGTACCCTATTGGAACATGTATCTTGAAATATGTAAATGAACAAGTTTCAGGATTCAGATTCCGAGTATTAATTTCGGGTCTGAATATTCGATGTGTTTGACCCGAATTCGAAATTGATTTTAATCAATTTATTAAGTTTTGTGTCATATTCTATCCAAATTTAATTTGAATCTATTTGAAATTTATTCAATCGAGTAGGTTCAATTGACTATCTGGTATCATGCACACCCTTATAAAATAGTGTTGAAGTATCTGGATAACGATGTACGTAGCGAAGACAAAAAGTGAGGAGAGGAAGAGAAAGAGATACGCATGCATGTATATATAATATATACAGAGGATTTTTGTTCATGTTAGGAATCGGGAAACATAAAAACAAACGGGTGGCGAGGAACGCAAACACCATGCTGCCCGTAATACCCCGCGCGCATGTCGCCTCAATCTCCGCCACCATCCTTCTTTCTCTCCATCTTCTTCGTGGCTCCCCATTTCCTCCTCTCTCTTTTCTCCATTGACCCCATCATTCCCTCGAATCCCTCGAATAGTTGTAGTCGTTGTTGAAGGAGGAGGAGGAGGAGGAAGTAGATCGAAATTAGAACATGGAATGCATTGATTTTATTTCTACTAATCTCGATCTTGTCGTTCGTTGATTCATGGAGGAGAGGAAGGAGGAGGAGGACGCCGAGGCGGTGCCGCGGACGAGAGCTCCGTCAATTCGGAAAGGCATATCCTACAGCCAGCCCCTCAACCGCGACGCCATCATCAGCAGCGCCGCACGCCGCAACACCCTCCGCAAGCACAGCCTCGACGACGACGACCCCACGACTCGGCCAACCCCCCCAAACGACCCCTCCTTCCTCCTCGAACCCCTTCCTTCCTCCTCCTCCTCCATTGCCGACGCCGTCATCAGCGGTGGCCGCATCCTCCCCGACCGCCCCCGCCACCATCACTCCTCCTCCGTCGAGGACATACGCTTCCCCCCTCCCGTTCCTTCCCAATCCCTCCTTCACCACCATCATGCCGCCGCCACTGCCTCCTTCGGCAACCCCTTCTGCCTCGACCACCGCCGCGGCGGGTCGTCGCTCTCTGACGGTGACGGGTCGATTACCCTCGAACGCGCCATGTCCGAGTACGGCGGCGCCCCCGGGACGATCCCCGAGTTCATGGGCGGCGGCGGCGGCATCGGCGTCTTTCGCGTTCCCGTCCGCGCCGCCATGCACCCCGCCCGCCCCCCGGCTCTCGAGGTGCGCCCCCACCCGCTGCGCGAGACGCAGGCGGGTTCCTTCGTCCGTATCATAGTCTGCGCCGGCTCGCAGCTCTGGGCCGGCTTTGAGTCGGGCCTCCGGGTGTGGAATCTCAAGGACGTTTTTGAGAGTTGGGGCCCCGGCGCCATGGTAAAGAGGGGCGACGAGGCGAGCGCCCCCTTTATCGAGTCGTGCCGCGCTTCTCCGACGCTCTGCATGGTGGTGGACGCTGCAAACGGTTTGATTTGGAGTGGACACAAGGATGGCAAGATTCGGTCTTGGAAAATGGACCAATCGACTCAAGTGGATTCTTCCAAGGAGAATGGTTCAAGTGCTGCCAGTTGTGCTTCTGCTCCATTTAGAGAAGGCCTTTCATGGATGGCGCATCAAAGATCTCCTGTGCTATCCATGGTTATTTCATCTTACGGTAACTAACATCCCACAACATTTAACTTTGCAAGTAGTCTCGCCTTCAAAATTGCTTCCAAGTAGTACTGCCCGCCTTGGCTAAATTCGATACAATCTAACAAGATTGTTCATCTCAATGATTTCTTTGAAGAAAGATTATTTCAAATCTACAAGTTGTTTTTTTCAGAAAAGAGAAAAGCCAACACCTGCAAGAGGAGGTCACTTTTAGGCCTTGATTGGATGAGGTGAAACATGGTTTAGTAATGTATGGTATGATACGGTAAAAACTATTATCCTGTTTGAAAGGATGGTTTGGTATGGTATGGTTAAATAACAGTAGCTATGGAGGAGAACAGAGTCTTGGCTAAGTCGATCAAAAATGATAAATAAAAGTCTAATCTGATATGGGTATATAAAGGATATAAGAGGAATTATAAATTTTGATTGATGATATTTTATAAATAAAATATCATGAAACCATGAGAAACCACCAAATCCATGGTTTAAAAACTTTGGCCAAAATTTATGGTTTTCAAACCATGAGATTACCATACCATGACCATTTATTAGAAGTCTTCCCAAACATAAAATTAAACCATATCATACCGTGATAAACTATACTCTACCATGAAACAAACAAGGCCTTAGTGGTTGAGCTGTCAGTACCATGAGCTAGATGAAAAACAAATGAACTTTTTTTTGTTCTTGTGATGAGACTAGGATTTGCCTGTAAACAAAGAAAATGACTTCTGCCACAAACTTTACTGCTATGTGGATTTACATGCTTACAAATTTAATACAATATTCTTGTATTAGATTAATTAATTTTTTTAGCAAATAAGAATAATATGACATGCCATGTTGTTTATAAATAAACTCATATGTTATGCCAGTGCAGTTGTGCCTTGATGTGCAAGATTTCCTGAATTCAGTTGAGGAACTAGACACATTCTTGTGCTTGTTGTGCAATTGCAGGGCTTGTCATTCAGCTTATGCATTGGACTTCATTGGACACACAGTGAGGTTCTCTAAGTATGGAAGATATCTAGTTAATGATGTAGAAAATGCTTATTCCTTTAAGCAATTGAATAGGAGTTGAAACTCAAAAGGATGAAAATCCAACATATAATCCTGTATTGCAGAGAACATGACTACAAATATAACTCCCCTAAAAACAAAATACAAATATATCAACTATTGCTGAAAGATGGAAGGGTGTAGGCCAATTCTTTAGTGCACAATTTTAACCCACATGACTTCACTTAGCAAAGCTCATTATTTTCTTTTCTCCAGTTGTTACTTATCTAGAGTTACTTTTTGCATGAGGATGGCTGACCTTTTCCGAGCTTGCTTTACCTCATATTCTATCGGTTTGTGTACTGCTTGCATATGCTCTAGGCTTCAGTTAGTTTGTTGGAAAAAAAATGTTTGATAGGTTTACTGTACATCAGCTTTATTTAATCTTCCTTTTGATGATAGAATAACTTTATCAAATGTCGTTTTCAGCATACTTTTTTAATAGCTACCTACCTCTGAGCTTCTATCCCTGGAACCATCTTCCAAATTGCCTTGTTATTGCAAAACAAGTGTACATAATCATATTTGTAGGAAGCTACATGCATGCTTCTTTTGCAAGTCTATATATTCTGTTTTTAGTCATGAAAATTCTTGATTTAAATGTTTTAAGTCAATTTGAACTTGAAATAAACAGTTTCCATTCAGTTCTGGAGTTCATATCCTTATTTAATTGTGATTTTTCATTCCCCAAAATGTTAAGAATGAGAGTCTCATAGATTCAAGTGAAACTAATGTTGCAAAGCTTTTGGGTGCGTCCAATCTAAAATATTATGCTTTAATTTTCAACTCCAGGTGAATTGTGGTCAGGTTCAGAGGGAGGAGTCGTAAAGGTCTGGCCATGCGAAGCTATTGTAAAGGCCCTTTCACTGACAATGGAGGAAAGGCATATGGCTGCTTTACTAGTTGAGAGGTCACATGTTGACCTCAGGAGCAAAGTTACAGTGAATGGTATTTGCAACTTACCTGCTACAGATGTGAGATATATGGCATCTGACAATTGTAGGTCCAAGGTGTGGACTGCTGGCAGCCTATCCTTTGCACTATGGTATGTTAAAAAATTATCAATTCATTCACTACTCAGTTTTCCAGCATAGCCTTCTTAATTTGGACAGATATTTGTTATCGTGCAGGGATTCTCGGACAAGAGATCTTCTGAAAGTTTTTGGTATTGATGGCCAGGTAGAGATTAGGGTTGATCTATCACCCACACAAGATCCATATGTTGAAGATGAAATGAAGATTAAATTTGTTTCGTCATCGAAGAAGGAAAAGTCACAAGGTTCAGTTAGCTTTTTCCAACGCTCTCGTAATGCCCTGATGGGAGCAGCTGATGCTGTTCGCAGAGTTGCAGTCAAGGGAACGTTTGGGGAAGATCATAGGAGAACGGAAGCCTTAGCTGTAACAATGGATGGAATGATTTGGACTGGATGCACAAATGGCTCCATACTCCAGTGGGATGGAAGTGGCAATCGCATGCAAGAATTCCAACATCATTCATCATCTGTTCAGTGCATTTGTACATATGGACCAAGGGTGTGGGTAAGTTATGTCAGCGGCAAAGTACAGGTTATGGATCTTGATGGAAATCTGCTGGGCGAATGGATTGCACACAGCAGCGCTGTAATTAAAATGGTCGTTGGAGGATCATATTTGTTTACACTAGCGCACCATGGTGGTATCCGTGGGTGGAATATTAAATCTCCTGGACCTCTTGATGACTTGTTACGAAAGGAGTTGGCAATTAAGGAGCTGTCTTATACAAAGTTGGAAAAAATTAAGATCTTAGTTGGAACTTGGAATGTCGGACAAGAAAGAGCATCTCATGATTCACTCATAACCTGGTTGGGTAGTGCAGCATCAGAGGTTGGATTGGTTGTTGTTGGATTGCAAGAGGTGGAAATGGGAGCTGGGTTCCTGGCAATGGCCGCTGCTAAAGAAACTGTAAGAAGCTTATGCACTGTCATTATGATGCTATCACTGTGTAATGAGTCTGACCTACTGAAGTCATACTTTAACGTAAAAACATCATCAGTGCAGATAAAATACCAAGTCTTCTTTTGTCTATTTTTTATAGAAATGACATGAGATTAATGTCTTTTTTGCTTTTTCTTATCATTCTTATCTATGAGCCCTAGTAGACCACTCAAGCAATTGTTACCATAGAAGACAATTTTTATCCTAAAAGCAAAACCTTAACCACCAACAATCCTCCTCACTTCATCCTTCTGTGGTTTATTTAGTTTGAAAAGCAAAAGATGATCCTACTTTTAAGCAAACATCAAGCTTATACCTATTTGAAGATCTCATCCATACCTTCCATACTTTCTCTGTGGACTTAATGGTTTACTGCGTTTATTTGATGCCTTGTGTACCTAATATTATTCTTGATTATCTACAAATACAATAATTCATGAAAGAAGAAAGAGTTGGCTTATGTTCCATGATGTAATTTTCTACATATGATTATCATATAAACATTTTTCTGTGGGCAAAGCCTTATGTATATTGTGATTCATATCCTAGTCATAAACTTGATTCATGAATCAATAGGGAAAGGGCTTAGCACGCACTGCCATTCTGGATTGTCATAGATGCAAACATTTTATCTAATTTACAATTCTGTCAGAATGCATGTGTTGCTCATATGTAGAAGAGGACACATTAACATAGTGGAGTAATATCAACTTGTTCTAAAAATTGCTTTTCTAAATGAGGATGATAAAAAATATCATGTTTTTTTTTCAGTAAAATGTTTAACTTCATTTACCATGTATAAGAAAAATAGCCTATAGCTTTTATGCCATCATTATTAATCCATTTTGACTTTTTCAAACTCAAGAGACTCTTTCTTTGCACTGGGTAATGCTTGGTAATGAAATTACTTGCATTCTACCCTTGTGATTATGGAACACTAAGGTAAGGTCCACATGGAACAGTTACCTTAAATGGCTTTTGACTAAATTCATGAACTAATGATCTACAGACATTCTAATTCTTACAGAATATGACTTCTATATTTAGGTCACTAATGCTATAACCTCTCCCCTGCCATGTTGTTTTGTAATCACAGCTTATATTTTGCTGCATTTATGACTGTTTTAATGATCTTAGGTAGGGCTCGAGGGGAGTGCTAATGGGCAATGGTGGTTGAATGCAATAGGCAAAACCTTAGATGAAGGATCATCTTTTCAGCGTGTTGGTTCTAGGCAGTTGGCAGGGTTATTAATTGCTGCATGGTAAGCACTCCTAATAAATCAGCCATATGAGCATGCTAGAAATCTTCTATTTTGGATTACTTTTTTAAAAAATATATTCAAGTTCAACTATTTTAATGAGTTGTCTAGTTTGGTTGTGATTTTTTCCTAATTTGATGCATCACACATGACTTTTTGTTTTCTATTTTATTAGGGCTAGGAAGAACCTTAGATCATATATTGGTGATGTTGATGCTGCGGCAGTACCATGTGGATTTGGGCGTGCAATTGGTAACAAGGTAATTACAGAACCTTTTGCTTTCAGGTCTCTTAATCTCATCTCTTGTTCTAGTTTAACTTGTGAAATTGATAGATGTGATATTCTAGGCTTTTGTGATAGACATAAAAGTACTTGTGCTCATTAATATTCTAGACTTCCATGCTTTCAAAGTAGTTATGCCATAGATGTATTTGATCTTACTACAAACTTTTCAAATGAACACTTAAATACTAGTGGCATGTTTGTTTCATTGGATAAAAGATGATAAGATAAGGGATGAATTTTAATCCCATGTTTGCTTGATGCTTGGACTAAACGAAAATAGAATTAGAAGAATATAAAATTGAGTACACTGGATATAAAAATCCTATCCAACTCTCTGTCTCATTTGTTATCCTATCCTATCCTTTCAAATGAAACAAATGGACCCTATGATCAATGTGCTTAATGTATGTGTGTTGTATATTTGCAAGTTATTCATCTCACTTTCATCACAAATAATCTAAACAAAATTGACTACGAAAACCATTAAAAACATTATCATTACTTATTTCTTTTCATTGTTGCTCATATATATAGTCATGCATGCTGGAAAATATGAGTACTCAGATATAAATGGGAAATCTGTAATTTTAAGAATTGTGTCTATGCCAGTTTGTCCTGATCTAGTGTTTTATGAGTTCATTCTTGATCTTTTTTTATTGTTGTAGATGACTGATCTTTGCTTATTGATGTATGTTTGAGTACAAATGAAAAGGAAAATGGTTTTCTGCTCTAAAGATTTTATACAGGGTGCTGTAGGGTTGAGGATGAGGGTCTATGATCGACCAATATGTTTTGTGAACTGCCATTTTGCTGCACATCTGGAAGCAGTTAGCAGGCGGAATGCTGACTTTGATCATGTTTATCGAACATTGTCTTTCAGCCGGCCAACCACTGGACTTAATGGAGCTGCAGGTTTGGCATTGCCATATCTAAGAACATAGTGGAGTAGCATAGATATGAATTACATTCATCTGCAACTAAGTAGTCTTTTGGGTTTTATTATAATACTTTGATTTACATATCTTGTGCAGCTGGTCCTACATCTGTACAATTGAATCGTGGAGTAAACGTGTGTAGTAAATCTAATCATTTTAAAATCATTTGTCTGAATTAAGTTGGTACAATCCAGGAATTTATTAAATAAAGCTAGTTATGGGCATTCACAGGCTACAGGATCTCAATCTGATGATGGGAAACCTGAATTGTCGGAAGCTGACATGGTGGTTTTTCTTGGTGATTTTAACTATCGGCTTCACAGTATCACTTATGATGAAGCTAGGGACATGGTTTCTCAACGATGCTTTGATTGGCTTAGAGACAAGGATCAGCTCCGAGCAGAAATGAAAGCAGGCAAGGTCTTCCAAGGAATGCGCGAAGGGCAAATTAAATTTCCTCCAACATACAAATTTGAAAGGCACAAATTGGGTTTATCAGGTATGTTTGTAACACAATTAGTTTTGCAAAGATCAGTTCTTCTGGTCTGGAGTGTGAAGGTTTATGCTATGTTTTAATCAAGGTTATACTCTATAATTTCCTAATTCCCTAACGATTGCAGCTTAATGATTAGAAAGAAATTGTTGTTAGATATATATAACTTTGTAATCATCAATAAGGCTAATGTACCAACTGTTTTGTTTTAGGATATGATTCAAGCGAGAAGAAGCGAATTCCTGCTTGGTGCGACAGAATATTGTATCGTGACAACCGTTCTATTTCAGTAACTGAATGTTCACTTGACTGCCCTGTAGTTTCATCAATTACTTTGTAAGTGTCTCTTTGAAGGAATATCTTGCAGAAACAAAAGCAATAATGGCTTGTTACTGATTCACTTGGGCATATTCACTTGCTAGGTATGAAGCATGTATGGATGTTACTGACAGTGATCACAAGCCTGTGAGATGCATATTCTGTGTGGAAATTGCACATCCAGATGAATTGATAAGGAGGCAAGAGTATGGTGAAATAATCGCATCCAATGATAGAATAAGATCCTCTCTTGAAGAATCTTGTGCTGTCCCAGAAACTATTGTTAGCACAAACAACATCATCTTACAAAACCAAGAAACTTCCACCCTTCGAATCACAAACAAATGTGATAAGTACAAAGCTGTCTTCCAAATTATTTGTATAGGTCAGTCCAACATTAACGGGGATGGTGATTCATCTGAACTTTTGGCAAGATGTTCTTTTGGCTTTCCTATATGGCTTGAGGTATTTTTTCTGGCTCTTTTTTTCATCTAAATTCTGAAGTTTGATATCATGCTTGATTGTTCATTCACTAGTTGGTGATTGGATGACCAACTTTCACCAAAACATAAATTGTTAGGAAAGAGATCAAATCTATGCATTTATATTCTTAACACTCCCCATTGCATGTGGGCGGGGTAAGCTGACTTAATTTAAGTGGGTGTATTCAAATATTGATGCAAGGAGGATTGGAACTCACAACACGTCGTGCTATGTAAATTTAATTGGATGACCAACTTTGTCAAAAGCTAACCTGTTAGGAATGAGACCAATTTATGCATTTATGTTCTTCACCATCTCAATTACTAAAAGTTTTTTATGCGATACATTGTTGGTGTTTCTATTATCTGAATTATAGATAAAAGTAGTGAGGTTGTTCACCAGTGTTTTTCACTTGACTGTGAAATGCTATTCTATTAGAATTTGTCATAGATTTGAGATATTATTATTTTCAATTTCTATATATATTGAATAACAGATTTGTTGATTTACTATGGTGTAAATCCTAAATGATAAGTGTTTCTTGCATACCAGGGGGACTGAGTTTTTCTTTTGCATGCATTTTAAGCTGAACATGTTATCGTCATTCTTGTCATATATAGGATTGTTGATGGTTTGGACCTAACGTCAGACAATCTGAGTATGGTCAGGAACAGATTAAGCTATGATCTAATGACCTGAGCTGTGAATAATAGCCCTTATAGCACATACATGTGCGGACTGATCGAGTTTATGATCCAAAGACAACTAATACACTGACACATACAAGCAATGGTGCTCCTGCTAATGCGGGTGACTGTGTGCAATCTTATTCTTGCCTGCAAAGAGATGACATCAAGGCTTCTCAATTAAAATTTTGATAGATAAGCTATTTTGTTGATACTAATCTGTCGCAGTGAAATGGCTAAACTAACTCTATGCTTGTATCCAACTTTCTGCTTTTCTGTGAGAACCAGTACATTTTGTTGGTGAATACGCAAACGCTGGTGAATGGTTATAACGTCATTCTATCTCCCAATTGTAACGGACATTCTTGTTTTATTGTGTTTTGCTAAGATTCTCTAGTGGATCAGCATAATTGTTGAATTAAACATGTTACACTTTTTTTATCTTGCCCTCATTGTCATTTTTCTCTATTTAGGTTCACCCAGCAGTTGGCATAATCAAAGCTGGACAAACAATAGAAATTTCTGTTCATCATGAATTCTGCACTCCGGAAGATTTTGTTGATGGAGTCCCACAGAATTGGTGGTCCGAGGATACTAGGGACAAAGAAGTGGTACTACTAGTAATTGTCAGTGGCACCGGATCAACTGAGAACCAAACTCACCGGATATACGTACGGCATTGTTTCTCCTTCAGATCTAATGGCAGTGATAGGAAAAGTGCATCAAGAAGAAGTCAAGAAGAAAATAAACCATCAACAAGGGTCTGATTTTAGAGAATTGAGCAGTCTCCAGATTGTGATTCCTGAGTTGTTCAGTGCACGAGGTCCATGAGGTTGCCTATGAACAATGAGGATGGATGTCCCTTTTTTATCCGAAATGAGAGCCAGTGAAAGACTAAATTATACACATAGCCTATTACTCGCATGGCTCGCAAGACATGTTACTCAGAAAAGAAACCAACAATTACAAGGTCTTGCAGATGTATTTGTACGATCAACTTGTTAGAGGGTTTTTCTTTTCTTTCTTGTGGGATTTGAAGACAGTGTTTATGCATCTAGGATGACCTTTAGATCTGTGAATTAGGTTTGATGGTGTAGCTGTGTAGCCCTTTTCCATGCTAATTTGATTATGGTGTACCAATATTTGTTTGACATAATCTGTTAACTTGTAAGAACACAGTGTTTTGAGAACATGTGAATGATAATAATGATTTACTCCCTATTTCAATTACTATTGAGTTAAGTCATTCCGGGAGCAGGGGAATCATAAATAACTTTGAGAAAATGATTTGGAACCAACATCACGGACATGAGAGATTTTTTAAAGAACAAGACTTTTTTTTCTTCTAATGAACCACTTGTTGGACTTATGGTGTTTTATTCCTCTGATTTACTCCCAATTAGGGTTTTATTCCTTTGCATTCTCAGTCGACATGGTTTAATACAAGCCCTTTGACAATTGCATTGCACCCTTTGTTGCATTATTTATGGTGTTTTGACATGATCACTCAATCGAAGTTTACAAAGTTTTGTGTTCATATATATATATATATATACCCTATAAGGCTGTACGTGGCACTACTAGCCATAAGGGTATTAGTAAATGCAAAAGCATAAATGATATTGACTGCCAGGTGAAATTAGCTATTAGTTGCTGGTTACTATATTTTTGGGTAAACAACTTATAATTATTTAAGTTCCAAAGGGGTAGAAGTGTAGATTTGATCCTATAAATTTTTAATTTTTTTGACTTTGATCCTATAAATTTCATTTTGATATTTTCGGTCTTATAAGTTTGCTATGTAGTACAAATTTGATCCTATCCGTGACGGTCCGTTAACTCTTCGTCAACGTGGACTAACGTCTTTCATACATGTTAACATTTTTGGTCCTATAAGTTTCATTTCGAAATTTTCAGTTCTATATGTTTGCCCCGTAACACAGATTTGGTTCTATATATTTGCCTCGTAGCACAAATTTGGTCCAACATATTTGCCTCATAGCACAAATTTGATTATATTCGTGATGGTCCGTTAACTCTTTGTCCACGAAAAAATAAACGACGTTATATTCATATTGACAGAGTTTATTGACGGTCATGAATAGGACCAAATCTATGTTACGAAACAAACTTATCTATGTTACGAAGCAAATCTATGTTACGGATCAAATCTATCCGGTCTGTCATATAGATTTGTTCATAACCACGATGGTCTATTAACCTCGTCAACATGGACATAATGTCTTTTATTTTTTCGTGGACGGAGAATTAATAGACCGTCGCGGATAGGACAAAATCTGTGCTACGGGACAAATATATAGGATCAAATCTGTTCTACGGAACAAACATATAGGACTGAAAATTTCGAAATGAAACTTATATGACCAAATATGTCAACGTGTATGAATGACGTTAGTCCACATTGACGGAGTGTTAACGGACAGTCACGAATATGACCAAATCTATACTACATAACAAATTTATATGACTGAAAATACCAAAATGAAATTTATAAGACCAAAGTCCAAAAAATTGAAAACTTATAGGACCAAATCTGCACTTCTCCCGTTCAAAAAGCAATCCAAGTTATGTGATTTTGTATTAATTTTTTGTACATGTATTTTAGTTTAAACATAATATTAAAAAATGTAACATTTTATAATTATTCATAATATTAAAAATATGTTGAAATATTATATGCATAATATTAAATATGATTATATTTTTATTATAAAAAAATTAATAATAAATATTGATAGTTGTTCCTATGGGTGCAAGTGAGCCAAGCTGCACGCGAGCTATGTGGGATCGACTCGATGATAATTCGAACTCAACTGGATCTAGTTGAGCTTGAGTTTAACTCGAGTCGATCTTGTCGAACTCGAGTCAAGCTTTACATGTGAGCGAGTCAGGCTCAAGCTCATCAATACTATGTTCGAGTAGCTCGCGGGCCTAATTGAGTTATATATATATAGTATGCGCTATCTCGATTCTCTCCATCCATTGTCCTCAACATCCTCTTAGATATACACCGGCAGGCACGTCCACTGCGCTCCTTATTGTCATCTCCTCCAAGCAGCTAGTTAATACTAGCGGGTGAGTTTAACCGAGTTCGTTCAGCTCGCTCAAGATCAATAAAAGAAATGAGCCGAGCTCGAGTTGCTAAGTACATATAGCTCAAGTTGTGCTCAAGTCTCAAGATTGAAACTCAAGCTCAATCCCCCAATCGAGTTTAAGTTGAGTATTTTTCAACGAGCCAAGTCAAGTTTACCTATACTCGAGATAGATTCGGCTTGATTACACGTCTAATTGTTCCAAAAGCTGAGTTTTAATATCATATACGGTTTTGGCTTGAGATCGGAGGTGCTGCGCGCAAACCTTCATATATGATTCCTGGTTGGACGTAGCTCTCGGGGGACCTGCAAGGACACTACTCTGACGCTTAAGTAAGGACGTATTTGAGACGGTGTTTGTAAGAATTGAATTCCTGAGTATATATACATATGTCCTTCGAGTTTGTTTTGTAGAGCATGTCGAGGTATTCGATGAAAATTTCTCCTGAAATTATGCGGGGATATATATATTCCCCGAATAGGTCGGTGGTACGTGTCTGTAATGATCAGTACGGTCGAATTCTTGGTGACAAATGAAGGACGAGCTAGATATCGGCCTTAAATGGCCGAATGGAGCCCCCTGGCCGAGTTGTAGTTGGTTTAATCTGAATCCTTGGGGTCGGCCCAGAGAGTCGGTCCAACTCATATACCATAATGATAAATTTAAAAAACAAAAAAATTATTGCTTTTCATTGTCCAAAGAGGTTCCTCAGATGTTGCAACAAGTATGCTTAACTGCTTATTAGTTACGAAGAAGCATATGCCAATTCTAATCCGCATACTCATTAACTCGTTACAAGGGCCGGCGAACCTGATCGAACTCGGACTCCGGTAGCTATAAGACTCTACGCTTCAAAGCTCGAATGAATCAAAACTGGGAGCATTATATATACATGTTGACAAATATTAATTAATTAAATCACCCACCAAAAATTTAGGGGCAGAAATTTTAATTAATTAACTAGAGTTAAACCAAGTTCAACCTAAAGAAGTTACAATGGCGAGCAATTGCATTCAAAGTCAAATTTGTGCGAAGAAATGTGAAGAGAAAAGACAAGGAGCTAAATGAGGGCAGTCCGACAACAAATTTCAAATCTCCAGAGGAACGCATGGAAATTAATAATTGATGGGCAGTTTGGGGAATTGGAAGAAGACGACTCTGAGGTCGTCTCAGTGATAGATGATGAGCACAAACACAAACACACACACAAGTGTGGGGGGACCTCACTGTGCTTTGTTTGCATGGTGCTGCAACGAGCTGACATCAAGCCCATCGCAAGGCGACACTGTTCTTCCGCCATCATCACCACCCCCCCCTCCCCCTTAATATGCTCCACGGCCACCTTGTTCCCTTTCCTCCATCTTCAATTCCTCCTCCTCCTCCTCCTCCTCCTCCTATTTTTCCTATCTTCTGCGTGCGAACTTGACGCAGCAGCCATGGCCAGCTCTAAACCCCCCACCCTCCTCCTCTTCTGCTACTTCTTCTCCATTCTCATTTGCGCTCTTTGCCGACCAGGTCATGAGTTCACCAGCTCGAATTTGACTTCTTGCATGCATGTACAACAACCTCATCTTCTTCATTTTTCTCTTCATTTGCAGGTCCTAGAGGAGGACAAGAACTCGCCCACTCAAATCTTCTTCCTCTAAACAAGGTAGTTGAGACTTGAGAAGAATCTTTTCACGGCATTGCTCTCTTTTTGGTTAATTTCTCATTAATTTTACATGTACGTATGTGCTTTATTAGGGCGTAGATAAGAAAGGATTGAGGAGGGAGATGATAGGCTCCACAGCTCCAATCTGCACCTACAACGAGTGTAGAGGCTGTAGATTCAAGTGCAGCGCCGAGCAGGTTCCGGTCGACGCAGGCGACCCTATGAACAGCGCCTACCGGTACAGATGTGTGTGCCACAGGTGATGATCCATGCAGGGGAATAGTTAGGTTAACAAGTTTTGGATTGATCAGTGTAGAAGAAGCTAGAAGTACTCATTTGATGAGAGTGTTATCTTTTAGTTCAGCTCGTTGCCCATGTGAAGTCATGCATCTTAATTAATTAGTTATCAGTTTGTTTCTCATTGTGATGATGATAATTATGAAGAATATTATTCTTATTCTTAATTACTATATTATAAATTGTGGTTGATATTGTTTTTATATGTATATATAATATGGTGGATAACTATAGAGGTAGTACCTGAGGTTTGCAGGGTAAAAAGTTATCTCAGAAGACTAGGTTTTCAACCTATTATTCTGTACTGATTACTGAAGGGGGAGGCAGTAAATCCTTCTGGGGAAAGGAGACTTTAGTTTATTCTACTGAGCCGATTAGGTTTTTGAACCAAAAGAATGCATGTGACACCTCGTAAGGAGTGGAAAGATTTTTGACAGAGCTAATCTTTGTATGGGGCCACGTCAGTAAGTATGGACAATTTTTAACCTTATAGTAATTAAGGGAATATATTGATATATCTCATCATCAGTAATATATAAATAAATTATATATATATATATATATATTAACTTCCGTTCTTCAATTCATCTGTACTCATTGCCAGTATATATGTTATATATATGTATATGCTGTCATCACATGCAACACTGTTCTGTATATATATATATATATATATATATATACCACCTTATTCATTCTAATTAAATGGGATATATACGTACTGGTTATTAATTTGCGTGATGTTTTGGATTGTGATATGCATTGATGGAATAAAAGCAATCACTATTGAGAATATTTAGCACGTTGACGGCCTGTTTGCAGTCATAGTTATTACAATCGAATCGAACCTACCTGGCAGCTGCTGATTACTGATTGGTTATTAAATAATGTTTTAAAATAAATAAAATATGAAGAAAAAAATGAAATAGTAATTTAAATATATAAAGAACAAGGCAATAAAAATATATAAAAACATAATAAGTCGAGAAAAATTAAATCTTAGTAGGTGAAATTTTCAATCTTTTCCTTCGTCTCGTGGTAATTAATGCGCGAACAATTATTATATTCAAGATATTTGCACCTCGTAAGGATTTTCGATAGGTGGCCAGCAAGGAAAGAATTTTTTCGAGCGAAATCATTTTGTATTTGATTCAAGATAGAAGGGTAAATATAAAAATTAAAGAAAGAAAAACAAAGTCAAGCTTCGTCACAAAATAATTAGGGCATATTTACTTCATATGATAAGAGAGGATATGATAAAAGAGGATATGATAAAAGATGAATTAATATTCATTGCTTATTAATCTAGTGCATGAACTAGAAGAAATTATATATAATTGAAAAAATATAAAACTAATATTATATTCGTTGTACATCGAATTTAAAAAATTCATATTCAATTCTTCCTTATTAATTATCCAATTCAATCATATCTTCTTCAATGAAGCAAACAAATCATCACAGAATGACTCGGTAAAAGTTTTAGAATTAATTTTTCCTTTAAAGCTTTTAGAATGCAATAGAATGCAAAGTTTTAGAATAATTTTGGGCATCATAATTTTTGGCTCTATATATCCAACTGGTCCATGCTATAATATATATATATCGTAGCTAGGACAATTAATTAATGTATGATGAAGACTAGAGCTTTACATGTATATTGCCCAGCCTGAGACATAATACTTCCTGAATGATTAATTGGTCCCAATGTGCATGGTGTCTCAGCTGCACTGCATACACCATCAGCTATAACTAATTAATGTATGTTTTTGCCAGCAATATTGCATACTCACATCATCTGCATGCTCTCATTCTATTATTCCAGGACTTAGCTTGGATAGAGACATGAGATGTTTGGAGGGGTATATATATCATACATTATTTATGGTTATGCAAGATAAATTTGGAGGATATATTTTGTATGTTGTTTAAAAATTTAGAATTTAAATTCTAGTAAAATATATCATCTATTGTGATTTTTTATTTAAAAAAATAAAAGGTACACCTGATCAAATATAATTAATCGGCGAATAACGTTTGAAGCAGAGTAAAAAATATGATCGAGAATTCGAGATGATGTAGTTCTTGCAAGGTCTAAAAATGGAGTAACTTTTAACCACGTACGTATGACTACTTAAATTAAACACTGAATGGACGAGGACCACAG
This sequence comes from Canna indica, assembly GCA_034359265.1. Classification (NCBI taxonomy): domain Eukaryota; kingdom Viridiplantae; phylum Streptophyta; class Magnoliopsida; order Zingiberales; family Cannaceae; genus Canna; species Canna indica. Next base: position 6,214,050 of record CP136897.1, read on the forward strand.
AATCATCAGCACAAATGCAAGCAAATCTAGTCCTTTTTGGGGATCAACTTTTCATGTCCATTCTACCACTTGCAAATCTTACCCCCAAAAAAAGACAGAATAAGCAGCACGCATAATTGATTGATTGATTAATTTCACTATATATCAATATCACCAACCCTGCATTTAATTAAAATAGAATAGTCTGAGACACAGGTGCTGAGGTGCATGTGTCCTTTTATATATATATGGCCAACTAATTCAATTTAGCTATATGTGCATGCAGAACACAACACATCATTAATTTCTATAGTGATCGAGATGTACAAGGACTGTCGAACAGCATACCAACTTCATCTATATTTGGAATTAGATATAATGTCATGTCACGCATGCCTGAAGCTATATATACCCAGACGGGTTAATTATATTATATATCTTGAACGGCAGAGATATTTTTAATTTTAATGTGAACTTTTAATTGTATCAATTTTATATTTTAGTTTTTAATTTATTTTAATAATATTTCATCGTCAGGTCGTTGTGAATTTTGTCGTTTGATTACTGACATAACTTTGCATACGTGTATAAAAAAATATAAAATCTGAAAAAAAAAATATATATTCATTATCACGTCAGCAACAAATCAAAACTTGAATAAATAATATTAAAAAATACACGTCAGCATTACACTATATATCATGAACTTTATGGGTGTTTTCAATTTTGATCCAAATTTTCGATTGTATCAATTTTATACCCTAATTTTTAATTCATTTCAATAATATCTCATCGTCAAATCATCGTGAATCTTGTCGTTTGATTGCTGACTTGACTTTGCATATGTGTACTAGAAAACATAAAATATGACAAAAAAAAAATGTATCCGGTGCCACATCAATGGATGTCATGTAAACATTTACATGCAGGTAACTGTACTGCAGGTAACTACAGCAGTTAACATTAGTCTGCAACAGGTAACTGCAACACGTAACATTTAGAAATGATGCAGTGTTTGATGTTACTAATGCAATTTTTGATGTTTACTGCACTTGGTATATTATATACTGATGTAGAAATAAGCATCGTATCAGTATACCAGATGTAGTTAACAATATTATACCTGAGATTCTATAAATAAATTGAATGGTTTGATGCGGAAAACTAGGTAACTTAATAATATCAGTAAGCATATTGATACAATGGTTTGATGCAAAAAATAATATTTACAGTGTTTACTGAATCGGTAAACAATTGATACCAACAAATCAATATTCATTGAATAAACAATTAATCAGTACACATTGATACCAACAAATACCATTGACAGTAAACATTGAAACAATTTAGATTTGTTGCTGACGTGGTAGTGAATAGATCATTTTTTTCATATTTTATATTTTTTGGTACACGTATGCAAAGTCACGTCAGCAATCAAACGACAAGATTCACGGAGACTTGACGTTGAGATATTATTGAAACAAATTAAAAAGTGGGGTATAAAATTGATACAATCGAAAATTTGGGTCAAATTTGGGAATACCCCTAAAGTTCAAGATATATAGTGTAATGCTGACGTGTATTTTTTGACATTATTTATTCAAGTTTAGATTTATTGCTGACGTGATAGTGAATAAATTTTTTTATATTTTATATTTTCTGGTACACGTGTGCAAAGCCACATCAACAATCAAACGACTAGATTTACGGTGACCTTGACGATGAGATATTATTGAAATAAATTAAAAATTAGGGTATAAAATTAATACAATCGAAAGTTCATGTCAAAATTGAAAATATCTCTAAAGTTTATGATATATAACGTAATTAATCCTATTTAGAATTAGATATATTTAGAATTTGTTTACTCTAGTTAGGTGGGGTTTAATCAATTTACCTCCACAACAGTGTTGCACAGCAGCAGTACTGGGTACACAGGCAATGGTTGGAAATAAGATCCTAGTCAAACATTCCAAGTAGGACCTAATAGAATGCCATGTGTGCATTAATAATTGTACAAACAGTGACACAGATGCTTAATTTAGCAGGTGGTCCTAATGAATTAACCGGGCCGGGCCGGTAGGCTGGGACTGGGCAAGAATCATGGCCATCATCGATCACATGGCTACTCTGCTAAGCTTTTCGATGCGTTGATTGGTTAATGCCATGTATGCCATGACGTAGGGGGGCATGCGCATGGATGGGGGCAGGCATGCATGGGATCCCAAAAGGGGAAGCCGTGCCCCATTGCCATCATCGTGTCTTGCCCTTTATTCTTGGCGTGTTTTCTCTGGCGTCAGGTACGTTCATGTAGGGCTGTCCATGGTTCGGTTCAAATCGAACCGAACTGAAAAACCGAACCGAATTTTTCGGTTCGATTCGGTTTCAACCATGTGGGTTCGGTTCTTTGACCCGAACCGAACCGAAATTTGAATTTCGGTTTGGATTCGGTTTTCGAAATTCGGGAACCGACCCGAACCGAAAACCAAATTAATTAAAAAAATATATTTTTTTTAATTTTTAACAGAATTACTTAAATAGGTATTAAGTAATTATTTTTAATTTTTAATTTTTAATTAAAATAATTAAAATTTCGGTTTTCGGGTTGAAAACCGAACCGAACCGAATAATTTCGGTTCGGGTTAAATCGGTTTAGGTATAGTTCGGTTCGGGTTCGGGTTGGAATTCGGGTATAAAAAAATTTCGGTTTGGGCTTGTTCGGTTCGGTTCGGTTCGGTTCGAACCGAATGGACAGCCCTACGTTCATGTGTGCGTGTTTTCAAGCAGCAGACGCCGGCAGAGTTTTGTTCGGACTTCGGATTAGACCAGAGCGGGACCGCTGCATGCTGCTGCGAACCATGTTCGTGGGCGGGGATTAGGAAATAGAATCGATAGTTGAATTAGGTTTTGACTGAAATCTACCCGAACCGGCCGTTTTCATCGGACCGGCCCTCTCGGTTTAATTTAATTTATAAGCATTTTGGGATTTGTATACCATTTTTAACCTCAAACTGTGTGTGTCTATAATATTCTGGGCAGGAATGGAATCGAAAATATTGTTTGGGGTTGGGGAGAATGGGAGATGATTGCTTCCGCAGCAACGAAACACGTGGCGTCTGCTTGGATGTGGGTCCATGGGTGCTGACGACGTGGATGGGCCAATTTATACTGGACTTACTTGAAACTTTGAGTTTCTTTTTTTTCATTAAATAGGAAAATAAGAAAAGAAAAAGGAATGATTTCCTGAGTATCCTATGAATGTAATAAAAATCTTGGAACGAGATCACACATGTTTTATGTATGACGATTTATTTCTGGTACACGTTATTTTTAAGTGGGCGAATTTGGGTATCTTATATTTTTCACTCGGATTGGTTCCTAAATTTTAGAATTAGACTTTATCTTGTTGAAACTTGGGACAAAGCCCTACCCAGAGTCATAGGTTTCAATTTCGATTTCAAATATTTTGTTGAAATCTGTTCATTACAGATTTTGGAATAGGTTTTCGAACATATTCCAACATATTCTAAAATAAGTTTTAGTACAAGTTTCAATAAATTTTAGGTGATCGATGTGTTGGAATCAAAACAAATTTTAATGAGCTCCTTAATTTTTATCCCGAACTCTATTCGAATTTAATTTGAATCTATTCAGAATTTATCAAATCGAATAGGTTCCAACCGGTTCCGAATTTATATAGTACTCATGCATATCCCTAATTGTTTTATATAAATTTATGAGAATTTTATTAGAAAGAAAAATATGTGCCTTAATTTCCCCATGATTTTTTTATAAATTTTTATACGTGAAATAAAGATAAATGATATTACTAATTGATGATATACTGATTTTATTTGCATGACGTGGTTAAGGAGTAAAAGTCGTGACTCTTGAGGTATTCTTTGAGTTGGTTGAACCTGAAACGGGGTGTGATATATATATATATATATATATAGTAAACGAACTTACTAAGATTTTAATCCTAAATCTTTAAACTAAGGGTGAGCGAGGGTCTGAGTATCATATATTTTTTATGATATCCGAATCATATACTGTATAGGATCGATTTCTAGATTTTAAAATCGAACCCTACCCTGTTGGAACTTAGAACTAGGCCCTACTCGGAACCACAGGTTTCGATTTCGGTTTCGAGTACCCTGTTGGAACATGTTCATATACAGGTTACATGGTAGAGATTTCGAAAATTCTATTGGAACCTGTAAATGTACAGGTTCCATAATACAGGTTTCAAGTACTGATTCTGGTTTCGATTCCGGGTACCTAATGTGTTGGACCCGGAATCGGTTTCTAAATTTTTGTCTCGGATCCTATCTAAATTTAATTTGAGTCTACTCAAAATCTATCCAATCGGATCGATTCCAATTGATTCTGAATCTATTCGATACTCATGCACGTTCTTACTTTAGATAACATATAATATATGTGCTACTCACAATTGGTGTGTGTGATATACGATGCGCATACAATCTAGTTTGATATATAATTTAATTATATAAATATTTAGTTAAAAATCAGTTTAATTCTTCTCTGATCGAATTCTTCAATTTGATTTATTGAACAATTATTTTGATTTATAAAGGAGTAGAAATAAACCCACTTGCTTATATGTAGATCGTTCACTGGTTACAATGTCTTGGGAATAACTTAGACAAAAGTGTGGGCTGCACCCATTTAGCACTCAAAATGGGTGAAATCTAAGTCCATTGTCTCCAAATTATAGCCCGACCCGACCCAAACCTTTGATTTTAAAGCATAACATGCGTCGGATTGGATCTGGCTCTTTAAGATTCGGGAGGGCGTTACTATAAATAGTGTTTCTGAGCCTGCCTCTCTCTATCCCAGTAGGTTTTCTTGGCCGCCGCTTCTTCGTTTTTGCGCCCTCGGGCCTGTCTGTCTCGTCTCTCTAATGGCGCTCCAGGATGTTAAACTCTTCAATCGCTGGTCATTCGATGATGTCGAGGTTCCCTTTTTCCTCTCAGTATACTGTCCTTGTAGCGCGTGCACTGTTCTCTTTTATCGAATTCCGGTGGATAGTTCTAACGGAAGATCTAATCTATTGTTTTTATGTGAACAAAATAGACTCGATTGGTTCTGCAATCTCACTTTAGGAACCTGCCGTGATGAATCTTTTTCGATTTCTCTTGCATCACAATCGTATTTTCTTTATTGTTTTCTGCTTGCGGCGATGCTCATTTTTAGTGCCTATTGATTTTTTTTCTGTTTACTGAAAAGACTGGGGTTTCGTTCGCTGATATATCTTTTTGATTATGAAGTTTCACATCTGCAGCCATTTCAATCTTAATTATTGCTTGATCTATGGATAAAAACATAAACTATGTTGAATGGCAGAAGGATTTGTACAAATAATTGCAGGGCAGTGGACATGATTTCCTTTTAACGTCAATGTGTTCGTTATAGAAAAATAAGGCCTTCAAGAGCTCCTTAATAGCCAGTTAATCAGGTGGATTAGGAGTACGGGTATTAGGAAGCTCGTAACTTCAATTTATGATTACAAGGGGCTTGTTAGACATTTAAATGGTCAAATATTTTAAGTTATGCAACTGTATGGAGCTCATTAGATGCGAGTATAAAATATAAGTGCCAGATACTGTTACTGTAATGATTGAGATAGATAATGGAAATAGCTTGCTATTAACATTATGACATGAGTTCATGTTTTTGGCATTATGGAAAGCATATATGGGGAATCTTTTGCAAGCAGATCAAATTTGGAGTTTTTGTTAAACGTACTTAACATAACTTTATAGTGAATTTTGATATGGTTCAATTGGAAGTGTAGTTATTGATATTATGTATTAGAAGTTCAAATGCCAATTGAATACTCTAGTACGTTTATTACATTACCCTTATGATGCATAACTGTGGGACCATTATATTGATGGTAATGCATGTGAACATTTATTGGAATGGTATGCCGGGTTACTTGTGAGCATGAACATTTAGTTTTATTTAAACATTGAACCGAGATATCATATAGAAAACATAGTAAATTTTGTATTTATATTCTTGCAACTCTTTCTTAGCAGTTAATTCTAGGTAGCTCTCGAGGTTATAATATTGATGGTAATGTATATGAACTTTTGTTGGAATTTTATACTGTGTTACTTGTGAGCATGAACATTTAGTTTTATATAAACATTGAACCAAGATATCCTATAGAAAACATAGTAAATTTTTTATTTATATTCTTGCAACTCTTTCTTAGGAGTTGATTCTAGGAAACTTTTGAGGCTATGATTTGTTGCTTCTACTATCGTGCAATTAGGAACATTTGCCTTGTATATCTATTGTCACAATAAAGATAAATATTTTGCTCTAGTTTTATTTTGGTTGCACAAGCTACAAATGCATTAATTTATTTCTTTAATCTTTATAACATTTTGGTTGAGAAAGTGCTCATCTTCATGATTTTCTCATTCTTTCCTGGTTTGATCTAGTACTTCATTGTTAAGATTGTGTGCTGAAGAGGCACTTGAGTAAATTGCTAGCATTATTTTACAGTTGTTGCTTTTGAGCTAAATTCATTTCAGTTGCTTCTTCTATTATAGATGCTGTGGTGTTTGAAGTAAATCATATTTCTCTTTGTGATGCAGGTCACAGACATCTCACTCGCAGATTACGTTGCTGTGACTCCTCCAAAGCATGCTACTTATCTTCCACACACCGCAGGAAGATACTCAGCAAAGAGGTTTAGAAAGGCACAATGCCCTATCATTGAAAGGCTTACAAATTCATTGATGATGCATGGACGTAACAATGGAAAGAAGCTTATGGCTGTTCGCATTATTAAACATACAATGGAGATTATCCATTTACTCACTGATGCTAACCCTATTCAAGTTATCGTTGATGCTATTATCAACAGGTAAATAGATTATATATTTGGATTTTGTTGGAAATGAGGTGGTACGAGGGAAGTCAAGTAATGTTATTGCATAGTTCGTGATGCTATTTCTAAATCATGTTCTCTATTTCTATGGGAGAAATATATGACTAACAAAAAGCGATTAACTGAAGAAACAAACCAAAGTGGTAGACGATACCATATTAGCTGTTCATTCTAATGCCTACTAGGAACATGCACTAGAAGCAAAGTCGAATTCTCTTACTTTATTCTTCCCATATTTTCGCTAGGTACATGTTCAGTACCTTTTCTCTACATCCTTTATTTATTCCAAGAACATGAAAACTCTTCTTGTAGTGTGTTTTGACTGATTTGCACTCAGCGGTAAATGTTTGAATAAAAATGTAAAATGTTCAGACGAACTTCCCCTAGTTGAACATCTCTTTCTGGTTTTCTTGTTGAGTCGAAACAATTTTTTTGCTTTGGATCCAATTGCTCTCTTCAGTTTGCAGTCTTTTTTGTAAATATAGTAAACTTCTGTTTTAATTCTTGAGTAATTGTTCCACATTTGTGCCATGGCAACTTATCATTGCTGACATCATATTATTTGTTTGGCAAGCCATTTCACATGGCAAAGAATTAGCAGTGAACTTTCATGGTGTTGTTGGATAAATGGCCTTTACTGATGATTGTTAATGTTGTGTAATTTATAACTGAGTTTCGAATGTTCTAAAACCTACACTTATTTCTTTTGCTATTTGCTGGATGTCAGTGGTCCAAGAGAAGATGCAACTCGAATTGGGTCTGCTGGTGTTGTTCGACGTCAAGCTGTTGATATTTCACCCTTGAGGCGAGTGAACCAGGCGATCTATCTTCTCACAACTGGTGCCCGTGAGAGTGCTTTCAGAAACATCAAGACTATTGCTGAATGCCTTGCAGATGAATTGATCAATGCGGCCAAGGGTTCCTCCAATAGGTGAGTTCTACTTCTACATTCATTTGCCTTCATCCTAATTCCCAGTTGTTGGTCCATCTCACAATTTTACTTGGGCCCATGTTTTCTAACAGCTATGCCATTAAGAAGAAGGATGAGATTGAACGTGTAGCCAAGGCAAACCGTTGAGGCTTGGGACTTCACAAGAACTGGTGGTCAATATCTTTGTGTTATTTCTTAGTTGTTTTGTCTTTTAGGTTTATTGTCTGTTCCAGTTGCATGAAACTTAACAGTTAAAAATGTCTTGTTACCTTAGTGAGTGTTCTGCTAAATTATGATTCTGCTAAGTGGATTATCAGAGAATTAAAATTTCGGTGGCGAAACTATATAATATTTTCCCCTTAATATGTGTGATGTGTTCTTCCTGATTGCTGATTATTTAGCAGTTATCTTTTTGTATGTTGTATGTTGCTTCTTTAGTTATTTTTAGGTTTTGCAAATAATCCTGAAAAAAGAAGGAAAAAAGAGAGAGAGTCAAATTTGCTTCCGAAGTATTAAAAAAATTGCAAATTTGTTCCTCCACTATTTTTTAATCAAAATTGTCCTCGATGTTACATAATTTGATATTTTTGCTTTTCTCGTTAACATAAATCTATGTCGGCAAACGGAATTTTACGTGACAAGTGTAGTTCGATCACATAAGATGTCACGATGGGGAAAATGATATGTGACAATTATGTACTGATAAGGATAATTTTGGTTTAAAATATATTTAAAGCGTAAATTTGCACATTTTTTAATACTTTAGAGATAATGTGTTTTATATCCATTGCACGATTTTTGCAAATTTGGTTTTTAACTTAAGATTTAAATAAATATTTTAGTAAAATTTCTTAAGAAATATAAATTTTAAAAATGAAACAAAAATAATATTCAAAAAAATATGTCTTGATTACTAAAATAAAAATTTGATTAAATTTAATTATTAGTAATTGGTCTAGCTCGACTCGAAAGTTTGGAGATAATCTTGTCCCAATTTAAAATCGGGACGAGACCAGGACAAAAACGCAATGCTTCATATTCGGGATCGAGACTAGGACATATATTTGCGTCCCGACACAAAATTGAGATGAGATCGAGACATACCAAATTTTGACCTATCCGAATCTGAACTCACCTCTACTATGTTGGTTGGTTTCTTATTACAATGACAAGTGACTAAAACTGATAATTCATATCTTTGAGTAAATAATTCAGTACAATACAAAGTACAATTGTCAAATTTATATATTTTTGATTTTGGTAAAAATGATATCAATATCATTCTTATAGTGTTAAGCAGAACCACATTAATGATAATAATATATAAAATAAAAGAAATGATTAAATTTGTCTCTGAAGTATTAAAAAGGCTGTAAATTTGCCTCTAAAATATTAAAAAATATGCAAATTTGTTCATTAAATATGTTTTGGGCCAAAGTTGCCCTTGTTAGTATATAATTGTCATGTGTTATTTTTCATCGTGACATCTTATGTGATCGAGCAACACTTGCCACGTGAGATTCCGTTTGTTGACATGGACTTCCGTTAACGAGAATGGCAAAAATGATCCAATTATATAACGTCAAAGGCAATTTTGATCAAAAACATAGTTGAGGGGTAAATTTGCATATTTTTCAATATTTCGGAGATAAATTTAATCATTTTTCAAAAAAAAAAAAACCAACGCTAGAAGAGGAGCTTCAACATGGTGTCAAAAAATTAATTTTGGGGATGAAATTTGTAGGGCTGTATTATGTCAAGCTTGCTGAGCTTTGTAATGGCTTTTTAGTACTTGTTGAACGACTGAAATAAAAGTAATACATATCATATCCTATGGTAGTTCTTTATTATTCGTCTTATTGCTCTCATTGTTTTTAGTTTATTACATGTTGGACATTCAAGTCTATATCTTCTTAGAAATTAATCTAATAATTCTTCTAACCACACTCGCAGCAATGACACAAGTGATAATTTCATTAACAATTATAACACTTTATTATATGCGATTATTATGCACACGAGTTGGTACGAGAATTTAGCATTTCTCTTTACCAAAATAGAATTTAGGTATCATTGATGACTTCAAAAATTCTTTGACTTCTCGTCTTCTAATTGTATGTTTCACGCTTAAAATATCAATCCATCTACAGCGTCAATTGATATATGCATCTCGTCAAATTGAAACTACCCAATGCTGAGTCCTGGGGAAGGTGAAAAAGAATCTGCCTAACTTTGTTACTTATAGGTATACACGGCTGAAGAACTTTCGATTCCAAGCAAACATGGAAATTTACAATTATGTTTGCTCATCCAATATTCTAATATTTGGATTTTAATTTGCAGTCAGGAGCCATAGGGAATGTGAACTCAAACCCTCTCCTTCAATTTTGTATTATGAAATATTCACCGTTAGACTTTTTGCCACCAAAACAAATGATGAAATTTCTTTTGAAATAGGTCGACTAAGATATAATTATGTTTGTACAATGGAGAAAAGATCACTTGAATTGGGTCCTACTCGTGCCAAACTGAATTGATGATTAATATACAAACTAAGTGAATTTCATCATAGTCACAAACTAAATGAACATTATGTCAAGTGGGAATGAAATTATTTGCTGCTTGCTTGCAAGAGTCCGCAAGATCACAAGACTAAAATTCATCATTTTCATCACCTTGCCAAAACAATGAAGAAGTTTTGGATAAAATCAGTAAATTAAGTTGAAAAAGGAATTTGCGTATGGTCCAAGTCTTCGCCAACACTATTTTTTGTCAAATTCGAAACTTAGCTATCTAAAATTTAGTTCAAATTGAAAACTCAATCCCAATCAAATAATTTAATTTATGAATATTATCTTATATATCAATATTATATTAGTTTCAGCTTAACTTCATCAACTTTATTTGTGCTGATAAGTGAGCTCACAATATTCATGACGGCGGAGACCTAAAACTAAGCAAATCGTCGTGCGGATGCCAATCTCTCTCGTCTGGAATCTGGATAGTTAGGAGTTTAGGACGAAGGGCAAGATGATGATATGATAATAACTCTCGGCAGATTTCTTTGTGGTGGTGGTCGACCAACCCCGTAGTCATCGGGATCGGACTTCATTCTCTCCCAGTCCACACCGCTGCATTTCTCCTTTGACCCACATCTCTCTTTCTCCTTCGTTGACGAATGACGAGTGACGAATACCAAAAGAGCACTGCAACTTTTCCTTCTTAAATAACATGGACGATCGAGGAGCATCTCTTTCTTAATCAACAAAGGCGTTCAAATGGTAGGTCGCCCGCTCTCCTCCGACGTCGGCCGGTCACCTGCGGCGCCAGCCCTTTCTCACCTTCACCGCACGCGACTCTGCTTCGATCATCGCTAATGATACGTCTAACTTCTACGCACTCGGCACTCCCCCACTCCGCGGACCAAGTGTGAGGTGCGCATCTTCCTTCTTCTGTGGGCCCCGTTCTGTGTTTACGTGCACTCTTTTTGTGTCTCTGCCGACCTCAAATAACGCGGTGCCACGTGCTGTTATAGTCGCCGACTCCAGCATCGCTGCGAAGTACCGTACCGTTTGCCTTCTCCCTCCCTCGCTTGTTATAAAGCGAGCTCAAGCTTTGCTTCTTCCCAAGTCCCGATTCCAAATCTGTAACCCCCTCAGTTCTTTATAAATTGGCTCCGACTTCCCTTGTATTGAAGAAGGCGAAGATATCTGTGCAGGGGTTTTAAGCAGAGCTATTCATGGCCGTGCATTGGGTTCACCTCGCCTTCCTCTTCCTCTCCGTCGCGTCGTCCACGGCCGCCGCCTCCGGCGCTTGCTCCTCCGCGTCCTTCTCCTCCAACCGCGTCTACGCCGCCTGTAGCGACCTCCCCCGTCTCTCCTCCTCTCTTCACTGGTCCTACGACGCCGCCACCTCCCTCCTCTCCCTCGCATTCGTCGCGCCGCCTCCCAAGCCGGAGGGCTGGGTCGCTTGGGCGATCAACCCTACCGCCGACGGTATGGTCGGGTCCCAGGCCCTGATCGCGTTCCACCAGCCGGACGGGAAGATGGGGGTGCGCACGTACAACATCACGAGCTACGAATCCATCGCCGCGTCGCCGATCGAGTACGAGACGTCGGATCTCGCGGCTGAGTACTCCGGCGGGGTGGTGCGAATGTTCGGGAAGATGAAGCTACCGGCGGGGACGACGGTTGTGAAGCAAGTGTGGCAGGTGGGGTCCACGGTGGTGAGTGGGGTTCCCCAAGCGCACGATTTCCAGTCGGCCAACCTGCAGTCCAAGGGAACGGTGGATCTCGTCAAGGGGGCGGTCGCCGTCTCCGGGGGTTCCAGTAGCACTACCAGAAATAAGAATGTGAGTACAAGTTTTGGGATTTCCCCAACTTTCCAATAAAAAAATCTTGTTAAGAAGGAGACATTTAATTTAAAGTCGGTATTTTTATTGAATTGAAGTCAATTTGTTTTAGAGTATTTCACTGAAATATATCAATTTCTTTTTTTATTTTCAAATATTTTGTTTGAGTATATTCTGCACATTTTAGTCGATTTTTCTGTTAATTTTAAGTATATTAATAATATTTTAATTGTCATATGACATGCAAATTATTATTGCTTTTACATCTTTGAAATTTTGTTCTTGATTTCAACTTATGGCGCAAACCACAAAGTTAGTGTTCGAAGTAAGCCCTTGCTTATATAGCAGTACAGTTACTGTGGAGCCACATTCCATACAAATTGTTACGGAGCTTTTATAGGAGCCAACGTAATATTATTAAGAGTAAACCTAGTATTATTAAGACCGAACCTCAAATAGAAGTGAACCCGTGCGGTCTAAGAGTGAACCTGACACTCTTAGAAAAAAAAAATCAGATAGTTAGAGGCATAGTTGTCGTGAATCGTATCGAGAATCGTTGGGCTAATTTTTGAATTGTGAATCGTGAATCGTATCGAATTGTACGATTCAGAAACATATAAAATTTATTTAAAATATAATAAAAAATTACATATAAAGAATACAAAAATAATGAAAGGTATTTTAAAAAATGTATATATATCATATATCATTTAGGTAAGTAAAAATTTCAATGTAATTCTTAAAATATTATTATTTGTATTTTCAAATACATTTATAAATTAAAATTTTGAAATTATTCTGAATCGTGAATCGTGAATCGTATGAATCGAATCGTTAATCGTACAGAATCGCCCGATTCACAATCATTTACAATTCATAGTAAAAATTGAATCGCTGGCTCATTGAATAGTATGATTCTAACAACAATGGTTAGAGGTTAGAAAAAAACTTCTTTATTGCTTATCACCATATAATAAATCCTGGTATCCATGCAAACAAACGTTTCTATTGAATGCTCAATTTCTCCCTATAGGAGTTTTGCCGATATCTTGACCTCTAATCTATTTTTGGATTGATTGCTTAATCATGATGAGAATGTATAGTCAGTGCATGTTGATGCTTACTCTTGTTATATAGGTACATGGAGTTATTAATGCCGTGAGTTGGGGGATTTTGCTTCCAATTGGTGCAATCTTTGCAAGATATCTGAAAACATTCAAGTCAGCAGACCCTGCTTGGTTTTATCTTCATGTAGCATGCCAAATAATTGGCTATGGTGTTGGAGTTGGTGGCTGGGCCACTGGCCTCAATCTTGGGAGTAAATCCAAGGGAATTCAGTATACCACCCACAGGAACATTGGCATGACCCTTTTCTCCCTTGCTACCTTACAGGTAACTCAAATCTCACTTATTTTGATGTGTTAACAAACATTGGCATGTAAGTTATATCTTGTGTTACATAGAGCTATAAATTTATGTTTTTCTTCAGGTTTTTGCATTATTTGTAAGACCCAACAAGGATCACAAGTACAGATTCTACTGGAATATCTACCATCACTTGGTGGGGTACACAGTCATTGTCCTTGGCATTGTCAATGTCTTCAAAGGCCTCCAGATCTTGAGTGTTGATGACAAATATAGAGTGGGTTATATCATTACAATTTGCATCTTAGGTGGCATTGCTTTATTATTGGAGGTTGTCACCTGGATTATAGTTCTCAAGAGGAAGTCCGACAACTCCACAAAGCCTTGTGATAGATCCAGTTCTACTGGTGTGCCTCTGGCTGTCTGATTCAGCTGTTGACTGTTGGTCATTCACTCATTCTTGCCATTAGAAACTTCTTCTGCAGCTCCTTCTTCTTCTTTTTCCTTTTTTTTTTTACTTTTCAGGTGAGGGAAATATACATTTGGGTGTGTTAATTTTTTCACGATACTCTGATCTTGAATCTTGAAAAGTAGAATAAGAGTGAATTTTCAGGTCTTTTATCTTGTTATCAGGATTTTACTTATTTTTTTATGTAGCATTCAAATCAGGATTATTTATTTCTATTTTTGACTATTTTTATGCTTTGGGCGACTGAAACAAAGGATCATTTATAAACTCTAATCCTTGTATAATTTTTTAACTAGGAATGTTTGCATGCATTCCATAAAAAAGGAAATGACAAAAGATAAATAGGTAGGGAGAAAAAGGAAAAGAATGCCAAAAATTAAATAGAAAACTGGAGCTCGGCGAGTTTATTTATGAGGCCATTCAAGCTCAATTCGAACTTTAATTTCTATGTTTAAACTCGGTTCATTAAGTTTTGGATTATTAGAGCCTGGCTCAATGAACTTAAGATAAGTTTAAGCAAGATTTTTAACGAACTATTAATAGATTTTTAACGAGTTTTGGATGAGTACTCACTAAAATCACAAAAAAAAGTAAAGTCATCATTGTAAGTATAAATACCTAATAAATAAGTTGTGAATGAGTATTTAACTGATACTTAAACAAGTTTGTTTGCAAATATTAAATAAGCATGTTTTAAATAAATGAGCTGAGTTTAATAAGAAAACACAATTTTTTGTATTAATATATACTCATTTGTTTAGTATATAAACAAACAATGAAACATAAATAAGTTGAAATTGAGTACATTGATTCATTGTCACCTCAACAACTACTTGGTTGTATGGTAGAGTTGATGCATCTATATTTTGTGCAACCCAATTCTTAATGCATTGCACATATAAACAAGAAATATAATGCTCTCATGTAAGGTTGCTAAAAAAGATGAGACAAAAGTAGGATGGTTAAGGAAAAGAAATTGGTGGATTAATATTTGGTAAAAAATATTCTGATAATGTTTGATTTTTTTTTTTTTACTAAAGACAATGTTTGAAATTTTTGAGATGCAATGATTTAGAGGAGTCCATTAATTTGGAGGAAAAGCGAAAATAATAGTTGACTAGTTGTTTTCGGACTTTTAAAATATTTGTTCCTATTACTAAAAATATTATGAAAGTGTTTTATGCTATAAAAACTTTTATAATATTTTTGTAAATTACCGAAAATTTATCAACATACATTTAAAAATTTTCCCACGCAATTGGAGTGAAGTCACCGCTTAGGTATTCTTACCCCTCTTATTAATAAAAAAATGGAAAAATTAATTAAAATAATTACTTAACATAATTTCCAGCTCATCGATCCATGTGATAGAGTAATCTCCAAATCTTCACCGTTGGATGAACAATCTAAAATTTCCTTATAACAACAAGTGGACATAAGACAAAATAGTAAAGTTGTATACCACCTCTTCATCCTGCTCTCTGCTTCACACGCCCTGTTCTCCTCTTCAATTCGTTCCTCACATGGTGGTCGCCTCCGCCACTCCTCCGCCGGCCGGCGCCGGACGGATCCGACAATATCCTCCGTATAAAGAGGTATTTGTAACTCTCTCTCTCTCTCCCTTTGTGTGTGTGTCTGTGTAATGGCGAAGCCGATCGATCTCAATTCTTTTGTTTTTATGTCCGGAAGATGATAGTGAGAGCTGTCGAGACGCTGAAAGAGAAGCGCGGATCGAGCTCTAGATCCATCAACAAGTTCATCCGCGATAACTACTCTGACCTTCCCACCAGACATGCCGCCCTACTCAAGCGTCATCTCCGCCGCCTCAAGGAGCAAGGTGTCCTCCACAGGGTTAAGAATTCGTACAAGCTTCCAGTCACCGCTAAGGCCGGCACGAAAGACGCCGCCGTCTCTGAAGCTGGCGAGAAGCGGAAGCCGGGTCGCCCTCCCAAAGAAGCCGCTGCAGCGGCTGCTAAGCCCATCCTGAGCCTCGCCGGCGTCGCCGCTCCTGCAGCTAGCGAGAAGCGGAAGCCTGGTCGCCCTTCCAAACAAGCCGCTGCAGCGGCTGCTAAGCCCATCCCGAGCCTCGCCGATCCTGCAGGTAGCGAGAAGCGTAAGCCGGGTCGCCCTCCCAAAATCGCTACCGACGCTGCTGCGTCTGCTGTGGCCGGGGGTGGGGGTGGGACTCGGAAGCGAGGCCGGCCCCCTAAGAGCAATGCGGATTCTAATGCTTCCGGTTCTGGTGCTGGGATGATGATAACTGAACGGAACCCTCAACGGCCTCCACACAGCGGATCTGAGGTTGCTCGGTCTTCCGAGAGGAAGAAGAGGGGCCGGCCGGCTGCGGCTCAATTTGATGGAAAGCAAAAGCCGGGTCCACCTCCTAAAGAATCAGCGATGGCATCTCAAACCATTGAGAAGCGGAAGCCGGGTCGGCCGCCACAAGGATCAGTGGCTGCTGCGCAATCCACAGTGAAGCGCAAACCAGGTCGGCCTCCAAAAACATCATTTGTTACAGCAGAATCCACGAAAAAGGAGGAATTGGGTCAATCGTCAAAAGCACCAGCGCCTGCAGGTCAATCCAGTGAGAGGAGAAAGCCAGGTCGACCACCAAAAGCAGCAACAACAGGCGCTTCGCCATCTGCTAAGCGGAAGCCTGGTCGCCCACCAGGAAGTGTAATCTCCACACTGAAACTGAAGGAAATAGTGATTAAGAAA
Organism: Canna indica; assembly: GCA_034359265.1. Classification (NCBI taxonomy): domain Eukaryota; kingdom Viridiplantae; phylum Streptophyta; class Magnoliopsida; order Zingiberales; family Cannaceae; genus Canna; species Canna indica. The sequence continues at coordinate 6,230,794 of CP136897.1, forward strand.
CGAGGTCGCCCCAAGAAGATGCAGGGCATTCCATCACTGGATAATATGGCAGAGGTAACAGAGACACTGGTGGTGGTCGTAAAAAAGCGAGGGAGGCCTCCCAAGAAGACGGTCCCAGAAACACCTTTAAAAGAGAGAGGAGTTGAAAATGGGCAAGGAGGTGCGAATATTTCTTCTCATAGCTAATGCTCTAACATTTAGTTGTTTGGTGATCTTTCTGATCTTGTTTAGCATGTGAAGACATTTGGTAGATGTTTAAGTAGGATTTTGTTGCTATGTTTATTAAATTTCTCAAGCTAATCTAACATTGTAGAAGGTCATGAATGACTTCTTTATGGTTTGTATTTTGTTCAGCTCTATGAAAAGTTATTACTTTGATCATGAACTACATCACTTCAAGTTGCTTCAGCTACTTGATTAATGTAAGATTGGTGCTAGAAACTATTTAGGTTTACATGTTTGAGTGTGTACTTCATGTTTGATTGTGAATTTATTGCTATAGTTATCAGAAAATTGATGTCTTTGGAGTATAAGGTGGTGTTGAAAAATGAAATTTAGCATCAATGCAACCTCTCACCTGTTTTGCTAGATAGAATTCAATTGAAGACTCTCTTTTAAGGGATTTTTTAGAATTGGTTGTCTATTATAAAATTGCAATGATTTTGAATGTTAGTTGAATCATGTTACGAAACGGTTCTTGTTTATCAGTGTCAATAAAATTCATGCTTTGTTCCAAAATCACATGGTTTTTTCATGATAGAAAGAAAAGTAAAAGAAGTTGAACAAGAATTTGAGAAGTATTATAAATCTCAAGTGTTGAACCAATGCTATTGTAGTGTATGCTGATCTCTATTGTGATTACCAAAAGAATTCTACTTGATATCATCTTTTGTCCTGCCACTGAGTCATCCATCAAATGCAGCAGTAATAGAAACAACTGTAGAGAAGTCTGTTCTTATTTATTAATAATGTTATGCCCTATTTTGAAAGTAATGTTAGCATAAATGATTGACAAATATGACAAATCACCACCTTAGCAGTGTATCAATAACAATAATAATCATAAACTGGGTATCAATAACCTTAATCAATCCTTGCAAAGTCTTAGACCAATTTGACTTTTGGGATCAGGTTAGTTTTGGTATATGAGTTGACACATGATCTGGACAGCCCTATATACAATGCCAATAACCTTTAACTCTTTTGAGCAAATTTGGAAATTAGAATCTTTATTTTGTCATCTTTAAATTTTCATTCCATATAATCATGACAGTTGTCTAGAAGGTGCTACTCTTGGGTGTCGATGGCTAAGATCAGGAACGTAGTCCATCCACAAATTTAGACAAATATTGGGATTGATGCCTTATTATACTAATTATGATTACATATTATCATAGTTCCAAAAAAGGTTTATGTGGCTGTATGTGTATGCAACCTTATATTTCATCACATTCACAGATGTATGCGATTGGAATGTGTAATTTGTTTGCTTATGCAGCCATTTAGGAGTTTATTTAGTCTGCTATGCAATTTACTAAAATTTGATTTTGTTTTATAGATGATAAATATTTCCTGAATTGACTTGGTTCATCTTTGAGATATTATCATTGAATACTAAATCATGATGATATATATATCCATAAATTATAGGGACATGGCAATAAAAATAAATACTTTCTTAGCTCTAACACACGTAAACCTTAAATCACTTACATATTATGCTCCTAATAAAAAATAAAGTAAATAAATCGACAAAAACACATTAACTAAACACTACTTATCTCGAAGTTTCTGCATTTGTAATACACCTTTATCTGGGTTCATAGCAGATTTCAAATTTACTCTAATTGTCTCTAATCTATAGTGACAAAACCTTCTTTTTTTCAATAACGTGATGTGTTAGGGTTAAAGAAGAAGTTAAATTTTATAAGCTTTCATTTTAAGAGAAAAAATAAATAGAGGCATATTCTTTTATGATAATAGGGATGTCTATTCTGATAACCAAACAAACCCTGAACATAACAGTATTAACCATGATTTATACACACTAACTCAAATCACACCTATTTTATTAACTCGTGCAAAATAAGTACTACTAGGTAACTTTAATGATGCCTCAAAAGATCAAATACTAAATCATACTATAGGCTATGTCATGAAACTCAATGCATTATCATCATATACAATATTTAACTACCACCTCGAACAATCACTCATGATATTGTTATTTGTTTCATACATCAATAAAAATTATCATACTATATGTACTCTACTTTATGAACTTTTAAACACTTTCCTGATTAAGAGTGTTAAAAGAGTTCATATAATATGATATTTTTCTTAACGCATAAAATGATTACTAAAAATAGTATTATGAGTTAGCATTTGAGATGATAATTTGGTGTGCATAGTACTTATATGAATGTATAAGTAAATAGAATTTTAGTTAGTATGCATAAATCACGACACATCATTTATATTGTGCTTATGTTAGCATTCAGTATAATGGCATAATTCTACTTAGTCTTCCGCTATTTATTCTATGTTTGATTTAATTACACATGTATAAGTTAATATTTAATAGCTATGGAATACCAATTAGTTGGAGTAGAGGATGCACTCTTATTATATAATATTTAAAACATGAAAAAACTATAAAAAATTAATATTTACTAATTACTTATACAAAACCTAAAATCAAAATAATTTTTTTATAATAAAATTGGAACAAACCGATTTATAATAGAACATGAACTAAATTTAAAAAATAAGTTAAATGAAATGAGAAGATTTCAAAATAAATTGAATTAAATAATTCCAAACATTAAACTATGCTCGAGTGATGCATTCAAATTAAACTGAATTATTATTTGACAAAAAATTATGAACTTTACAAATTAAAATATCTAACTATACCCTAAATTTCAAATTCGTTCCTGAACTATATAAAAAAAAGCAAATGGGTCAATCTGATCCTTAATAGTGAGTTAAGAGCTTCCAAAGAAAAAAACAATAAAAAAAACATAGTTTAGGGCATGTGAATTCTGCTCTAAGTGATCAGCCTCCATGGCTTCTTCCCAAACAACAAGGACATCATCTTCCTCCTTCAACGCCCAAATGACTTCCAGCGAATGCCTTAAAATATCCACCGACAACAGATCATTCAGGTCTTCCTCTCTCCCAAAATCAACTCGCTGTAGGGCCCTTTTTTTTTTTTGTTTCCTCTTTTACATTTATATAAAGAGTGTAGATTTGGTCCTATAAATTTTTAATTTTTTGAACTTTGATCATATAAATTTTATTTTGATATTTTTGATTTTATAAATTATATATAAATGGGAAGAAGTGCAGATTTGATCCTATACATTTTTAATTTTGGTCATATAAATTTTATTTTGGTATTTTCGATCCGGTAAGTTTGCTCTGCAGTATAGACTTGATCCTATCCGTGACGGTCTGTTAACTCTCCGTCAATGTGGACTAACGTCGTTCATACACGTTGACATATAGGAAATAAAATTTATAGGACCAAATATGTCAACGTGTATGAACGACGTTAGTCCACATTGACGGAGAGTTAACGGACCGTCACAGATAGGATCAAGTCTATACTGCAGAGCAAATTTACCGAATCGAAAATACCAAAATAAAATTTATAGAACCAAAATTCAAAAAATTAAAAATTTATAGGACCAAATCCGTAAATTTTTCCCCATTTATATATATAAGAAAAATCAGTAATCCAACGCATTATTTTTTACTCTCCAGTGACAACAATTACATCCCAGCATGAACCAGTGGAGCAATTACATAATAATCAATGGAGATTTGAAAGGGGTTGTGTAGTTGAATGAGTGGAACAAGACATGACTACTTCATAAATCATTCAATTTGGCAAGTAGCCACTGCCATCTGATATCCACAAGTCAAAAACAGTAGTAGAAATGACAACCATGAGTGGAGTAGATATATAGGCATTGATGTTAAATCAAAGGAAGACATGATGCAATTTCTCTTTATGGTTATGTGTAGCAGTGTAGGGATCCAATGAGAGACCGGGAACTTGGAGTGTCGCATACAATGAAAAGATAAGATTGAAGTGGTGTTTTTATCACTAACATTCTACACCCTAATAAGTCAGAGGTATTTTCTTTTTCTTTTGCAAAAATGATAAATATTATTATTATTTTACAGGAAAACCGGACAAATTCCAAATTCCGATCCCATCAGATTGAATTCTTATGCGGCCAATAGGGAGAAGGAGTGTACGCGGAATTCATTGATTAATGCGGGCTGGCACCTGGCGGTGCATTAAAACGCGGCGGGGCAACGTGACTTGATGCCGCAGATTCTGAGCTGTATAAATTAATTTTTCTTTAATTAAGAAAATTACTAATATCTCCCCCAAAATTATTTTTCTTATTTTTTGTAAGAGCTAAAAAAATTCAAAAATAATATAAATTATTAAATTCGACGGTTCTTGCGCGTGCGACCGATACGGGCGAAGCAGAAAAGAAGACAGCGATTGCTCTCTCTCTCTCTCTCTCTCTCTCTCCTTTTATTTATACTCGCACTCTGTCTTCCTTCGTCTTCAGTTCCCATCTCATCAACTCAAGAGAGATCGAGGAACACGAACACTACTCATTAATTACTCATCATCGATCATCAATTCCTTCTCCTCTTCGTGTTAATTGCCCGCGTCCGGCATGGGCTCGCCGCAGGACACCAGCAAGAGCTCCAAGTTCGAGCGGTACAACGCCTACCTCGTCCGCCGGGTCACCAGCGCCAGGCTCCTCGCTGCCTCGTCCCACCTCCTCTTCCGCGCCACCATTCTCGCTGCCGTCTTCCTCATCTTCCTCTTCCTCCTCCACTGCCCTCCCCTCCTCCACTCCTCTGCCTCCCGCGTCCGCTCCTCCAACCACCGCAGCCTCCTCTCCTCCGCCTCTGCTTCCTACGGAGGCGCCGCCTGGGAGCGTGAGGTGCGCCGATCGTCCACCCCTCGCCGCGCGGGGGGCTTCGTCGTCCTCGTCACTGGCGCCGCTGGCTTCGTCGGCACCCATTGCTCCCTCGCCCTCAAGCGCCGTGGCGACGGCGTCGTCGGCCTTGACAACTTCAACTCGTACTATGACCCGTCGCTGAAGCGCTCGAGGCAGGCCCTCCTCGCCCGCCGCGGCGTGCTCGTCCTCGACGCCGACATCAACGACGGCGCCCTCCTCGCCAAGCTGTTCGACGTCGTGCCCTTCTCCCACGTCCTCCACCTCGCCGCTCAAGCCGGCGTCCGCTACGCCACCCGCAACCCGCAGTCGTACGTCGCCTCCAACGTCGCCGGCCTCGTTTCCCTCTTCGAGGTCGCCGCCAAGCACGCCGACCCCCAGCCGGCTATCGTGTGGGCCTCCTCCTCTTCCGTGTACGGCCTCAACACCGAAGCCCCTTTCTCCGAGCTCCACCGCACCGACCGCCCCGCCTCCCTCTACGCCGCCACGAAGAAGGCCGGCGAGGCCATAGCCCACACCTACAACCACATCTACGGCCTCTCCATCACCGGCCTCCGCTTCTTCACCGTCTACGGCCCCTGGGGCCGCCCCGACATGGCCTACTTCTCCTTCACCAAGAGCATCCTCGCCGGGAAGCCCATCACCCTCTTCCGCATGCCCGACGGCGCTGCCGTGCAGCGCGACTTCACCTACATCGACGACGTCGTGAAGGGCTGCCTCGGCGCCCTCGATACCGCCACGAAGAGCACTGGAGCGACCGGCGGCGGCAAGAAGCGAGGCCCAGCGCAGCTGCGGATATACAACCTGGGCAACACCTCGCCGGTGCCGGTGGCGAAGATGGTCGCAATCCTCGAGGACCTCCTGGGGAAGAAGGCCAAGAAGAACATTGTCACGCTGCCGCAAAACGGAGACGTGCCCTTCACGCACGCCAACGTGAGCCTGGCAGAGACGGACTTCGGGTATCGGCCGACGACCGACCTCGCCGCCGGGCTGAGGAAGTTCGTGAAGTGGTACGTCGAGTACTACGGCGTGGAGACGCCTAATAAGGGGCTGAACAAAAAGAGCAAGGTAGCCGGAGAGGAGGAGAAGGTGGCTGAGGGAGTGGCGGCGTCGGCCTGACTCACTCAGTCTACGTGAGCGCGTTTATTACTCTGCAATTATATTTTAGCTAGGTTTTGTGATAATGATGGCCATAAAAGATGAAGATGGTGACAGTGTAAAGAGTGGAAGGAAGGGGGAGGAGGAGAAGCCAAGAACATTAGAAATGATAGTGGATTCCATGATTTCTCTCCTCTTTTTGTTTCAGATTAAAAATCCTTGGTAACTTGATGAGTTTGTATGTCATGGAAGAAGAAATTTTGCTGTAGGGATGTAAATCCATGCAGCTTTTTATTTCAATTATAACTTGTAAGAAAAAGTGCATAAATTGCTTTATGTTCTTCATATATTTGGTTTATAAATTATTGAAGTTTTTTGTTCAATGCCGAGTTTTGAAGATTGAATAAAATGATGGAATAAGATAGTAGACAGAGGATTGATAACTTTGGGTTCTTGGCATATGCCTACATCCACAATCATTCAACCTTCTTCGAAGTAAACAGATCAGTGAGCCAGATTTAAAGTGGTTGAAATGAAGGATTAGGATTCATCCTTAATAAATGCCACCCGACTCCAATTAAGTTGTATCCCCTCCCTGTTTACAAGTGTTGGTATCACTTTTCTTAAACATGAGCCTGGCTTGTAATTAAGATGCTGAAACAAGTGCAGGCAAATGCTTCTAATTAATCTGCAATTCTTATCAGTAAAAGCAGAGTTGCAATACTTCGGCTGCGATAATTGGTTACGTGAGGGTTGATTCATTTTAAATCCAATATAAAATGGGCCAGCAGAAAGAGAGAGAGAGAAAAAAAAGAGCAGCATTTGTTTTGGGCTCGGCCAGGCTCAGACGGGCCGAACATCCCTCCAGCCGCCAATTTTGACCGATTATTTGCATGAAATTCGGTCTATTTTTGACTGTTTCCAGCCAAAAGCTTATCCACCACCTCAATTACTTGGTAAAAAAAATTACAGTAACCATTCGATTAAATCAGACGGAGCAGCAAATTTTATGGAGATTTTTTCTCCAATAAATCAGGCATGAATCGGCTCTCCTCCTCTATTATAAATAGGGATCTAATATGCAGTTCCAAATAATCATATCATCCCAATAATTCTCAGAGCCTCCCATCTACTCCGTTTCTCAAGCAAGATTCCTTTCCAGCGACTCTCTTCCCCTTCACACCGTCTTAGGCAGAAGCAAGAAGATCAAGGACGCCGCATCCACAGTTTTCAAGCAGAAGCATGAATCCAGATTTTGGGGTGCAGAAAAATATCCGAGAACAGACAGTATTTTTCTTTACAGTTTATTAATCAATTGTATTCCGCTCTTGTATTGGTCGTGTTTTCTCCTCCTTTTAATAAAATCAAGTGCCCTCTTCTCCCCGTGGAGTAGGCCCGGTACCCCGCCGGGCTGAACCACGTAAATTTGGTGTTCTTTGTATTATTTCTGAATTTACTCGTTTTGGTATTTTTTCTTTTGGCGTTTGGATTTTTGGATCCTTGCAGGGAGACACAATTTCTTCCTAACAATTGTGGTATCAGAGCCAACAATCCACAATGTCAGGGGCAAAATATGAAATTCAAAAATTGGACCACAATGTCAACTATTCATTGTGGGCTTTGAAGATGAAAGCAATTTTGGTTAAAGAGAACCTTCAAGACACTATTCGTGGGCGAGATGCAATGGAAGGCACTAAAAGGAAAAAGGACCGGGCCGATGAAAGTGATAAAGCCACCTTGTACATGAGCGTCTGCGACGAGGCACTACGAGAAGTTGCATCAGAAAAGACCGTCGCAGATGTATGGAAAAAGCTTGCTACAATCTACCAGGATAAAACTCTTACAAGTAAGATGACACTTAGACATAAATTATATTTTTTACGCATGACTAATAATACTTCTGTTAAAAATCATATTAGCACTTTTCGTTCTATTCTTGCTGATCTTGAGGATATGAGTGTTACATTTGAAGAAGAAGATAAAACTTTTATGCTTCTAATTACTCTCCCTGCTTCATTTAAAAATTTTCGTGAAAGTTTATTGTATGGCAAGAATACTATTACACTGGATGAGGTGACAACAATGCTAGTATCCAAGGAGGTTGTCGACTCTCAACTTATCACAGGATCCTCTAGAAGCCGTGGAGAAGCCATGAACACTAGAGGACGAAACAGGTCACGGGACAAAAGCCAGGGTAAGTTCAGATCTAAATCCAGGTCCAAAAATATACAGTGTTATTATTGCAAAAAGATGAGACACATCAAATCAGAATGTCGTAAGCTGAAACGGAGATTGAAGGAACAAAATCAGAACGAAGAAGCATCCTATGCAGATGAGGATGAAAAAGTAGAGGTACTTTCAATTTCTGTTTGTTATGCTAGATCTCAAGATGAGTGGATTTTAGATTCAAGTTGCTCTTATCATATGACACCGCACCGAGAATGGTTTACCACATATGAACATGCTGATGGTAAAGAAGTGCTAATGGGAAATGATTCATCATGTCAAGTAGCAGGTGTTGGCTCAGTAAAAATCAAAATGCATGATGGAATTACAAGGACTCTAACTTAGGTATGGCATGTTACAGGTCTTAAAAGAAATTTAATTTCTTTATCTTCTCTAGATGCACTTGGATACAAGTATTCAGGCCAAGACGGAGTTTTCAGAGTCACAAAGAGGTCCTTAATAGTAATGAAAGCACTAAAAGTAAACCAACTCTATATCTTGCAAGGCACAATGGTAACAAGTGGTGCAGCTACGGTAACTTCTGAACACTCTGATGACATTGCTAAATTATGGCATATTAGATTAGGACATATTAATGAAAGGAGCATGCTAATTCTATAACAAAAGAGACTACTTGGAAAATAGAAATTTGCTAAGTTAGATTTATGTGAACATTGCATCTATGACAAACAGAAAAGAGTATCATTCTCCACAGGGCAACATTATGCAAAAGAAAAATTGGACTACATCCATTCTGATTTATGGGGGTCATCACCGGTTGAATCCCAAGGAGGAGCTCGATACATGCTCACATTCATTGATGATTACTCCAGGAAGGTATGAGCTTATTTTATTAAAAATAAATATGATATTTTCTCCAAATTTCAGTCTTGGAAGACAATGATTGAGAAGCAAATCGGTAGATATATTCGGACCCTGCGAACCGACAATGGCCTAGAATTTTGCAGTGGAGAATTTAAAGTTTTTTGCTCGAGAGAAGGGATTATAAGACATCACACAGTTCCATACACACCTCAGCAGAATGGAGTGACAGAAATGATAAATCGCACCATCATAGAAAGGGTAAGAAGTATGTTTTCTAATGCTAACATTTCTAAAAGTTTTTGGGCAGAGGCTGCATCCACCGCTTGCTACCTGATAAATCGATCACCTTCTTCATCCATTGAATTCAAGACGCCTGAGGAAAAATGGACCGGGTCGCCAGCCTTTTATGACCACCTTAAAATTTTTGGGAGCAATGTCTATGTCAGAGTGAATAAAGGAAAATTAGAACTTAGATCAAAGAAATGTATCTTCTTAGGATATCCTAGTGGAGTGAAAGGCTATAAAGTGTGGTGTCTAAACAATTGTAAAGCCGAAATCCATAAATATGTAATTTTTGATGAACAGGTACTCTTGAAATTGAAAAAGGAGAACCAAGAAGAGGAGGACTCACAGGAAACTATAGTGCCACCAGAAGAAACACCACCTTTGCTTGCTACCAAAGAATTCTGGTTCCCTACACCTGCACCTAGACCGCCTTCCATAGAATCCAATGACACTACTTCAGAATAGGTCACTGAAGAACATGTTCAGGTACAGGAGGAGCCACACCGGGTTTCCGGAGGAGCAACATCAAGTTGAGGAGGATAATCCTTATTCCATTGCCCTCAACCGTCCTAGGCGAGCACCACGTCCTAATCCTAGGTATGCAAATGTTGCTACATATGCTCTAGCAGTGGCTGAAGAAACTCCATGCACTGAAGAACCGGCCTCCTATAAAGAAGCCCTAAATCAGACAGATTCAAGAAAGTGGCGTGAAGCTATGGCGGAAGAGTTTAAGTCCCTGCAGAAAAATAATACTTGGGAACTTGTGAAGCCTCCACCGCACAAGAAACTTGTTGGGTGCAAGTGGATCTACAAACTCAAAGAAGACGGCATCTATAAAGCTCGGCTTGTGGCAAAGGGATACAGTCAAAAGGAAGGTATTGACTACAAAGATATTTTTTCTCTTGTAGTTAAGCATACCTCTATTCGTGTTCTTCTAGCATTAGTAGCCATGCAAGATTTGGAGTTAGAACAGCTTGACGTCAAGACAGCTTTCCTACACGGTGACTTGGAAAAATAGATCTACATGGCACAACCAGAAGGGTTTGAAGAAAAAAATAAAGTTGATCATGTCTGCCTCCTAAAGAAGTCACTCTATGGCCTCAAGCAATCTTCCAGACAATGGTACAAGAGGTTTGATCAGTTTATGCTTGGTATTAATTCAGTAGATCATCTTTTGACAGTTGTGTTTATTTAAAAAAAACAACTAGTTCTATGATTTATTTGCTTCTTTATGTTGATGACATGCTTATTGCGGCAAAAGATATTACTGAAATAGACAGGCTTAAGAAACACCTTAAAAGCGAATTTGACATGAAGGACCTTGGGGCTGCAAGAAAAATCCTTGGGATGAAGATAAAACGAGACCGCAAAGCAAGAAAGTTGTACCTAACCCCAGAAAGTTATGTAAAGCAGGTGGTTGAGCGCTTTGGCATGCAAGAAGCAAAATTCGTCAAGACACCTCTTGCCGCACACTTCAAATTATCAGAGTTACTGTGCCCTAAAGATGAAAAATAAAAAATTAGCATGTCACAGGTACCCTATGCAAGTGCAGTTGGCAGTCTTATGTACGCCATGATCTGTACCCGCCCAGACATAGCACATGTAGTCAGTGTTGTCAGCCGGTACATGGCAAATTCGGGAAAAGCACATTGGGAGGCAGTCAAATGGATCCTGCGCTACTTACAAGGTACTTCTAAAGCCGGCCTTATTTTCGATGGAACTAATGAATCATTTGCAGGATACTCAGACTTGGACTATGCCGGTGACCTTGATAAGAGGAGATCAATCACCGCCTATATCTTCACTATAGGTGGAACTGCAGTAAGTTGGAAAGTCGATCTACAACCCACTATCGCCCTCTCTACTATTGAAGCGGAGTACATGGCTATTACAGAAGCAATTAAAGAAGCAATCTGGCTTGGGAACTTCATAAAAGAATTAACTTCTCAAAATAGAGACATAGTCGTACATAGTGACAGTCAGAGTGCAATTCATTTATCAAAAGATCAGATGTTTCATGAAAGGACGAAGCACATCGACGTTAGATTCCATTTCATCAGGGATATAATTTCAAAATGAGAAATAAAGCTTTTAAAAATTGACACGACTCACAATCCTGTAGATATACTTACTAAAGTACTACCAACGGCCAAATTTGAACACTATCTGAACTTGGTAAGATTGATTAATGGTGCAGGTTAGCCCTACAAGGCTCTTGGGAGAAGAGGAGAATGCTACACATCAGGCTTAAAATTCATCAAATGTGGAAATTATGAGGGTTGATTCATTTTAAACCCAATATGAAATGGGCCAGCAGAGAGAGAGAGAGAGAAAAAAAAGAGCAGCATCTGTTTTGGGCTCGGCCCAGCCCAGGCGGGCCGAACATCCCTCCAGCCGCCAATTTTGACCGGTTCCTTGCATGGAACTCGGTCTATTTTTGACTGTTTCCAGCCAAAAGCTTATCCACCACCTCAATTACTTGGTAAAAGAAATTACAGTAACCATCCGATTAAATCAGACGGAGCAGTAAATTTTATGGAGATTTTTTCTCCAATAAATTAGGCATGAATCGACTCTCCTCCTCTATTATAAATAGGGGTCTAATATGTAGTTCCAAATAATCATATCATCCCAATAATTCTCAGAGCCTCTAATCTACTCCGTTTCTCAAGTAGGATTCCTTTCCAGCGGCTCTCTTCCCCTTCACACCATCTTAGGCAGAAGCAAGAAGATCAAGGACGCCGCATCCACAGTTTTCAAGCAGAAGCAGAAATCTAGATTTCGGGGTGCAGAAAAATATCCGAGAACATGCAGTATTTTTCTTTACAGTTTATTAATCAATTGTATTCCGCTCTTGTATTGGTCGTATTTTCTCCTCCTTTTAATAAAATCAAGTGCCCTCTTCTCCCCGTGGAGTAGGCCTGGTACCCCGCCGGGCTGAACCACGTAAATTTGGTGTTCTTTGTATTATTTTTGAATTTACTCGTTTTGATATTTTTTTCTTTTGACGTTTAGATTTTTGGATTCTTGTAGGAAGATATAATTTCTTCCTAACAGGTTATCAGATCAGTAGTGAAAATAACACGAGCTTTTCGAATGAACGATGATTATTGAATTGCAAGTTTCTAACTTGTTTCTTGAGCTCTTTACTGCACATACGAGCAAACAAATTTCGGTCAGGGAGTTCATGGATCTAACTCTCGAGTCCACTACTGATCTGATAAATGGAGCCAGCCCTCTAAACAAGAACAATTTGATGCACTTTTTCATATTTCTCAACCAGCAATAGTAAACTATTTATCATGTAGCGCTACAGCGGAAGCCATGTGAAGATGGGTGATTAAGTAATAGACAGATATTAATCCTCATTAAGAATTGATTAATGAAATTCAAATCGTGTGAAGTCCTCTTCGCCTTGCCTAAAATTATATTTAAATTCACAACACAGTTCATGTACGCACTTGCACTTAACCTTGAAAGCTCCAAAGAAATCATTTTTTAATGATCTTTAAATTGCCATGACATGCAAGCAGCGATGAAGAAGAGCTGCAAGAACCTTAATTATGAGTTTATGACATTAGCCATATGAGTTTCTAGTTGGGTGAATAAGACGTCAGATTTCCCCCCCCCCCCTTTTGACCTCGCTCAAACTTAACCTAAATTGCAAGGCAAGAATGACAAATTAATAGGGAGGTGGAATAAAACTTAAATTTTATAGGAATTTAAAAAATAATTAGCATTTAATATAATATATAAAAATCAACTAAAGTACATAATTTATTTTTACTGCCTAAGTCAGTCGGGTTATGGGGTGGGACTGTGGGAGTTAGATATTTATTATTTATAATTAGTTAAATTAAATTATATATATATATATAATTATTATTTATAATTAGTAATTACTAGGGACCCCACCGTATAGCATACAAGCCATGTCAAATAGATGCAAGCGCATATTAACGTAGAACAGTACATGCAGCGTCAATTCGCCGCCGCATCCCGTGGACGACCGCAATTAAGACACCTGGCAAGCAGAGATGGGCAATTTTTTTAAAAAATTATGATGATATTTCTGAAATGTTATTTGGATTTTATAAATTTTATAAATTTTAATTATTAAGTTTCCATTTGGATCAATAGTACAAAATTGAAATCAAAAGACAACACCGATCCGAAACTTTATCCAATCTCATCTTCTGCTCTCATGACTGAATAAATTGGACACTTTTATCAAAGAAATCAACGCTTGTTCTCCCTCAAAACCATCCATTTTAGCTAGCTGTTTTTCTACTTTTACATAAATATAAAATATTATCTGGGCAAATTACTCAAAGAACCCTTTATTTTCAGTTTTTATTATATAATGCCCCTGTCCTCATTAATTTTTTTTAAGAAATCATGTGGGAGTGGGATAATTATCCAAGGCAAGGTCCTATATATCATAAAAGCTAAAACTCAGGGGACCTTTACGTAAATTTCCACGTCACTGTGATCCCGATACTGATAAGGGATGCACTCGTAACACTCGCACAATATAACGCAACCGGGCGCTACAAAACAAAACACCAGCCACGTGACAGCTCATTACCGTCTTGAGACGCGGCAAGCTGCTCGACCATGCCTGCGTTACGTGTCCGTCTCCGGTCTCCCCCATCTCTCTCTCTCTTCTCTCTCTCTCTCTCTCTCTCTCTCTCTCTCTGCGCATCCGTTCTTCTATATATATCTCTCTTTCACCGCCTTCTTCGCATCATCTCATCGCCTCAAATCCAAGAGGTCAATAACACTTCTCCATCCTCCAGCACTTGATGATGGCTTCCCTCGATCGATACCTCTTCCTCCAATTCCTCCTCCTCTCTTCCCTCCTCGTCTCCGTCGCCTCTGCCTTTGGCGGCCGCAAGGTCGGCGGCTGGACGGAGATCAAGGACGTGGAGACGAACAAGGAGGTGCAGGACCTCGGCCAGTTCTCCGTCCACGAGTACAACCACCGCCTCCGCCTCAACGACGGTGGCGAGCCCCTTCTCACCTTCTCCGGTGTGGTAGCGGCCCAGCGTCAGGTCGTCTCCGGGATCAAGTACTACCTCCGCGTGGCCGCCGCCGAGGACGGCGCCGCCAACGGCGTGCGGACCTTCGACGCCGTCGTCATCGTCAAGCCGTGGCTCGACTCCCGAACGCTCGTCTCCTTCACGCCCCGCCGCCCGGAGACCGGCGGCGAGGAGGCGGAGATCAGCGTCAGGTAATTGAGAGTGATTCTGCACTGCCTACATATGTAATAATGAAAAGCACGTGCAAACAGCGTGATATGTGAATCTTAGGAACCCCTGTAGAAGATGATGAGTGCGGTTTGGAATAATTAATAATGGCTTAATTCCTTAAGCCATCGTTGAATCGGCAACGCTTTTTTGTTTTTTGTTTTCACTTTTTAATTTTAGTTTGTAGCAAATCCTACTTGGAGACTTTTTAATTAATTAATCAAAAAAGTTATGTTGCTTTTGTTGTGATGAAATCATATTAAAATTATTTACAACGTCGATGCTACCTATTGCGGCAATATCGACGGTGCTGCGAGCATCTCACGCCTACCCAAGTCGAGTTTGATAACAATGGAATGGAATGCATGGACTTATTAATTAAATAGACTTACAAAACTTTAAATGCACCTTGTACTACTTAATATGTGATTCTTCAATTCATCAAACTTGCTTTAATTCATTGATGATAACTTCACATAGGAGAGTCCAAATTGAACATAAGATGTTGCAACTGAAATAAAGTCCATATATAAAATTGATGTCACAAACGTACAGATATTTATTTTTTTTCCAAAGCAAGTCTACTGAGGTACGAATCTCATAGGCAATTTATAAATTATTGTCATCAAATATACTAGTCACAGTTGGCACGTACAGATATTAATTAAGAGTAGTGCTGTATCATATTGTAAATAAGTCTTTCAAAACAAAAATATTTGTATTTATTTTTCAAATATATACTTATATCAACGAGACGTAAATTAATATAAAGTTTATAATATTAAAATAGTGGATGAAGTGAAAAAATATATTATAGTCTTAATTAAATTTATTTATAATATGCAATCAAATTCATTGAGAGTATAGAATACCGGTCTATTTTTTATGACTTCTGTAAAAATTATAGGACGTACGTGCTTAAAATCTTAAATGCGTAATGTGTGGTTACAAATTTAGAGAGAAAAAAAAAACTAAATCAAAAGAGCATTTTGAGATTTTTGGTAAAAGCATTTTATTATTTTAATTTCTTAATTAATCCTAGGTCTTCAGTTCTTCCAGGTCTATGAATTACAGCCAAATCATAATGACAGGTAAAACATTTTTGACCATGGAAACAAATTAATTAATAACAAATGTCTCAGGAAGAACATTGACAAGAACAAAGATCACATGGTTCTCTCTCTCTCTCTCTCGATGCACCGAACAAGTTCACGATGAGCTTTCACATGCAGTTCCTCAAAAACCATGCCAAAAGCACAAGCAACACAACGCGAGAAGAGAAGGGGAACGAGGTGGTGCACAACATCACCATGCTGCTCGAGGCTTCCTTTGTCATCACAGACATGCCCGGAGTCTTCGCCGCGAGGAGGGAGGAGGCGTCGACGCAGCCGCTGTTAATGTCTTCTTCGAGCTCGAGGATCGGGTCGAGCGTCATCGCGCGGACCAGCCTCCGCCTCGCGCTGTTCATGCGCCGCCACGGCGCGACCGCCGAGAATGGCACCTTCGGCGATCGCGGCGACCGCGGAGACCGCGGGGAACTCGGCGCCACCGCCATCTCGAAGAAGATGGAAGCCAGATGAGCTCGGGCCATCTTTGCCGAGCCTTTTGAGCTCGAGTTCCTGTGACCAAAGGTTTCTCGTGTGGTTGCAGTCACATTGCGGGGAGAGAAGAGAAGGGAGTCTTATAGAGATCAGGGTTACGTAACTGTCCTAGAATTGTGGTTTTATTTACGAAAATACCGTTGCCATGAGAGAGAGAGAATTGAAGAAGCTTAAGAAAAGGGAGAAAGGTTAGTTTAAGAAATGATGGTTTGTGTTTCTCATTGGAGACCACAATTGAGATGGTCAAAAGGAACGGGATGGCTTTTGGTGGCATTAATTAAAAGGCTTGGTTTGGAGGGATTCGTGGAGATCTCTCTCTAGTTTGACTAAATATGGCTCAAGTGACGTTTTCAAGATGAGCAATTTAGCGAATCTAATTTTGTCTATTTATTAATTTGTTGATGTTATTATATGAAGACCGTTTCACGGTACAAGGCAATAACAAATGAAGACTTTTTTCTAGAACGGGCAATTTTCGGCCATGTCAGATAATATTAGATTCAGGCTGATATTTATAGTGGCGGGCCATTATCGGATTAGCCCGATAAAATTTGAACTCTTAGGATCTGTTTTCATGATTTCGATTTCATTAAAATCAAAACTGCTTACGAAAATGTATTTGGTTCAATATTTTCATGAAACTGAATCAAAACTAGAATGAAAACGAAATCAGTATTCTTAATGAAAATGAAAACGCCAAAATATTATTTTCTGTGATTTCAAGAAAGTTCATTTTTTTTATCAAAATAACAACTTTATAATTATAAATATATTTTTATAAAATTAATTAATTTTTTTTCAAACTATATTTAATTTTTTAAAAAATAAAAATTATTATTTTAAATTTATAAATTAATTAAATCAATTTATATCTAATCGACTAAAACCTAAATTTTAAAATAACTCAATTTTCTTAAAATTAATCTATTTATAATTAATCAAAACTAATTTTAGACTACTAGACTTATTTTTTAAAAAAATATATATTATAATAATTATTAATTAATTTTTATATCTAATTAAAAAAATCTTAAATCACCAATAACTTAATTAATTAAATATTAAAAATATTTTATAATCATATTAGTAAACATTTAATTTTATAAACTAACTAAATATTTAATTATTACTAAAAATATTAAAAAATATTAATATTATTTTTTATAGCCAAATAAATATTCATTGATTTCAACTAACTAAAACTAATATTATTTTCATTAATCAAATGCATTTTAAAAAAACTGAAAACTAAAAACCAAAACTAAATTTTCGATTTCACTAAAATCAAATCAAAAATTACTTTTCGCTAACCAAACAATATCTATATTAGGTTCCGTTTGATACATTGTATTGTATTAATATAGTACTTGTATTAGCTAACTTATATAATATTAACCTATATTGTATTATTACTATATAGTGGTTGTATAACCTTTATAACTACTTATTATTTTAATTAATGAAATAAATTTTAACTCTAAAAAAAATTAAACTCTACCATCTCTTTTTTATCTTTAAAAAAAATTAGATACTTTGGCCCGAAGATAAAATAGGTATCTATCTCGAATTTAAAAATTTCCACTTCAAAATTTAATTTTGAAAAAATTATTATTTTTCTAATACAACCTAATAATGAAATCTCATTGTGTATTATTAATACACCATTTAAAATATTATTTCTAATCCATGTATTAATTAAACCCACTTTTAAAAGTTCCCCAACACTAATAATACTATCCAGGAGCTTATACAAGGTACCAAATAAATCCTTAATGTGTTGGGCCGAGCCAAATGCTATTGGGCTAGCCTAACACAATATCCCAATAAACAATATAGGATTGAATATTAACAGATTTAAAACGGGATGTGTTTGCCTATTTGCTATTAATTTTTGCTTAAATTTTTAATTAGGCTAATAGTTTAAGCCTAGGACATTGATGAAGAAATTATCCATCGACCCGTAACGTGACACAACAAAATAAGATAGAACAATCAATCTAATTTACATTTACATGCATATCAACTACATTAAGAAAAATGGTAAATTACACTGACCTTCCATGAGATTTAGTAAAATTACATTAACCCCCCTCTATTTGTCCAGGTTACAATCACCTCCTCTGAGTAATCTTTGTGTAATTTTTTTAGGAGATATTTGTGTAATATTTTTACAAAACTTAGGAGAGATTTATGTAATCTTATTTCGTAATAGAAAAGGTTTGTATAATTTTTTACAAAACTCAGAAGTATTATAAGATAAAATTATAAATAGAGAGAAGATCAGTGTAATTTCACTAAACCTCGGGGGAGGTCAGTGTAATTTACCCTAAGAAAAATGAGATGTCACGAGCTTAAAGAAAACAAGAGTTATTATCCAATAAACACAAAAATAAATATATGCTTTTCCGTTCGATGTGACCCATAAATTATCAGGTATAATGCGACCCTAATCGCAAATAAATCATATACAACTCAAAGAAATTAATGCATTGTCAACAAGACACTAGTCCCTTGATAAACCAACAAGGAACAAGAGCACATTACAAGACCCACCACCAAAATGATACTAGTATTCAGTTCAAGCGATTTATAAAACTTCAGTCAACAAGTTCCCCAGAAAAATATACACAATAGTTAAGAAAGAGCTATAAATTGGGATTAAACTATGCAGTAATTATAAGTGATTAGAAATAGTCAAGGATTTGCAGTATCAATCGATGGTTGTGTTCACAGCAACTTATTTAGTTGGAGATTAAGAAAGGCAAATCATAGGAGGAAGGAAAAAACTAATGGGGCAGATTTAATAAATAATTATACAAACTCAAATAACAAGGTTAGGGATCATATTTGACTTTTTTGTAATTATATGAATTAGTGTGAGATTGAAATATCATGAGTTAGAACTTATTGAAATAGAATGATATCCGACGTGCTCGCAAAGCAAGCATTCGCTAAGTGGTACATGAAAGGAAGCAAGGGCCTCTTGAGAGGAGACAGAAGCAAGGCATTCATAGGCTCATAGCAAATTGATGAGATCCTTCACATTCAGCATCAAAGTTTGCATCAATTAGCAAAAGAATCAAGATAGCTAGTTGGTCATCATGTTATAAAGATTAACACAACCGATGGTTGAAGAGAAGTTCTCATCATGTCTAAGTTGCAATATAGTTGCAGCAAGGAGCCTTCTTATCTTGAGGGCACAGTGACGGACAACTGATGAGCAAGGATGCCAATATATAGGGTACAATTCAAGTGTAAATCACAAAGGAACTGATATAATACGAAAGATGATCAACACACTAATATACTAGCATACACTGAGATCTCATCAAGATCCTCTACAAAGAGAATGTGCAATTTCACACGAGGGGTGTGCATGCAGCTTAGTTCACGAATGACATGCCACACGAAACAAAATGAAACAAAGGTGGTGATCAAAGCCCCTCTTTTATTCTTTTCCTTTTTTGGCGCCATTCACATAGGAGCCCCCACTACTAGAAAAATGGTCATCAGCAACGGCTGATGCCGTTGCTGAGCCGTTGCAATAGCGCCGTGACAGAAAGTCGCGTTGCTGATGACTTAGCAACGGATCAGCAACGGCCGCTCGGGCCGTCGCTCAAAACATTATCAGCAACGGCCGCTGGGCCGCCGCTAAAAATATTATCAGCAACGGTTTTGCCACAGACCCGAAGCCGTTGCTGATACCATTAATAGCAACGGCCGCTGCGTCCGTAGCAACGCCGTTAGTAAAACTCCGTCGCTAAGCCGTTGCTGTAGGTCATCAGCAACGGCTCTCGATACACTTTTAGCAACGGCTTTCCCACGGGCGTCCGTGGGAAAGCCGTTGCTGATGACGAATACCTGCAACCAGAAAATTTGAAAATTTCAAATTTCCATTGATACATTGATACATTTATCTGATACATAACTCACACACTCATACCCTCATACACACATTCATTCACACATCACAAACATCTCATACACATTCATTCACACATCACAAACACACCAAGATATACATCAAAACAATTATATTTATATTCATAATTATCCACGATAGTATAAACACAATTCAAATGTAAAATTGAAGTATCAACATCTCAATAACATAGTCAATATAAATTAAACAAGTTCAATATCTGAGTAACAAAGTCAATATAAACAAAATCTCACGATGACGATGGAGGATGGCCTGGATCATATGGCGGGGTCTGGAGTGCTTGAGTGTACACCGGCGTGGACTGACTCGAGGATGATGGATTAGATGATGCCGAAGAGATGCCTGCTTCGGGATGACCCGACAAGTTGCGTAGCATAGCTTCTATATTCGCCATCGTTTGACTCTGACGCTCCATCATCTCAGTCTGACGCGCGACCGTCTCCTCTAGTGTCCTTATCCTATTACTATGATCATAACTGGATCTAGAGGTGGACGGCCGCTCACCAGCGACCGGAGGGGTCGGTGCCCCAAGTGGCCCTAGTACGGCTCGCGCATGACCACTATCTGCGAAGCCATATACGCGGCCATGGTCCCAGCCACCTGCGGCCTCGACCCACGATGCTGCGTCAAAGTCCTCGGGGGTACCCCCGCGCTGCACCACCGTCCGGCTGTACGTCTCCTACTCGAGTTTGATTTTTTGTTTAATATTTATCATAAAACTTAAATTATAAATATATAATGAATAATTTAAATAAATATATAATTACCACAATGTATGCAGCGCGGTTGTCGATGTACTCCCCCGTCCCATGTGCTCGACGGTGAGTCCGCTCAAACACCGCCATCGGGGAGGGTCGCTGGACAGTCCCGTCATCCGACACCGTCGTCTACATTTACAAAACAAATACATTAATTAGTACACATAATAACAAATAAAATATATAATTAAACGATATACTTACCATACGGTTTGCGTGCACTGCAAATGCAACAGAGCCGCCGGTGTGACGCGCTGCTCCCCCCGACATGCGATTTCTAGCCGCATTCTGAGAAACCTCCTGCCATCGATCCGTCGACCATATCCCCACGAGCTGGTCCCATATATCCGGAGTAATCCAACTGGGGCCGTATCCCCGAGTCTCCGCGATGTTAGTGGTCCCAGCTCGGGCCATCGCTCGGGACCGAGCCTGGCCCAGCTGCCCGTTGTACCTTGCCCGGGAAATAGACTCCCAGGCAGCGTAAATGAAGGACCTCTGGTCCTCGGCCCATGTATAGCGAGCCTGCAAAATAATAATATCAGTACCAATTCTTAATATATCATCATGCATGTAAAAATAAAAATAATACGTGCCTCAAACTCGCGCCATAACATGTCGACGTGCTCGCTAGGCACGTGAGACCACGTAGGCCATGCCCCGTGCATGTATCGTCGAATAGTAGAAGAAATGCTCCTCGGCACTTCTTCTTGCTCGAACCTGCACAACAAAAATAAATTTTAATATTATATTATGATATAATAAATTTGTAATGATTCATAATTCATGATATATTACCGCTCCCCAATCACGCTGATCAATCTACGTGACTCTGTGGCTGGTAGAGGCTGCCACCTGTTCGGCCCGCGTGGCCGCCTGCGTCTGGATGTACTAGCCTCGGCAGTATCATCCTCATGAGGATCAGCAACAGGAGGATCAGCAGCATGAGTAAGTGCTGGAGTCTCACCGATCGGAGACTCCGAAACTCTCCTGCGTCGATAACCACGACCAGACATATCTGTCGAACAGACATATAATCAGATTATTGTATAAATAGTAGAGATATATTTAATAAAATATATATACTTTACAATTATTCCTCATCATCTGAATAATAGTCTTCGAATTCTTCTTCTTCTTCCTCTTCTTCCTCTTCGTCATCTTCTTCATCTCCAGCTTCCTCAATTTCATGATCGTCATCATCAGCATATTCAACTTCTAATTGAATTGACGTTGTGTCTGCATCCTCGAGTATTGGAATAATACGATCCACAGCAGGAAGATCATCTTCTTGATAGAAACCAGGAGGATCATTTTCTCCTACTATCGGATCAATTTTTCCTCTACCTTTTGTCTTACAGACTACACGCCAATCTGCTCTATCTTTATTTCGAGCCGGATACTTCGCGTAATATACTTGTTCGGCTTGTGATGCCAATATAAATGGCTCATTTGCTGCCAATTTTGATTTGTAATTAACCTCAACAAGTTTGTATTTTTGATGAACTTTCATGCCCCTTTCTGTTGTATCGAACCAATGACATCTAAATAGGAACACTGATTTCAAGCCGAAGTAGTGCAACTCTATCACTTCTTCCACTAGTCCATAGAAATCCATATCACATTCAACATAGGTTGTCCCTTTCACGCAGACCCCAGCATTCATCGTCTTTTTTGTAGATGAATATTCAACCGTGTGAAATTTATACCCGTTAACAAAATATCCGCTATAGCACGACACAAGTCGCGACGGTCCACTAACAAACTCAAATATTTTTTCATCTATTTTAGCTCTGTGATCTTTGCTGTAAGTCTGAATCCAAGAAGGGAAATCACGATTCCGTAATGTCTCCAATTCTTGATCGTTGTGAATAGAGTATTTTTGCACCATCTCAATGTCAAATATTTCAATGAATTGTTCAATCTCTGGGCAATTGAGTAATACATACAAGTGTGCCAAATGATACTCTTCATCGCTTAAGTGTCGAGATGGACGAGAACCAAAAGCACGACCAGAGTGACAAAATATATTTAAACGTCCATCTGAATGTCGAACACCCCCGTCGTCGTTACGTGGAAGACGATCAAATCTTGTCTGTACTGTCGATTCAAAGTAAAATGAGCAGAATGTTGAAATTTCTTGGATGATATACGATTCAGATATTGATCCTTCAACAGCTGCGGTGTTCTTTACTTTTTTCTTCAGACGATTCATGTATCTTTCAAATAAGTACATCCAACGATATTGAACGGGGCCACCAACTCGTGCCTCGTATGCCAAGTGTATCGGTAGATGCTCCATCGAGTCAAAAAATGCAGGAGGGAAAAACTGCTCCAGCTTGCATATGATTTCAACAATATTATTTTCAAGTGTTGACATATCTTCGACTCGAAGGACATTTGCACAGATGCTTCTAAAAAACATACTTAATTCAGTCAACGGACCCCAAATATTATCAGGTAGAAGATCTCGAAATGCGATCGGAAGTAATCTCTGCATGAATACATGACAATCATGGCTCTTCATCCATGATATTTTGCAATCATCGACGTTCACACATCGAGATAAGTTTGAAGCATATCCATCGGGTAATCTGAGTTCTTTTACCCATTGACAAACATCTTTGATCTGTTGTTTATTTAACACATATAGGGCCTTCGGTTTCAGATATCGTCCGTTGACCTCTTGTAACTCCAACTCTGGTCTTTTACAAAGTATTTTCAGATCATGTCGGGCTTTGACATTATCTTTAGTTTTTCCAGAAATATCCATCACACTGTTGAAAATATTATCAAACACATTTTTTTCAATGTGCATGACATCTAAATTATGTCGAATCAATAATGAACTCCAATAGGGCAATTCCCAAAAGATACTTTTTTTCACCCAGTTGTGTGTTTGGCCAAAACCTGACACTCTTTCATTGCGACCGAATACAATATCTGGAAGTGCTGAAACACGTGCTAACATTTGTTCACTAGACAACATCGGTGGTGGCCCATCTCTTTCGACTTTGCCCTTAGTAAATTTATTACGATTCCTTCGATATTGGTGATGAACCGGTAGGAATCGACGATGACAATCAAAGAATGAGATTTTTCGTCCGTTCTGAAGACTGATTGATTTAGAGTGTTCCATACAATACGGGCAAGAGAGTCGGCCGTGAGTGCTCCAACCCGACAACATGCCGTACGCGGGGAAATCATTGATTATCCACAAGACCGCGGCCTTTAAATTGAAGTTTTGCTTCCGATGACAATCATAAGTGACAGCTCCCTCAGTCCACAATGTTTTCAATTCATCTATCAAGGGTCTGAGAAATATGTCAATTTCTTTTCGCGGACCCTTAGGACCCGGAATAATCATCGAAAGATAAATAAATTCATCTTTCATGCACATTGACGGTGGCAAATTATAAACTGTCAGCAGCACTGGCCAAACTGAATAAGGAGTTGCAGAATGTCCAAACGGATTAAAACCATCTGTGCACAATCCCAATCTGATATTTCTAGTATCCATAGCAAATGAAGGATAACATGTATCCAAATGTTTCCATGCTTCACTGTCAGATAGATGAGTCATTACTGTATCATCACGACTTCTTGCATGCCAACTCATGTAGGGGGCTGTCTTTTCCGACATGAATAACCTTTGAAGCCTCGGTGTTAGTGGAAAATACCGAAGCACCTTAAACGGGATA
Organism: Canna indica; assembly: GCA_034359265.1. Lineage (NCBI taxonomy): Eukaryota > Viridiplantae > Streptophyta > Magnoliopsida > Zingiberales > Cannaceae > Canna > Canna indica. The sequence goes on from CP136897.1 coordinate 6,255,471, forward strand.
TTTTTCTGTCGGACCGATTTCTTCTCCTTATAACGAGGGTGTTGACATACAGGGCATTTATCCAACTGCACATTTTCTTTATAATATAAAATGCAGTTATTTTGGCACGCGTGTATTTTTTCGTACCCAAGCCCCAATTTTCTCATTAGCTTTTTAGTCTTATAAAAAGTAGGCTCAAACTTGTTATCAGTAGGCAGCATTCCATTAATCAATCCAGCAATCCGATCATACGCAACTCCGCTGATATTACAATCGGCCTTGATGCTTAAGAGCTGTGTCATTGCTGAAAACCTAGTGTATTTAGGACAATTCTCATACAAAGGTTCATCGGCAGCTTTCAACATCTCGTAAAATTCTGCAGCTTCTTTATTCGGTAATTCAATCTCTACCGCAGCCCCTACTTCTGTGATATCAACCGCTGTAGTATCTGGTGGGACTGATGTCTGAAGAACTGGCCGATCAACATTATCATTCAGGCGGAATTGACCCCCAAGACTATCAAGTATCATAGTTCTATAGGGATTACATTGACCGGATGAAGAAGCACCAGCAGAGGAAGATTCACCATATGTCTGAACGACAGGATTGCTCGACGTCCCGACTTCGCGTGACTCCCCGTGACAAGTCCATAGAAAATATCTCGGTGCAAATCCTTTGGTATATAGATGCAGAGTGACAGTCTCCCGATCCAAAAATCGTCCATTTGAACAAATGCGGCACGGACATCGGATTTGATCACCCATGCTAACGAAATTCCGATTCGAATAGGCGAAATTTAGGAAGTACGTTACGCCTAATCGAAACTCATTCGTTAAAGCTCCACGATTAAGACGTCGGTACATCCAACTTCGATCAGCCGACATGATTCTGTCAATCAATGACAATTTCTTTGGTTAATGTCTTTAGGTGAGATTGTCCTATTCCATTCGGGATTTATGTTATTCGTACTGCACTTACGTTTTTATTTTAACTGTTAACTAATTATTCTAAATTTCGACAGCATCTCCCTACAGTTCTCCGAATACGCATATCATCTGGGCGCGTATCGGAGAACAAGAGAGATGTTGCCGAAATTTAGAATAATTAGTTAACAGTTAAAATAAAAACGTAAGTGCAGTACAAATAACTATATTCCCAAATTGTCCAATCAGGGACAATTCAAGAATTGTACGTCGTATAAAAGATCATCTACTTCTTTTACACGAACATACAATTCCCGAACGGATCTAAGGTTTTGCTAAATCATATCCGATCGTCGATGCGTACGTGAAACATATCAACTCGTCGGAGGATGATTATTTTCTAAATGTTTCGAGACAGTTCGAGTCCATATTGGACGATTTCGGCGCGCGTCCGAAGTGGACGATTCCGGCGCGAGTCCGAAGTGGACGATTCCGGCGCGAGTCCGAATTGGACGATTCCGGCGCGCGTCCGAAGTGGACGATTCCGGTGCGAGTCCGAATTGGACGATACCGGCGCGCGTCCGAAGTGGACGATACCGGCGCGCATCCGAAGTGGATGATTCCGGTGCGAGTCCGAATTGGACGATACCGGCGCGCGTCCGAAGTGGACGATACCGGCGCGCGTCCGAAGTGGACGATTCCGGCGCGCGTCCGAAATTAATCTAAACCCTAATAATTAATCTAACAAATTAAACAATTAATCTAAACAATTAATTAACAATTATTAAATAATTAATTAACAAATATAAAATAATATAAACTATATATATATATACTAAATTCCGGCGCCGGAGTCCACCCTCCGGCGCCGGCGTACAGTGGCCGGACACAATGTCCGGCCACTGCAGAAGGTTCGGCGGCGGCCATCGGCCGACCGCCGCCGGCCGAAACCCTAGAAATAGGGTTTCGGTCGGGTGATTTCCGCCGGCCGCAGGGAAGAGCAGGGGAGACTTACCTGAACAACTCGGCAGCAGCGGTCGGCGTCGTCGGCGTCGGCAGCAGCGGCAGCGGCGACAAGCGGCGGCGGCAGCAGCGAGCAACGGGAGGAAGAAGAGTCGGGCGCGAGAGCGTGCCCTATATAAACTTATCAGCAACGGCTCACTCGCCCGTTAGAACGCCGTTGCTGATAAGTTATCATCAGCGACGGCTCACTTATCCGTTAGCAAGCCGTTGCTGAAGATTAAAAAATCAGCAACGGCTAGCCTTTCCGTCAGAAAGCCGTTGCTGATAATTAAAATAATCAGCAACGGCTCGGTTTTCCGTTAGAAAACCGTTGCAGATACAGTTTTCTGCAACGGCTCGAGCGGCCGTAAGAATGCCGTTGCAAATAGCAACGGCTTGAGCGGCCGTCGCTGATAGCCGTTGCTGAAGACGAAGTTTCTAGTAGTGCCCGTTACTCAGCACACCTCTCACTGAGCTATGAGCAAAGCTACACACAGCAAGGTGCACGAATTGGGGCTCAAGTGGACAAGACAAAGAAGACTTTAAGGAGAAGTAGAAGAGGAAGAGAAGAACACAATAGGAGAAGAAGGATCTCACATTTGGCTATGACACCAAGTAAGAAATATTAGAAGAAATAATTTATTGATAGATGATCATAGTATATAAGCAAAGCATATTGATAACTTAGGAACAAGCTAATGGGAACACTAAGGAAAGCAAGTAATAAAAGAGAAAAGGCTAATAGGAAGAAGCATTAGGTTGTTTTCAACTTATACTCTCAACAGTAATGCTCATAGAATATGGTTCAATCCCAATGATGAGTTTTATATATATATATATATACACACACACGTATTCTCACTCAAAATATATATATATATATATATATATATATATATATATACACTACTAGAAAAATAGGCATCAGCAACGGCTGATGCCGTTGCTGAGCCGTTGCAATAGAGCCGTGACAGAAAGTTGCGTTGCTGATAACTTAGCAACGGATCAGCAACGGCCGCTCGGGCCGTTGCTAAAAATATTATCAGCAACGATTTTGCCACGGACTCGGAGCCGTTGCTGATAACATTAATAGCAACGCCCACTGAGTCCGTAGCAACGCCGTTAGTAAAAGCCCGTCGCTAAGCCGTTGCTGTAGGTCATCAGCAACGGCTTTCGATACACTTTTAGCAACGGCTTTCCCACGGACAGCCGTGGGAAAGCCGTTGCTGATGATGTGAACCTGGTAATGAAAAAAATTAAAATTCCAAATTTCCATTGATACATTGATACATTATCTGATACATAACTCACACACCCATACACTCATACACACATTCATTCACACATCACAAACACACCAAGATATACATCAAAACAATTATATTTATATTGATAATTATCCACGATAGTATAAAAATAATTCAAATACAAAATTGAAGTATCAACATCTCAGTAACATTGTCAATATAAATTAAACAAGTTCAATATCTCAGTAACAAAGTCAATATAAACAAAATCTCACGATGACGATGGAGGATGGTCTGGATCATATGGCGGGGTCTGGAGTGCTTGAGTGTACACCGGCGTGGACTGACTCGAGGATGATGGATTAGATGATGCCGAAGAGATGCCTGCTTCGGGATGACCTGACATGTTGCGTAGCATAGCTTGTATATCCGCCATCATCTGACTCTGGCGCTCCATTATCTCAGTCTGACGCGCGACCGTGTCCTCTAGAGTCCTTATTCTGCTACTATGATCATAACTGGATCTAGAGGTGGACGGCCGCTCACCAGCGACCGGAGGGGTCGGTGCCCCAAGTGGCCCTAGTACGGCTCGCGCATGACCACTATCTGCGAAGCCATATACGCGGCCATGGTCCCAGCCACCTGCGGCCTCGACCCACGATGCTGCGTCAAAGTCCTCGGGGGTACCCCCGCACTGCACCACCGTTTGGCTGTAGGTCTCCTACTCGAGTTTGATTTTTTGTTTAATATTTATCATAAAACTTAAATTATAAATATATAATGAATAATTTAAACAAATATATAATTACCATAATGTATGCAGCGCGGTTGTCGATGTACTCCCCCGTCCCATGTGCTCGACGGTGAGTCCGCTCAAACACCGCCATCGGGGAGGGTCGCTGGACAGTCCCGTCATCCGACACCGTCGTCTACATTTACAAAACAAATACATTAATTAGTACACATAATAACAAATAAAATATATAATTAAAAGATATATTTACCATACGGTTCGCGTGCACTGCAAATGCAACAGAGCCGCCGGTGTGACGCGCTGCTCCCCCCGACATGCGATTTCTAGCCGCATTCCGAGAAACCTCATGCCATCGATCCGTCGACCATATTCCCACGAGCTGGTCCCATATATCCGGAGTAATCCAACCGGGGTTGTATCCCCGAGTCTCCGCGATGTTAGTGGTCCCAGCTCGGGCCATCGTCTGGGACCGAGCCTGCCCCAGCTGCCCGTTGTACCTTGCCCGAGAAATAGCCTCTCAGGCAGCGTAAATGAAGGGCCTCTGGTCCTCGGCCCATGTATAGCGAGCCTGCAAAATAATAATATCAGTACCAATATTAATATATCATCATGCATGTAAAAAAAAAATAATATGTGCCTCAAACTCGCGCTATAACATGTCGACGTGCACGCTAGGCACGTGAGACCACGTAGGCCATGCCCCGTGCATGTATCGTCGAATAGTAGAAGAAATGCTCCTCGGCACTTCTTCTTGCTCGAACCTGCACAACAAAAATAAATTTTAATATTATATTATGATATAATAAATTTGTAATGATTCATAATTCATGATATATTACCACTCCCCAATCACGCTAATCAATCTACGTGACTCTGTGGCTGGTGGAGGCTGCCACCTGTTCGGCCCGCGTGGCCGCCTACGTCTGGATGTACTAGCCTCGGCAGTATCATCCTCATGAGGATCAGCAACAGGAGGATCAGCAGCATGAGCAAGTGCTGGAGTCTCACCGATCGGAGACTCCGAAGCTCTCCTGCGTCGATAACCATGACCAGACATAGTTCGACATATAATCAGATTATTGTATAAATAGTAAAGATATATTTAATAAAATATATACTTTACAATTATTCCTCATCATCTGAATAATAGTCTTCGAATTCTTCTTCTTCTTCCTCTTCTTCCTCTTCTTCATCTTCTTCATCTCCAGCTTCCTCAATTTCATGATCGTCATCATCAGCATATTCAACTTCTAATTGAATTGACGTTGTGTCTGCATCCTCGAGTATTGGAATAATACGATCCACAACAGGAGGATCATCTTCTTGATAGAAACCATGTGTCATATCAGGTATCAGCTCATTTTCTCCTACTATCGGATCAATTTTTCCTCTACCTTTTGTCTTACAAACTACACGCCAATCTGCTCTATCTTTATTTCGAGCCGGATACTTCGCGTAATATACTTGTTCGGCTTGTGATGCCGATATAAAAGGCTCATTTGCTGCCAATTTCGATTTGTAATTAACCTCAATAAGTTTGTATTTTGGATAAACTTTCATGCCCCTTTCTGTTGTATCGAATCAATGACATCTAAATAGGATCACTGATTTCAAGCCGAAGTAGTGCAACTCTATCACTTCTTCCACCAGTCCATAAAAATCCATATCACATTCAACATAGGTTGTCCCTTTCACGCAGACCCCAGCATTCATCGTCTTCTTTGTAAATGAATATTCAACCGTGTGAAATTTATACCCGTTAACAAAATATCCGCTATAGCACGACACAAGTCGCGACGGTCCACTAACAAACTCAAATATTCTTTCATCTATTTCAGCTCTGTGATCTTTGCTGTAAGTCTGAATCCAAGTAGGGAAATCACGATTCCGTAATCTCTCCAATGTGAATAGAGTATTTTTGCACCATCTCAATGTCAAATATTTCAATGAATTGTTCAATCTCTGGACAATTGAGTAATACATACAAGTGTGCCAAATGATACTCTTCATCGCTTAAGTGTCGAGATGGACGAGAACCAAAAGCACGACCAGAGTGACAAAATATATTTAAACGTCCATCTGAATGTCGAACACCCCCGTCGTCGTTACGTGGAAGACGATCAAATCTTGTCTGTACTGTCGATTCAAAGTAAAATGAGCAGAATGTTGAAATTTCTTGGATGATATACGATTCAGATATTGATCCTTCAACAGCTGCGATGTTCTTTACTTTTTTCTTCAGACGATTCATGTATTTTTCAAATAAGTACATCCACCGATATTGAACGAGGCAAACAACTCGTGCCTCGTATGCCAAGTGTATCGGTAGATGCTCCATCGAGTCAAAAAATGCAGGAGGGAAAAACTGCTCCAGCTTGCATATGATTTCAACAATATTATTTTCAAGTGTTAACATATCTTCGACTCGAAGGACATTTGCACAGATGTTTCTAAAAAACATATTTAATTCAGTCAACGGACCCCAAATATTATCAGGTAGAAGATCTCGAAATGCGATCGGAAGTAATCTCTGCATGAATACATGACAATCATGGCTCTTCATCCCTGATATTTTGCAATCATCGACGTTCACACATCGAGATAAGTTTGAAGCATATCCATCGGGTAATCTGAGTTCTTTTACCCATTGACAAACATCTTTGATCTGTTGTTTATTTAACACATATAGGGCATTCGATTTCAGATATCGTCCGTTGACCTCTTGTAACTCCAACTCTGGTCTTTTACAAAGTATTTTCAGATCATGTCGGGCTTTGACATTATCTTTAGTTTTTCCAGAAATATCCATCAAAGTGTTGAAAATATTATCAAACACATTTTTTTCAATGTGCATGACATCTAAATTATGTCGAATCAATAATGAACTCCAATAGGGCAATTCCCAAAAGATATTTTTTTTGACCCAGTTGTGTGTTTGGCCAAAACCTGACACTCTTTCATTGCGACCAAATACTATTTCTGGAAGTGCTGAAACACGTGCTAACATTTGTTCACCAGACAACATCGGTGGTGGCCCATCTCTTTCGACTCTGTCCTTAGTAAATTTATTACGATTCCTTCGATACTGATGATTAACCGGTAGGAATCGACGATGACAATCAGAGAATGAGATTTTTCGTCCGTTCTGAAGACTGATTGATTTAGAGTGTTCCATACAATACGGACAAGAGAGTCGGCCGTGAGTGCTCCAACCCGACAACATGCCGTACGCGGGGAAATCATTGATTGTCCACAAGATCACGGCCTTTAAATTGAAGTTTTGCTTCCGATGACAATCATAAGTGACAGCTCCCTCAGTCCACAATGTTTTCAATTCATCTATCAAGGGTCTGAGAAATATGTCAATTTCTTTTCGCGGACCCTTAGGATCCGGAATAATCATCGAAAGATAAATAAATTCATCTTTCATGCACATTGATGGTGGCAAATTATAAACTGTCAGCAGCACTGACCAAACTGAATAAGGAGTTGCAGAATGTCCAAACAGATTAAAACCATCTGTGCACAATCCCAATCTGATATTTCTAATATCCCTAGCAAATGAAGGATAACATGTATCCAAATGTTTCCATGCTTCACTGTCAGATGGATGAGTCATTACTGTATCATCACGACTTCTTGCATGCCAACTCATGTAGGGGGCTATCTTTTCTGACATGAATAATCTTTGAAGCCTCGGTGTTAGTGGAAAATACCGAAGCACCTTAAACGGGATATTTTTCTGTCGGACCGATTTCTTCTCCTTGTAACGAGGGTGTTGACATACAGGGCATTTATCCAACTGCACATTTTCTTTATAATATAAAATGCAGTTATTTTGGCACGCGTGTATTTTTTCGTACCCAAGCCCCAATTTTCTCATTAGCTTTTTAGTCTTATAAAAAGTTGGCTCAAACTTGTTATCAGTAGGCAGCATTCCATTAATCAATCCAGCAATTCGATCATACGCAACTTCGCTGATATTACAATCGGCCTTGATGTTTAAGAGCTGTGTCATTGCTGAAAACCTAGTATATTTAGGACAATTCTTATACAAAGGTTCATCGGCAGCTTTCAACATCTCGTAAAATTCTGCAGCTTCTTTATTCGGTAATTCAATCTCTACCGCAGTTTGTACTTCTGTGATATCAACCGCTGTAGTATCTGGTGGGACTGATGTCTGAAGAACTGACCGATCAATATTATCATTCAGGTGGAATTGACCCCCAAGACTATCAAGTATTATAGTTCTATAGGGATTACATTGACCGGATGAAGAAGCACCAGCAGAGGAAGATTCACCATATGTCTGAACGACAGGATTGCTCGACATCCCGACTTCGCGTGACTCCCCGTGACAAGTCCATAGAAAATATCTTGGTGCAAATCCTTTGGTATATAGATGCAGAGTGACAGTCTCCCGATCCAAAAATCGTCCATTCGAACAAATGCGGCACAGACATCGGATTTGATCACCCATGCTAAGGAAATTCCGATTCGAATAGGCAAAATTTAGGAAGTACGTTACGCCTAATCGAAACTCATTCGTTAAAGCTCCATGATCAAGACGTCGGTACATCCAACTTCGATCAGCCGACATGATTCTGTCAATCAATGACAATTTCTTTGGTTAATGTCTTTAGGTGAGATTGTCCTATTCCATTCGGGATTTATGTTATTCGTACTGCACTTACGTTTTTATTTTAACTGTTAACTAATTATTCTAAATTTCGGCAGCATCTCCCTACAGTTCTCCGAATACGCATATCATCTGGGCGCGTATCAGAGAACAAGAGAGATGTTGCCGAAATTTAGAATAATTAGTTAACAGTTAAAATAAAAACGTAAGTGCAGTACAAATAACTATATTTCCAAATTGTCCAATCAGGGATAATTCAAGAATTGTACGTCGTATAAAAGATTATCTACTTCTTTTACACGAATATACAATCCCCGAACGGATCTAAGGTTTTGCTAAATCATATCCGACTCGTCGATGCGTACGTGAAACATATGAACTCGTCAGATGGATGATTATTTTCTAAATGTTTCGAGACAGTTCGAGTCCATATTGGACGATTCCGGCACGCGTCCGAAGTGGACGATTCCGGCGCGCGTCCGAATTGGATAATTCTGAAATTAATCTAAACCCTAAAAATTATTCTAACAAATTAAACAATTAATCTAAATAATTAATTAACAATTAATTAACAATTAAAAAACAATAAAAAATATTATTAAACTACAAATTCCGGCGTCGGAGTCAGGTGGACTCCGATGCCGGCGTACAGTGGCCGGACACACTATCCGGCCAATGTACAAGGTCCGGCGATGGCCATCGGCCGACCGCCGCTGGCCGAAACCCTATTTTTAGGGTTTCGGTCAGATTTTCTACCGGCCGCAACAGGAAGAGACGGCCGGCCGGAGGGCACATACATGACAGTGTCAGCAGCAGCGGGAGGCGTCGTCGGCTTCGGCAGCGGCGGCGAGAGGCAGGAGAGGAGCGGCGGCGGCAGCAACGGGAGGAAGAAGGGGGGCGGGCGCGATCTGCGACCTATATAAACTTATCAGCAACGACTCACTCGCCCGTTAGAAAACCGTTGCTGATAAGTTATCATCAGCAACGACTCACTTGTCCGTTAGCAAGCCGTTGCTAATAAGTTATCATCAGCAACGGCTCACTCGTCCGTTAGAAAGCCATTGCAGATACAACATATCTGCAACGGCTCGAGTGGCCGTAAGAATGCCGTTGCAAATAGCAACGGCTTGAGCGATCGTTGCTGAAGACCAAGTTTCTAGTAGTGATATTTTGTCATGTTAAAAATATAATTTAGTTTTTTTATTATTTATTGTTGATTGGGAGAGTGAGTGTTATAAAGGATGATTACTATGCAGACAAAACGCCTCACTAACTCTTCATACGTTAAATGCACAGTACCATGCAAACGCCATGCAAACATTTTATCTACATTGACCATTTGTTTCGTCTTCGTCTCATGTGTATATAAGCAGTCGTTCATTGTAACATCATTATGTTTTTATATACAAATCAATTGATTCCATTCCAGCGAATCATCCTTTTTTGGTCTCCTCAATCAGACATCTTCCATATGGTATCAGAGCTATAATTTGCTCCATCGAGCCCTTCGATCCACCTTTTTTTTTTTTCTCTCCCCTTTCTTCACTCGCCTTTATCCATGGATACGAACGAAGATTCATCAAGTTTTGGCATCCTCAACCCAACACACCAGACCACTACAATCATCACCATCAACCCAGCCGCCCAGTTGCCGCTAAAATTGACAGGTGCCAGCAACTACTTGAACTGGAAGACCCAGCTTGAATTGTTACTTTTGGGGTATGATCTGACTCCCTACATCGACGGCTCCTTACCCTGTCCCATGGAAGACAATGTGGAACGATGAAATTGGCTTCGTCAAGACGGCCTGATCCGCCATGCGATCATGGCCTCCGTCGACCCGACGATCATCACAGTGGTCGCTACATCACCCTCAGCCTTTGATGCATGGAAGCGGTTAGCATCGCAATATGCAAACAAATCGCAGTCACAGATTTATGCTCTTCAAGAAAACCTCGCTCAAACCACCAAAGGTAATAAATCGATCTCCGAATACTTCAATGAAATAAGGTCGATAGCTAATGAATTAGCTATGGCAAACTCTCCGATTGATGAATCGGCTCTCGTAATAAAGATTTTGGGTGGCCTGGGTACCGAGTACAACGACATCAGTGCCGCGATCAGGTCGCGCGACACTCCAATATCTCTCGAGGAACTGTATGATAAGTTATCAGGCCATGAGGCTTTTATTCTGCACAGGACCAACAAACCAGTGATCACTGCGCAGTTTTCTCAACGACAAGAACGAAGCCAGTTTGGCTCCAATCCAAGACCCTACAACAACCGACCCCACTGGAATCCATCTTCAAATTGGCACCGACAACCACAACAGTCATCTCAACCCTCTCGACAGACCTTTTGGCGATCTCCACCATCTCCTCAAACCAATCGAAATCGAGTTCAATGCCAACTATGCGACCGCATCGGCCACACTGCAAAAAACTGCCGATCGAAGTCTCACAACCATGAGGAAGCCAGGGCATTCTATACCAGTCGCCAATCAACCCCTCACACATGGGTTATGGATACCGGAGCCTCTCATCACATCACTAGTGATACCCAAACACTTCAGCAAGCTTCCGAGTATACTGGAGATGATGGTGTCACCCTGGGGGATGGTAAGAGCATTCACATCACTCATACCGGCAATTCTTATATTTCCAATTCCGGGAATACATTCATATTACGTAACACTGTTTGTGCTCCGCATATCCAACAAAAATTGATCTCGGTTGCTCAATTCTGTACTCAAAATGACGTCTCCACTGAGTTCTTTCCCACCCACTTTCTTGTTAAGGATCTTCATTCCGGTCGGATCCTTGCTCGGGGCAGGAACAAAGCTAACATCTATTGGACTGGGGATCTCTCACCTTCAGCCAACTTTGCATCCACAAGCATCAAAGCTCCAGCAAAACTATGGCATCAACGTCTCGGCCACCCCAATCAAAGAACTCTGGCGCACATCGCATCCACCTACAACATTCCTATATCAGGTTCTCTCAAGCAACAGTGTAATGCTTGCTCTTGTAACAAGAGCCACAAACTGCCGTTTTTTGAATCCACATTACATAGCAGTAAACCTCTTGAACTGTTATACTCGGACGTCTGGGGACCTTCTCCAGTTACATCGGATGATGGATTTAAATTCTACTTGCTGATAGTTGATCACTATACTAAATATATGTGGCTGTTTCCTATGAAAGTTAAGTCGGATGTTTCTCACATATTTGTTACATTCACAGCTCTAGTCGAGAAATTTTTCAACACTTCCATCCTCAGTTTATACACTGATGGAGGTGGAGAATTCATTGGGTTAACTGATCAGTTACAACACCTTGGTATTCAACACTTGATTTCTCCACCTTACACTCCACAGCGAGTGAGCACTGTGGAGAGACGTCATCGGCATGTATTAGAGACTGCCACTACACTTCTTCATCAGGCATCTATTCCTCTCAAATACTGGACCTATGCATGCAACACTGCAGTCTACCTTATCAATCGGCTTCCTACGCCTCTGCTGCATGGCGACTCACCATTCCAAAAGCTATTTCAGCAAACTCCAAACCTTTCTTCCCTTCGAAGCTTCGGCTGCCTCTGTTACCCATGGCTCAAACCGTATTCGGCAAGTAAACTTGAGCCGAAGTCACGACCCTGCGTATTTCTCGGCTACTCCATCAAATACCATGCCTACCAATGCTTGGATCCGTCGACCTCAAAATTATATACGTCCCGGCATGTAGAGTTCCATGAGGACATATTTCCATTTCAAAACATTCAACCACACCATCTACGTCCAGTCACAAGCAGTGCTCCCTGGTTTGATGTCCTCCCTTCATCGAACACTCTTCCTGCGCAAACAGATGACAACACTATGGTTTGCCTTGACATTGCATCTCCACCACCTCCACAGCAAGCCCCACATGCATCTCCACAGCAAGTCCCACATACAAATGAACTATCACATCCTACTCCGGTACCTCAACACACGGCTTCCACATCTGAACCAAGTCATCACTCATCCACAGGGCCAGCTCTTCCTCAACCAATGCGAATGATTACCAGATCGCAACATAACATCCACAAACCACGACGACCCCTAGATTATACTGCTTTAACTACCTCTGTTCGCACTCCAGCCACAACCAAACAGGCAATGAAACATATGCACTGGCGTCGAGCCATGCACAACGAAATAGAAGCTCTCACCAAGAACAATACGTGGACATTGGTTCCTCCACATCCTTCTCAGAATTTAATCGGATGCAAGTGGGTCTTTAAAGTGAAACAACAACCAAATGGCAACATCGACAGATACAAAGGGAGACTAGTCGCCAAAGGATTCCACCAACGCCCAGGAATCGATTTCACACAAACCTTCAGCCCAGCGGTTAAACCAACTACGGTTCGAGTACTCCTCACGCTCGCGACGGTTCATAAGTGGCCCATCCAGCAACTTGACGTTAACAATGCCTTCTTACACGGCCAACTTGAAGATGATATCTACATGATACAACCACCCGGTTTTGTAGACAGCAACAAGCCTTCGCACGTCTGCAAATTGAACAAAGTTATATATGGCCTCAAACATGCCCCTCGCACATGGTTCAACGAATTCAAAAGCTACATCACTTCGATTGGTTTTCATGAATCAAAGTCCGACTGCTCACTATTCATACTTCACACTTCAGCATTCAACATCTTCCTCCTACTATACGTTGACGATATCATCTTAACAGGAGACTCCGCCCTCAAGATTCACGAAATATACCAAGCTCTAGCACAACGCTTCTCCCTTAAAGGCATACAACCAATCTCCTACTTCCTTGGAATTGAGGTACTCAGAACCAAAGATGGTCTGCTACTATCTCAAAGGAAATACATCTCCGATATACTTCAACGATTTGGCATGACTGAAGCAAAAGGCGTTAAAACTCCATTACCATCCAAACCTCCACTTCAACTAGACGACGGCACTCCTCCCACTGACCCTCACCAATACAGAAGCGCTGTCGGGGCCCTTCAATACCTCAGCTTTACGAGACCTGATCTCTGCTTCGCTGTGAATCGGCTGTCACAATTCATGCATGCTCCCAAGCACTCACACTGGCAAGCCTGCAAACGCGTTCTGCGATATCTCAACGCCACTCAAAAACTGGGACTTCATATTACCTCCAACTCTCCGCTCACTCTCAAAGTGTTCTCCGATTCCGACTGGGGTGGTGATGTAGATAACCGTTGCTCAACCGGTGGCTACATCAGCTTCCTCGGGCAAACTGCCATCAGCTGGTCATCACGGAAACAAAGGACAGTAGCTCGATCCTCGACCGAAGCCGAATACCGAGCTCTGGCCAACGCTGCTGCCGAGGCAAACTGGTTGGAGAATTTGCTACGAGAAATTGGCATTTGTCTTCCTGTTGCACCGACCATTCATTGTGACAACTTAGGTGCTACATTTCTTTCCAACAACCCGGCCTTCAATACTCGGATGAAACACCTCGCCATTGATTACCACTTTGTGCGCGATCAGGTGAGGAACAAATCACTACTGGTCGAATACATCTCTGCTGACAGACAACTAGCCGACTCATTGACCAAACCAGTGCCGTCCAAGATTTTCTTGACTCACCGGACCAAGATAGGTCTCGCGGAAATCGACACCTATCTTGCGGGGGCGTATAAAGGATGATTACTATGCAGACAAAACGCCTCACTAACTCTTCATACGTTAAATGCATAGTACCATGCAAACGCCATGCAAACGTTTTATCTACATTGACCATTCGTTTCGTCTTCGTCTCATGTGTATATAAGCAGTCGTTCATTGTAACATCATTATGTTTTTATATACAAATCAATTGATTCCATTCAAGCGAATCATCCTTTTTTGGTCTCCTCAATCAGACATCTTCCATAAGTGTGTCATCTGACGTTTTATGTGTCATCTTGTGATTGAACGCCATAATTTTTATTTGTCTAAAAATAAAAATCGATCAAAACAAAATTTATGAGCATTTTTACCTTATTTTCAATAATTTGAGGACAAAAATTAATCACTTTTAACCCTAAAATCTAAAATTAATGACGTGCGTGTAAAGGAAACAAATGCATGCGATCAAAATTTAGAAAAATAATTAAGCATAATATTAAAAATCAAAATGTTTTTCAGATATAATTAATTTTTATTTTTTTAAGAATAAAAAGATTGCACATGTATCATTTGTATGTCTAGTGTATATAACGCAACACATTTTTTCAAAGACCAAAATATGTTCAAATCAATATGAAAACAACTTTCAAAAAATTGATTCGATATTTGTATTAACATATATCTTTTCACTATTGTTTGAAATAATTATTAATATAATGAATATTTGGTTCAAATTGATTAGTACGAGCCGGTTATGTTTTATTTTTACCATCTAAAATTTAAAAAAAAAAACTCAGAGATTTATTAGATTCTTGTTGAATTGATGCCCCAAATAAAACAAATATATTACCGTCGTTGACGCATTCGACGGTCGACGCCATTGGTTTTACGTCTAAAAATAATCTTTTTTAGGAAACCCCTAAAAATAATCATGATAGATAAATAATAAATAAATAAATAAATAAATAAAATTTTAACTCGGTGAGAATAGCGAGGATAACGTACGTGTATATATATACCCAAACCATAATCTGTCTTGGCTCATCAGGACCGTTAATTTGCATCCAACGGTCCGATTTGAGCTTCACAGGAGGGAACTCCGCTACAGGAGTCTGGCATGGACAGCATATAAATTCAATATCATGGCTCTTGTCCCATCAGATTTCGTCCATTTTGCATCTAACGGTTGATTTTGAGCCTCACCTTGGATGCTCTGTTGTATGAGGCACACGGACAACTCGAAAGAGCTTGCCGCGGGAGTTGGAGGCGAGCGCTTAAATGGCGGAGGACGAGGCTCGCCTCGTGCCTCGGGGACCCCAAAAGAGCCATCCTCCCCCGCCCCTCCCCCCCCCCCCCCCCTCGTCTTCTCCACGAGCTTCCTTCTTTTCATTCCTCGACTCTCCATCGGCATCGGATCGCTCGCCCCGTTCCGATCGTTCCGGTGGGTGTCGATCCCGGTTCGAGTTGGAGGGTTCGGGGTTTTCATCCTTCTTCTTGGATTTCTCGGGAAAGGTAGCGTTTTTTCTGGTCGAGTTTACCTTGTCGGACCTAGGGATTTGAGTAGGAGAACTTGCACGCGAGGTATTTCATGGGAGTTTCGGTCGATAACGTCCGGGGGCTCGTGCTCGCCGTTTCGTCCAGCATCTTCATTGGGTCGAGCTTCATCGTGAAGAAGAAGGGGCTGAAGAAAGCAGGGCGTAGTGGAGTCAGCGCGGGTCTGGTCTTTGATCGTTGCGCTTCTTTCTTTATTTATTTATTTCCGAATTCGGTGCCATTTATCTGTTCGTGAAGGATTTTAAAGATTTGGCCTTCTGTTGGATGAGGCCATGGCCTCAATTCAAAAAAAATGACCGTGTGGCGAACTAGGGAAAGTTTTGGTAAATTTGTTTTTGTCGCATGGAAAAAGATTCACAGTTGAAGATTGTGTCCTAGTTTTCGTATGGGGCATGATGTTTTCAATATGTGTAAATGCTTTAAGCTGCATTATAGAGAAAAATGATTAACTGGTGTTTTGTTAGGTGATAGAGTTAAGAACTTTTGTTTACAAGTTGTTTTGATGTTCCTGATCTTGCAGTAAAAGTTATTTTAAGCACAAACAGTTGATGTTTGCTTTGATATTTCAGGATCAGGAGGATTCTCATACTTGTACGAGCCTCTATGGTGGGCCGGAATGCTTACTAGTAAGTGCAATGTACAAAATTTTGGATTTGTTAACGAAGGAAATATTCAGTTAATTATCCTTGGACATGACCAACCTCTTTGGTCGTATCTGATGGTATCACAAACACTCTACATCGGCACCTTTGGCTCTTGCACACATAAAAGTCATATTTACACTCAATTTCTTGCTTTAGTTATGCGGGTTAGTAATTATTTTCTTCTAGTTGATCCAGAGTCGACTTAAACAATTTTTTTTTTGAGGAACGGAGGGATGTTAATCCCACCAAAGTCTTGACTTAAACAAATGAACAATCCATTTGAAGTAGATATAACCAGATGGTGCTTAATTGACTATAAAAGCTTGAGTAGATCAAAACTAACTCTTTTCCATGTCCAATCTGCCAGTCCATATGCATGTGCCAGATGTGTGGTAATTGAACATAGGCGTGGTCCTATAATATCTGTTGCATGAATTCTGTAGATGGTCGTCAGGCCAATTCCTACTCAACAGTTTTTCTTAAATAAAGATAACAAAGACTTAATTAGACTACATGACCCTTACTGTTGGTTGGTTCCTGGAGAAATTCCTTCATTTTCAAAACCATTTAAAAGATGACAGCATAAAAACTGAGATTGCTGATCATAATTTGGTTAGTTCTCAAAGCAATAAGATATGTGCATCTTCACCTTCGCTTGTAATGGGAGGTGAAGGTGTTCAAGTATCCCTGTGGAAGGTTGGGTAGTCAAGCTTAAAGAGTTTAAGATTTTATTCTTCAGAAAGATAATGGAATTTGAATCTTAAGATTATAATTGAACTCATCAATGTTCAATGTTGAAACACATATGGGTGGAAACAATTGAAATAGTGACTAAGAAGTTTGGTTATTAGACCGCTGTTTTGAAGTTTCAGTTACTTATCCTCTTGTATTTCTTAAAAATAAAAATGTATTATCCAGAAAATGGAAAGCCATTCAAAAGTTTTTGCATTTATATTGGATGCATATCAAGTAATATATTTCCAGATGTGTTTTGGATATCTAAGATACTTCAAGAAACTATCCAATTTCGTAACTCAAATTCCATGGATAAAAGATATAAGGGATACTTAGGTAATACTTTGTAGCCACTTCTAGGAGTTATTTTTATTGTTGATATTTTGATTCTATTAAAGTCGGATTTCTATGTACCTATATTACTTATTTTTCTCTTTTAAGCCTCTAATTGTAACATATTAAACTAAAATAATTACATTCATTTCTAGAAAAACATATTACTTTCTTCTTTATAATCTCTAAGTACCATACCTCTAAAGCAGATATTGTCATATATAAGTATTATTCACTTAATAATTCATGTCATATCCTTTTTTATCTTTTCGTTGCTCTATTTGTTATTTTGTATTGCATTAATATTCTATATCCATATTGATACTTCGTAACTAGGAATAGGTCATTTTAGTCAAAAATTAAGGTCTTGTTTATCTATTTACTTGTCAAACATTAACTAGAACCTAGATAAGTTGGTTTCATGATGGTGTCTGATTAAACTGTCCCAGAGATTGTGCTATATACTTGCAATAGCAAAGCATTTTCCTTGCAAATGCTTTCAGAGTTCTTTGAGAGATACTTAAGTTTTCTATTGATTCTGACTTAATTAAGAACTATATGGGGGAAAAGGTGCCATAGCTACTTAAATCTTAAACACATATTTTCCAACATAAGAAGTAGCTGTAATACATAACTGCAAGTCTGCAACAACATTTACATTTCCAGCATTCAGATTGGCTAATGATGTCAATGATTTGTTTATGTAAATGATTTTTATATTGCACCTGTTGTTACTATTTTTCCAACAGCGTTAGTGACTTGTTCTTTGATTCTTTTTCTTCAGTGATTCTTGGTGAGATAGCAAATTTTGCTGCATATGCATTTGCTCCAGCAATTCTTGTTACTCCTCTAGGAGCACTGAGTATAATTGTCAGGTATGGTGTGTTAAATTTAGATCATATGAAAGGTAAATATAAAATGCGTCTCTTATACAAGTATTTCATGCAGTTCAGTGCTAGCTCATTTCATATTAAAAGAGAGGCTACACATATTTGGTATCCTTGGATGTATTCTTTGTGTCGTTGGCTCTGTTAGTATAGTTTTGCACGCTCCACTAGAGAAAGATATTGACTCAGTTAAGGAAGTCTGGTATCTTGCCACTGAACCTGGTAAGCTCTAGTATAAAATTTCAACATCTTTTGTTCTAGCAGTTTGATCAGTGTTCTCACAGTTAACAGTTTAGACAGACTTTCATGTATGAAGATTAGGATCTCAGAGTTTCTTAATCAATTTTCTTTTTCTGCTCGTTCAATTTTTCTTGACCTAGTTCTTAAGATGCAAGGTTCTGCCATATTCTGTATTCTTAGTGCCTTCATACTTTTGCAAACTAATGAATTAGTTTTTCTCTAACAGGTTTTATTGTTTATTGCTGTGTGGTTGTCTCCTTGGTTTGTTTACTCATTTTCCACTTTGTTCCACGGTATGGGCAAACACATATGGTGGTATACGTTGCGATTTGCTCACTCATGGGTTCCCTAACGGTATGTTTACTGTTTCACTAATGTATAAATGTGGGTTTCAGCCTCCATTAAACAAAAGCTCATTGGTTACTGGTGCAGGTTATGAGTGTAAAAGCAGTGGGTATTGCATTAAAGCTAACATTTTCAGGAATAAATCAATTTATCTATGCTCAGACATGGTTTTTCACGTTTGTTGTGATTATCTGTTGTCTCCTGCAGATGAACTATTTGAACAAGGTAACACAACTTATGCGGGCATTCATATACTAGTGCAGAGACTTCCTTGAATATAACATTTGCTTTTAATGTATAGACATTATACTTTTGTTGGATGCACAACTAAGTAATGCTTATTATTATCTTCTTTTTTCCTATAACTTTAGGTGCATGATTGCTTCGTCGGGTTTGAAGGGCGGATAGGATTTAAGAAATCCAATATGACGTTTGTGTTGGGTGTAGATTTCAAAAAGGAATGATAAATCTAGGTAGAGTGGGATATAGATATCTCGATGATGGGGTGGGAATTGAAATTGAACAAATCATGTTTTTCAAAAAAAATGAAATTTAACTTTTATTTCAAAATAAAAGATAATCTATATTGAAACAAATACAAACTTATTTTTCTCATTATGGAAAAAACTTTTAAGGGGTCATCTATCATTGTATCTAGAGAGTAGTATTGGTGTACTTTTCATGAAAATCTATTTGTGATAAAAAAAATTCAATTCAACTTCTAGGGAATATTTTATCAAAATTTTCATATTATTATGTTAAAATACTATTTAAATTTAGTTTCATAATTTTTAAAATGAAAAGCTGATACAATCAAATTTAAGTATTAAGTTATTAATTTATGACTTTTATTTAAAGCCAAAACAAATATAGGATCTAGAAATGTGCCCTTATTCAACCCTCTAATCTGAGATATAAACAAACGCGGAATAGGATATAGGTTTATCTCATGGAATTTTTATCATGATTAATTCCAACTGAATTCGTGTCCAACTGGAATCTTATCTCGTGAAATATATAATCCATAAGAGTACCAGGTTGGCTTGGTTAGTTTTTCTTTGCTCCATGACCCTTCCTATAATTGGTTAATTTACTTGGACTCAGTTTTCTAGATTTGTAATATATAGCAGCAATGTAGATAAATACTGTTAAGCTCAAGATATTTTGGTTCATTGATTAAGATCTTTGCTGAAGTATTTATTGATATTAATAGTTGTGCAATATTTTTAAAATTGGTGTTACTAAAGGCTTGTACAAGAACAAACCACTAGATTTGAGCAATTCATATTTTTGATATTATTTTTTCTTCGTTGGTACTGAGGGATAGTACTTGATAAAACACTTGTGGCGCGTTTGTTTCGCGGGATAGGATTTCAGACGGATAGGAATTCAACTGGAATTAACTAGGATAAGAATCTTGTGGGATAAGCTTATATCCTATCCAACGTTTGTTGAAATCTCGGATAAGAAGATTGGATAAGGCAAGATTTCCATATCCTATGTTTGTGTTAGCTCCAGATAGAAGAGTCAGATATTAATAATATAATACTTAAATTATAATGCACATTAATTTTCATTATAAGGGCATAACACCGACAAATTTCTAATAAATACATAATTAAAAATTTTCAATCTTTTACCAATCTACCATCGAGTAACCAAGTAACAAAAGATCCAAATGGTCTCCTTACCTATGTTGGTCTACACATCAAGTCATTCTGATATAAAATATTTTTTGCATTTTTCTTCTATCAGGTCATGAGTAATGATAGATGACATCCTTTTCAAAGTTTGAAGGATGTAAGAAAGCATATGATAGCTGAAGGTCATTGCAAATTGGCTTATAGAGATGGTGGCGATGATTAAGACGTTGATTTGGAAGATTTGTATGATTATAGCAGTAGGTATATGTTGTAAAATCTGAAATTTAAGGAGTTTCCATTCTTTTCCATTTAATTAATTGCAAATATAGCTAAATCGGAGGATTAAGATAGATTTAGGCATTGATATAGCTGCATTTGTCTAAATACTGCAATAAGAACAGTAAGAAAAGTAGTTGTAAGATCAGTAAAAAAAAGTAGAAAAGTAGCAGTAAGAATAGTAAGAACAGTAGCAATAAAAGGAACCTTGTAGTAAGAACAATAAGAATCTTGCAAATTGCAATGATGAAAATTAAATGTTTTTATCTTTCAAATTCATTTCAACAAGTTTCCAGATTTGGGCACAGAGAAGTTGACTAAGAATTGCTTCCAATCTTTTTACCAATCTACAATTGAGTAACCAAGAAACAACAGATCGAAGTAACTTTCAAGAAACCGACAAATTCAAAAATCAAACTAACCTCTGCACGTTTGGAGGGCGGGGAGCCAAATCTTTCTCCTTCCTTGTCTTCTTCTCCCTCTTCTCCTTTTCCTCTTCCTCTTCTCCTCCTTCTCCTCCTAATCTTCTGTTCTCTTCACCTGTAAGCTTTCAATTTTTTTAAAATACATTATTTGGATCAATTAAACAATAGAAACAAAAGCCCTCAAGCTGTAAAAATTCCTAGTCGCTGAAGAGAAGCGGCCATCCTTATGAGAAGAGGAGAAATCGGAGTAGGGCTTTGCTTCGCGATGGATTGCTTGTGATTGCACACAAGCTTGGCACGAGCAGTGAAGGAAAAGGAGAAGAGGAAAAAGAAGAAGTAGAAGAGGGAGAAGAATAAAAGGAAGGAACAATAGAAGGAGCTCGCGTCTGTTAGCGGAGGAAAATAAGGAGGAGAAGAGAAGAGAAAAGAAAAGACGGGGAAGGGGAATTTACCGTGTATGCCGCCGTCGTCGCTCAGATGAGGAGAAGAAGAAAAGCTCTCGTTGATAAGGCCGGGAATCCAAAAAAACATGAGGAGAAGCAGAAACATATGAAGTCTATCAAGAATCGCGAGAGGCGCGTTCGAGGTTGAAGCCGTCAGACGAGAATAATTCCGCGGCTTTTAATTCCCACCTCCTTGGGGAGGATACTCATATCCCATTTGAATTGGAATTAGATCCTATGCTTATCCAAAATTTTTAAATCCATGACATAATCAAACATCTGATGGGAATTGGGAAATCCTATCCGGCACCGAAATCCGGTGAAACAAATGTGCCCTTGGTACATTGTATTGTACCAGTTTGAACCTTGGTGATGATAATAGTTGGCTTGTCAAGTTTGTGCTTTTCTCCTTTGGCTACAGTTGAATTGTATATGTTGACCTAGTTACATTGACCATAGTTACTCAGGGTCAGATTTTTCTCTGCAGGCACTGGACACATTTAACACTGCTGTCATATCCCCAGTCTACTATGTGATGTTCACAACTTTCACCATATTTGCTAGTGTGATCATGTTTAAGGTAAGTTTTTACTGTCTCCTTTTTGTTTCTTATTGTCATTGTTTTCCTGCTTATCTTGCAGCTTCTGGTCATACAATAAATGTTTATTTTCTTCATAGGCCACAGTTTTAAGGCCATATTCCTTTTTCTCTGTATGAATTTCTATATGCAATTCATCAAAGATTCCCCCAAAAGATATCTTTTGATTTAATAACCAAGTTTCTGGTGTGATGCTAAGTCAGTTTCGTTGCTGTGAACAGGATTGGGACACGCAGAACGCTTCACAGATTGTAACCGAGATATGCGGGTTTGTAACTATACTTTCGGGGACTTTTCTTCTTCACAGCACAATGGACATGGGAAAAGTTGCCCCAGATGAATCTACATCTTCTAATAACGTGGATATAGAAACAGAGACAAGCAAAAGCTCATCTCATTCATTGATGAATTGATTTGAGTTCCAGAGTCAATCAAGCAACTCCTTAAAGTCAGATTATGAGGGGTGAAACTCTCGATCATTTACAAGTTGTGCTTGAGATTGAAATCTAACATATCTGAAAAACATGATGGTTGTATTTGTTGAAGGAATCAAAAGGAAAACATCTGTGTTTGCTTTCAGCATCGATCGCCAGATAGAAATTATATTGATTCTTTTTATCTTACTATAGGTGATGTAGAGATAATCTGTATCTTTTCACTTTGTTGGGTTTATTTTCATCTTTTGAATTCAACACGCGTAGTTGACATTTGCTTCGGAGTTGAAAAAGATGACATGTCACATTTTATCATATATGTTTTAAATGAGAGGTCTATGAAACAATTGCTGCTTTAACTTGCATCTCTAACTGTAGATGTCTTGATCTATTTTAAGATCTTTGTGGCATAAGTTTTCCAGGCTGAGTATATATAGTGAGTGCTATTTGATTGAAAAAAAATTGCTCAGGAAAATATTTTAAGCATGTATTATATTTATTCTGGTTAACTAGAAGGGGCGGGGCACGATCCGAGATTTTTAGGGTTGACTCAGTTCGACCCCGGCTTGGACGCTCGAGCTCGAGCTAGGACAACAAAACCAATATTACCAATTTTTGTTAACTAAAGCAAATGCTAGTAAAAATTAAAAAGCTATCACTAATTAACTAACTAGTTGGCATAAGATGACGTGTGGCTAGGGTACAAGGGGGGGGGTTAGCAAGGGTGGGGTGCTAGGGCCTAGGGTAGGTGCATGATGTGATCAAGTGACTTTCAATGTTATAGGGTAGGTGATAATCCAACGGCGAAGATACATCAAAGGGAGGAGCTCGGCGTGGCGGATGGAATGGTCGAATAGGCGAGCTAATGTGATACGTAGATTGGTGGGGTATGAATTGACAACAAGGAGAGAAATAAATTGAGGGAAGAAAAGATTAGACTAGGACTTGCCATTTTGGGGAGGTACGAAGATTAATAGAGCAATGATAATGGCTAGGAGCAGCGGTGAAGGTAGGGGGTGCAAGTTTTGCAAGATTTTATTAAGTGATGAAATTTCACACAACCGTTGCATCGCAGCCGTTGCACAATTGCTACTTTGCAATCTAAATAAATAAAAGAATTCATATAATTCATCTCTAGCAAATCTTGAGTCTTGACCCAAATTAGTGAATTCATAACCAAATAAAACCCAAAATCAATTAGTAATTGAATCTATATAACCGACGGCTATGATTACTCAATCAATTGAATGCCCTCATGATACACGTGTTTGCAATTTAAGAAGACTCCTACAGTTCGATTTGGAGTCGATCTAAGGACGAAACATTCATGCACTAATTTACAAATGCCATCATTCCACCGCAAATGTTGCCGGTGGTCGCACTAAATTACATATACTTCATAAATGCAATGCCTCCAACTTAATTCAAGTAATTTATATACACATGCAAACTTCATATTTCTCTTGTGAGTTGTGAGTTGCGACCTCTCCATTTTTTCAAATAATATTTTCAGAATTTATTGGTGTTTGAAATTGGATTTGGAGTCGGTTTGATGCAATCTAACAAATATATGTCAATTGAAGAAACAAATTGGATTAGATTTTGATAGAATTGGGTCAAAGTTGAAGCTCAACTATCTTTTAAATCATTTTTCATTTAAGATAATAATGAGCAAAGTTGATCAAATAATTCAGTTTGACCGATCTGTCAAGGAATTAATTGTACCACCTGCAGGTCAACTTTTTTTAATCCTAAATTGGGGCGTCCAAGAAACCATTTAATTTTGTTCTGATTCCAAATTTTCTTACTTGGTGCCTTTTTAAAAAAAAACTTAACACCATCTTGATTGCTTTTTTATTTTTATTTTAAAATCTAAAAAAATCATTCCATGAATAACTAACCTAATTAAATTAATACTCAAATCAAGTCGATATGTAGTCCAAATTCATACCCTAACTCGTGTATTTGAGCTTAGCTTGGTAATGACATGATCTTATTATTTTGATAGTCTTTCTCATGTAGACTCTTTTATTATGCTTAAGACTGAATCTACTCTAATACTAATTATTATGATCTCACCTGATATGATAATTAACTCATTAATATAAAAATCTTGATTTCGTTATTAGAACTCAAATCAAATAAATACATATATCAACATCACGTCTTAGTTGACAACATCTCACCTAGACTTTTCAAAATGGATAGTATACGTTAAAAATTAAAATATTGGAAAATATAAAATAAAATTAAAATTTGACTCAATCCAATTTAAGATTTTGAAATCCAACCTTAATATTGTATTTTTTAAGGTTAATACCTATAACTACTCAAATCTTTAATTTTTTTACTATTTCATTCCATTGTTAGCAATTATATTATCTCCAATTAACTTGCTGATTTGGTAGTTTCTTAAAATATGAAGGCGGTTGTCATGCTATTTAAATGGACGTTGTTTATAGTCAACCATAAACGTTTAAAACTATTCACTCGTGGAAAAAAATATGAAATAAATGAGGAGCTATTGAGCTAAAGTTGCTATCACTATTGTTACGATCCGCTTGATGGAATAATCAATGTGAGACTAAATTAAGGTATTATAATCTCTTACTTATGTCTTGACGTTAAACATAATATTTATTTACATAAGCTTGAATGGCTCATTAACTTCATATGTCAATCTATTGGTTTAATCAAAATGCTCAAGCTGAAGTTGATGGTAGCTAGCACACACATCAAGCCTTATAGCCAAGATCACATCCAATATACTCATGATGTGGGACTAAACTGAGGTATTACAATCTCTCACACTTTTGTCTTGACGTTCTTGTCAAGATCCAACTCGAGTCTAACACATAGTCCATAATCACACCCAAGTCGGCAACATGTGAGGCCTAGCCTAGTAGTGGTTCCACCTCATCACCAGGGCAATCCTTTCTCACATAGGCTCCCTTGTCATGCCTAAGACTAGGTCTTGCTTTGATACCATTTTGTTACAACATGCTTGATGAGATAATTGACCCATCAACTTCATAGGCTAATCTATTAACCTAATTAAAATGCTCAAGCTGAAGTTGATGATAGCACACCCAATCAAGCTTTATAAGTTAACACTACATCCAATATATTCCCGACGTGAGACTAAACCGAAGTATTACAACTATGAGAAGGGATTTTAAAATTTTTAGGATTCAGATTTAAGATAGATTTGGAAAGTATTTTAAAATATAATATTTAAAAACAGATATTACAAAGATTTAGGCAAATTTAGATAATAATTATTTTTCTCCTAAATCTTTGGTGAAATTTTTGGTTTGACTTTTTCTTCAACTAAAAAATTTGAGACTAGAAGTAAGAATTCTAATGAATTATGCTTTTATATTTATTTATTTACTATTTGAATAACTTGTTTGCTATTCAAATCTGAATTCAAATCTATCATTGTTAAGAGTTAATCTTCCTATTATGATAAAACCTAAAGCGGAAATGAATTATGTTATGAAAAAGTGAATGTAATGTGGTCAGAAATGAAGCTAATGTAAACTTTTTATTAAGAGTGAGTATTTTGTTATTACGAGTCATGCTAATATGACAAGGAGTGGATCTCCGTTATAAGAAAGTGAATTAAAAAATTCAATTTATCTTTGTTGATTGTGATCTATTATATATTTTTTGAGAAATAAAAATCTTATATTTAACAAGAGAAATAAAAAAAATACAAGTATGAAAAATGAAATGAGAAAGGAAAGAATATGTATTATACATGATTTATTTTATAGAAAATTATAGAATTGAGCTCCTTCAATGACGAGCTCTATATTTGATCTTCTCGTGTTTGCAAACGTTCATGCCAAATCATTCATTTTCGAATAATGAGTATATTATATGCTACGTTGGTTAATATATATATATATATGATGAGTATACTTTCATAAAAGATTTTTAAAGGTGCTATTTGAATACAAAGTCAACTTGATATGTTGCTTCAACTCACATATTATGGGTCAAGTTCTCCACAAAACCGACTCTTAATTTTCATCCCGCATCATAACCAAAATTGATCTTAATCATCTACACCACATTGAAAATAAGACCACATTGAAATCAACCATGATAGATTGAAGATCTCATTAGCTCAATATTAAAAGTAAAATGGGTTGAAAAATAAAAATATTTTTTTAATGAACCTCATGTAAATAATTTTGTCTTAACCTAATACAAGTACCTGATTTTAGAAAATACTGATATTGAATCCAGTCCTTTTTCCTAAATATGTTTGTCTTTTCCATTCGTCTCACTAAAATTTTTAATTCAAGGAAAAGGAGTAGATTTATTAAAAAGAGGAGTGTGCGCATCAGTCCATGTCTTATTTATGACAGTGGAGGAAGAGAGAGAGAGATGAGTGCCTCATCCTCGTAGATCCGTGCCGTAACGTGTCGACCGGTGCCCCGCTACGCCGACACCGGCAACCGACACGCAGCAAAGCCCGTTACCGTATCCGCGGAGGCCCCCCGTGAGGCTGCATTGAGGTTCCCTACCTTGAATCCGAGGGAAGGAGAGAGAGAGAGAGAGAGAGAGAGAGAGAGAGAGAGGAGTGGAGATGGGAGTCCTGGGAGAGGGCTCTAGGTGGTGCTTCTGCTCCGGCGGAGGGAGGTCGGAGAGAGTGAAAGGTGGCATCTTTTGCTCCAAAGGTCCCGCCTTGGCTACCATCTCCACCGCTCGGGGTGGCTGCGGCGTTGGGACTGGGTTCCTCATCCACCGGAGTCTCCTCCTCACGACTCATGCTAACCTCCCTTCTGCCGCTGCTGCTGAGACCGCGGAGATCCGCCTCTGCCATGGCCGCCTCCCTGCTCGCCTTACCCCTCAGAGGTGAGTTGCTAACCTTTGTTCAGGAAATTCCATTTTTTCCCTTTTTTTATTCGATTAGAATTTCTGTTCTCTTACATGCCAATTCATTGCACAACCCTTTTTTCCCCTCCCAAACAGTATAGATTTTGAGGTTCACAGATTCAGGATGAAAAAGTTTCACTTGGCATTGGTTGTTAATCTGGTGTTTGAACTGTTGATAGCTGTGGAGGTTGGCGAAATTATGGCATGTGGTTATGGGCCCATATTGTTCGGCAAGGTCTATGGTTCTACAAACAATGTACTAGAAGGTTTAAGTTGACAGCTGATAAGTTTATGTTATATAACTACCACAATGAATTCTACAGTGTAGAGGACATAGGAACTTTTAAGACTGGCCTACTGGTTGGTTGCAGTTCTTTGTCCTAATCAAGGGATTGATGATTTAATGTGATTAGGTACCTCAAACTGTTTTAGAATAGAAAAGAATTGTGGAAAACTAGTTTTTTTTTGTCTGTTAGAATACCTCATATATTTTATTTTAACTAGTGAGAATTTACTTTTACCACTGCCATTTATCTTTAAAACAATGGACAGAGGTTGCATCTGCTTCTTTGTGCTTGATAATTATGGGTTTTGCAGTTGACACAAACATTAAGTTCTTTGATAAACTGTCGTGTGACATTTGTTGCTGTTATTACTACTTTTCCATCTAAAAGCTAAACTGATGGAAGCCAAAATGTGATTTCAGTTTATTACTCAATTATAAACTTGGACACTAATTTCTCATGTGCATTTAAGTTGCTGCGTAGCCATGATGAATACTATCCATATTTCCCTAAAGAAGTTGAGACTTGAGAGCAGTGATCTGCAAGAAACCTAGATAACTTGATTGGTCCAATCTGGGTTTCCATGGATGGGTCTTTTCAGAATACTGCATCTACCCAAACCATGAAGCCAAATCCACACACACCCATTATTTGGTTTCAGATGGTGTTGCATTAGTAGGGCAAGTACCTGCTTTGGGTTCAGGTAGGAGAATAATATGTTGAGACAACCTTTGCATCCCTAAACTAGGGATCAACAGATCTCAATTCTCAACATTTATTTATTTAGTTTATATTTTTTTCAAATATTGCAACTTCATTGCTAGATGTTGATATTATTTCCTCCAACTAAGGCAACTTACTGATTCTATAAATATGAATATAGATTATAGCAAATTTAAAGTTGATTGTGATCAAGATGTTCCATTGAAAATAACTGCCCCTTGCAAAACATTTGCAGTAGAATAAAGTCTTTCCTTGTACTAGTTTGAAAAAAGTAGGAGAAGTTTACTGTTGACCGCAATAAAGATAAACTACTGTTTAACTTTTTCTGAATACATGGTAGTCGTTAGAGACAACATTTCCTTTTAAAAATAAGGAAAGAGTCGAAAGACACTATTGTATCACAAATATATTGTAGAACATTATGGTTAAAAGAGCACACATCAATGATGGCTGTATGTCTTACAGCAAAGAGCACAACCTCAGCCCGAGAATTTAATCCCATTACTCAATACCATATCTATATTATTTTCTTCAATTTGACTATATGCTAATTTTCAAGCAGGATTTAAATGGAAAAAGATCACCATTCTATTCTCTTGTGATCTTTGGGCTGCATTCAATAGCTCAGTTGAGAGGGTCTTCTGTGTGTATGTGTGTGTATGGAGGGTTTCTTATTCACAACCATACTGCAAATGATCACTTCGCAATTTGCACACTGACAGATAGTGGGAGAGTAGCTTAAATGTTGACTAACACTGTAGAACTGGAAATCTTAATAGACAGTATGATATTTGGGATTAGCAAGCGTGTAATTGTGTAGTATTTATTAAAATTGTATCAATTTTGCATATATGACGACTCTAATCTAACAAAGAGGGACTATATTCAAGGCATCAAGATCAGCACCTACTTTTTAACTTTCTTTTTTGTCTTGATCTAAAAAAAGAGATCGTGTAGTTGTGAATAAGTATCTCCTTTAGGAATTGGAATGTGAGATCTCATGCTTATGTTAGACTTTATCTGATGTCCTTGTGCCTGAGAAAGGAAACATTTAGGACAAGATGTTGTATGTCCATTCACTAAAGCTAATAAAAAATAGCAGTGAGGAACAAAAACACTATAATGGAGAAATAGATGATAAGTACACACAAGGTTATGTACACAAAGTGCATAGGTTTTTCAAAGATGATTTTGGGGTTTGCTTGTTCATTTATCCAGTTAGATATAACATGTAGTTTTGTTCCCCTGAAATAGAAAATGAATAGACCAGTCCCATTGATTTTCATCTCATAGTCTAGTTTTTCATCAGAAAAAGGAAGCAATTAGAAATGGTTTATCACAATCTATAACTGTTTTGGAATTTCTCTGATGTCTGTGGCTGAATGCCTGAATTTCGTGGCATGCAAGTGTCATGTGCTTATTTTGTATTACTAAATATTAGTTGGCAAAAAAGTGGTAAAGGATTGGTACTCCTATAGTGCAGGTCAACCACCAAAATGAAATAAGGATTTAAACATATAAGCATTTATAATTTTGAAGGTGTTAAGATGTGGTGCCCCCATTTAGTTCCACAATGGGAGTTCATGAGAAAGCACGCTGATTAATAAGTCTTGGTGGGTGTATTACTATTAACTGCAACTCGAGGATTAAAAGTTAGTGATTTAGATCTACGAGGTCAATGAAGCAATTATCCCCTTAGGGGTTGTCACATTAGACATAGAAGTGTTGTCAATTGGGAAAAAAATAAATCTACTATTGTATTTGCTATGTAGAGAGGGTGACTTGGCATAACGCTAAAGTTACCCACTTGTGAGTTGGAGGTCATGGGTTCCAGCCACGGAAAGGGGAGGTTGTGTACATCAACCCTCCCCATAGCCCATAAAAGTGGGGTTGCTTCATGCACTGAGTGACCCTTTCTTTATTATATTTGCTATGTCCACATCAAACTCCGTGAAATATAATCCCTTTGATATATACAGGTTTTTTGCTGATATAATTTTCTGCACTAGGTAAATAATGTTCCATTTCAAGCATTTATAGATGAAAACACCTTGGCTTGCACACAGATCTTATAGTTCATGCTTCAGTAATGTTTCTTTGATTAACCAAATTCTACTATCGCACTAATGTTTATTATCCTTGTATCAGATTTTTTGTAACAAGTTCTGTTCTCGATCTTACCATTGTGGGGCTTGATATTCTGGATAATGACTCAACCTCAGAGGTGCAACAGCCTCATCACCTGAAGACCTGCTCTAACCCTAATCTAGATCTGGGTACCGTTGTTTATATTTTAGGCCACACAGAAAAAGCAGAGTTGACAGTGGGTGAAGGGAAAGTAGTAATAGCCACCGACAACCTCATAAAGCTGTCCACAGATGGGGTTGCATGGTGCCCTGGTTCTGCTGGTTTTGATGTTGAGGGAAACTTAGCTTTTATGGTGTGTGATCCTATGAAACTTGCATCATCACCCACTGGGAGATCTTGTGCGTCCTCTTCCTCCTCTCTGTCATGGAAGAAGGATGCTTCTTTGCAGTTTGGGATCCCCATCTCAGTCATCTGTGATTGGTTACATCAGCATTGGGCAGGGAGCTTGGATGAGGTTAGCAAACCCAAATTATCTATAATTAGATTGATGTCCACACGGAGTGAGAATTCTTGTACTTCTTTCAACCTCCGTCGTGTCTTCAAGGCCTTTGAGGACGCAAATGATGATGAGTTATTATCCTCACCTGTTGATCGAAGATCTAAATATCCACTTGGACCAAGCTGTTCGGCTAATTCAAATGCAATGTTTTCCCATGATGAAAGCCCTGAAGGTGATTTACGAAATCATGAGCAGGGGATCCCGACACCAGAAATCTTTGAATCCCCGAAAGTCATTGCTGGGCCAGTTCAGAAGAAAGAACATGCTCCTCTCCAGCTTTTGGACATTAATTTCCCTCCAAAGGCCCCGAGATCGATCTTTTTGCCTCTGCCTCTTAAACAAATGCTGTCTGATGAGAATAATATTCAAGAACATGATCCTGGAAAGGTGCAGAGAGAAATTGGCTTTTCATCAAGGGATGTGCCACAAGCAAGTTATGAAGCACAATATAAGCTCCCACCGATTGGTACTTGGCAAGAGGATCACTGCAGTGAGGTGCAGTCCAGTTCTTCTCCATTGGAGATATCAGAGTTGCATAACCAGATTGCCGGATTTACCAGTGAGGAGGAAACCATGTACTCTGCTGAAACTATGGAGAGCAGAAACATCCCAATTAGCAAAGAATCCAAGCTCCAACAAGTAGGCCGGAGCAAGAGTTGCGTGAACTACAGCCGATGGACTTCTTCTACTCAAAGGACCCCAACAGCACCTAAATCAGCCTTTCAAAAGCAGAACACACCTGCACGGAAAACACATTCACAAACCTCAGCATTGCCCCAAAAGAGTCATGATTATTACAGCCCAACTGTATCTTCGAGCATGAAGAAGAGAAACAACTCGGAGAATCCGAGGCGGCCCAGGCAAAGTGCTGCTCAAATGTCTCCTAGATGGGCGTTCTAATCATTTGTCTGCTGATGAAGGGGAAACAAGATATGAAACTCCTACAATCTGCTTGGTGAATTCAAAAGCTTGTTATTTACGTGCCAATACGATGAGTTCATTTTTTTTTTGGGTTTGTATGTGCATATATGTTGTTAGATAAATAAACATATGCAGTCAAAGGGTTAATATCTGATGAGAAGATATAGCTAGCAAATCTGAATTATTCAACACAGTTTTTCTACTTGCGTTTTAGGCCATTTTTTTAAACCAGCATATCTGTGGTTTGTATTGTATCACTTTGTTTATGTTCGATTACAAAGTAATTTATCCACCTTATGGGT
The DNA here is from genome assembly GCA_034359265.1 of Canna indica. NCBI lineage: Eukaryota > Viridiplantae > Streptophyta > Magnoliopsida > Zingiberales > Cannaceae > Canna > Canna indica. The sequence goes on from CP136897.1 coordinate 6,287,989, forward strand.
GCATTTATATCAGTTACCAGATTGATTTATACAAATTACATGCTTGTGGGTTGTTCTTTTAACCATATAGATAAATTGCACAATGGTGGTTGATAGATGTTGCTTACGCACAACAGCATAGCCAAAAAGCATGCTAATGTGCATATATAGTTTACTTACAAATTTAGCTTTTCCAGAGGTAATATAGAAAATCTTATCTTTTTATTATCCAAACTCAACCCTTTCTACTCTCTTTATCTTCTCAGACATGAGAACATAAAAAAGATTATTCTCTTCTCTTCTTTTCTTTCTTCCTATTTTTTTTTCTATCAAATAAGAGAAAACACCCTTCTCTTCTCTTCCTTCTCACACAAATAGGAAAAAAGACAATTTTGCATTCTTTTTTTTTTCTTCCTCACTTCTCTCCTCTCCTAACAGAGCACTTTGTTTGGTTCAACTATATGCTTCTTAACAAGTACACATGAATAACACATGAAATGATTAATATGTTTTTCATTTGTTTCTATTATATAATATTTGATTACAAAGAGGACATAAATCAGTAGTAGAAATGTCAAAACATTCTAAAATGAGTTCGAGTAGGGAGCCAACCACGTACAAGTTTATAATTAAAAACTTTAACTTTTGGAGGAACACTGAGTTGCCATAAAGTAAGCTAAGCTCTCTTAGGAGGTTCATTGTTTCTAAGGAATTGCCGAATTGCTACGTGCCTTGGTAGTAATGACTCCATTAGTATCAAATATCCAAACACATTATCGTCATTGGGAGTTAAAGAAAGATCAATTTGTTTAATGCCCCCCAACCTAACCTGTCCAAACAAATCTAATCCCAAGTTATCATTCTAATGATGATAAGTAATTAAAATATTTCAGGCCCGTTTGATACATTGTATAGTACTAATTTATATTGTACTATTATTATACAGTGTTTGGTGCACATATGTACTAGTCTGTGTAGTACTAATTTGTATGGACTAGTCTATATTGATTGACTTATATAATATAATATATAATATATATAATATATAATATATAATATATATAATATAATATATAATATAATATATAATATAATATAATATTATAACAATATAATATAATATAATATAAAAAATATATAATATATTTTATCATTAAAAATAGTTCATAAATTAAAATTATGTTTTAATATTTTTTAATTTTTGTCGGAGGTAAAATGAGTATCCAAAATATTGAAAGTTCTAGTGCAGACTAATGAAGAGCTTTGGAAGTGTATTACTAATACAACTTATGACAGCTTATGGGGTACTATTTTTAGTGCAGTTATTAGTTAATATCCGTCTCAAACACTATATAGTATTATCTTAATACTATACAGGATGCTTATATGGGTTACCAAACGGGCCCTTAGAGTGCTAACCAACCAAACAACATCCATATTAAGAAAACTAGGCTTAAGAGTTATGGAGAGATCATGAATCCAAGAATCATTCACTAAAGAAGTGTGATGTCCAAAACCAAGCAATTTCCAAAACATAGAAAGCTTTAACACCTAATTTCCAAGCTCACGATGAGTGATTCGGGGGAGAGCACGTCGAAGACTTTTTTTTGGGGGTAAATTACACGGAACCTCCCTCGACTATAATCAATGTGCGCAAAGACTACCTAAACTACAAAGTATGGACGTAACCCCCTTGCGACTACACTTTTTGTTCAAATAATCCTCTTCGTTAGCCAGCCTGTTAGTAACTTAACAATAAAACTCACACGTGCACAGAACTCCCCTCCCCAGTGCCACGTGGCAACAATATCCACCCCCCATCTTATCCGACGATCATCACTTCTTCTTCCACCCATCCCTCATCTACATACACTCCTCCCCTTGCCATAGACTCCACCGCCGCCGCCATAGGAGGAGGAGGAGGTCGCTTGGCGACCTCCTCCTCCGGCGGCGGCGGCGGCGGCGACAGAGTCTAGGGCAAGGGGAGGAGTGTAAGTAGATGAGGGATGAGTAGAAGAAGAAGTGATGATCGTCGGATGAGATGGAGGATGGAGATTACTGCCACGTGGCACTGGGGGGAAGGGGATTCTGCGCACGTGGGAGTTTTACCATTAAGTTACTAACAAACAGGCTAACGGATGAGAGTTATTTGAACAAAAAGTGTAGTCGCGGAGGGTTCCGTGCATATTTAGTAGTTTAAGTAGTCTTTGCGCACATCGACTATAATCGAGGGGGTTCTGTGTAATTTACTATTTTTTTACCAAGCACGTGGAAGACTTCTTGATATTTGATTTGGACCACTTTTATCTAAAGAGAATATTCATTATTGAGGTAAGCCTAGAGTCTTTATTATTATTTTTTTATAAGCTTTGGATATCAATATCATGAATTTTTAGACCTCCATTATTTTTAGGTAATGTTTTTAAATTCTAATTAATTAAATGCACGCTTTTCTTTTCTTGACCTATATCCTATAAAAATTTCCTCGTTTATTTGCTAAGCTTAAGACGGTAGGAAACCTCCATTGTTTTCAATATATGATTCTTTACTAATTGATGATAAATTAATACGATTTTTTTTAAAAAAAATATTTTAAATTAAATCGTAACTTTAAAAAAATTATAACTTAAAAAAATCAAAATAAAAATAAATAAATTTATATATCAATGGTGTCGACAAATTTCTCTAACACCACGATGTCGCGTGTGGACGAAGACGGCATGTCCCACTGGAAGGGAAGTGGAAGCGGGCCTTCTTCCTCGTTGCTGTTGAAATAGTGGCATTCCCGCGGCTTCAAAGCATTAGCTTTCTTCATCACTCCGTTTGGATCTGAATCTGGGGTTGTACCCTGGTTCCATGGATCGGTCCAGCAGGAGCCCTAGATCTGGCTTCTTCTTCGTTGCGGTTCTCCTCCTCTGCCTCTCCCCCTTCTCTTCCGTGATATTTGCACAGGTAATGCTTGAACATTTTTTTTTCTTTTTGGACACTTTTTGATCGAATCAAGACATGGATCTCGCGAACTCTGCTTTAGAATTTCGTTCACGTTTCAGGAGTTGAGCGCCGACAATGGCGATAACGCATCGGCTGTCAAACCTATGGATCGACGCACGAAAGTTAGCTGATCTTTTCATGTTTTTGTTGTCGATGTTGGTGGTGGTTCTATGAATCCCTCCTTAAATGAATTTCTTTTTCGCATTTGTTGCAGATGTTGCTCCATCCGTTACACAAGGATGACAACCTAAGTGGCGGCACAGTTGATTCGTTGGAGGACGATGGGTTGGGGCTCTTTGATGCCTTCTTTGCTAGTTTGTCCATGATCCTTGTCAGTGAGGTGTGACGCGCTCCCATCATAGCGTTGCCTTTGATTTTAACAAAATTGGTCTTGATTCAATTTTTTCGCTACTTATAATCCGCCTTTAGTAATGATTTGCTTTTTCTAGATTGGAGATGAGACCTTCATAATTGCTGCTCTTATGGCGATGCGTCATCCTAAATCAACTGTTTTGTCTGGTGCACTCTCTGCGCTTGTTGTGATGACGGTAAGCTGCTTTCCATTCTCCCATGGCTTTGCTGTTGTTCATTTGCTTGATTTTCTGTGTTTGTACATTAAAATTCATCCTTATCCGAGCTTCCCTGAGAGCTACATGTTACTATAACATTGTTGCTTTAGGTATTATCAACTGGACTTGGTAGGATAGTGCCCAATTTGATATCGAGGAAGCACACCAACAGTGCTGCTACCGGTAAAATATATCATCTCTTCAACTTCTTTCTTCTTCACCATTTAACTGCTTGCCTCTGCCCGACTTTTCTTCCTAATAGCAAGGTATCTGCTTAAAAAATCAATACACCATTTATAGATTTGTCTTTGCCATTTGATTAATCTGCAATTTCATATATCCTGTTTATTCAGCCTTGTTCTTAAGTGGAAACTAATATTTCAGCCACTATATGATAGTTGACTTTTATGCCTAATGACTGCTTATCTAGTCATCAACCAGTGGCAGTGACTTCTTTGACATATGCCTATTGGATAACATACAATTATAAGAAAATAGTTTGTCTGACATCTTTCCATTTGTTAATAAGTTGTAACAAGCATGCTTCTTGGAGATATTTGACTCTTTGTACATCTCACCTCTTATTACACATTGTAGATTGCTGGGAATTTGTCACAGACAGATTATGCATCTCAACTCTTATTATACATCTCTTGAACTTCTTTGACCTATGCCTATTGGATAACATACAATTGCAAGAAAATAGGTTCTCTCACATCTTTCCATTTGTTAATAAGTTGCAACAAGCACGCTTCTTGGAGATATTTGGCTCTTTTAGTGTACATCTCAGATCTTATTACACATGAGATTGCTGGGAATTTCATACAGAGATTATGCATCTCAACTCGTATTATACATCTATCTCGCTCTCACGCGGGGTGATTATGCATCTCAAGTCTTATTATACATGTCTCTCTCTCTCGCGCGCGCTAACGCATAGTTGTTGGGGGCGAAAAGCGCAGCGATGCGCCAATGTCCCTTGGAGCTATAGCGCATAGCGCAGTGCGAAGCGCGCGCTTTATTGAAATAAAACGCAAAATGAAAACATCGGTATATATTTTATGCATACACCAAAAATACCAATAGATTTCAACTATCATAAAGAATAGCAACTACATATTCAAAAATGATGAAGACCAAATGTATAAAAACAAACCATGTTTATAAGATAAGATAAACCAAGCAAAACATCGTAAATCAACCATAAGGGATAAGTCTAAAAGGTAGCAAAACAAAGTTTTAAAACCTAGAATTCAGATTTCAAGCTCCAAAATTTCCCCAAGATCCCAACTTTATTCATCATCGTCGAGATTTTCATCCTCAAGATTAATCTCATCATCCACATGACCATGAGAGCCATAGCCTTCACTGTCCTTCTCCTCTTCCTACTCTGTATCAGTTTGGTTGGCTCTAAATTCTTCCTCTTCATCATTTTCTTGAATTTCTATCAACTTGCCTTCCAAAAAAAACTATTGTCCTTCCAAGGAAAAAGGTTGAAGTTGAAGAGATAAAATGCCTTTAGTGTAGCTCGTTTTTGTTGCGCTATGCGCTATAGCACAGATAGCGCGCTATGCAGAAGTCTACTACGCATAGCGCCGCGAAGCGCACAAGGTGCGCTATGCGCTATAGCGTGCTATGTGAGCTATTGACAACTATGGCCATGTGCACACACGCATAGACACAGATTATGCATCTCAACACTCACAGTTTGAAATGGCGCGCCATGGCGCGGGGCGCACACAAGCGCAGGCCCCGCACCATTTTCCCCCCGAGGCGCTAACCTAGCGCCTCGAGCGCCTTGGCGCGCGCCTCTGCCCAGGCGAGAGGCGCGCGCCATATGCGCCACACATATGTGTGGCGCCGGGTGCCTTAAGTTAGCTTAGTGCACCCGAAATCTTATGTTCATTTCCAGTCGTCCGTCCGACTTGCCTGAGTGTCGAGCCTCTCTTCTCCTTTTCTTCTCCTCCCACGAGCCTCTCCTCCGGCAAGCCCCTCCACCGGATTCCGGCACCTCTCCACCAGATTTTAGCCTCCGGTGAGTTTCTTCAAGTATATTTCTTTTCTTTCTTTCCTTTCTCAGATTTCAATTGTTTTTTTTTGTTGAAATTTTCAGTCTTTCCTGAGTCCCTCACTCCCTCCTATTCTACATTTCCACATGCTCCAGTAGTCCTATTTAGATGGCATGCCGAAAATTTCAGCATGCTGAATGTTCGGCAGCAATGATGTTGAATAGTCCATTAGCTTGATGATGTTGAACTTGATGTTGGCTTGTTTTTTCAATGATGTTGAACTTGATGTTTGCTTGTTTAGTTGTTCTTTAACAACTTTGACTTAGTATCTTTATTTAATTGGATGCTAAATTAGAGGTTAGCTAGGTGATTTAATTTTAGAAATATATATTTTTATGTACAAAATATATTTTATAAATATATTTTATTTTTGCGCCTCGCCTCGTTATGGCGCGCGCCGTAACCTTGCACCTTTCGCCATGGCTCCAAGAGCCCTTTGCGCCTTTGTGCGTTTTGCGCCATTTAAAACTATGTCAACACTTACTATAGCTCACAGAGAGATTATGCATCTCAACTCTTATTATACATCTCTTTCTCTCTAAGTTTCCTTTTAGACAGGATCACCAAACACCCAAATTTATTTTTGAGCGATTTTCCAAAACTGAGTTAACTTTATGAGAAATTCTCAAATCTGGAATAGGGACACAAAAATTCGTAAAATTTTTTATTTTCTTCTTCCATACTTTAGGACCAAGTCTTTAAGCTGCTTAAAGACTTTTTCCAGAAAGTTTTTAACACTAAAAGTTATGCAGTTTGTGTGTTTACTATAACATCAAGTTATTTTTTAAATTACATGTGACTATTTTCTTGTAACATGTAAATTTTCATTTATAAAAAAAATATTTTTAATGGATTTTTGAGGCTCTTAAAGACTTTTAGATGTCTGTAAGTCTGAAAGTTTGTCAACTTCAAGACTTTTGCTTGAAAGTCTTAAACACTAAAAACTATGCAATTTTTTTGCTCATTGTAACATGAAATTATTTTTTCAATTACATGCGACTATTTTGTTGTAACATGGATTTTTTATTTATTAAAAATTAAATTTTTAATGAATTTTTGAGGCTCTTTAAGACTTTTGAGCAAAAGTAATCTATGATAACTAAAACAATTCTATTTTACAAGAAAATAGTTACATGTGATTGAAAAAATAATTCCATGTTACAATGAGTGCAGAAATTTTAGTGTTATAGACTTTTAGTGTTATATTTTAATTTTATAAAATATATTTTGTACATAAAAATATATATTTTATAAAATTTTAGTGTTATAATTTTTAATAAATAATTTTTTTTATGTTACAAGAAAAATAGTCATGTAATGTGAAAAAATAATTTCATGTTATAGTGAGCACAAATTGCATCATTTTTAGTGTTAAAGACTTAGGATTTTCTATAAAATTAATCTGGTTCTGGGAAATTGCTTTTTATTTTTGTTGTAGACAAGAAGACCAAATTATAAATCCAGTAAATAGATTAGTAAAATAGTCATATGTAATGTGAAAAAATAATTTCATGTTATAGTGAGCACAAATTGCATCATTTTTAGTGTTAAAGACTTAGGATTTTCTATAAAATTAATCTGGTTCTGGGAAATTGCTTTTTATTTTTGTTGTAGACAAGAAGACCAAATTATAAATCCAGTAAAAGATTAAAGGAAGTTTTAACTGTTTGTCTTCCTATTTTATGAGGAAATTTCAGTTAAAAGTCACTTTTCATTAGACCATATTGTTTACTAAATCCTGTGAAGTACTGTCTTTTTTAGATTACTTTATTTGTGAAATTTGCTTGTAGTATCTTTTAATTTATTATATATGAGACAAATGAATCAATTCCTATGAATGCTATAAGAAAAAGTAGATTGCTGCAAAAAATATGGATTTGTGGATGCAGTTGTTTGAAGTGCCTTGTACTATTAACTTCTCTTTGTTATATTTCATGCAGTGCTTTATGCATTCTTTGGGCTACGATTACTATACATTGCTTGGAGATCGGATTCAAAGACATCACAGAAGAAGGAAATAGAAGAAGTATATTGCTCACATTAGCGTTAGAATAAGTCTTAGAACTGTAATGACTTGCTTCTTTCCTGATAAATTTGTTTGTATTGCATTCATGTTTGGCCTTAAATTGCATTCTTCAATGGAGCACTAAAGAATTTTCTTATCAACTTGGCCTTAATATTTTGTCTTCTTCCATGGATTCATATTACAATATTAGAAAACAGGCTCTATGTTGCATTTGGCATATTCATGATGATAAATGGTTTCAGTATGCCCTTGTACATTACACATATTGTGGGTTTAAGTAAAAGTTATGAGCATGTGACTATTTAATGTAGTTAAACTACTTTAAGCTATCATGGTCGACTTGTGGCATCTTTTCTTTCTTATCTCTTGTTGGTAGAGGGAAATGAAAATACCATAAAGCGTGATAATGAGGTATGCGGATACTGGATGTCTGTTGATTACAATTTTTGAAGTTCATTGACTGTCAACTTGTCTGTATTTGTTTTTTGTTCAATGATAGAACAAAATAAAATCTGCTGCATATATTCTGAGAAAAAAAACCCTTTGGATTAGATTGGACTCTCCAACAATTGTCTACTATCAAATTCATTTAAAGTGGTTACTTTTGTGGCTTCATTTATACTGCTGTGTCCTTGCTGATATTTGCTTCTCTTTGATCTCTAGCTTGCATTGTTTTTTTATATGGAATTCTTTATTTGTATACCATGGTGGGAAAAGAATTAGCTGCTGGTCATCCTTCTTTGTTTTCACTTTTTATTTTATTTTTTTTTCTTTTGTTTTTGCTGTCCCTCAAGCTATCTGACAAATCTTTTTGCTCATCAGCTCAGGGGCACTGCTCTGTCTTTCATTTACCTTTGTGTTTCTTCCTTTTTTGTCTGTTCTTATGAGCTTTTTGTACTTTTAATTGGACTTCTATAGTTAAACTATAAGGTCATGTTTGCTTCATAGGATAAGGGAGGATAGGATAAGAGATGACCATTGATTGTTTAGTGCATGGATTTGAAGAAAATAAGAATAGAAGAATATAAAATTGATATTATATCCGATGTACACCGGATTTAAAAAAATCATATCCAATCCACCCTCGTTTATTATCCAATCCAATCCTATCCTATCCAATGAAGCAAACATACCATAAGTGAAGTTGGCTATATGAGAGTGGAGGTTTGAGCAGAGTGTTGATAAAATGTTTTGGCCTTGAGTGTTAAAAGATAATCTCTGCATAAACTTGCTCTTGGTGTTTAGACAATTAAATTGTCTGATCAATTAAAGTTATTTTATTACTCTAAAATGTCATGAAAGGTTGTAAATAGTCAGCTTTATGATCAATTAATGCAGGTAGAGGAAAAACTTGAATCAGGACAAGGGAAGTCAAAGTTCCGGCGCTTCTTCTCAAGATTTTGTACACCTATATTCTTGGAGGTACATTCATTGCATGACTTATGTAACCCAATAATTATTTGGAGGTGATAGAAAATTTGCAATCACTCTTTGCATGTTTCATCTTTTTCTTATAATTTCCCCATTTATTTTCTTGGTTAGTTTGGAGAGTCCTTGTGACTTGACAGGTGTCTGTGAACGAGAGCGTACCTGTATGCATTTGAATATTTTCGAACCTATGGAACCTAGCAATATTGATGCCTTATTTTCAGTTTGATAACATTTGCAAATTATATCAAATGTATGATTAAGTAGTTTTACAGACAGAAACATTGATCAAGTTTTCCTTCTCTGTGCAGTCATTTATTTTGACCTTTTTGGCTGAATGGGGAGATCGCAGCCAGATAGCAACTATTGCGGTAAGCCATGGTTTCCCCGGCATCATTTATTTTGACTTTGTATATGAATTGCTTCCTTATAGTTCATACAGTTCTTATTTCTTAATGCAATAGGAATATGCCCTTAGCATCAACCATATGTTTGAACTGGACATCAATAACCTTTTCATAAATTAGGTTGTGTATCATTTCATTCAAATTCATGTTGGATAATTAGCAGGAAATTTGTGTAAATTCTTTAATAAGATTCTTTTGAGTCTAAAGTAATTTAACTGTTTTGCTGAGTTACTCACATGCTTTATATCTTATAAACTGATTTTTTTAGCATGATTTTTTCATGAAGCGCCTACATTTCAGCAAATGTAGTTGCTTCTGATGTAAGCGTTGTTTGTTGCTTATTTTCAAGTACAGCTTAAACCTTGTTGAGTATACAGGTATTGTAAGTGTCAGCTACTAACTGAAACTTCAACTGTAACTTTCTTTCTGATGTTTCATAGTTATTACTCTGAGTGTCCGATGCAAATGTCCAAAGACATCAAACATGAAACCCTTCATGGTTTTATCCAGAAGATGCATATCCAAATTTCATACAATGATGTCTAATTTCAATCATGCCATGTTATCTTGTGACAATATTTAATAATTTGGTAAGTTCAAGGGTCTAACTAATGGAAGTTGATTTGCACATCTCATTGCCTCTATGGTGTTATTTGGTATTTGATGCATGCTCAGCATTCAGCAATGCACTTTGGCATTCACCCTGTATGATGATTCTATGATCCTGAAACCAAGTCTACTTGGGAACCTTTCTTGAGTCTTGGCATAAAATGAGTCTAACAGCCTTGCCAAATAACCTTCCAGAGGCAATTTGCAGAACATTGACATCACCTATATGTTTATAATTTCCATAATTTTTTAATACACTGTACGAATAATGTCACATTTTGGACAAAATGCAGCTAGCAACTCACAAGAACGCAATGGGGGTTGCTGTTGGAGCAACCTTGGGACACACTTTATGTACATCGTTAGCAGTAATTGGAGGGAGCATGTTGGCATCAAAGATCTCACAAAAAACAGTTGCTACTGTAGGCGGTCTCTTGTTTCTTGGGTTTTCAGTGTCATCTTACTTTTATCCTCCATTGTGATAACCACTTTACTGTAGGTATTTCTCCCACATTAACATATTTTTTTGCTGTGACCCCCCCCCCCCCCCTCCCCTTTTTTTTTTTTTTTTTTTTTTTTTCCTGTAACACAATTATTTCAAATGTCAATTTTGAGCATGCAAGTGTATTAGTGTCAAAATTCCAGTTATCTAAAGATTATCTATCTAACTTTTATAAGGTAGAAGTACTAAGACTTGAAAACGGACCTTTTTAGGATATGATTTATATTCATTGTTTGTTTAGTGCATGAATTAAAAAAATATAAAATTTATATTATTTTCGATGTACATCGGATTAAAAAAATCTAATATTTTCTTATTTTTTATTCTATTCTATTCTATCCAGTAAAGCAAATAAACCATTACAATTTTCCCCCTTTGTGTTTTTTTCATTTTGCCTACCGAATTAGAATATTTTATTTCAGAGTTTGTAACTTTTATTTTACTGTTCTTGGTTTAATGGTCAGTTCAGAGCTGCTATGACTCTGAGATATTGATATGTAGCTCATTTTATCAAGCTAAGAAAAAGTTTGATGATAATAGATATGACAGTGGTCGACTGGTCGTTTGGGTTGCCTCCTCACCTAACTTATTGTCATGGGTTGACCATGAACTAAATATCATATTTGGCTAAGATATCAGCATTGTCCCTTCCAATTGATTCTTGTCCTTGTTTGGGTTAAAATATTAGAAAAATGTTAGAGCTTATTGATTTTCTCATCTCATATTCATTCCCCTATTGTAAAATTTGTCGGCAGGGACGGAGTGCTTTGAATCATTAGGTGAGCAGTTGGAAGGAAAATATCTCTGTAAACAATTGCTTTTTAGAAAAAAATGAACCGGTAAGTGAACTGGTCTAATAATCGAGATTTCCAAATTCCAATTCAATTGATTCAATTGATCTGACTGATTCAATCGGTTTGGTAAAAGAAATTTCTGGTTCCATGAAATTGATTGACGTTCACTTTATTGATCCAATTCTAAATCCGTTTTCGTTGATTTTTTGACGAAACTGGTGTCATTTTAGGTCCAGATTCGCCATTGATTTTCACTTAAACCGACTATTTCTATCTCATTACATTAAGCCTTTTAATTATTTCAGGTATACATCTGTAGCCTTTAAAGTTGCTTCAATTAATCCACTGGTTGCATGTTTAATTTTTTAAAAATAATTAGAAGTTCTTACATCACTTTTACCTGTTCCTGACAGATTTGATAGCATCCATGCAACTAATTAATATCCTAAGGTGGAAAGATCCTCCAAATGACCACCCTTTCATTTGCTTATATTTTAGGCCAAAACATATTTTCCCGGGATGCATCTTTCAATGTTGAGTGTTGTTAACTTAATATCACCACTAATTCTGGAAATGGACCACCTATTCACATATATATTGTTTAAGAAAAAGACATTTCATTGTATATTCTACAATAAGGAAAAAAAAAGCCTTCAATTTTTTAAATGGAAAATTCTCTGGTACTAATCAAGCACTTGGCAATTGACATCAAATCAGAGTATGTCATTGACTTTTGCCGCATGAATTGCTTATGTTTAGTGTTGTAAACTGTTTCATTTACATTTCAATCTGTCTTTTGCAAAAAAGGGGAAAAAAAAACGTTTGAACCAGTCTTTGAGTTTGAAAGTCTACCCTTTGAGCGGAAAAAAATATATTATGGATCTGAGCTCTATAATTATTTTTTTTATGGAGCTCTGCATATTAATAAATTAACCTATCATTGTTAACAGCGAGTCATTAAAATTAATCATAAAATAAAGTGTTAATTCCACAATATATTTACACTCTAAAGGAGTGTAATTCTACAATGAGAAAAGGAGCGCAGAATAGTTGACAAGAAAATAAAACTCAATAAACATCTAAAGGGTCGAATTTATACAAATGCATACATAAATGAATTCTACTGGGGTTGTATATATAGTTTAGTTTTCAAGCCTTAATTCAGTTTCTAAATAATTTTTCTATTTAATTTTCGTATCTATTGAAAAGTTCATGGTGTTGGTCACATGAGAAGCTTGCACATTTAATTAAACTATATATATAATATATACATACATATATGCTTGTTATTAATTAGTCGGTAAAACCAGAAGAGCTGAGCTCTTGAAGTAGAAGATAATGGACAATGAAATGACTGCACGAGAAGCTTTCTGATCCACGGAGAAGAGTTGGTGAGTTAGATGAATGTCCTACACTTTGGACTTGCAATCATTCATACCTGCTATAACAAAGCCAACCAACCCAACCCACTCGATCAATGCAACTCCTCCTTAATATTCCATCAAATTCTCTCTCTCTCTCTCTCTCTCTCTCACCTGCAAACAAAGACAACCCAGCTAACATATATATTAGTATTACAGCACTCCAATATTATTTATGTCATGCCAGTAACCCACCATTCTCTTCTCTTCCTCCATACTTTCAACCCTATCAAATCCCCCAATACTCTCTCTCTCTCTCTCTCCACTGCACTGCACCATTCATGAAGCCATGAAAGACCGTGGCATGGGCAAGCTTCTCTCCTTCAGGTGCATCTCGGCCAATTCGAATCTCCCAGTCGTCGCCGGCGAAAAGCCTACCAAAAGAGCTGAAACAGAAAAGCCACCGTTATCAAGTAACCCTTCTTAATTAGTCTTCAAATCTTCTCTATATACCATATCTCCCATGTATAGCTAATTAATTAATTAGCAACTCACTCAACTCCAAATCCATGGCAGCTGGCGAAGAACTCGAGACGAAGAAGACTAAAAAGAGGCATAACAGAATCCATAAGCTAATGAAGAGCTTCTCCCACTTGTTCACACCCCGCGAAGAGAATGACGACGAAGAAGAAGAAGAGAGGGAGATGGAGATCGGGTTCCCGACCGACGTGCAGCACATCGGCCACATAGGGTGGGACGGATTCAACACCGACACATTGGACACCAAGAAGAGCAGCTGGCCGGCGAAGGGCCGGACGACGGAGCTGCTCTCCCTCGACTCCCTCTCGCTGAAGCGGTTCGAGGCGGCCATGGCGACGCTGCAGGCCACCCCCCTCAACGCCGCCGGGGCTAATCGAGGTGTGGTTGCTTAATTAGTTTCCGGATCATGCATGTTCTTTCTTTTGGTTTCTTGTTGTTGATGTTTTTGGCCATGGCGTGAGAAGGATTGCATGTGAACTTGTAAAGCTTAATTAACTCGCTTCTCCTTTAATTCTCATGCGGTATAAAACCTCCAGAATTCACAGGTCCTTCGTTGTTGTACGTCTTCGTCTGTAGTTGATCGGTGTGTACGTATATGGGTTGCATGTGTATATTTTTAACCATGTGACCTGCACAATTGAATGGCTTAATTCTTATTAATTCCTCCTTTAAGCCAGTAGAATCCTTTTGGTTAAAGAAGTGTATTAATTCAGTATATATTGTTTTAGAAAGCATGTGAATGTGATTTAGTAGAATCCTTCCGAGTGGAGGGAGGGAAGGCATGTCTGTTGGGATGACGTCATCACGCCTAGACACAAAGGGGGCTTGAGGATCCTGGACCTAGAGAAATATAATGTGGCTCGCCTAGGCAGTTGATGGTGGGGTATGGCGGTAAAGTCTAACGTTCTTTGGACCCACATTGTCTGCAACACCTACTTCCGTTGCAAGCCATGGCAAGCCGATCATTCCACCGCTTCTTGGTCAGCGGTGTGGAAAGGGATATATGACGCAAAACATGCCTTCTCATTAGGTATGGAAGCTTGTAGAGGTCGAGGTGACAACATTCGGTTCTGGTTGGATAGGTGGATACCCAACACTCGGCTGGCGGATCGTTTCCCTCTCCTCTTTGACCTCAGCCGCAAAAGAAATGGAACTATTTCAGACTTCTGGCTCGAAAATAGAAGCAGATGGAAGTTCAATTGGAGAGGCACAATTGAGAGCACCGAAATCAGGAGTTTCCTTGAGGTCCTTAGTGCCACCTGGAGGGGGGGGGACTAGACAGACAGTCATATATGGCGATGGAATGGCACTGGGATTTTTTCGACAGCTTCATTATATAAAATTCTGGCGGAAAGAGGAGTTACAGACCTCAAAGAGGATAAGATTTGGCGTTGCAGAGGCCCGACTAAAATGAAATTCGTTCTTTGGCTCGTCATTAGGAAACGCCTACAGACGAAAGACCGACTTATAAAACACGGGAGCTCTGACATCGACCCAACGTGCATCTTTTGTGGAATAGCGGGTGAAACAGCTAAGCATCTCTTCGAAGAATGCAGTACCTCTACTCCTGGGTGGCTCGAGTTTCTTGGAAAATGTGGTTCGGCACAATTTAAAGTTATCCCACGAAACGATGCAAAAGAGCTTGCTTGGAATTCAATGCGGGTCTCTCTATCGATGCTATGGTGTTGGAGTGTCTGGACGATTCGAAACAATTCAATTTTCAACAACATAGAGCCAGACTGCAAGGATATTGTTAGGATGGGTTGGAACTTTTGGAATAAATTACGTGGAGAACCTGGTTAGGGCCTGCGTGACCTTGGGTCATCAGATGTATTTCCTTTAATTTATAATTATATTTCCTTTCACCTTGAACGTTGGGAGTCTTTTCCAATGCATAGCTTTGTGTACATTTTAAATCTTATGAAATGAATGGTGTGGCAACGCTGCCTCACTTTTTTTCAAAAATAGAAAAAAATAAAAAAAAATCGAGTAGGTGACTACATGGTTTTCAGGGAAATTAATTATATATTATCCATGATCTTGCTTTAGTTTTAGTAATTATACTTTGTAGGATATTGTGAACTTTTCACCTGATGGTTAGCTAGTAATCAAATTAAATTGATCAACTGGGGAGAGACATCAGATTTGTGTTTTTTCTTCTTCTTTTTAATGGTTCACGTGAATTGACGGCCCACCAGGCCACCAAAACCACTGCAGTTGCTTATATTTTAATCCATACCTTTAATCTAAAACAAAGAGACATAATCTTAATTTGTTTGCACGCACAACTCAATGTTTTGTCGCTTGTGCAAAGAGAATCAAATCAATACACAAGCGTTCGAGGTATGTATTTAATTGTATACATTAGGTAGGATCTAATAAAAAGTTGAATTGTTAAGTATATATCATGTTACTCTTAGCACTTTCTGAGTGAGAATTAAGAGCATGTGTCCGCCAATTGCGGCCCCCAAAATCCATGCTTGGACTCATATGTAGGGCTGAAAATCGAACCGAACTGGTCGGGATCGACTCGGAATCGAGCGAGCGGGACTCGAGTTCGATGTTGATTTGAATCGAATCCGATCCGCGTTTAGGGTTCGATCGATTAGGCGAGCCGAATATGAGCAATGGGGTGTTCGTTTCGATTACCCCTAGCTCAAACTACTCGTCTTCTTCTCGAACCCTTTGCGAAGGATTCGCTCGAAATCGCTCGAGCTGTTCGAGTGGAGATCGACTACACAATCGCCAATACAATTCATGCAAAGGTTCGAATCTGCCGACTGCCATTACTTTTGCTTCACGTTCGAACAATACTAGAATTCATTTCAATCGAACAATTCGATTGCGAACCGAGTCGAGCAATTAAGAACTCGAGTACTCGATTGTTCGAATCGAGCCGAATACAATCAGCAGATCTAGCAAATGCACTGAACTCGAATTGAATTCGAGTCTGCACTATATATGTAATACCGAGACGAACATGAGCAGACCAGTACTCGCTTGTGTTCAGCTTGTTTTCAGCCCTACTGGTATGCAGGTTAGGGTTAGGCTAACTATATTAGGGTTTGTTTGGGGGGGGGATTATATAATTTCTAATTAACTGAAGGGAGAGTTAATTAGAAAAAAAATTAAATAGCAAGAAACTTTAATTCATGGACCAGAATAAAATAGATTATTTATATGTTTAAAGTACGTCATCCATTAGTGCAAATTACTCAAAAAAGTATTTAGTCTTTTGCATTGCTAAAATGAAAGGAGAAGATAATTTAAAAATGGTTTTCTTGTAATTGCCACACACTTGTTTTGGATTTAATATGACCTTTACTTCCAGGTGGTGACATTTTTAATTCTTTTATTTCTTCAAAAATAATTATCTAACAAGAAAAAAATGCCAATATATATCATCGTTTAGGAGTGAAAGAACACAACAATTTATGCTTTAGTTTCATCTAATATCCCATTTCATTTTCAGTTATTTAATCGATCTATTGGATTGTTAATTTGTGTTCAATTCTTCGAGTATGTATTTGATGGCATTTGAGACATTATTTTGTAATCATGGATTATATTCATGGTTCTTGTTCTTTATTGTTGTCCTTGTGGTCCTAAAGTCATAAATGATTAAATGGAATAGCTAGGAATACAAGTATTTTTTATGAACTTTTAGCTATTGACTTGGTGACATTAATTATAAGCTCAGATCTTCTAGCAACTTTCACTTGGGTGTTAAGTTTGAATGAAGTCCAAAACAAAGACAACAATTAATTGGATGCAAATACATTAGGACATTGGTATATATTTAATTATAGAGTTACCATAAATGTTGATCACTATTAATTATTAATTAGATGCATGCACATGTTCCATATATATGTGATTGATGTTACAACCATCCAATTAAAGATACATGTCCTATAACCTTCTAGCTAGCTAGAAATTAATGATACAAATAGTTGCTTCATGCATGCAAGTTGGTCCAAAAAATCAACATAACCATTTATCTAAAATCAAAGAATGGAAAAGGGCACTTCAATGCTTTCACAAACTCATAAGTAATCATTTGGTGGCTTCAATTATGGAGTTGGTTAATTTGGGGCCTTCCAAGACATAATATCTAGTTCAGTACATTTGCTATATATATATATATATATATATATGTTTTTGGTATTTCAAAATTCAAATTTGCATCTTCACATGAAAAGATTTTGAAGTATATATGAGTCACCTAACACATTAAAAAGCTATTATTATGCTAGAGTCTTGTACCCCTAAATTTGTAGGAAAAGTTGTTGCTAGAAATTTATTTGCATATGAAATTATAGCTAGTGAGCTATTGTTAACTTAACACTTACAAATAAATTATATTCTATCAATATAAAATTCATACAAAATTTTGTCACTGGCATCTTCAAAAGCACTATGATTAGTTAGGAAGAAACCCTATAAATTCTTATGCTTTTTTATCATCAAAATTAATTGAAACATTTAAATTTATTACAATATGTTCTTCTAAGTATGACTTACTAGCTATAATTACGGATGACAACGGTTCGGTTAACCGTTAACCACACTTTTGGTAATTTATCAAAATCAAAATCGATTTCTAAACCCTCTAACCGAAATCGAAATCGAAACTGAAACCGTTCGGTTTCAAAAACTAGTATCTGAAATCGAAACTGGTTCATTATCGGTTATCCGTCGAATAATCAAAACCAAAATCGATTTCTAAACCCACTAACCGAAATCGAAATCGAAATTGTTCGATTTCAAAAACTAGTATCCGAAACTGAAATTGGTTCATTATCGGTTATCTGTTAGATAACCAAAACTAATTTCTAAACTCGCTAACCGAAATCGAAATCGAAACCGTTCATTTTCAAAAACTAGTATCCAAAATCGAAACCAGTTCATTATCGGTTATCCGTCGGATAACTGAAATCGATAAATTCAATTTGGATACTAACCGATTAGTAAACGGATAATCAATTAATAAATTTCAAATGTGTATAATTACTTAACATATATAATAATTAACTATTATCGATTTCGGTTATCGGTTAATCGCAGATAATCGATAACCAAAACTAGAACATATAATCGGTTTCGATTACCAGTTATCCGCGACCTAATAACCGAAACTAAACTCGATTTTAATCAATTTTTAGATTTTACCAACCAAAATTGAATCACAAATTTACTGTTCGATATCGGATTTTATAATTCAATTAACTGGTTAACCGATTTTAATTGCCACCTCCGGCTATGATATCACATGATTTCAATTGGATAGATCTTATGGCGTCTCTAACCAAAAGTCCAAAACCAATTGGATTTATTTTGGAGGTGAAAGAACATGTTGCATGTGCAAGGAGTAAAGTGGAAGCCCAGTACAGACTACAAAGAATTGGATGATGACATCTTTAAATTGTTGCTTGTTGGGAAAGATAAGATAGATCTTGTTGCTTTATCTTTTACCATGCATGCCTTTTAAAGTTGAACTCTATTATATTTTATTTGGCAATTCTAATTCAAATGATAAATTAATGTAAATTGTTTGACATAGCAAGAATGATAATGCCATGTTTGGATGATTTAATTAGTAGAATAACACCCAATATAAAAGTTTGTGCAATTTGGATGGTTTTTCAACACAAGGAATTACCTTCAAATTTTTGAAATGCAAGTACTTCAACCCCTAGCTATCCAACCAAAATTAATTGAGTTTTTTTGGATTGTTTGCAGAAGGATTATGGGCCTCCATTTAACACTCTAAGTAGTCACTTGAGGACCCATAGATAGGGATCCTTCATAAATCATAATTGCTTGAATGAGAATTTGAGGAGAAGATTAATTAATTTAAAAAGAGAGAAAAAAAAATATTCTTAGTTTGTGTTGGAGGCGGAGGGTTGATATTTTTTTTATATTGCGGGTGTTTAGTTGCCTGCGAGTGAAAATGATATAAAAAGCATTTATATGCAAAAGTAAATATCGCAAATGAAATCTGTAGTCTATTGTTTGGTTGTCCGCAAGTAAACTTATAATTTTCATTTACAAGCATTTGGTTGATCGCAAATGAAAGTTACAATTACACATGCAAATTGCATCTTCATATTTATGTTTGGCAACTTTGGTTAGGCCCAATAGCTCGACGCAATAAAATCGTGCTCGGACCGCCCATTATCGTATTGGGCTAGAGGGATGTAGGTTCGGCCCGGCCCGATAGCTTGATAATCAGAGTCAAAGATAGGGACGACTTGTTTAGTTTTTCGCAATCGTGCTAATAGGCCGAGCCGTGACAACCCGTTTAGTTTTCGTGTTGTGCCGAGTTCAAGTTCTCGGGCCCAAATTTTTATCAGGCTAGGGGCAGGACGTCATTGGATGAGTCGTTCGAAATACCCAACGTGACAGAGGAGCCTAGATTTGCCACTTTTAATTAAGTGGCAGCGGTGACTCGTATAGATAGTTGAAAGATGCGATCCAGAATTCATCTCAAGCACAAATCAATTCACGAATCAGTGAAGGAGCAAGCAATGGTCGATGAGCGCCGAAAAAACTTGTGATCTAGCCGGGAAAAGGCCAAAAAATCATCTTAATCAATCCAACACTAATATACAATAAAAGTTCAATAAAATTTAGAAGCAATAATGATAAATTTGTATTATATTCACGGATAAAAAAATCTTATAATTTTTTTTTGTTATATTATCATAAATATTTTTTTTTAACGAAAATAAAAAACCACAATATGTGATTATACTAGGGTTGAAACTCTAAATTTTTAGGCAACGTTCAACATATTGTCACCAATTGTGTTATCCACGATTGAATTTTTTTTATATCATAAATGTTTATTTGTTAAGAAGTTGTGATTTCCCTGCCACTATCGTTCAATCAAATATTGTCTTAGAAAAAGTTAATTTACGGGGAGACTTTATATCATATTTTATAGTATACCATTTAATATTAATCAAAAGTTATAATTATTTTTTTCAAAAAAAATGAATTATAAAAATGTTTCTGTCTTACACATCTCAACTAATCATATTCATCGTGCATATAATTTAGTCAATCGAATCTAATTATAATCTACCATTTAAACCGAAAGCCTGGAGGATAAACAAGTTAATTATCATTAAATTCTAAAGATTTTACTCCCCAGCCCCAACATTATCGTCATATCTAAAGATTCTTACAATTGGACCCAAATGCAGGACAAAAGCAGGAAAAATATTATAAGAACATCTCCTCCTTGATAACATATATTCTTTATCAGCCTTACTCGGAGAATGTGAATACATCAAAGAACTTGTTCTTATCTGACAAATGTCAATTATAATATCATCATTATTATGTCATTAATAATGCATGGTATCGTCGTGTACATTGTACATCATTTTAAATTTCGAGTTCCTCTTCTTCAGATCTAATCTTGGATCAATAAATTGATTAAATATGGGATGATGGACCCAGCTGTGAAAATTTAATGGCCACGCCCGAAGCACGTGAGACTTCATTATTTACAAGTTACGGCTGTTACAATTGCTTCGGAAATTAGACCGGTCCGTCAATGAACCCAATGCATTGCTGGCCGGTCCAATCAATGCGGTTCAATGATCACAACGAATCAACGATACTTTCTTCCTTGTAATGTTAGTTTATAATCTGACTCCGAATCTTCGTAGAACCGGTCTGATCAGATTACAACATCGGCATACATTAAACCGGGCATAACATAACGGATCCGGACATATAATGATATAAGCTACGGGCGTGCCGTGGAGTTATATAATACGAGGGTGATTTGGTCATTTGCTGCGGGCCGATCGTTATACAAGTCAAAGCAGAATACCTATTCGCCGTTCCCGACACCTCTCTCGCCCTCCACCACCACCAGTGAGCGAAAAGGAGGGATAGATGGAGATGACGTACGTCGCTATGCTGTCTCTATT
Source organism: Canna indica (assembly GCA_034359265.1). NCBI lineage: Eukaryota > Viridiplantae > Streptophyta > Magnoliopsida > Zingiberales > Cannaceae > Canna > Canna indica. The sequence continues at coordinate 6,309,213 of CP136897.1, forward strand.
TCTCTCCACGCCATTTACAATGACGCAGATGCCAAAATGAGATAGCGAGGAGAAGAAGAAGAAGGAAGGAGGCGAGTCAGGAGGACGGGGACGAGGTGGTGGTGGAGGAAATGGAGGAGAGGAGGACCAGGTCTTCGATCGGGCGGTGCTGATCCCAAAAAAGAAAAAAATTTCCATCTCCCCTCTGTGTGTCTCACTCTCTCCCTGTCTTAGGTGTCGGTGAGGTTCGACCTTGTCTCCTCTTTTGCTCTCTTTATCTCACGCGCATCGCTTCTTTGTTTTTGTGCTCCTCGCTGATTGCCTGATGTTGTCGGTTTCTTCTATTGGACGTTAAAAAACGGGATCTATTTGGCTCTTTGGTCTTTGACGAGAAGAATCTGCTCCATGAATGCTGGAAATCTTCGCCCAATGGTTGAATTGGAGAAAATGCGTTCTTTGTAGTTTCGTGCTACACGATATCTGATTGGAGTCTGATCGTTGGATTTTTCTAGTGGGTTTTGAGGTCTTCTGCTTGAAGTTGTAGCGAGTAAGGCTTATTTGGAGACTTTTGTGACAAAAATCGGATCTTCGAATGGAGGGAAGGGTGCTTCGGCGAAGCGTGACGCTCTCAGAGCAGCTATCTGTCGTCGACTCCTCCAGACTCGGTGATCTCCTCAAGAAGCGGGAGGAGGAAGAGATGCGCCTTTCCCGCTACGAGGGTGGCGATTCGGTGGCTCTGGAGTCAGCTATGGCATGGGAAAAGAAGGAAGAGTCTGACGTTTCCGGCGGCGGCGGTGGAAGGACGCTGCTGGACATCATCTTGCAAGAGCACGAGGCGAATGGTGGGATCATAGCGGACGGGAACTCCAGCAGCGCCGCCGCCTGGAAGTCGCTAAGGGACCACTTCCGCCTCCACAGCCCCGGCGCAACCTGCACGGCGGTGTCCCCGGGCCACCCTCACCCAATCTCGGAACCCGAGCTCGTCGACTCCTCCCACCTAAACCCCAACCCCACCTTCCCCTCAGACTCTCCTCACAACATCGAGCTTGCGATTCCACAACCCACGACGATGGCAGAAGTACATTCAACCAGTGAAGGTGGAAGCGAAGAACTCAATGCCAGTGAAGACTCTGATCCTGGTGGCACCGTAGAGTCAGCCGCGCCAGTTGCTGTGCCCGAGGAGGACGAGGACGAGGGGTCAGGGGAGTCGCCGGCGAGGGTTTCCCTTATGGCCTTACTGGAGCAGACAGACCGACAATGGGCCGGAAGTGGAAGCGGAAGGGAGACGCTATCGCTGGTAGCGGCAGTAGCAGAGGAGCAGGATGCGGAGGGCGAGGGAGTTATGATGTACATGTGCTGCGTATGCATGGTGAGGCACAAAGGAGCTGCCTTTATCCCCTGCGGCCACACCTTCTGCCGGCTCTGCTCGCGGGAGCTCTGGATCAGCCGCGGCACCTGCCCCCTCTGCAATGGTCTTATTTCCGAGATCCTTGACATTTTCTAATGCCGCCGCCTCCTCCTCCTCCTCCTCCTCCTCCTCCTCCATCCTCCATCCTCAATCCTCCAACTCCGGCTGCCACCTCCACCACTGCCATATCTCTGGTAACTCCTTTATAAGCTAATTTTTATCAGATACATCAAACCTGGATATTGATGTCCAATTTGGTGTTATTAGATATTGCTGGGTGTCGAAACTTAATGTGATGTGTGAAGATGGGAAACAATTGTATTGGTGATAATGATGATTACGTGTTGAATGATTAATATAATCAATGAAGAGCATATTGTGGTTGATGATGTAGATTCTTTCGTTATCTTATCAAGAACTATTTACCTAGTTAATTTGATGTCCATTTTGATGAACTATTTGTCAGATTTGTTAGGAACTTTTGTTGCATGTCTTCTTCATCAAGAGATCTACTGAGTTTCCTTTTTAAGTAATAGTATGAATGTTCTTGTTTGTTCATTCTGCAATTGTATTTGAGATTGTTTTCATTGTAAATTGATATGATATATTGATAGCTGTTAGCTACCAAGTTTCGTCAAGTCTTGATGACTAGTCTTAGAATCTAAAGGATATTGTTTTACCCGCAGCTGTAAGGAATGCTTGAAGTAATTTATGTTGTTTTGAGGATTAAGGGAACACAATGTTGGTGTCTTGTTAAATGCCTTCCCAAAGTTTGCTTTGTGAATAGGATTTTTCTGACATCTCAGTAGGATTTTTTTTGCCTTATTTTGTTATCCACCTACCCTCACACAGTCACACTCCTAAGCATTAATTTTAATTCCGGATCTTACAACACATGCTTCTGGAGCAAAATTCTTCCATCACTAAAATCGTTTAGAAATTTCTGAAAGATTGGAAGGAAAAACAAATGAAGCAGTGCAGTTGTTGGATGGCATGTGATCATCCTGCACAATCTTAGGTCTTTATGAGTGTCCTTAAGCTTAGAACTCCATGTCATTGTCCTCTTTGGTTCTCTCCTGCATAGATCTGAAGCTGATACAAGTGAGCCGACACAATCCAACTAAGAATCTAAAATCTTTCCCCAAGTAAAATATAATCACTGAAGACAGAACTAAAGTACAGCTCTCATTACTTTTTTTCACTATGGCAGACTATGGAAAAAAAACTATAACTCATTCTCATCCCTCAACAAAAGAGATAAGTTTGACCAAATTTAACTGATTCTTCACCTATTCAATTGTGAATAATAATCAGATTAGATCCGGGGTAGGTTGCAATTCAAAAAGGGATATAGTTTTATATTCGTTAAATGGATCAATTGGTGTGCAACATTTGGATCAAGGTTGTATTATTGATAAAAGATTCATGTGATGCTGTTCCCAAAGGAGTTGAACTAATTGAGTTGTTTGCTATCCATTTGGTTCAATCTGTCTATTAACTTAGTGGAAAGTGATAGCATCGGATTCCTCTTGGCTAAGAACAGAGTACTGAAAACTGTGGTTCCCACTTTTAAGTTGTTCACCAGACACTCTACCTGCAAATTGGAAGAGGACCAGAGAGATAAAGTGATAGATGGGACATGGATAGGATCTAAGATTCAATTATTAGCTTGGAGATTTGATTCATGGATATCATATTAAACTTGTAGTCTCTTCTGCTACAGTTACAAACTTGAGCTGGTAAATGGAAGGGGATCTGTTCATTTCTGTTCTTTATAACTAAGAAAGAAGAACTGGGTGACTATGCTGCCTGTAATAGTTGCTCCTATAAATGAATATTAGGAATAACCTAATTAGTATATTTTATGGGTTAGGAAAGATAATAGAATTTTCTTCTTTAATTCAAAAGATCAAAGACCATTATAGCTTTCAACTAAAAGGAGGATACTTGACTTGTCCTTATCCCTGTTGGCCTCATCATCAACCAAGAAAGATGGCAGGTGACTAGGTGATCTATATCTGCAACCACTTCAGTGTGATGATGTGGTCAATAGCTCAGATGGCACTATGTCAGATAGATTGGTTGGTGACTTGGTGTAAACTGTAAAGTGGGTTATTTTCTTATTCTTTATTGTGAGATGTTGGAGGAAAATAATTCTTTGCTTATGTAGTGATTGTTATGAATGATTGAGTCGAGCAAAACTGAGCATTGTTCAATTGATCAATCAATCCTTGATTGATTGTCTAGTTAATGTGTCTACTATTTGCTTAAAGAAAAAAAAAGAAAGAAAGATAAAAATGAAAAGAAAAAATAGTTCATTTTTTTTCTTTATCTTTCATCCAAATTGGATATAAAATAAGGAAAAGTAAATTTTTAAACTTTTGAAATTAAACACCCTCACTCTAAACTTTTTTTAAAAAACTCTCCTTACATTAATTGTATCTTAATCTATTAAAAAAATAGTCAAATGTGAGACCATGAAAACATCCGTTATATAAAAAGTTTCAAATAAAAAACTATTCAAGTCCATAATAATAATGATGATAATAAAATTTAAAAAAAAATCATATCATGGTTTGAACCGTATTGATTTTGTTATGTAAATTGGCATCAATATTTTGATTAAATGATTATATTAACTTCAAAAGAAAGACAACTGTTCGCCCCTTTTAAAATAATAGAATAAGTGAAAATATTTTAATTTTCTTTTGGTAATACTAAAAATATATAATTTTGATGAGATTTGAACTATGGCATTGTCAACGGAATAATAAATATCTCTACAATTAAGTTATGATTAATTTTACGATTTACAATAATACTAAATCATTATTGTAATAAAAAATTATTACGATCAACTTAATGGGTAGCCATTAAGTGTATAGAACCTAACAATTAGTCTAATTAAAATGGTTAAGCAAAAATTAATCGTCTAACTTGAGTCTTGATCTCACTATTAAAACTCAAGTCGAACTAACATGTAGCACCAAATAGTATATACATAGTATTAACTATCACATATCAACTTCATAAATCTTAATCACTGGTTTAATGCCTAAGCTAGAGTTGATAGTAGAACACACAACAAGTCTTATAAATCAACACAATATCAAATTCTCTAAGTTAAACATTAGAGAATTTTTTGCATTGATTGTGTTCAATTATACACTAAATTGAACTAAGAAAAAAAATTGATTTCTGCATAATTGAAGCCTAGATTAAATCCAAAAGCGGTTGACTAAGAACTTAGAATTTGAATTTGACTTCTTTCCTAAGGTTGTAGGTGCTGTTTAATTCAGAAAAATCAAAGAGAATTTGTAGATTAATTAATTTACCGTGCTACTTAATTTATTAATAAATAATAAATAGGATGATAGATAATTAATAGTTCAGGGATTTCCTAAAATTAGAACAATTTTATTTGAATTTTCTCAAATCAAAATACGGAGGTTAAAATTCTCCTATCGAAATCAAATTTTAATAATACTCATCCTGCTCTCTTTGCAAAAGTCTATAACACATTACATACTTTTGAACAAAATTTAAAAATTATTGAAAAATATGCAATGTATTTTTATAATAAAAATATATTTTAGGAGCTTAAAAAAATTGAACCGAAAATATCAAAATATTAAAGACTTTATCCAAAGTATATAACACTAAATTTAAATTAAAAGCTATTTTGAAAATATATCCTAAAATTTTCAAAAAAAAATCACAAAAAAAATAATTCATAAAAAACCAAAAAAATATTTGCTCGTTAAATACATTGCATATATCTTAAGAATTGCATATATCCAAAAAAATAATTGTATGCTCGTTAAATGCATTAATATCTTAAGAATAGTTCAGTTATTTGCATATAATCTTTTGAATTACACAAAAGATATATATTGTACGTCATACAATTATTATGTTGTTTCTCCTAATCAACAAATCTCCGTTTTTCTTTGCAGTCGATGCTAACAAGCTTATTCAATGCATGCCGATTAGAGTAGTATACAGCTAAGAAGTGAAGGCTCAGTTGGTTGGCAACTCGTCAATTTAGTTTATAATTTCATTTGTTGCATTTAAAGTAGTTTAATTTTTCTTAGTTGCATTTGATTAGAAGTAACTATTATCTGGTATTTTCATTCAAGTTGTAATAAAAGCCTAATATTATGAATGATTTTCCATACAATTAATAGACTAATAATATGAATGATTATTTTAACAAATTTTTTAACCTGTGCCCTTGGAGCACAAATAACGATTCTTAATTGAATGTTTTATTTCTCCATCCAATAAAGAAAAAACGACATCATCCTAAGAGCACAGGTTGGGCAAACCGTATTACGTTGAATAATAAAGTATTCAACCAGATGGACCGATTTGGACTGGACATTGAAGAATAGTGAATAATGATCCAGCTAACCATTAACATAAAAGCCTTGGTTGCGTTCAATTGGATTTCATCTATATATAAAGCAACTTCCAAATGATGTCAGAAATAAAACTTCACAAACAGAGCCGACGAAGGTATATCACGATAGTAGTAGCGCCTACAGACATAATTCATAGCCTACACTTTCCTAGTCTCTAATTTCTTTACATATTCTTAGCCACGACAGAACTGGAATATTATCTATGCGATTAACAGACTTCCGCCTCCAGTTTGGTGCAACATGGCATCAATCTCATCCCCATCTTCCATTTCGAGCTGCAAGAACAAGTAAAAAACGACAGCAATAAAGGTAAATGCCAACTGGGACTAGATTTTGTTTCATAGTGACAATAGATTGAATAAAGAAAGGAAACGATCAGTTACTTCATCAGGAGTCTGTTCTCCTCTTAGTCTGCGACCATCAAACAAGAAAGCAATGGAATTGAAGTCCACTGATTGGCGATCACAGTAGGCATTCATGAGCTTACGCAACTGAGTGCTGCGCTTAATCTTGAAGAAGACCTCATTTCCATCCTTTGGATCACAAGAGCACCAGTGTTTATAGAGATCAATACCATAGAGAAAAGTTAACATTGAATATAATAAAAAACATAGCACAGTAGAGAAAAAAAATCATATCAATCGTTATGATTTAGCATTGCTTGTGATCCAGCATAAAATGAAAGTAAAACTAGGAATTAAGCATAATCTTGTCTGCTTTTACATTTATAAAAGTCAAGCAAATGCAAATACCATCCTGTTGATGAGCACAATAATGAAAGTGTTTTTGTTACACAAGTACAGTAAATATATGTCAATTTCTCTACTTCTCTGCACACAATTAAGTGAGAGGAAAGAATCCAACTTCAAATGAGTACACAATTTATAAATTAAATTAAGATCACTTATATAGTGTTTTAGTTTGAGATTATTATTCCAAGAATATGATTCTCAAGTATATGATCCCAAGAATAATATTCCTAGGAATGTTAGAAAATCATGTTTGGATGCTATCATGAAAAAATGTTGAAAAACTCAATCATATGTTTATGATTCCTACATTTGGTTTTTGATGAGATTGGAAAGTTTTTATCTGAGAAATACTTAAATATCATTTACCAAGTAATCATAAATAATATGGAATATTCTTTTCTGCCACTATAACATTATATGTTTGCTATCAATTTGGCATGTATGCCCACAACATGCTATCAGATCAATATAATTTGCTAATCAAAAGGGCCTTCCGCAATTTGATTCAACATGAATTGCAGACCTATCAAACAAAAAGAAGCTATTACCCATCTACTCATGTGGGTTACATGGATATTTTTTGGCCATCAATTTGACATTTAAAACAGATCTTTATTGTCATCAATTTGGCATGTATGTACATCATATAAGAATTAGATCAATATAATTTGCTTATTAGTCAAAAGGCCCTTGGCAATTGGATTCGACAAGAATTGCATAATTATACAACAAAAAGACAGCCACTATAAATTTATGTGGATTACGTGGTTCCTTTTTTTCCATCAGTTTGGAATTTATGAGTTATGACAAAGGGAATTATTCAATAGCCTCATGTTGCTTGAATTGTGAAACATCTCTACTACAGAACGCAACTCAAAAATAGATGTTTTAATGCACATCCAAAAGCACTTGTAATAGAATGTTACATACTCAATTTATTGAATAATGGGTTGCATGCAATAGTAAACTCGCATTCAGATTACTATTTAAACCTAAAAAGATAATAATTGCACACATGATCCCTCCTGCACTCGGAGTGACTATAGGTTTAACATAGTTTCATCAATGTTCAAGCTCATCCAACATAAGTTTCATAAACCCTAAATTTGGTCCCCAATTTATTCTGCAGTATAGGTATAGATCAAAATTGATGAGCTCACAGAAAATATAGTTACAGACGTCAGGGGATATTACTACATGAAATCACTTTTTCCTTTTTAACCCTGAATACAATAGGCTCAATCAAATTCCATCTAAATCTAGCAAAAGAATTGAATGAGGCATAAATCTAAAATCTCGAAAATTTGTATTTAACACACAACTCCAGCACACTGGCCATCACAAATTCCGGAATTTAATTTGAAAAGGGCGCAACTATAACTCCAAATACCCTAAATAAATAAATAAAAAGCAAAGAAAGAACGATATCGTCTTTCGACACCCATATCAAGACTAGGCAATCGCACACCGTGAAAACAATCTAACAATCAAATAGCTTAAACGGCTTCAAGAGGTGACCTAAAATCCCAAACTAAAAATGATCTGCAACAGCCACACGAAGAAAAAGCACATAAAAAGAGAAAATGAAAACAACATTATAACGAACAAATCGGCGATGGTCGGAACAAATATGGCAACCTCTGAGAGAGAGAGGGAGGGAAGAAGCAGACCTGTCCCTTAACCTTGAGATTGATGTGCGCCGACTGATCGGCCGGCTTCTTATCCTCCTCCTGTCCTGCTCCTGACATCCTCCGATCTAGCAGGCAACGTTAGGGTTTCCGGATCTCGCAGCGCTTCGATTAAGCTTTGGAGAAGAGCAAGAAAATTGATTTATTTCCGAGGATTAATAAATAGAGAGAAACAGCGAGCGGATTGAACGAGGTCGCTGGCGGATTTTAGAGCGGGTTTCAAAACCCGAATGCATAGTTACTTTCAGATCCGCCTTCGGGACTTGATTAACGGCTACGATTTATCCCTCATTCTTATGTAGACATCTAACCGTCAGATTTAGTAAAGTGGGAGGAGGTCTCAAAGATCTGGCTCGTTGATAAATGATAATGTCAGACTTAGAAATTTATTTGTTTGTTGACTTGTTGTCATTTTTTTTGAACTTTTCATAAATACCCTCAAAAAGTTTTTGGCATTTTAATATTTCTTTCGGTGAACCGGTTTAAATTTCAAACAAACTCATTCACTCTGAAAAGTCAAAACCGACGAGAACGGGTTTAAAATTTTATATTCAAAGATACTATTTCCTCCTCGTTGTGGGTTTAAACTTATGAAACTTATGTCAAAGTTTAAAAAATAATAATTATATCACCAACATATATATTGAAGATATTATCAATAAATTAATTAAACATGCAATAACATAAGAGACTTGATTAATCCATATAAGTATAAAACCTTAATGCTTATTAATAATTAATATATAGAGGATAAAAGTCGAAGTGGATTTAGTTAACTAAAGCTAAAAGGTTATTATATAGGAGATGTATAATATTTTTAGATATTGCATATGTATATATATAGGAGATGTAATCATCGGCAGCAATCAGTAAACATCATCATTAGGGATGGCAATTTTATACGCATTCGCTAACTAAAAATCGCATCTGCACCGTATCTGATTCATATCCGCAAGTAAAAATGGATATGGATACAGATACGAATTTAGAAAACTTATATCCGCGCGGATATGGTGCGGATACGGATATGGCTGTGGATCCGCACCGTATCCGCACCGCCTATCCGCGTCTCTGAATTACTATTTTGCCTATATAAGTTATTAATATATATATAAGAGCTCTATGGTAATTTCATGTCAAGATGAATTTTGAATTATGTTATATATTTATTTTGGATTAATGAATTGGTAATTTATTGATTTTTTTAATTAAATATATAATTTTAATATATTTTTTATTAAATACGATGCGGATACGAATACGGTGCAGATATCCATATTTGAAGCGGTGCGGATACGGATGGGCGGATATGGGGTGCGGTGCGGATACAAATAATCCAGTATCCGCATCGTATCTGCTCCGTTGCTAGCCCTAATCATCATCATACAATAGAATAAGCTAAAAACAGAGGATGTATATTACAAATCAAGATGTAGTAGCTAGTTCAATATATAGTATGCATGCCAAGTGATGATTTAAAAATATTTCATGGGAAGACATACATGCATACTAATTAATTAATTAACTAGTTAATATTCATTATAAAAAATATATTATATATGAAATTCTCAAATCATAAGCTATCTACAAATTAATGTTGCATGTGAAACATAAATCAAATTCATTAATTGATAAGCAAAACAACTTTACTAGATGAATTAATGAATTAATTACCTGGTAAAACATTATTTGTGGAGTCAATTGGTCGGATCGATACAGTAGTCATGAATTCACCTTCATTTTCATCTCGTATATATGATGTTCCAGCTTACGCCGTCACCCTCTCTTATCCTATCCACGAATTCAGATGACATACCATTAAACATTAATTCATTGAGACTAATTACGTGCAATAGCCCATCGAGAATATTACGCAGCTTCTCCATGTAATTGATATTCAAGTAGGTGAGCTTGGGCAAGGCAGATATCTCCACCTTTCACTCTTCCACGTCACAACCCCAAAATTTAAACCTTTGTAAATTTGGAAAGCCACTTGCAGTGCATGCCATTATCTTGAATGATTTCACACTAGAGTGACCTACCCTTCGACCAACTTTAGACAAGCTGATATTGATTTCTTAGAAATTGTGAGAGTGCAATCCTATGGACCTCTAGAATATTAGTTATTGCTAGTTTGTGGAAGTTGGTGGCATTGCAATTTTTCCTCGTTAATCTCTCTATCCATTCTCCTGCCTCAATCCATTTCACAACATGCAAAGTCTTGGAATTTGGAATTCTTGATCTCCTAATCGGTGCGTCTTCATTGCAACCATACACGTTCCACAGCGTTGGAATCTTCCAAAATGTTCTTGGAAGCTGCTCGATCTTACTTACTGGATCGTGCATCTAGAGTTTGCAGATATTGCAACTCACCAATAGAAGATGGAATAATTTCAAAGTCGGTGTTTCGCAGACCCAAATACCTCAGACGTATCATATTTTTTATATCCTTCGGTATCTCTTGTACTTCTCTTACGCCCTCGAGATCAAGTACACTCAGCAAACGTAAATGGCTTAAATACATTGTTATACTCGTACGATTCACAATATCATCATGATCACCATCACCAAATACCAGGAGAGTACGTAGTTTGAAAAAGTTGGCAAGTAGCTGATCATCCATCTTGTCTAGGAGAGCCACACGACGAAATGGCATCCCATCGACACTTGGACTGTCATTGTTCTCAAGCTTGTTGAATACATATAGAAATTGTTCTTTTCTTGCTTCTGTTATGCACCATTCCCGTAGCACATCATGAATACGTACCCTTCTAACCCATCCATGAGCAATGCTTTTCTTGGCTACATGGACAGTTGTACCAATTCATCCAAATAAGTCCTTGCCGTTTGTTCCAATATTTGATTGTGTTTTTATTTTTTTATAGAAAGAATGCTTGTATTAATCAAAAATTGATAGTTACAAGTTAGGAGGGGAAAGAGAGAAAAAAATAATTACAAAAAAATACATTAAAACTTAATTGAAACAAGAAGCGGCAAGGGAAGCCGCTTCCAAAGCAAGCTCATAATAGGACTTCTTTTTCCCCTCGAAACAACGAGTGTTATGTTTGAACCAAATCTTCCAGTGCCAAATCATAATAAGGCCAAACTTGAATAACAGAGAGATCCAAGGACAGTTGGAGGTCGAACAAGACCAAGGGTGGAAAGTCAAAGAATAGTTAGTGGATGAACGCAAGGACAAGAGCGATTTCCAACCGTCATTCGTGAAGACGCAATCATAGAGAATGTGATTTAGTGTCTCATCTCCCGTTTCACAGAGGGCGCATTTAGTATCCAACTGGAGGCCGTGGGCCACGAGGCGATCTTTGGTAGGTAGCCTCTTGTTGATCGCGAGCTAATTCATGAGAGAAACAGCTTCGGGGCAAGACTTAAACCAGCTATAGCCCGCAGCGGGGTCCGAAATGCTGAGCAAGTTCAAGTATTTGTAAAGAGAGTTCGTAGAGAAGATGTCATTTGAAGTCCACTTCCAAACCACACGATCCTCTCCTACAAGGTAGAGGACAAGATTAATCTCATTGCAAAAATTGAGGACGGGGTCTAGAGGCACTAGAGAGGAAAAGGAGATGTTCCAATCGGCCACCGAGCCGTCGTCATTAAAGACTTTCGATTCTCAAATGGTGGCGAAGGGAGAAGAAGTCGTGGCGAAGAGCTGAGGAAACCGGTCACACATACGAGAATTATTGAGCCACAGATCCAGCCATAAGCGAGTGTCCGAACCACCACCGAGCTGAAGACTAAAAGCAGCTTTAAGAATGTCTCGATCCTTGAGGATGTCTTTCCAAATAGGAGAAAGAGAAGGGATGATCGAGTTCACAAGAGTGTACCAATTCGGAAGGTCGGAGGAGATGATGCTACGCTAAGCCATTTCTTTGTTTCTAGCAAATTTCCAACACCACTTAGCAAAACGGGCATTGTTGTGAAGTTTCAAATTTAGTAAGCCTAGACCACCTTCTGCTTTTGAGGAAGTAACCTTATCCCAGTTGACATGACATTTCCCCTGGAGATTGGAGCCTCTTCCACCGGTCCAAAGAAAGGTCTTCCTCCTTTTGTCTATCATCTTGATAACCCAAGAAGGGGCACGAAAGATAGAGAAAATGTAGGAAGCTTGGCTAGTTAGGATACTATTTATGAGAGTGATCCGAGCCGCCCTGGAAAGATGAGATCCTTGCCAGGATGCCAATATTGTATCGAATTTGGAAATGATATAAAGTCAATCCTCTTTCAAAAGGCGACCCGGTCTAAGAGGGAGGCCCAAGTACGTGATGGGAAAGGAGCAGGGGGAGCAGTTTAAGATGTTGGCTTCATCGGTACTTGCTCTTGTGGACCCATTGATGAGAGTAGCTCTTGTTTTATCACAATTCAATTTCAATCCAGAACAGAGTTCGAAACATTTCAATAGAAGTTTCATTTGTTGGAGATGAGAAGACTCCACACTGCTGAAATAATCAAATCGTCTACGAACGCGACGTAAGTGATCCCATCCGCAATAATTCCGGTCAGAGCGCCTTTGGTAATACCTCGTCTAGCCGCCCTTTGAAGCAATTTGGATAAACAGTCGGTCACCAAGTTGAAAATGAGCGGTGAAAGTGGGTTACCTTGTCGGATGCCTCACTTGTGGGAAAAAGGATGACCCGCTGATCCATTAATAAGGAGCGAAGAATTAAGTCACACTATGAAGGAGAGAGGAGACCCAAGAAATTCATCGGAGGGGAAAGTCTCTGGCAGCCAGACGATCCGAAATGAAGTCCCAATTGACCGAATTGAAAGCATTTTCGAAGTCAACTTTGATAAGACACGAGTTATCTTGGATGTTTCTGCAAGACCAAAGAGATTCGAAGATGGTCATGTAGCAATCGATACTACTCCGACCCGAAATGAAAGCCCCTTGAGTGAAGTCCACCAAATTAGGAAGAAAGGCCGCCAGACGATTGGCCAGAAGTTTGGAAAATAATTTGATAAGGTTATTTTCCAAACTAATAGGCCGAAAATCTCTAGTGAGAAAAGCATTGTTGATCTTCTTTAGAATAAGAGTGATGAAGGCATTGTTGATCTTAGAAAGATCTGACGGAAAGTTCTGGAGATCGTTGAGAATACCAAGAAGTCCAGGTTTAAGATAATCCCAATAAACCTTAAAGAACTCCATAGGAATACCATCAGGGCCAGGCGACATGTGGTTCTTTAAACCACGGATGACAGAGAGATGTTCCTCCTCAGAAAATGGGGCATCTAGATGTTGTAAGGAAAGGAGGTCTAGTGAGTAGAGCTCATTCCAAAGTAGAGACATGAGCGGTTTAGTCCTTTGACCTAGGAGTTGAGAATAGAAGAACCTGAAAGCTTCCGAGATCTGAGAGTACTCAGTGAGAAAACCAAGAGGGCCCTGAATTTTAGCAATCCAATTCCGATTTCTACGGATAGTAGCACATTGGTGAAAGTAGCGAGTGTTTCGATCTCCCTCTTTAATCTAATATTTTTTTGCTCTTTGTCTCCAGTAAGAGTCTTCATAGCGATACAAAAGATCCAAGTCCTCCTTAAGCTTTTTGAATTCGCTGAATTCTGAAGGGGAAATAGTCCCTGAATCAGCTTTGATGGAGAGAGAATGCAGAAGATCATCTAGAGATTTTCTCTTGCAGGACCAAGACTTCCTCCTGGTAGAGATCCAATCTCTAATAATGGGACGAAGCGTCTTCCAAGACAAGATCCATCTCCGGAGAATGAACTGGGGTGGAGAAGTCAGAGCTAAATAAGGATGGAGGTCGGCCTTGATTATATTAATGAAATTTGGGAATGAGAGCCACCCAAGTTCGATTCGAAATGGACAAACTTCCCCTTGCCGGAAAGGGGCGATATGCAAATGAAGAGAGACATGGTCAGAAAGCTTACGAGAGTCACCTGAAATTTTGATGTTGGGCAGGAGATCCAGGAGCTTGAAGTTGACCAAAATTCTGTCGAGCTTTGCTAGAGCAGGGGAACTCTGGTTATTGGTCCAAGTATAGAAAATCCTATAAGCTGGAAGGTCAAGTAAAGCCCGATCTGCAATGAACTTGGAGAAGCGTTTGCAGTCTAGATTATTACCCCTGCAGTTGAGTCTTTCATCATTGTTTACTGTCATATTAAAATCTCCACCAATAATAGATGGCTCGGAATTATTGGTTGTGATGGAATAGAGTTCTTGTATAAAGGCATGTTTACCAGAGCGATGCGGGGGCCCGTAGACCCCCGTAACCCAGAAGGACTCATTGGAACTAAGATGCAGCATCTTTAGCTGGATGAAAATCGTTCTAGAGGAAGAAGAGAGGCAACTCCAAACAGCCGGATCCCAAATAACAAGAATGCCACCCACAGCACCAGAAGCATCAATTGCTAGAAAGTTGTTAACAACACCAGATTTGAAGCCAATTAGCTGTTTAGCGGTGCGAAAGGAAACTTGAGATAACTTAGTTTAAAAAAGAAATAATAAACTACAATTGACATCCCTTATAGCTTGCTTTATCATATACCTCTTTGAAAGGCGATTAATACCTCTAACATTCCAAAACAGAAAATTAAAGTTACTAAAAGAAGTTGTAGAGTTCATGATAAAAGGCGGTCATCAAAGCAAGAACCAAAATGGCTGCAAGATGGCGATTGAAACTAAGCGTCATCACTCGGCAAGGCTCTAGCAATCTCAAGAAGGGGGGCAATGCAAGTGAAACCCATGTCATGGATACTACGAAGTAGAGGTGGCAACGGGCCGTGCCCGGGCAGGCCCGACCCAAATGTGTGGCAACCAAGCCCAGCCCAGGCCCGCCCAACCGAGCTCGGGCCGGCCCAAAAATTAATTAATTAATTATTTTTTTTAATTTAAATGTTTAAAGATTTAAATTTTAATTTTAAAAATTAATAGTTACGGACTTACGGGTGAGTTTTGAACTTGGACCTCTAACTTTATTTGAGATAACTTAATCATTGTACTAAACTTTATTATATTTTTTTAACAAATTTTTTATATGTAACATTGTAACGCGGTACAAATTAATAAAAAAGATTTTTAGAAAATCAAATTATAATTAAATTTTTATTTATCTTTAATACAAAAATATTCATCCAATGATGAAATAAATTTTTTTAATATTATAATAGACCACACATTAAAAGGTTGCTTACGTACCTTCTATAGCTAAACTTGTATTCCCCAATAATTAACTATAAAAGGATCATGTCTACGTAGTTCTTTTTACATTTTTAATCACCCGTAGTCCCAGTGATTTAACTTGTACTTGGACCAGCAGTACCAGCTTTGCTTGTTTGAGTTTTCTCCTCCCCCGATGATGAAGTGTCGTGTCCTCCCTTATCTTGTAATCTATCTTCAGCATCCAATCAGTCTTTTAAGCAAATGCACATTTCAACTATTTCTTCACTCATTCGGCTCATTTTTTTGTCAAGAATTCTATTTCCTGCACTAAAACAAGACTCGGAAGCTACTGTAGACACACGAACAGTTAGTATATCATGTGTCATGATGAAAATAATAGGATACGTATTTTCTTATTTTTTCCACCATGCTAAAATTTCATTATTATCCATTTCTTCAGAATGATTATGATCTAGAAAAAAAAGTAATTCATTAAAATTAGTAGATTTAGTTTTTTTTATTCTCCGACCAAGTTGAGAATTAATAATATTTCCACCATCATCTCTTAATCTAGAAGAAGATGATGTTGTCTTATTTGTAATTGTATCACCAAATTTTGAAGTGTAAAATACAAACATAGAATTCAATAAATTCAAAATTTTAATTTTTTTTCTTCAACATTATCTAATTCCATATTGTTATAATAATCATCTAACAACATATTTAAACCATCAATTTTCATTCTAGGATCTAAACATATTGCTAAACAAAATAAAGTATGTATATCTGACCAATACTTTTTAAATTTAGATTCCATTAAAAAATAATTTATGCAAATAAAGGATGATGTCTATATGAAGAAAATACTTCACTAATACGAACTATATGTGAAAGAGTTAAATTACATGTAGGATAATAAATACCGAAAAGTTGTTCGGTAGCTTTATTAAAAAATTCTAAAATTTGAGTAATATGTCCAGCAACTAACCAATCATTATTATTAATTGGATCACCAGACATATTTTAATTATAAAATATTGTAAGGATCTCTTGATATCTTATAGTAGACATAAGCATATGATATATTGAATTCCATCTAGTAATAACATCACCATTAAATTTTTTAAATGGTTTATTAAAAGATTGACATAATTTTTTAAATTCTTGTGTTCTTGCTTTTGAAGAACGTATATATCTAATAACATCTCTTATTTTTTCTACATGTATATTTACTTGTTTTAAATCATCTTGTACACATAAATTAAGAACATGACAAACACAATGAACATGAAATAATTCACCATCTAATACTGGCTTAAATAATTGTATAAGGGGAGGAATAGCAACATCATTTTTACTAGCATTATCAAAACTAATCAATTTATTTTTATCATTTATATTATAGAAAGATGTTACAAATCTAATAGCATAAAAAATAGCAACAGAAATGTGTGGATATTCAAAAACTTTAAAACTAATTATTCTTTTTTGCAAAATAAAATTTCCATCAATCCAATGTGCAGTAACACAAATGTAAGAATTAGTAGTACGTTGACTAGACCAAACATTATATGTTAAAGAAATTTTTGATTTATTATTTTGAAAACTAGTCATTATATTTTCTCAATATATAAAAAATAATTTTAAAGAATCACTTTTCATTGTATTTCGAGTAATTTTTTTATATTTTGGTTATAAAGTATTTTGAATCCAACTAGAAAATCTTGATTGATCAATAAAACTAAAAGGAGATTCAATTTGAACAATTAATTTTGCAAGTTCTCGACGTTGAAAATCATGATCATACGAAAAAATTATTAAACCAGAAGAAGATAAATTAAGAATTTATTGAGCTTGTGCAACCTTAGTATCATGACCCTTTGCATGACGTAATAAATGACCAGTTCCTCCTGTTGTTGAAGCCGAAAGAATTTTTTGACATTTTTTGCACCGGGCTGTTGTTATGGTGCCATTAGGTTCAATAATTTTCTCAAAATATTCTCAAACCATACTTTTTTTTCTACCTGATGGACATAAATTAATAGATGGACTTATCTCTATGTTTTGATTTTGTTGAGTGGTAGGAGTAGAAGGAGGCATTTCTTCTAACATATTTGATCCAGCTTGTGGAGTATAACTTAAAAAATCTCCATCCACCGTTGGTAAAAATTAAAAATATAAAAAGTATAAATATTATACTAATCAATGAAACAAATTGAAGAGATTAAAAAAATTTAACAACAATCTTGAATCCTTGTCTTCTTGATGAGCTTAAAATATTGTTGAGAATCATTGTAAATGAACTTAGATTGTTGAGAGTAAGAGAGTTGAGAGTTGAGCATTGAGATTAAGAGTTGAAGATGAAGATAGAAGAAATAAAAAAGGAGATGGGGTATTTATAGGAAAATTTATTTTATTTTATTTTTATAATATATTCGTCGGCTCGAGCCAAACTTGGCTCGGGCTGACCTACGCCTGGCGCGCGCCAGGCCTCCCGTGCTCACCCAGATCGAGCACGGGTACGCGGGTCGTGCCGAGCACGGTTCGACCGCGGGCCGTGCCCACGTGCCCAAAAGGCGAGCTCGGCCCGTGCCGCCCATGGGCTAGCCCAGCCCGTTGCCACCTCTACTACGAAGTACCTCCGGAGAGAGAGAGGCAGTTGCTGCAATGTCTATCAGGCCGAATTGACTTGGAGTTGAGGAATGAGAGATATGGCAAGGTCGGGAACCATCAACAGAAGTTGTCTTTCTAGCCTCTGCCTTTTTCTAAACCGAGATGTAATCTTTGTTGAGAAGTCAAGAACTCCTTCGCACTGAAGTGATGACGGGAATTTTGCGTTTCGAAGTCGGAGTCGATGGAGAATTCAGAAGGGCAGCTTTGGTGGAAATCCCCGACCCAAGGGGACAAAACAAGTCTTCAAAAGCATCATCAGCAACGTTGAGACCGATTGAATGGTCGCTCCCCCGTAGAGGCGTCTTGCCGGCCCAACCAATCGGATGAAACTCCAAGAGGCCGTGAGAGGCACCCAAAAGATAAGGAGGCCCTGCCCAGTAAGAAATCGGGCCATTACAACCATGCAAAGGAGCAAGCCCAAGAGAGGAGGCCCAAGAGGCATGGAGCTAAAGGGTCCCAGCTCAAAAGAAGGGATCCGATCCAGAACACCAAAAGCCACGAGATCCGACCCGATAGACAGGCAATTCGACCCGAGAGAAGAGGCAGTCAATCGAATCGGGTCACGCAGGAAAAGAAAAAGGAGACTCCGATCAGGCTGCCACGTGGCAAAATCTAGAACAACACCTTTAAGAAAGGGGCAGAGGGTCTGTTGCCAAAAGCTCGAGCCAGGATGAAGGAGTCCACGAAATGGGAAGGTCTTCCTCCATCTTTCCGATCAGCAGTAGTCGAAGGTTCGGCAGTGCACAAATGGCCAACGCGGAAAAGCCAAAAAACCCGAATCAAGGAAGATGGCGAAGATCGGTGGCAGGGGCGATCGGAAGGCAAAGAGGGACTTCCTCAGCAAAGGAAGTCAGAGAGTCCTCGACAAGCGGCAGATCAGGAAGATCGCCTGAAGAGGAAAAAATAGCAGGTGAGGTAAACGACGGAGCCAAAGGTGACGGAGATGCCTCGATGGCAAGGCCCGCCCCCCACTGGAGAAGAAGGGAGCGACTGTCGAGGGCCCACAAATGGCAGGGAAGGGCAAAGATGGTGCAGAGAAGAAGTCGAGGGGAGTAAAGCTTCCATAGTTGACCCAGAAGGCGGGGCAGAACCCCTAGGAGCCTGATCAAATGCCAGGTTATCGTGGTCGATGCCGAGCGCATAATCGAGCGCCAAGGAGGCTTCCGTAATATTAAGATCCTCGACCGGATCGAAGTCATCGGGTGCAGCATTGTTCGAACCCTCGTCACCCGCATCATCATCTTCATCTTCATCAACATCAGGGCCCGGATTAGGAAGGTCTTCCCCAGCCGCAGGGTCAAAACACCGCTCGTCCAGGCAATAAGAACATCCACCGAGTACTTGCGATCCTCCGCCACGACATGCACCATGGAAGGGATAACAGACAGAGAAGGAACACGAAGCATGATTCAACAAGCATCGAAGTCAGTCCACTCCAGAGAGCATCCATCGGCAGCCTCCAAGCTAGCAAAGGGGCCGACCAGCGCAGATAAGGATTCGAGGTTCCAATAGATGATAGGAAGACCTCAGGGCTCAATACCAACTCTGAATTTTGCTTTGTATCGCCTGAGAACATCTCGTCCCTCTGCCAGTCGATGAACAAGAGACGTAAGTGATTCTATTTCAACTGACCAAGGTGGAGAAGTCCGTGTTTGTGCATGGAGTCATCGGAGGCCGGAGTAGTGATTAGAAAACGACCGTCGGGCATCCTTCACTGGCACCAAAGGTCAACATGACTGCGAGGATTGCGAAATTAACGCGCGAGGAAAGGGACCATATCGAGATCGCGATGCATTTGTCCTTGCACAGTGACAACCACACAACGACAAGCCAAGTAAGAAGCTCAGTCAGCCATCTCCGAAGCATTTGGCAGGAAAGCAACCACGGAAGAAGGATGAGAGGTCTCCGAAGTCGGCGGAGGACCCGTATTAGAGCCACGGGAAGAACGGGAGGCTGGACAAAAGTACTCGAAGCCAGGAGGAACCCGAGGACCAACACAAGGAGGAGACGAAGACATGGCGAGCCCGGAAAGAACAAGAACAGGAGCAGCAGGGGAAGGGGGAGGAGGGAAAGAAGTAGAAGGAGAAGAGGAGGAAGCAGATGCAGGGGAGCGGGAATAAAAAGGGCAATGTTGGCAGACGTGGCCAGGTTTGCGAGCAATGACGAGCCAGGTGGCCCGACCTCAAGCAGCGGAAACAAGACCCTACAGCCCGAAGAGAAGCAATGGAGGCAGCAATGCTGAAGGAAGAAGGGGGAGTGGTAGGGGAATGGGAAGGAGGAGAGCAACTGGGGGAGCCGACGCGGACCACCTCGGCGAAGAAAGAGCCAGAGCCAATCCAATGAGAGGAGGAAGGTTTCGGGGCGGCGACAAAGGAGACGCGCTCAGGGCGTGCACGACGATGACAAACAATCACCCATTCACTCGAAGAGGAAACAGAAGGTAAGGTGGAAGAAAGAGAATGGCGGATGGGAGGGAGGAAGGGAGGGGGCAAAGGGAGGGAAACAGGATTAGAGCTCGACATCCTCAACCAACTCTGATCAACAGAAAGCTCACCTCACAGCCAATGTTCACATCACCTATTACCACAGCGGCCCCCTCTGTTACTGCTCTCTCTCTCTCTCTCTCTCTCTCTCTCTCCAAAGATCCAAAAAAATCTCGATTGTGTTTTTGTTATATGAAATCGTCGGCGATCCACAATCTAAATAGATTTGGTCATATCCGTGACGGTCCGTTAACTCTCTGTTAATGTGGTCTAACACCGTTCATACACGTTGACATATTTGGTTATATAAGTTTCATTTCAAAATTTTCAGTCATATATGTTTGCCCCGTAGAACAAATTTTGTCCTATATGTTTGCCCACATAGCACAGATTTAGTCATATCCGCGACGATCCATTAACTCTCCGTCCACAAAAAAATAAACGACGTTATATCCATGTTGACGGGGTTAATAAATCATCGTGGATATGACCAAATCTATATGACTGACCGGATAAATTTGTTCCGTAACATAGATTTGATCTATAACATATATAAGTTTATTTCGTAACATAGATTTGGTCATTTTAATTTTATATTCAAATTAATACAAAATTTTATATTATATTCAAATTTTAATATTCAAATTTTATATATACGACGAGTTTAAAATTTTATATTCAAAGATAATGTTAAATTTATTTTAATATTTCTTGTATATTTTTTAAAAATTTAAAATTTAAATCTCAGTATAGTCACCTACTAGTACTTTCTATTTTTGTTTTTTTTTAAAAAAAAGTAAAAAAAGAAGTTCTTTCATCTTTCACTAAGATTTACGAAAATTAGGGCTTGGAATTTGAAATAATTATTTTCGACAAATAAAACTTAATTGCAACATTAATTTGCATAAGGTTCTCAAAACAAATTAATTTGAGTAAGAATTTAAATAGCTCACACCTGAGAGGAAGTACAATTAATCAAATTAATTTGAGTAAGAATTTAAATAGCTCACACCTAATCAAGTGAATTTGAATTAGTTTGGTTCCAATATAGTTTAAAAAATTTAAATATGGTTGCTTTACGGTGGAATTGAGAATTGAGGTAAAAATTGAAAATCTATCGTAGACTTCTTATAATTTCTGTCGGATGAAATTTTAGTGATAGTATATTATTGTCATTTTATCCTTATTTTACAATTTACATAGCCTTCTTTATTTATTTCATAACATTTTTCTCATTAAAAAAGTTGATGCTTATTGGGTTGACTTTAATCTAATTAAGATATAAAAAATTACTCCATAATAAAAATCTCATTATATTTTATATTTATAAAAAATAATTTGTTATACCCACATATATATATATATATATATATATATATATATATATATATATATATATATATATATATATATATACCCAAAAAATAATTCCCGCCTAAACTCCCCCTCCCCCTTCAAAATTTTATCTTTATTTTTATCCTATTTATATTTTTATTTTTACCACTCCACTCAAATTTTTTTCACTTTCATCACCTAAATTTTTACACCACTTAAATTTATAATAAATTTTTTTGCCCCACTTATTTCCTCTACATGCACCTATTATTGATATTTTTAATTTTGTATTTATTATTTTTTGAATAATAATTGTAAATAGTTTTTTATTTATTGAAGTTTTTTATATTAATTTTTGGGTTTGAAATATTGTTTTTTTAGGTTGTTATTGAAAAATGGTATTCAAAAAAAAAATATGCAGTTTAAAATAATTTAAATATATCATTTTTCTATTTTTTTCAATTTATTATCTTATACTTATATTATATTTGATTTTTTATCCATTAAAGTATTATTATTTTATTATTTTTAAATTTTATGATCATTGAAATTCATATAAATCATTTTTTATTATATATATAATTATTTTTTATATTACTTTTGTGTTTATGAAATATCATTTTTTTATTTTTGAAAAAACTTAAATAATTTCAAATTTCTTATATATATATATAAACAACATATCATTCCCGCTTAAACTTTATTCCCTCAAATTTTAAATAATCATTTTTTAAAATTATAAAAATTAATTCTAAATTTAAATTTATATTACAAAATATAAAAAATATGAGAATTTTTTTAATAAACTATTCTATTTATATTAAATATAATGTTCGATTTTATATTTTTTTATTTTTAAATTTATAAGTTAATCGTGCAAAGCGCGGATACTAGTATAATTCTTAATTATGTCAACATAGAATATACTTTTATTTGATAAATTTATAAATTATTATCAACAATTAAGTAATAATTACAATACAATTATTTGGTTTGAAAAACAATTACCAAATAATAATAATAATAATTTGGATATCACTTTTTTTTAGTTTGATGAAAAAGAATAAAATTTAGGTTTCGTAAGATATATTATCTAGCAATGTCATAATGAATATTAAAGCTGATAAATTTTAATTTATTTAATTAATATAAAATGAGTTTATGGATATTGATATATCCTGTCATAATGAGTTGATAAAGTTTAATTTATTTAATTAATATAAAATGAATTTATAGATATTAATTAATATATTATTACGATCCATGGCGGATCTGCAGTGGCAGCACTAAAAAGAAGAAGAAGTTAAAAATGGGACGCCATCTAGAAATTTGACATATCCATGATTTTTCACCCTCAATCCATCTCCATTCCACAAGAAGATAATCTTCTCCTTGTAAGGAAAGTTGCTGACTCATTACTTATTTACTTTTCTTTCTTACAATCTTTCTTATCCTTGTTGAATTTAATTGAGTCTTAGTTCTTTGTTGAATTCTTCAACAGCTTCTGTGAAATTGGCTTCTGCCACTTTAGGAATGACTTATATATGTTTATGTTTGAGATCTTCTCAATTCTTCATCTTGATCATAATTTCTTCACATTAGATTCCTATTGTACTCTCATTTATATTTTTGAGCTGTAATTGATAAGGTATACTCTAGTTTATTTGTTCTTCTTGTTAATTTTTCTCTACAAATAGAGTTTTAGCAAAAAAAAAACCTTTGCTCATACCAATGATCTTCTGAAAAAAAAAAAAACCTTTGCTCGTAGTATCATACCAATCTTCTTCTTCTTTTTCTTCTTCTTAGCTTGCTCTTATTCTTGGTTAAATTTAATTTTGTATTTGAATTTGATTAATTTTTTACTAAATATATTTTAATTTTTTTTTTATAATTATGATTTTAATTAATTTTGAATTTCTTTTAAAGATAAAAAAAATTATAGTAAATTTGTCGAGTAGATAGCAAAATATATGAATATAATTTTTTTAGTAATTAAATATGTGAATAATTATTTAAAGGAAAGACCGCCTCCATTGCGGCGTAAATTTGAAGTTTTGACTTTTGAAATTTTATGTATCAATTTGTCCCCACTAATAAAGTTTTCTGGATCCGCTGCTGATTACGATTAACCTATCCTCTTAATTTTATATTATTCTATTATTATTATTTTTGGAAATAAAAACACAACCTTAAAATCCATTTCGAAAAATTTGAGGCGGGAAAGAAGCACATATGCATTTAGGGCTGTTCACGGGGTCGGGTCAGGTCGGGTTTAGGAAAAAATTGATCTGATCCGATCAAGTGTAATTGGGTTGGGTCGGGTCGGATTCAAAATTTTCACCTTTCAAACCCGACCTAGTCCGGATCGGGTCGGGTCGAGTAGTTGGATTTACCCGTTTAGGTAAAAATGAGTTTATAAAAATATTTTTTTAAACAATTCTGAAAAATAATTTAAAAAATAAATATTTTTAATATACTATTTTTAAAAATACTCAAAAAAATATAAATAATCGGGTCGGGTCTCAAGTCGTCGGCTTTCAAAATCTAAAATCCAAGATCCGACCCGATTATGATTGGGTTTGATCAAAATGTACCCGACCTGACCCAACCCAAATAAATCGAGTTTGATCGAGTTCTCGAGTTCATTGGGTCAGGTCAACCTAATGAACAACCCTATACACTTTAGCTAAAAAGAACTATTTAGGGATCAAGAACTATCCCATCCTCTTTGTTCAGATGAGATAGTTAGCCATATTTTCTTTTTCAAAAATTGATAACATTTTCAGATATAATAGATAGTGCCTTTTTTAATTTTTATAAAATAATTTTGCTCGTTCCTTTCTTATCAAATTAGTTATGCTCATCAATCAAATAATTAGTTCATCAACTTAATATGCTTAAATCATTAATCTAATTAAAATATTTTAAATAAAGCTGATAGTAGGACACCATCAAACTTTTCTTCTAAATTATAGAACACGTTAAAATTTTATGATTCTTAAACCATCACTTTCTCGAGAAGTAGTTTTTGTTTTTAGGGAAAATCATAATTTTGATCTCCACAATTTCCTTCGATTTTAATTTTACTCCTTATAATTTCAAAATTTTGATTTTAGTCCCCATACTTTACTTCCGTTTAAGATTTGGTTCTTACCGTCAAATAAGATTTAAATGGTGCTGGCGTGGATAATATGTGTTGACTGGACAATATTAACGTGGAGCTTGCAGGGACCAACTTCGTAAACTATAGGGACTAAAATCAAAATTTTATAAACTATGAGGACTAAAACTAAAATTTTGTAAATTATAGGGACTAAAACCAAAATTTAATTAATTATTTTTTCTAATAAATATAAAAAATTACATGATATTTTTTAATTTATTTATAAATAATTATAATATTTAAAAATATTAAAATTTAGCAAACTTTTTACGAATTAAGGTGATTTATTTTGAATTTTATTTTGAAAAGAGCGATGATATGTTTATATATCTAGTAGGGGTGAGCACGGGTCGGGACGTCCCAGTCCGGCCCGACCCGAAAAGTCGGGGCAAATCCCGTTTCGGTTCAAAATCGGGACGAGACCGAGACGATACAAAATAAAATCGGGATTGTCTCATCCCAGTCCGATTTATAATATAAGTAATATTAAATATATAATATTATTTTTAAAAAAAAATATTAATCATTTTAATGGATATATTGTTTTTATTTTATAAAAAACCAATATTAATAAATTCGGGACATCCCGTTCCGGTCTCGAATTTTTCGGAGCGGGACAAAATCGGGATGCTTCGTATTCAGGATCGGAACCGACCAGGATTTGGTATGTCCCGGTCCCGTCCCAGTTTTGAGTCGGGACGCATATTTGCGTCCCGATTTCGGTCCCGAATACAAAGCATCCCAATTTTGTCCAGCTCCGAAAAATTCGGGATCGGACTAGGACCGGACCGAGACGTCCCGAATTTATAAATATTGGTTTTTTATAAAATAAAAAATAATATCTCTGTTAAAATAATTAATATTTTTTTAAAAAATAATATTATATATTTAATATTACTTATATTATAAATCGAGCTGGGATGAGACAATCCCGATTTTTTCTATATCGTCCCGGTCCCATCCCGATTTTTAATCGGGACGAACATATTTGTCTCGGTCCCGTCTCGATTTTGAACCAGGACGAGATTTGTCCCGACATTTTGGGTCGGGCTGGACCGGGATGATCGGGACGTCCCGACCCGTGCTCACCCCTACTAAATATATAAATATGTCATCGCTCTTTTCAAAATAAATCGGTAAAAGGTTTGCTCAATTTTAATATTTTTAAATATTATAGTTATTTATAAATAAATTTAAAAAATATAATGTAATTTTTTAATATTTATTAGGAAAAATAATTAATTAAAATTTGGTTTTAGTCCCTATAATTTACAAAATTTTGATTTTAGTCCTCATAATTTATAAAATTTTGATTTTAGTTCCTATAATTTATAAAGTTGATCCCTACATGCTCCACGCCAGCATTGTCCAATCATCACATATTATCCATGTCAGCATCGTTTAAACCTTATTTGACGGTAGAGATCAAATTCTAAACGAAAATAAAGTATGAAGACTAAAACCAAAATTTTAAAATTATAAAAACTAAAATTAAAATTTAAAAAAATTGTGAGAACCGAAACTATAATTTTCTCTTGTTTTTACCACTCCCGTCCAAAAGATTATTTTTTTCTTGATTACACCCCACTATCGATAAGGTTATGCGCTATGAGATCAATAATGCCTATATTTTATCATATATAGGGAATATTTATTTTAAATATAATAAATCATGAAATCAAAATTATAATATCTATGTTGAGTATAATAATATGTTGATCTCTCCACTCATGCTCAAATGTCAGCCAACACTTGTATCATTGCTTAACAAGAGTTGTCACCACACATCCACATTAATGTAAATATAAAATTATAATGTTTTATATTTACTAATAATATACTATTTTGAATTATATCATAATATAATATCCTAATTTAGGAATTTTATAGTATTAAATAATTAAATATATGTTATATGTAGATAAATTAAATATTTATAATGTATTATTTTATTTTTTAATATGTACAGTATTATTTTATTTTATTTGCAATTATACAAATAGAAACACAGAAAGAAGTTCTAGGAAGGTGCATGGGTAAAATATTGGAACTATGTATGAACAAAATGTAAGATCGCATACAACACTAACCACATTGGTGCACGCTTGATGGTGACATCGAACTGTTGAATTGATACAATGTCCCTCGTTCCACCGCCCGATGTGCGAGTGTTGTCCACAGCGAAGCGCTGATCCCATGGACCAAATCCGAGCGTCATCCTAGTCCGCCGCATATCGAAGTCAACGCACACGCATGCGCTCACCTCACCTTAAAGGTCTCAGCCTCTCAGGCCAAGACGGTCCTCCTCACCACCGGTGATGTGGTCAGCGAACAAACAAAAGAAATCGCTCCAGCTTTTCATCGGCTTCGTTATCTCGCGTTCATCTCTGTCGTCGCCATCACTTTTATTCATCTACCACCTTTAGGAAACCCTAGCCGCCGCCCGAGGCATAACTTAGACGGCAGATTATCGTGTTTTGTCGATTCGGCTTCCTAATTTTGATGCGGCAGCGGATGCCATCCCTCGGTATGTTTTCCTTCTCATTTCCCTGCTGCTTGCTCTTCTAAGCTTGTCTCATTATGTTGCAGCGGCGGGTGCCAGCTCTCTGAGGTATCACGCCTTTCCTTTATTTGGATTTGATTTTTTCTGACTAATTGTCGGGAAAAAAAAGATATATGCTAAGGAACTTCGAGATTTGTACGCTGTGGACGTAGAGACAATTCTTTGACAATTTGTGATAATTAGAGATCCGTCTATGGAGTTGGAATTATCTTTTGTTGTCCTTTTATTTATAGTCATTGATTTTAATAATGGCAATCAAATTCATGTTTTTTAATTGATTAATTGGCCTTGAGTATAATAGTAAACTGACAATTGCAAACCCGAACGTTGGACTTTGAAATCCCAAGTTTCTGTGTCACTTTCAAAAATTTTAAATTCCAGATAAGGAAATTCATTAAAACTATGGTATGGAATTCCAATTCCAGTTACATTTATCCTTTACATTCCAATCTGTGTATATGCTTTATATGGTTTTTGTGTTATATCTGTTCGTTCTCTATTTTTATAAATATCAAGAAATTGTTCCTTTCACTTGACTTCTATATTCATGCTTTCCTTGCAGAAAAAGGTTTTGCATCGTGATGAAGCTTGTTGGTATATATATGTAAAAGATCTAGATGAGCAGCCTTGATGATTTTCAGAAATAGGTTTAGACGAGCAGCCTTTGGGCTTCAAAACGAGTTTCAAAGATACTGTGCATGGTAAGATGGCTATGAATTTAGACCTCAACTCTCCTCCTGAAGTAGAGAGTCTGCTGTGTGAGGATTTTCCTGATTCTAGACATTTATGGAATCCTGGAGAAACATCTTTGTCCAGTGTTCCTCAGTCTAGCCATGCTACAGGACCACAGCAAGGCACTTCCACATCAGGAAGTGATCGAATAGGTAGTAGTATCATTGATTTAGAATCAGAAGATGATGAGGTCAAAATACTCTCATCGAGTGGATTTCCTCAGGTACTTCTTAGTCACATATCTTCTGATATATTTGTATGTTGAAAAATTACTTATGATTTTTGCATATTTTTTATGTATATTTGATTCCCTAAGTTGTTTCAGCATTTGCCTTATGGTACATTACAATGACTAAGTTTGGTATTATCTATTGTTAATATCCTTATATCAGACCCTTATATGGAAGCTTGACCTTCACCAGGATATATAACATTATTATATTTTTTTTCAATGTATTGTACTATCTAATCTTTGACTATTAGCTACTTGAAGTTTCAGTATGTGGTTCTTTTATTTCTAACATCAATATGTTTTAACTCTTCTGTTCTCTATCAAGTTATTAACTTTTCACCTTTACATTTGATATATTCTTCCTTTGATTATGGATGTTGTTCTTACTGTTTTAGGGAAGGAACCACTCTAGAAACAACCAACCTGTGACAGTGATCATAGATGAAGATTGTGAGACATATACAAAACAATCAGGTTAGAATACGAAAGTGCTGGCATTGCTTGAAACATTATGACTTGTTTAACTTAAAAAATAAATATGAAGTTATAGAATCATGGTTTTTGTTTGTATGTATGTATTATTATGTACCTATACACCTTGACATACATACATGATCTAATGTCATTAACTAATTAATTGAATGAAAAGCAATTTGAGTAAGTTACTTAACATAATAAGGAAAGTTAACGAGAACAATGATGATAATTCCAAAGGGTTGTACCAACTGCGACGAAATATAATAATAGGATTTCAAATAAACAAAGGATCCACAATAAGTTGAAAATGTTATGTATATGTTGTTGTTTAATTCTGTTGAGCATGTTGGGTGATATTGTTGCGTTGTTTAGTTGCTTGGTATTATTGTTGCATTGTTATTTATTTATGCATTGCATAAGTGCACATTTAACTATGATGATGCATGAGTTTGATCTAAGCTTCGGTCCAAACTATGGAGTCTCTGGCCTATGGGCATTATTATTGGACATGTCAGTATTTGGGGTTTGACATTAGTGATTATTTGTATAGACTTGGGGATCAAGTGTGGGGTGTTGGACGTGATGCTCGCGGCCTACTCTTTATTAGGATAGTCATATTTTTTTGGAGTGAGCTTGGGGTGCAACTGTTGAAGTGCAATGGTGTGGGAGAAACCCAACTTCCATATTATGCTTTTGATTGGGTAACTGCTGGTGCATGTGTATATGTTAGGTTTCATGGATCTGAGCGTCTATAACTCTATATTGCATTTGATTAGTAGGTGTAAGTATTCGCTGCTATGATATCATTATTTATGATATTGTTGCACTGCTTGCATGTTAGTTTATTTCATCATTGCATAATGATGTTATCACTGTTGTTCGACATCTTGTTATATCATACTCAGCTTTACATTGACATATTATTTTTACCTTAAGTCTGCAAGTGCATTAGCTAGCTCGGAGTCTATACTTAGCTAGAGTTGAGGAAGAATAATGTTTTGATCCTTCATTATCGTTTGCTTCCATAGTTTTCATATTCTCTTTTGTTAGTCTTCATTATTGAACTTTACTGTAGACCCATTGTTTATTGTTATCTTAGTGTTATATTCCACTACAGTGTCTACAATATTTTAGAATTACTGTTGTTCGCCTTGTTAACTTCAATTGTCATGTAGTCTTTTAGGTGATATTGCTGTTAGGGGATTGACCGTAGAAGGAGCATAACATTAATGCATTACTGGCTCCATTTTGCTGGTTAGATGTTTATCTTGATTATTTTAATGTCCTTATTAGAAATCAAGGCAAAATGGTATCCGTAACTTCAGTTGATCCTTACGAACCTAAGGGTCTGATTGATCCAACGATTTATAAGGTATATGAGCACCAGTCTTTCACTCACTTTCTATACAAGTTCTCGTCCTGAAGTTAGTCCGAAAATGCATAAAGAATAATTCAACACTAGTCGTGGTGATAGCAACCTTTATGGAATAGTGCATAAAGAGACCGAAGAAAATAACCTATTTGGAACCCAACTCAAATCTGGTACCACCTAATTTAATTTGAGTTTTTCTCTTGGACAAACTAATACTATCTGTATCTCAAATTCATAAAGAGTCACAAACCAAACCAATAGTCCTGGTGTGAAAACTATATTAATATAAATCAAAATTTTATTTGTAATTATAGGCCTATAATTTGGTTTTGAATTAAATTGGTTCATTTGGTTCGACTTGCACAGTTGTTTGATCAACCTACACTCTGCATTGTTATGGTACTCTAGATCTTTGTCTTTGTGAAGTTATGGACATAAGAGAAATTTGTGATTGACTAAATTGAGGGGATCAACTATTGAAAACAGGTTGAATTTTGAATAAAAGCATAATATAAAAGTAGTATATAAATTTCTCAAATTGGGGATTCCATGGCTGTTGCTTTGTTTCTTTTTTTTTATCAACAAAAGCCAGTTTAAATCAGATTGGACCAGTTGATCTTTGATGATTTGTTACTAAAGTGGAACTACTCCCTACTCTAACAATTTGTCTTCTGCTAATTTTGATCAACATGGCTATTTTTGGGTGGTTTCTGTGAATCCATATTGATTGATCTCATCAACTAACAGATTGTGTCAATCTTGAGCTTCTTTAACCTATCTAGATTGCCAGTTCATTTGAAAAAGTTGGTTTTAGCTAATTCTGATGACTCAGGTGTTTCTGCCAATCCAAATTGACTTACCTCAGAAACTAGCTGACTATATTGGTCTCTGCATATCCTTATTCAGTCTTGATTCTGTCCCTTCAAATTAGGATTTCAAGGAAAACACAGATACTGAATTTTTATGATTTTATTTTTTATATGGCCTATTATTGTAGTGTGTATGTGCAGTTATTAATTCTGTTTCTTTTGTTTGCTCGTCATTTATCCATTTTTTACTTATTCTTGTAGGGGAACAAGTAGCCAAATCATCTCTAAATACTCACAATAAGCGGGGTAGAAGTTCAGCAAGCAAGACATTAAATAATAATCATCTTTATTTTGTTGTAGAAGATGAGTACAAGACTAAGGTAAGTGTTCTTCTGTCCATCTTTTTCTTTTGTGTGTGCATAACTTTATATTCTATGTCCACGTTCCGTTTTGGGTTAAGGTATAAAAGTGTATTATTTGAATAGTAAAATAATTCAAATCATTTTGTATTTGATCTAAATGACTCCTGATTTGACATATGATTATCCTTTGGAGAGTTGTTGACAAAAATACATTTAACCAGTTAATTATATAAGTAAATGCTAATGATTGTTAATCAAGAATTACTTGCATGTTTAGTTACAACATTGGTATTTGTCGCATTTTACATTCCATTTGAGTGCTAGGTAGAGATTGGGGAAGACTATTAATTGATTATTATTTTTTGAAGAGTGAAATCTGTATACCATTCATGAGAAATGATAGGTTACAGTATAGAGAGTAGAGGTGAGAAAAATCATCAAACTAGAAGTAAAGCAGCTCTCCACATGGAGAGAAAAACAAAGCAAAACAAGCAAACAAATCAGACACGAACAATGTTCATCCAGCCAGTTACAGGATAGAGCAGCGGAAGAGGAAATTGGCAGCAGTGTATCATGTCATATATCAGCTTTTTAAATTCATTACATGCATTTAAATTTACACTTGTCTTATGTTTATCTGGTCTGCCATTTACTTGCTTCTGGAGACTTAAAACTCATAGTGAACTTTGGAAACTGCAGAAGAAGAATGTGATGAATTCTGAAAAAGAGACAGAAAAAGTAACCACAAAAGAACCAACCTTGACCTGCCCTATTTGCATGGAAACAATAGTGCACACATCATCAACCATCTGTGGCCATATTTTCTGTTTGAGATGCATAAAGGCTTGCGTTCAGAAACGGAAGAAATGCCCGGTGTGCGGGAGGAAACTTCAAAAGAATGGTTTTCATCGAGTATACCTTCCTGCATTTGAATAATGCAATTTGCATGTGGACCAGCTGCTGGATTTTTTCTTCTTAATTGTTCCCTTCTAATTTTTCTTATTAGAAATTCAATAGTTATATCCATTTTAGTTCAAAAAAATGAGATCAAATTTGCATTTGAAGTTTTTTCTTCTTTATCAATCTCCAGTGCAACCTTATTCAGTTATTTGTAGAATGTGGAAATTAGATTTCAGCCCACATCGTTTGTACTTAGTTTCAGGCTTCATCATTTTTTCTTGGAAATCTTCATCTGTGACTCACATATGTTGAAGACAAATTTCATTTTGGTTTGGCCCTTTTGTACCATTTAAGTTCTAAATATTTCTACTAGGCCTCTTAAATGAAGATTTTAGTACAATTTGAGTCATATTTTCTTATATTTTCTATGTCATATACTATTTAGATGGAAATTAAGATTTGCACAAGGCTAGTTTCGGAAGTTAAATGTTTTTTAAAACACTAAATTTGACCTTAACTGAATTCAATTAAGGTTCAACTTTGAGTTTACTCTTAACTCATGGAGTTTTTGATTTAGGGCATGCGTCTATTTAATTTTCTTAAAAATCTTAATAAGTTTATTTTTCTCATATAATTTATTCAATTCATTCCCACTCTCTTTCATATGTAGGTTGTCTATCCTAACTTCTTTCTTACTTTAACTTGACCTAATTAGATTCGATTTGATCAAATTTGATTTTGAGTTAACCCGATTCGACTTTGAATGACCTAAGACGAAGTTGATATGATCTCATTTAGTTCGATCAAATTAAATCTAATTCTATCATTCCAACTTTGAATTCCACATTAGGTTGATCCAATTTGACATGGAAAAAAATGGGGAAATGATAATTGTATCCATTTTTAATTATGTAGACATGGATGCTAAAAAAATTACTCATGTTGATACATAGAAAGTATAGGTTTTAAATATATAAGTGTCCTTTATATAGTTTATAGGATGGAGGATTATAATTATAATTTTACTTGCTTTTTTACTTAAATACTTTTTAAATTGATTTTGGAAATAGTATATTGATTTGTTTGAGAAATTTAGTATAAATCATAGTTGAGAATGAAATTTATAGATGGAAGAAAATTATTATATTGAGGTGGTGCAAAAAACGACTAGTCATGCATGGTGTGGGTAATCGTTGCGACACGATGTGCATAGTTATCCTCTTTTGATTGCTAAAATAGATGATGAACGAAATAGATAAGAAAAAGAATAAAAATGGATGAACTATTTCCTTGTTTAATTAACATCATGAATAAATCACAAGAATAGATATTCCTTATTTTGTTAGCATAAGGAACAAACGAGTAATAGAGACATAATGACAAAATTGTTTTTCTTGATAATTTTAAATGTCTATATTAATTCATAATTTATTCACACATTATATTATATTATAATAATATTATAATATTTCATATGAAATAGGGACAAAAATAAAATAAAATAAATAAATGATATTATAGTTCATAATAACATAATAAAAATATGAATTTTTGTATTTTTTTAAAAAATAAAATTTAAATTTTAAAAATATAACAAATATAGTACATTTAACTAGTTATTATGTAATTTAAAAATATAATAAATAAGTATAATATAATATATATTGCGTAATCAAAATTAATTACAATGGACAAAATTAGAAATATTACTCGGAATCATCAACAAATGAATAACTATTCTTCAATTGAAAAAATAAGCAAAAGATAGCTAAAACCCACATATCAGGAAGAGTTCTAGATCAAGTAGAAAAGTAATAGATAAAATGAAAGAGCAGAAAATATCTAGACTAGCAAGTCAACCGAAAAAAATTGACAGCCTCAATAGCTATTCTTCTTCGATCGGCTTGTTTGGTTGAATAAGAGGAATAACTATTCTTCTTCCACCGGTAGCTATTCCAATACATGAGATTTTTCAACTAAAGAAGAATAGCTACTCATATTCTTATACAATATTCTATTAATATTGGAATATAAGAGTATACAATATTATTATAACCAAAGAAGTCGAATTCGTTGGTTGCAATATCTCATAAATTGTCTAGAGGTCTGAGGTTTAAATCTTAGTTAAGTTTTCTTTGTATGAATTTTTTCACGTTACGTGGAACTCGTTTATTTTGAAGAAAAAAAAAAAAAAAAACCCGAATCCGACGAGGAGCACAAGAAATATCTATTCATCTTTCATTCGTTTTGGTGTGAATACGCCGCACTTGCAATAATATGGAAGTCAACTCATTTTGATGAAGGTCAACTCTATTTGCTTCGGCTATAAATAAGACCAAATGAGATCCTATGGCTATCTTGGTGGCTTCTTGACTTGACTGGGTTAACAAACAAAGTATTCACTATTATTAACTTGGACCAAACTTATTTATAATTTTATACCCAATTGAATAATTTTAGTTTGGTTCTATTTTTTGAAATTTGATATTCATACACAATTCTATTAGTAGTAAATAAATATATATATAGTATAATTATAAATAGCAACATATTAATTGAAGAAATTTCTTTCATTCATATTTTTTAAAGTAAAAAAAACGTGAAAATATATGCATAATGCGTACACATAGACGAGAAAATAGACACATAAAATACTATAAGCAAGGATCAAGCCAAAATCCATTGCCAACATACCCATATGTCTCACTACTAAACTACTAGTTGGTCAACCTATAGATGGTTTTCTATTGTCTTGGTTTGTATATACACGTTTAACTCATTTCATCCACTCGGGTTAATTTAGGGAAAGAGTATATTAGGTGTACACGTACTAGTTGGTCAACCTATACATGGTTTTCTATTGTCTTGGTTTGTAATTTTATATATATATATGCTTAACTCATTTCATCCACTCGGATTAATTTAGGAAAAGAGTATATTGGGTGTGTACACGTACAAGAGTGTGTGCATTCAAATTTAGAATTATTATAATTTTTTGAGAATTTTATAATAAATTTTCATAGTCATAATCACTTTCAAAAGTTTCGCTGTTTTTAAGAGTTTTGATAAATATTTTGTACACACTTAAATTTTATTGATTCAAATTGTGGATCTCATTTCATTTACTAATTTAGAATTTTTCGTATTTTTTAAAGATTTTTGGAATATATTTTTATGATCAAATGATCAATTTTAAAAGTTTCATCAAACAAAAATTCAAGAGTTTTAGTGAAAGAGTATATTGAAGATTTTTGAATTTGAAAATTCCATATAACATTTTCCATTTTGGGGAATTTCAAAAAATTATATTAGAATTAGGGAAATTGCTCAAAAAAATTAATTTATGATCGAGTCTTCATCCTCAGAATCTTTGTCTACGGGTACCAAGACATGTTCTAGGTTCTTAATTTAGGAGGTTGACTAAGAGAGTAGTTTCTCAATTGAAAACATCCGACTTTTTCTAAGTACTCTTTTCAGTGTCTGACAAATTAATTGTGCCCCATGCATGCATTAATTTCACTAATTTCTCAATTGGAAGTTGTACATCTTAATTAGAATAATTAATTGAACGTATCTGAAACCTAGGCGTTGAAATCTGTCCTTATATTTGCTTATATATAACAAAAAACTTCAGTTAGACTCAAATTAATCAGCACCAACCAGTTCATAAGTTAACTAGGGATATATGGTACTCGGCCGCTTCAATCTAGTTTCAACCTGAATCTTTTTTTGATATAAAGCAATGTATTCATTCATGAGATAGAATAGAATACAGAGGGGGGAGGGGAGTTAAAAAAAAAAACAAACCAAAAAGAAAATGTATACATACAGGATTAGAAAATCCTGTGAGAAACCATAAAGGAGTTTAAAGAGGTGAGCATGTCGCAAACACTACTAGAGGTATTCTCAAAGCATCTCCTATTCCTTTCAAACCAGATGAACCAACCCCACACCATGAGCACCCGAGCTTTCCGTAATCTTGAGTTAGCATCTTGATTTGAATTGGTATTGGGATCAACGGAGTTCCAAGTCGACTCATAGAAGGGGATCTTAAGATGGATGAGAAAACGATGCCAAATTTCTTGAGGAAGTTGACAGTTCTGAAAGATGTGCTCATAGGATTCAAGGTCTGTTTCGCACAACGGGCAAGTAGCATTAACATCCAATCCCCAACGAACCAATCTGTCTCGAGTTAGCAGACGTTTACGCACCCAAATCCATCCAAATATTGAGACTTTTGGTGGTACCTTAGTTTGCCAAATAAGACAGTGAGAGGAGTCATCTACACCCCTAAAGTTAAGAACTTTGTATAAGGACTTTGTAGTGAAACATTTCTCTGCAGACCACCTCCAATGTAACGTGTCTTCGCCTTCTGAGGATTGGACTGATTGAAGTGCCTGCACCAGTTCGTGAAGAAATTCAGAGTTCAGAAGTGTAGAGAATGATAGGTTCCATCCTTGAAATATCCCATGTTCATCCGATATCCTTGCTTCTGATATTGTAATGTTACGATCAGTTGCATAACCGTATAGGTGAGGGAATCTATTTGCCAAACTTTCACTCCCATTCCAAGGCTCACACCACAAATTGATCCTTGTTCCATTACCCACCGAGTAGGCTATAGCATTTCTGAAAATGTTTTGAAGCTTGATAATATTTCGCCAAATTGGGGAGGCAAGGTATCCCCTCCATGAATCATACCAATTAACCCTTTCTCCCGAAATTGCCCGAATGATATCAATCCATTGAAGGTTACGCCGGGTAATATATTTCCAAAGCCACGAGCCAAGTCTTGCAAGATTGTGATATCGGAGGTTGAGGATTCCCAGTCCTCCTTCAGAGCGTGGGCAAGTAACGGAGTCCCATCTGATTAAGCATTTACCCAAGGGAGAGATGGTTTTTGTTCCTACCCAAAAAAATTTCCGTCTGCGTGAATCAATCCTGTTGATTACCCAAGAGGGGGCTTTGAACAAAGAGAGCATATAGCTTGGACCGCTGGAAATAGTACTGTTGACTAGAGTAAGACGACCCGCTCTAGAGAGAAGAAGGCCCTTCCACCCGCTTAGTCTTTTATCAATCCGATTGATGATTGGATACCAATCATTCTTGTGTAGACTTCCAATCCGAAGTGGCAATCCAAGGTAAGTGATCGGAAATGATCCGGAGGAGAAGCCAAAAAAATTAGCAGTTTCTTGGGCTGCTTCTGAATTGCCCTGAAGATGAAGCACCAAAGTTTTATTTGCATTTGCATTAAGCCCCGAGGCAAGACCAAAGCAACGAAGGAGGAGCCTTAGATTGTAGAGTGCTGCTTCATTGTTTGCTGAAAAAATCACTAAATCATCAGCAAAAAGAGAGTGAGTGATTCCCCCGTGGATGCGAGAGCTGAGAACACCCTGAAGGAGACCATTTTCCACCCCCCTAGTCAAGAGAGTGGAGAGGCAGTCCGCGGCAAGGTTGAATAAGTATGGAGAGAGAGGATTTCCTTGCCGAATCCCACATTTGTGTCTGAACATAGAGGTCTCCTCTCCATTAATAATAAGTGAAGAGTCTGTGATGAGAAGATTTTGAATCCATGCAATCCATTTTGAAGAGAATCCCCGAACATGCAGGAGTCGAAGAATGAACTCCCAATTTAGTGAGTCGAAAGCCTTCTGAAAATCGATTTTGAATAAGAATCCATCCTCTTTTGATTTATGGCAGCCCCATATGGTTTCATGCACACTGAAAAAACAGTCTAAGGCGCTACGGCCCGCAGTAAACGCTCCTTGCTGTTTGCTAATGAGATCGTCCATTAATGGCTTAATTCTTCGAGCAAGCATCTTGGAGAAGATTCTTATGATGCTGTGTTCAAGACTTATCGGCCTAAAGTCTTTCATGTCCCGAACACCCGCCTTCTTAGGGATCAGAGTGATGTGGGCTTTATTGACTCTTTGGATTAATTTCGGATTGAGGTGAAGCTCCGTGAAAATAGCATTAAGATCCAGCTTGATGAAGTCCCAGAATTGAAGAAAGAATTCATTTGGTATACCGTCGGGTCCTGGCGATTTAAAAGACCCCATCTCACGAATAGTCTGGAGGATCTCCTCCTCAGTGAAGGGGCCATCCAAATCCCTAAGCCCATCATTCTGCTCTATACGTAGATGGCTCCAGCTAACATCCAGCATAGTGGGTGTGTGGTTGCTCAAGAGATTCATGTAGAACTCACGAAAAGCAACTCTAATAGAATCGGGCTCAATAAGGGTGCCGGTTGGTGTATCAATAATTGAAATCCAGTTCCCTTTCTTGATGATGGTTGCTCTTTGGTGAAAGAAACGCGTGTTCCGGTCGCCAAGGCTAACCCACCGTTGCTTCGCTCGTTGTCTCCAGTAGCTATCTTCTTCGCAATATAGCTTATCCAATTTGATTTTTGCATCTTTCAGCTCATCCAGCTCATGTGAATTAAGGCCCAATGAGTCAGCCTTCCCCTTTAGAGCAGCCACCTTGGCCTCCAGTGAATATCTATCTTTTTTCGATTCCTTGACAACCAAAGCGGCCCATTGACGGATAGTTTTCCTTAGCCTCCTCCATCTCTCGATCCAATGAACAAGACCCAACTGCCTTGGAAGAGAGTTAATCCAGCAACTTTTGATCATCTCTTTGAAAGTCGGCCTGTTGAACCAATGTAGCTCAAGGCGGAAGAGATTAGATTTTGATGGAATCTTAGGTTGCGATTGAAAGAGCAACAGGTGATGATCGGATAGTTTCTTCTCACCCCCGAGAACCGAAGCTAAAGGCAACAGTTGAGTGGCCGAAAGAGAAAGAAGTACTCGATCGAGCTTTGCCAACCGAGGAGGTGATTGACCGTTGCTCCAAGTAAATTGCAGCCCAGCCGAAGGATAATCAATAAGGCTAGAGTTCGCGAAGATCCGAGAGAGCTTTTGAGAATCCCGAACGTTACCCAAACAGTTTGAGCGCTCATGAACGCCCAAAGTTACATTAAAATCGCCTCCTAATATCAATGGTTCATCGCAAGAGGAAATGAATGAGGAGAGCTCTCTAAAAAAGGTGGGGCGTGCCGAGTGATGTGGCGGACCGTAAACAGAAGCCACTTTGAATTTCATAGCCGAATTTTTAAAAACAAGTGAGGCCGCAAGGATGAATTGCCCAGAATAAGAATCTTCCATCGTCCAAACATCTGAGTTCCACACCAATAATTGTCCTCCCGCCAATCCAATAGCATCCGAACATAAGAAACCAGGATTTTTGAAACCCGAAATTTGCTTGATTTTGATAGAAGAAACAACTGATAATTTCGTTTCTTGCAGTGCAAGAATCGTACAATTAAGATCTTTGCACGTTCGTTTGCACATATACCTCTTAGAGAGGCGGGAGATTCCCCTAACATTCCAGAACATAATTCTAAAGCTTGCTGGCATAAAACATAATACCACCTGCAACTAAACATGGACAACAACTCAGGAACTTCTTCAGATGGGCCTTCCAACCACGTTTGCAAGAGCAGCCTGCAACTTCGATGATGGGTTGCCGCAACAAAATCCCAGCGCTGATGTTTGATCCTCAAGAGGCAGATGGCGAAGGTCTGTGATCATTCTTGCCGCTTGGAGACCCAGATTCGGCACCCGTGAAGAGGATTGATCAGAGGCTGCAGGATGATATGCAGTCTTTCTTGCCCCAACTTCAAGGAGACGTGCTTTTCTATCCGCAGCTCGCTTAAGGGAGTCGCCCCGGATGCCGTAGGAATGCAATCTCGCACTTCGACGCAGAAAACAGCCCCTTGAC
Organism: Canna indica; assembly: GCA_034359265.1. Classification (NCBI taxonomy): domain Eukaryota; kingdom Viridiplantae; phylum Streptophyta; class Magnoliopsida; order Zingiberales; family Cannaceae; genus Canna; species Canna indica. The sequence goes on from CP136897.1 coordinate 6,349,473, forward strand.
GTCGTAGGTGAGCCTCGTCGTGATCTTCTCTTATAGGTGATCGTCGGAGCAGAGGCTTGACTAGAGTTGTAACACTCGACGAGGGGAGGCATCCATGAAGTAGCCGGATCCATCGGGGAGGCATCCGTTATACCCCCAGAGCACAAGGCGGAGTCGGATCCGTTAGAGATTAGTTGCAGCTCTGGGTTTGACCGAGAAGATCGGGTGTTGACTTCAAGAGATCCGCAAGGCCCAAATAGAGTCTTATCTATAATTGAATCAGGCAATATGGATCGAGAAGGCAGAGGGGTAGACATCCTCAAACAAGAATTGGTCTCACCCAACTTAACCCGAGCAGCCGATGTCATTCCCCCGTACGCCCAGCTCATCAAGGAGACCACCAGCGGCCACCAAGGAGCGTTAATAGGATCAAAGCATCGTTCAAAATTTGTAGAGGGGCGAGCCATCAATGTGTCACCGCCGGAAGCATCATCACTAAGAGGACCTTGCGGAGTGGGCATCGAGCGATGGGGCAATGAGTTAATGCTTGCAAGGGGCGCTACCACCTCGAGCCCCGCGCCACGAAGCAGTGCAGCAGACGCATCCGAGTCAGCAATCGGCGACAAGGTTGGCGGATGGACCGCAGCTTCCGACGCCGGCAACACCTGAAGGTCGATGATTTTCGGACGAGAGAGTGTCGCTTTAAGCCGGCCAAATACATTTCCCACAACAACATCCTTAGAGGGGGCACCGGAACGTCGGGGAGAGGAGGCAACCGAAACAGAGTTGTTTCCCACCCTCGACCCGCCAGGAATTAGATCAGAAGAAGCTTGACTTCGGTGAGGATCAGGGCGGGAGTCCTCTGGTCCGTCGGGACCATCACTGGCCGGTGCCGACCAAAATGGGCTTGAGTCCCCACCAAAGATCCACAGGTGCCAAGCTATGCGAATTTTGACCTCATATCGGCAACATTCATCATCGACAAGAACCACGAGAGGGATTCGAGCGAGGTCCGAAGTTCGGATCTGAACTCGACAAGCACCCATCTCCTGCCAACGAAGGGATGCGTCGTCGACGGAGTCCATAGCGCCAAAGCTGCTAACTAGTGCGATTAGAGCGTCCACGTTCCAGTACTCCCACGGAATGCCAGAGATCTCCAGACCTACTTTTAGCTCAGGCGCTGGAACGATCAACGGGGCCGGCTCCGGAGCCCAGTCCTCGATCTCCAACTCCACATCGGCCCAACGAAGCTTACCAATACGCAGCAAGGAGGCTTTGTAGTAACACTCTGGGTGATCAGCGGTGGAGATCAGGTACCGTCCGTCGGGCAGAATACGCTGGCGCCAATGCCGAATATGCCGACCATAATCCTTGAAACGCCGAGCAAGAAACCCGGCGAGGTCAGCTCGATCCCCTAGCCGACCTCGAGAGCGAACAAGAACACATCTGGAGGCGAGATATTGAGATCGACGATGCGTAGAATCTGAGTTTGGCATGAGAACTTTCAAAAGAGGCACTCTGTCATTCATGTTTGACTTAGCTGCAATAGAACAGGGGGGACCAGACGAGCAGCTCCCATTTAACGCCACAGCAGGGGAAGGGGACTGCAATATGTTCTGACCTACCGAGTTGGTAGCCAATGAAGGAGCACACTTAATTCTCGGTCCCGAAGAAGAAGCCGCGCGAGCAGACATCTTGCAAGAAGAACCAAAATGACCCACTCCACGGCATTTAAAGCACCGAGCGCTACCCCTGCACTGGAAGCTGAGATGGCCTGAGCGGAAGCAGCGAAAACATTTACCCTCGAGCTTGAGACGAGCGAAGAAATCGGCAAAGGATGGCTGAGAATCTGAAGGACGCCTAGGAGAAGGAGGACGAGCGGAAGAACCTTCCACCGAAGAAACAGGACAATACCTAAGCGCCTCAGCATAAGATCGACCAGTGGAGATCCAACGAGAGGCGGAGGGTTTAGGCGCTTCAGCAAAGGATACTGACTTCCTAACACCCTTCCGGCGGACAGTGATCCACTCCGAAGCAGCAGCGATCGACGGCATTGTGGAATCAGGCTACCACTAATCGAGAGGGTAAAATGTTACCTGGAAGCGATCGAAGGGGTTGGAGGCTAGAAGAGACGCTGCCGTCGGAACAAGAGCGCCGTCAATGGAAGAGAAGGAGCGGCGTCGTCGCCTTTGACGAGCACAAAGACTTGGCCCTTGATCTTGCGAGAAGAAATATGCTTGGTCTTTGTGCGTTTTCCGCCTGAAATCGGCGTCGGCAGCAATTCGCCTCCAGTATATCGGGTGCTCGTGGCTGATGTCTTGAGAGGGGTGGCGTTGAGGCGGAAGAAGCAAGAAGGGCTTGCGAAGCCGCAGGACAGAACTACTCACTGGAAAGACAATGCGGAGTAGAAGATATCGCCGTCCGGATGAGAGGCAACTCGCTCAGATGAGAAGATCCCGCCGCTCGCTCGCTCGCTCGCTCGATCCGGATGAGGTCGCGATTTCGGGAGAGAACTCGAGATTGGAATTATCTCTATTCTACTACTACTGCCCATGCCACCGATAATGGTTGAGTGATTGAACTTGAAGATAGAAGATCAATGCATACCTTTCTGTACAAGTTCACGAGGCTGCGGTCTTCAAAAGGCAGAAAACCAGCAAGCAATTCAAAGAGAATGACACCACAAGACCATATATCGGCAGCTGCTCCTTTTCAACCTGAATCTGGTTCGACTAAAAAATTTTGAGTTATATTTTTTAGAATTTAAATGTCATTTCTTAAAAAAAAAAATGAGACAAATTGAAACCACACGGTGTATTTCAATAGAATTTAAATAGAGAATTACAAAACTAAGTATACTTCAGATAAACATATATAGGGAGGTTACAACTACTTAATACAGACTACTAAGAGTTCTGATCGTATTCCAACAATACTACTAGCTCTAATCGTGTGATCAATCTTTACATGCTTATTTTCGAAGATAATGAAATTTCTTGAAAACTAGATATTCCAACTCTAGGCCATGGCCAAGCCCCTTTGAACCTTGTCCCAGCTTGCAATCTCGGCATCAGTGAAAATTCGGGTTAGCCGTCAAGCGCATGAAGGTGCGCCAGTCGTTTTTTTTGTGATGGGGCGGCTACAAAACAAATGATCCAACGTTTCAAGAGCATGTTGACAAGAAACACACTTTTCATCTTCGATGTGACCCCCCATGTCCTAGTGATTATGTCCTTCGTTTGGAGTCGCTTTCTAATGATCAGCCACATGTACGTGTATCTTTCATTTTAGAGGGAGTTTGCACCTCCAGGTCTTGGAGGAAAGTGGACAAGCTACACCCTGTCCATATACATTCTATACGCGGAAGAGGTGGAGAAAACGTTCATCGGCTTACCATCTCCAACGAATGACATGGCCGCCGCCAAGAAATGGGGGGTATCGATGAAATTTAGAAGCTATGCGACTCTATTTCTATCCACCGAGGGTTTCCAATGCACATTCCAAATTCTTCTAATTGCATATGATGCGTCAGCCACCGAGAGGTTTTGCCGTGAGCAAGCTCCAAAAAGGTCGGGGAATAATTCAGAGAGATTTGAATTTCGTATAGGATAATATTTATAAAAAGCTGATACAATTTAAGTCAAGTTTTTGGGTTAAAATATTGATTTATCTTTTGTGTTTTCATGAAATGAATTTTGGTTAAAATTTGAGCAATCGAGGTTTACGTGGAATTTCATCGATCAAATCAAACCAATTTTTAAAATTAAATTAAATTTGTAAAATAATTTTAATTAATTTAGAATCGGCTCTACTGAAATAAATTTCTTTTAATATATACATATAAACCTCAACTTGAACATGAAAAATTCAAGAAATATCACCCAATATATATCCTATCCCATTAAGTTGGGTTCGGCTCAAGTCCACGTCAGATTTAGATTGATTGAGACTTCGATCGGATCCACCGAATTATATCTCCACCCCGAAGTCAACAGGAAACGTCAAACTCCAAAATCTTTAGCTCATCACGTGGTTGACAATCCAAAATCACGTGGACTCAGCTTCATCTCCTCCAAATATACAAACAATCCATGTAAAGCAACGATGTTTCCAATTCCCAGCTGGTTTTGATTACGAAGTAAGAGAACATATATCAATAATAATAATAATATAAAGAGGACCTTGATTCTAGATACTTCAAAGTTGATCCACACCATGTAATTTTTTTTTCTAAATCTGATTCGATTTGCTTCAGCCAGTACAATTAAGAACTCTTACTTAAATATATAATCATCTGCTGATCATTTAAATTTGTAAAGCCATGATCTACAATTCTTAGCTGCACACACTATGTTGGTGCAGATTTGTGTAATCCTTCAAATAGGAAAAATAGCAAACCTTGTTGGAACTTTTGCTCAAATTCAAACTGAAAGAAAAATTCGACCTTTATCATATCCCTTTGGTATTTGAGCAATGAATAATGTCTTATGTGTTCATAAATGGGGAATCGACATAAATGGAAATAAATAATACAACATTAAGGAGGATAAATGACACAATAAATGAGTATTCAAAGAATCTCGGCTACTAATTAGGGCTAAAAAAGAGTGAGAATTAATTTTGATTCCCGTAGTTTTTTTGCAGCACCGAGAAAGCTGCAGACTGTGCCTTGAAATTGTATAAGATTTCTACATGATTTGTCATCCGTCGTTGTAGTACTTCTGTAATTAGAGACTGAGCAACTACATTTTGCCTTCAACTCTTGGAGAATAGTTTGACGAATGCAATTTTGCCGAACTTTTTGGATGCCTAAATTTGACTTGGTAACTCATCCAGTTAGTGAGATATGCACTTGTCTGTTTAAATTTATTGCATTCGGTATTGATTCAATAAGCATGCAAATAATGTTTAGCCAATTTTTTAGTTATCAATTTCAAGAAAATTCGGCATTTGCCAATCTTAGGGTTTCTCCGCACTGCAACAATAGTTATTCTTATATTTGAGGATTTCATTCTTGCAAGTTTTGTTTTTCTTTTCCCTTTGCGTCTCATTCCCATCTCTGTAAGTGTCCTAGTTTTAGGAGTTCTGTTTTCATTTAGGCACATTTTAAACTGTCTTCTCCCTTGTGCACATTTTAAACTGTCTTCTCCCTTGTGCTTGTTCTGCAGAGTTGAGTTTGGTCCTGCGAAGAAGATGAAGTCATCCGTCTCTGCAAGTTCTCCTTTCTTTTTTCTTCTTGCTGTAATTAATTTTCATTTATGTATGCTTCTCATACCGTAAAAAAATCCATGTATTCAGCTCTTACATATTGGGAAGAAACCCTAATGGTATCATCCTACGTAAATAATATTCCTTTTCTTCCCTGTTGGTTGTTGTTGATTCTATAACCATTTCCTAAAAAAACTAGCTCTGGATATGTAGAGATTATTTTCATTATTTGGGTATTTTATATCATCATATACTGATTTCATTTGCACTGGTGATGCCCTATTGTCGTAATTGTTAAAGAGAGTAATTTGCTCAAACTAAGAACAATATTTGTTTTGGGTTTTACCATATTAGCATGCCTTATATCATTTTCTACTCTTATATTCCTGCAGATTCCTGCTGGCGTAGTCTCCTCAAATCAGAGATTATGCTATTGCAATATCTTGACTGCAGTCGTTTACTCTTGTATAGCATTATTTATTGGAAGCACATTCATTACAGTTGATGTCAAAGAGGTATTCTAATCATGTTTATTTCACTTTCTTTTGTATAATTCTCTATACAATGATCATACTAATTTGATTGACAATTTCATCTCCTTGTTTCGTTTTAAATTATTGCATCTTGCATCAGTAATTCCAAAAATCTCATCTGAACCATAGTCTATACGTATTCTTTCTACCTTGGAGTTGTGGAAGGTTAGTGCAGCAGTATGGTTGCTCTGCCTTTAATTGAAAGAACAGGGTTCAAGATACCTAAACAAGGGTGCACATATGGACCTTGCATTGGCAGGAGCCTCGTGCGCTCGTACTGTCGTTTAACCTTTGATTCGGAGGAATTCTACTAAAAATCTAATTTCCATGCCTTGATGAATTTTGTTATATTAGTTTTTACTTTTTTAAACCTACATGTAATGCTAGTGCATTGAATATTAGATTACTGAAGAACCAACAATATCTTACTGCTGCCGCAATTGAAATTTCTATCATTGCAGAAAATAACAACATGGTTACCAGGTGATTCTTCACAGAAGTTCCTATTTAATTTCAAGAACAGTACATCAAGCTTGAATTCCAGCAACTCTACTTTATGTCCGGTATTACTGTACTACTACTTTTTTTTTTTGAGTAGTTTGCTTTAAGAAACTTGTTTTTTTTAAGGTAGTTTTACTGACAATGTTCTTACAATTCTACTTCAATGGGTTTCAGAGTCAATCCAGACCTTCAGAAATAGAAGCATTGCCCAGAGGCATAGTTTCCCAAACATCAGATTTGGAAAGGAAGACACTATGGGGCCCTATAGATAGAAAGGTGTGTTCAAATATCTATTATGAGTTATTATGTGTTGCATGATTTGGTTCACTAGGTGGTATACCAAACCATATGGTCTTGTGCTAAGTAAAACATATTGCAAAAATTTGTATCATCCACTATTGCTTAATGTTTTTAAAAATTTTGGTGATCAACCAATTCAACTAATTCAATTATCTTATTACATTAGCTTTCATAAAAAAACTAACCTTTAGTTTCCTTTTAGGGGAATGAAAATTCAAAGAACTTATTAGCTATTTCAGCTGGAATAAAGCAAAAAGCAGTTGTGAATCAAATGGTGAAGAAGGTACATGAAGTATCATTTACCTTACCCTGTTTTCATTTTAGATCAGAATAGTTAATAAATTTATGCCTAATTCTTTTGTGTATGTTATCTAGTTTCCTTTCAGTAATTTTACTGTAATTCTTTTCCACTACGATGGGATTGTCGATGAATGGAATGACTTGGAATGGAGTGACAAAATTCTACACATTTCTGCAATCCAACAAACAAAATGGTAATCAGAAAATTCACTCTCTTTTTCCTCTTCAACTGTAATCAGATTCTACTTTTGAGATAAAGTTTGGGATTAAATGCATATTTTGCAGGTGGTTTGCTAAGCGTTTCTTGCATCCAGATATAGTGACTGAATACAAATATATCTTCCTCTGGGATGAAGATATTGGAGTCGAAAATTTTGACCCTGGAAGGTTGCCAATCTGTTTTTGTTCATTGTTTTCATCCATAATGAAACTAAGAATATAAAATATATATGTTTCAACTAATAAATGATTTAGTGCTGCGAAGTGCCAACCAAGCCACAAATGTTGTCCTCTATTATTAACTATACAATACTAAGCTATAATTAAAGCACTAGATCACAAATCATGTTAATTTTCACTTGACATTGAATGAGAGAGAAGGCACAACCTTTTTTTTATATAAGTAATGGATGGTAATTATCACAGATACTTGGAAATTGTTGAAAGGGAAGGTCTAGAGATATCACAACCCGGGCTTGACAGTAAGAAGTCAAATGTTCATTACCGATTTACCGAACGTCAACTAAAAGGAGATGCACACAAGTATTTTGCTTTTTCTATTCCCTGAAAGTTATTGAATTTTTATTTTGTTCTTCCTTTTTTTTGTCTTTTCAATAGAATTGGATTCACAAAGCCAGTTTATATATTTAATTCTAGTGGTACCAATATCCATTCTGAGAAATTAAATTGTTTAATCGATCAACAGAAGGATATACAATTTATCACGGGGGGTGAGATGTAATGAGAAGAGTACTGGGTTTCCCTGTGCTGGGTAAGTTCCTTTTTTGCCAATATGTGTATTCTGATTGTCAACAATGAAAAATGCCCATCTTTTATTTTTGTTTTTATTGTTTTGTTGTTTTCATTTTGTCCAATTCGCAATCTGACTGTAAATTTCACTCCATTAATTGTGGCATATATCTGAATAGCAACAATGAGCATTCAAGTTGCAGTTCAGATATATTTTTTCTTTTATTTTTAACATGAAACTGGTCTAATTTGTAGGTTTGTGGAGATGATGGCTCCTGTTTTCTCAAGAGCTGCATGGAGATGCACATGGCATATGATCCAAGTCTGGAAATCCTTACTTCTTTGTTTGTGTTGATAAAGTTCAAGACATTCATATCACTACATTATAATCTTGCTGAAAATTTAATATATTCGTTTCTATTTGCTGTACTTGTCTACAGAATGACTTGGTTCATGCATGGGGTTTAGATATGAAATTTGGCTACTGTGCTCTGGTAACAACTCTTAGCTAATTAGTGCCAGTTAATAGACTATTAAAAGATCAAATCTAATTGAACTCATAACAGGGTGATCCGACGAAGAAGGTTGGAGTGGTTGATAAAGAATACATCGTTCACAAGGGGATCCCTACGCTCGGTGGATCAACAACGAAAAAGGTCAGAAATGGAACGGACACCCAGTTCTAAACTTCTTGAGAGATGCTTACCTTTATGCCTAGATTAGATGGTAAAATAGCTAAATTACATATGGAATTGATGATACTTCGTTACATCTATGCACTTTAATTCAACATGGTAAACTAAGTCAAGTTCAAGGAAGCCATGAAACTGCATTTGAAAATTGATGATGGTTTCATGTCCAAACCATCAGACTACATATATGTTGCATTTTATTTATTCAAGTTACTTTATTACCTTTTAATGCTGATTAATGACCTCTTTGCTATGCAAGGGCAATCAACACCCTCATTAGCACAATCCTCATGCACTAGGATCATCTTTTTTCTATTATTTGTTGCCTTTTTAAATTATTTTTTTCTGACTTTAGGCTTGTACTTGCAGGGCTCTAATGTATCTTCTTCAAGTAACAGAGCTGCGGTGTGTATATATCACCAATCTGCTTATACTTTTGAGTGTATCAGAATCAATCATCAAAGCACCAAAATTGATAGAACAAAATCAAAGTTGTCATGTTTTTGTTTCCTGCCATTATTCACTATGCTGAGCTTTCTTGCGCAGGTGGTACGCCGATGCTACGATGAACTCGCTGCGTTTAACAAGAGATGGCAAAATGCTACAACAGAAGACAAGAACTGGAGTGATCCTCACAATCAAACTTGAAAGAGCATATTGTTGCATCATCATGATCTTTCTTTGGGTTATGTCTCCAATAAAAGATAATGGAATAGATTGAAGAGAAAGGGGGAAACTAATAGTGATCCTCTTTGATTTGGATTGTCTTTCCTCTAGTTTTTCATTTGTATTAAAATCGTGGATTTTTTGTAATATATGAGAAAGTTTTAGTTTTTGTATACCATATTCGAGTCACTCTTCATACACAAAGAAAGGAGAAAGCTTGTCATTTCCTCAATGTAGTCAGGATATTCTTGTTTGGAAATTGATGTAATACAATTCAAGGAATGCCCATATATGTAATTGATAGGCAAATATGCTGTTGGGAGAAAAATGCCTGAAACTTAGGGGAAAATATCATGAAGTTAGGGTTACTAATTTTAAATGATGGAGCAGGAGCATTTAATTTGATCTCCTTCTTTATTTCTATTTTAATGTAATAAAATTAAGACAACTGCCAGATATATATATAATTGATGTAAACACAAATATGCTGATGACAGAAAAATGCCTGAAAGTTTGTGAAAAGATCATGGGCTACTAATTTTACTTGGTGAAGCAAGAAACTCAAATTAATTCATCCCCTCTCAGCATTTCTATTCTTGATGTAATTAATACAGAAGACAAATTTGATCCTTGATATTATTATAAGAAAAGGTGGCCCAACTAAGTATGGTTGACAAAATTCATAGAACAAGACAAAGTAAATACTAAAATATCTCTAAAGAGAGGGAAACTAAAGTGAGCTTTGTTTGAATAAATTAGCTCAGAAAGCCTAAAACAACATAGTATGCTATCAGCACTGGCAAGGAAATTATAGTCCCAAAAATGACCCTGCAAAAATGAAAAAAGAACAAGTTCAGTGAAAAAGGTCTCCAAACACACTATATTGATGACCTTATATATAAATATGCAGTTTTGTTTGGATCACTACTTAATTACCCAGTGCTGGTCACATCAGCATGCAATCCATATTCTCTTGCAAAAATAAAGGACATGATGGATTGAGGCAGTGCATTCTGCATAGTGTTCATGCAAGAAATTAAGCATTGCTAATTAGCTCCAATATTTACACGTACAGTATGTGACATATATCCAACTAGTTGAAAATCCAGTTCAGATTTACGAATGAACACTAATTAATTACCTGTATGATTGCGACCCTAAGGAGATCGCCGTGAAGTCTCACGGCGAAGGCTCCGACCGCCGCGACCGCCGGGCCAAACATAAACTTCACAACCATTCCAAAAAGAGCCTGTTTTGGTCCGCATGATATCATCTTCTCTTGCAGAGCCATGAACAAGCCTGCAAATGCAATACACACCACCACCAGCCATTAATATATATATGACCAAATTTACTTTACTTTCCATATACAGTACAGTAATTTACATTTTGATGATGATGATGATCTCACCTAAGCTGAACATGGACAATCCAGTCCCTGCTTTAGACATGACCATCACTGAGTTCTCCAGGATCCTTGGCATCTCAAAGTGCCACCTTCATTAATTCATTGATAATTCATTAAGGAAGATTAATTAATTGGTTAATTATGATCAGGCAATAGTTTATATATTTTTGTCATGTATATATTATTACTGACTGTTGCAAGGAGAAGGACTTGAATACCTTTTCGCCATTAAAGACCACGTAACGCCAAGAATACTTGCATACACGTTAGGGTTCACTGCAAGCTTAAACAGCACCATCTTCATCAGCGACACGTGTGAAGCATGCGCCACGATCTCGGTTTCGGCATTGCAGTTGCACTCCACATCCTTCGTCGTCGCTCGCGGCTCGTCCGCCACCGCCATGCTGCTGCTTCCCGTGCCGCCGCTACCGGCGCCGGCGCCGCTCCTCGCTCTCATCAGCTCGAGGGCGAACAGGAACAGCGTCGTCCACAGGATGCTCTGCGCCACGGAGAGCTGCACGATGATGTCCTGCGCCCACCGGCCGTACATGGCGTCGAACAGCGGCGCGCCGACGACGAGCGTGTTGGTGAGCTGGGCGAGCGAGAAGATGGTGACGGCCCAGCCGTAGCTGCTCCGGTCGCTGCAGCGGCACCACGCCGCCAGGAGCAGCACCGTCGCGAGCTTGGAGATGGCGTCCGCGGCGATGACGCGGAAGTTCATCGCGAAGGGGTCGATGTGGATGGTGAACTCGAAGGTGAAGAAGGGGACCACGAAGTAGACGACGAGGCAATGGATCGCCGCGCACTGCTCCGGCGTGAAGAAGCGCCACCACCGCACCGAGCCGTAGCCCAGGGTGAGCGCCGCGTAGAGCGGCGCCATTGCCTCCACCACTTTGTATACGTCTCCCCACGCTATCATTTTTCTCCTTCTTCTTCTTCCTTGTGATCTCTCTCTCTCTCTCCGCTGTGTGTAATTATTTATCAGCGGGAGTAAGCAATGCTCAATCGCTCATGGCTCGTGTGTATGAACGAATTGGTATATATATACATAGAAAGAAGAGAGAGAGAGAGAGAGAGGAAAGAGACGTAGAAGTGAACAGTACTTGGAATTAATTGCATGCAGTGGAAGCTCACAAGAGAACAAGTTGCATCTTCTCTTCTCTGAGGAGGAGGACGCTACAATGTGTGTGTGTGTGTGAGAGAGAGAGAGATGTTGGAAGAATAAAGAATTAGGAGCTTTTATCTAGAAAAGAACAAAGATTAAATTCCATGGCTTCTATACATATATATTTTTTTATGTAAAACAACAGTTGGAAAAAGAAACTTCCACATGCCATATCCAAATTTAGATTCTTTTAATAAAAATATAAATAAGGAAATTGAAGTGGCCGATCGCTATCATCCATTTATAGAGTTTGATTAATTTCTAATCGAATTTTACAATATTAAAAACAATACTTGTGATTATTATTTCTCTAAAGAATATTATTTATAGTCCTACAGTAAGATATTTCATATATATAGCAAAACCATCATTGTTCATACTTATCATTTTCATTAATTTAATACCTTAATTAATAAAATTCAAATATATAGAAAAACATCATTATTCATACTTATCATTTTCATTAATTAATTAAGCTTAGTCTAGTACTCTAGTCTCCTAATAAATCAAATTTGTGAATTAATTAATTTAATACATACCATCTTACCCTTTGAGGGTAGATTTGAAGTGGGATAACAGTAAGTAGTTCTTTTTTTTTTGAAAAAAAAAATGAGTTTGCTATTGTTGAATTCTTTGTTGTTATAATTACTTAATTATTACTTAAAACTTAATAATGAAACAATCTACATTATTTTTTCTTGGTGACATTTATAGATTGAGTGATTAATTATCTAATTCAATGATTGCTTTCCAGAGAGAGAGATATATATCATTTCAGGGCTGAAAGATTAATTTTGGATACTTGAATATGTAGTGAGAAAAAGGAAATGATATCCACTTTTATGCAGTGAGCTAGACAAGGAAATTAAATGGTAATACCCACTTTTGTACATCTGTTAGAAAAGGAAATGATATGAAACCTCTTACTAATTAAGAGAGACTACATATATGCATGCATGTTCCTTTGATATTATGATCTTGCTATTATTTTGTGAGTTGTTGTTGTTTATGTTGAGTACAGTGAACTTAGTATATATATAGACTTGGACTCCCCCAAAATAAGTATTCATTAATAGGTTAGGTTAAACTCACGAGGTCAAGCTCAAATTGAAACTTAATTTGAACTTGACAAAAATTAAAAATTAATTGATTTATTTTGGTTAAAATAAAAAATTGATTTGATGGACAAAGCTATTGCTAAATTTGGTTATTTCGACTCATCAAAAACTAATTAATTTTTAGGAAATTAGCCAACTCGATCAATTATCAGTCCAATATGATTTTGGAGATGGTCAACCTTAGACTCAAGTTCGATTGATTTCTTCTGATTGGTCTAGTTATGCTTGACCGATCGATAATTTATTGCTTAACACTATTTAGAACTCGATAATTTATATCACATGGACCGGACTTAATTACATCAAATAAATAAAATGAAAGAGTATCACTACAAGACAATAGAGACACAAAATTAGAGATAAATTAGATTTTTATTTTTAAAATTTCATATTTAGAAATAAATATGCACAAAATTTATTTCAAATTAGCCTATAAAAATCTATAGAAACAATTTCAGAATGTGATCAATTAAGTGATTTTGTTGCTACTGTTTCTACAACTTAGAGTCAGATCAATTAAATGACTCAGTTGTTGTTGTTTCTATAAATTTTTAGAAACTAATTTAGAATAAATTTTATGTTTATTAATTTTTAAATGTGAAGATCTAAAAATAAAAATCTAATTTATCTCTAATTTTGTGTTCCTATAGGTCGATTGTGTTATAGTATATTAAATCAACTCTATCTCTAACACAAGTTTGATTCAAATTAAGAGTACTCCTTATAACTCAAATCAATCCAATGAGTTAATTTGTGACCTTGTACAAGCTCAATCGTCTATGGTCATGAATGGTATGATATATGACTCATAAATGAAGATGGCATCATGGCACGAGCGAATAGAGCAAATGGCAAAACAAACCTATCACTAAATGTTGATTAATGAATGAGATTCCTCAAACAAATTGTTGAGCGAACTTTATATATTCACAATCAATTAACTCCTTCCCTAGGTTTTGCTGCTTGAGGAATCAAAAGAAAGGACAAAAAGTATTACACTTTCCAAAAGCAATTAATCTCCAGTTGTTTACAACATGACCAACTTTAGCAGACTGCCATAAAATATATATACGGAGTGTGTACCTTGAGTCAAATTCAACTAAGTTTTTGGATCAAACCTTTTACTCGAACCTAATGCTATTCCACTCGGTGAGACAAGGCCTCAGTTTACGTTCATCCCATTACCTAATTAAGTTTCCTGCAAGCAGATTAAGATGCTTGGAATTTAGAATGCGAGGCCTGACGCAGGCATGAATGAGTGGAGAGGAGCTCCTGCTGCATGAATTGTTTTTATAGATTTCGTGTCTTGCTTCGCCTTTCACTTGCCTTTGCTTTGCGAGACAACAAGTCATTTAGGTAATCAGCTAATTAAGCTTGTGCTGCAGGTATGCAATTGGCATCAGCTTTAGTATCTATTCTTTTAATGCTGGTGATTCCAAATTATAATTGCCAATCTGAGTCACTCAACACCATGGCCGAGAGTCCTTTCCACGTCATGCCCAACAAAAATACTAACAACATTATGTATCCTCTCATACCTGATATCAGAATGATCAGGGGGGAATTTCTTAGTGGAGTAACTGTGGTTTCCATATGCTGCTGATGCCAAAGTTTGGCTTGTTCCAGAACCAGTTTTGTCTTCAAACTGTATTGATGATTGATCTATAGAACTAATCAAACATAAAACTGCGCGCATTAACCTAATATTTAGTGAACTTATTGTTTATTTATCTATATCTGAAACTATTGGATCAAAAAACCTGAAACTAGTACTGTCCAATTGGTTCATTAGTTCAGGTTATACTTAAAACTGCATTAATTAACCTAATATTTAGGACTAAGCAGCTATCAATAGTTATTAGTAGGATATGACTAACCCAATATCTTGATAAGCATCAATGAATGGCCAAGTTATACTTGAGCTTAAGTTAGGACAAAGAGACTTTTCTATTTCATCTATGTGGAAGGTTTCTGGCATCAGTGTCCTTGGGATGTGAAACCTTCCACATAAACCAAGGATATGAAGCACTACTAGTGGTCTCTAGCTATTGTGGCACTTTCATTAGAGAATCTCCTAAAGAAATCCAAGTAATGGCGCATGATCCTAAATTAAGGATTACTTTAAACCTAGTTGAACTGGTAAAAGAGGAGAGAGGGAACAAAAATTTGGGAGAGATGCTTGTACTCCTGGCCTGCATCTAAATATGCCAAGAATTTGACAGAAAAAAGGAAGAAACAGATTGACAGCAGTAAAGACTTTTGCATCAGATGAAAGCTTCATTCATTGTGTTGCTTAGCACTTTTACTTGAGTGCTTAAGGTAAGAAAACCCTAAATGGCTGCAAATTTGTACCTTGATAAAGGTAAAGAGGGGAAAAGAGAAGCAGAGAATCAATCTGATGTATCTTGTGGTGGTTAAAATAACATAGAGTGATCAGATAACTTTTCTAAAGCTGCTTAATAGTAGTAAAGAACTAATTCTTGAGCAACTGGAGATGTAACACGACAAACATTTTCAGCTTGACGGTGAGATTTTTCAAGGGTTAAAAATGTGGTTTAATATTTTTCCATGGCTCGCTCTAAGAATATATTCTCTGGCTTGGATGAAATAGCTGACTCAGCATATCAATGAAAAAGTAATATATATGAATCACTGCCACAATGTTGGATTATTTTTTTTTACTACTACAAAAACATTATGTTATTCTATAATATTCTCGTACTATCTAAGATTAACTCAGGATCCAACACACATCATCGAAATCAACAATACGAAATAATAAAAATACTTTAAAATTTACTAATCCCTAGAAAGCTCATCCAACCTAATCAACCTGATTTGAATCCATAATCAAATCCGAGGTCTATCTAAGCTTTAAGCATTTGTTCTAACAGAGGTAATTGCTGGCTTCGGACTACTTCACTTTCCTTTAATTTTCTCTTCTTTTGTTTTCTTCCCATAGTTATCTCTCCGTCTGTCCTTTTTACCTCTCAATGTATATATGGGCAATTTCGTTTTCACCCAAAATAATGGTTGAAACATCTTTCTTTTTTTTTTGAAAAAAGAAAAACCTGCATTCCATTCAAGAGATATGAAGAGGTACAGGTTTAAAGGGAGGGATAGAAGTTAAAGAAGTTAAAGATATTTCATATGCTTACAAGAAGCATTGTGTAATTAGAGAAGGCAAACATTGATTGAGAGAAGAATAACAAAAAGAGTAAGAGAAAAGACATATTACCATCCCCACTTAATTACTTTAACTCATATTATATAAATTTTTCCCTATATATAAAGTCAGCTGGTATTAAATTCCTGAACAATTTCTAAACAACTTTTCATGGACGGGTGCAGTCGAGATGATATGAAGAGACAACCAGAATAAAGTCACTTAGTCACTGCATGTAGAAGGTGGTAGAAATTAGCAAATAGTAGTAGACTCTAACTTGGAAATCATTTGTCTCGTTTCTCCTCTTAACTTGTGCATTCTTATCTTGTTTATAAATGCAGAGCACGCTTCCAGAAAAGAGAAGCAGATGTCAAAGAAGCGATACTTTAGAATACCCTAACTCTTGAACTAGTATCAGCTCTCAAGTCTCAACCAAACATTGCTGGGAAGAAACAAATTGAAGTCTTCCTCAAGATATTAGTATTAGTTTCTGTATCAAGAGTTGGCTTCTTTATTTTGCTCGAGTCTTCCGACTTGTCATTGTGTAATAATGGCAGTGCAATTGCAATTCGAGCTGTTACAAAATTAGCAACAAGTTGGCTATCAACCAAGTTCTTTTTTCCTGGACACAATTTGTGGACTGTGGTCCATGTGCCCCATACTTTTTATTCTTTTTTCCCATCAATTAATCCCTCAGGCAAATGTTGGGTTGAACGGATTCTTAGTGGGGATTTGGGTGAAAAAACTCAAACTAAGAATAAGGCATGCCCAGCCACAAGGGGTTGAGCCCATCATATAGTTCCTGGGTCACGCCTTTCTGCGGCCCGAGCCCATAGGCCATGGACATCTCTAAACTTTTCATGCTTATAGATCTATAAAATTTTAAATTTACATGAAAACCCATTTGAGAGCAAGATCCTAAACAGAACAAAGAATGAAGAGGGAAGGTTAATTTTTCAAACACATTAATCATACCAGTGATAAAATTTTGACGTGTTTGTTAGCTCCATTTTCGGTTTTGATTTTTGCCTAAAATCGAAACAGGGCTCGAAACGTTATTTGTTGACCAAAATATGTGCGGATTTCATTTTTGTCTTCATTCTTTGTTCTATTTTTCATGAAATAAGATCTTGCTCTCAAATAGGATCTTGAAAATTTTACATGAAAACCTATTTGAGAGCAAGATCCTAAACAGAACAAAGAATGAAGAGGGAAGGTTAATTTTTCAAACACATTCATCATACCAGTGATAAACATCAGTGGCTGTCTGTCAAAAATAGAACATAATATCCATATTAAGCTCTCTGACACTCTGAAGACCAACTAAGTAGAAGCAAACACTTGTCTCTTAAGATAATAATTATGGCAACTTGCAGAGTAACTTCAATCACCCTTCCCAACAGATCCATTACTTGGAGCACAAGGAAAAATGCATGGACCTTATCCTAAAACTTCTTTCAGTAGAACTCTATGAATAGCAAATTTGACGATTTTGAGAATAATTTGCTTGCGTGGATAAATAGGGACTTTAGTATAGTTTTTTCACGCTTAGAGCTGCACTTCCCTGTCGTAGATCCAACTAAAAGGTATTGCTGGTGCTTCCTTGGCTCTCCCTTGAGCTCTTTCGTCGAGCCTTCGGATTCTCGGAGCTAAATTGCAGACAAAATCCTGGGCCTTATTCCCTTCCCCAGAAAGGCCAGTTAACTCGCTGACTTTCCACCTCGCAACAAGGAACTCTAGTATGTCAGCATAGTCCTTTGCTGTGTAGACTCCTAGCCGCTGGGCGACAGCTGAGAAGTGCTCAAAGAGGTTATCATCACGACCATCAAACATCAGATGAGCAGGCATTGAGATCTTCTTCTTCATCATGTCTGCAAATGCAAGGACAGTGCCATCTGGGTCTATCTCAAACAACTTCTCCACTATTTTGGTGTATGCAGTCTCGTGGCGCTTCTCATCAGAGGCAATTATTCCACATACCTGCGCCAACTTGAGGTCCCCATGCTCCTTCGCCAACCTGGCAGTATTGCCATGGGAAATAAAGGTTGCTCGTTCCTGAAAAGATGTGTAGATGAAACCAAGATAGGGATTGTTCTCTGTCCTGGGATCCTGCAAATGCAACAATGCATTAAAATTTATAGCAATTACAAAACCAGGTAATGGAATGATTATAATGCCCGAGTAAATAACAAGGTATAACATAAGCAGTTAGTATAAAACGATATCCAAAGAAATGGATGAAATTAGAGCAAAATACATTATCCACAAAATTTTAGGATAGTACATACATCAATACTCAATATTGATGCAAGATTTAGGCCATCTTTCATCTCTAACTTGCACATCACAGAAAAATTATTTCCCAAAAGTTAATCTTAAGAAAACATTCCACTAAAATTATAATGTTCGGTATCCGACAGAAATTAGATTGTAGGATTGTAGGGTTTCAGGCATAACTACTATAATGGAAAAGTTACAAATCCAGATAAGTTATGTTTGATGGCATAATAGAATAGGGAAAACTGAGACAATGGAGAAGCTACGAACCCTATCTCTTGGTTGGGTTAGTAATCCCACTCTAATTGGGGTTACAAATCAAGCCAAATCATATCAAATTCGATGGATGAAGGATAATAAATCCGAGTCTCCTATTGTTCCTGTGAAATACTACAGTAGCAAAAACTCTTGTACTGGATGAGACCATATACATTGATGGTTTTCACCTGCCAGAAAATGGAAGTCTTTACCCATGTGCGCCAATATCACTTTGCATTTTTTTTGGAGGTTCCAGAAACAATGATCTGTATTGAAAGGCACTTCAGTCAAGAAATGTGGGACTTAGAATTGGTTTATGTGTATGGATGAGATTGCATAGGATTTTGTTCCAAATATCATATTCCAGAGAAAGGACTAGGAACCTAAATCTAAAACAATCTTAGGTAAAAGTTCCACTCCAGCTAAAACTTTTGATATTTCTAGTAAAGAATTTATAGCTTCAGGCCTTCAGCAAAATCAGCATATCAAAAAATCTTACCATTCCTGAACCGATAAGATATTGAATTGTCTTCTCAATTTGTTTCATGTCCACTCTTCCAGTTAAGTAGAGGTACTTGTTCAGAAGGTCTCCATGTCTGTTCTCTTCAGCAGTCCAAGCCCTAGTCCAGATAGCCCAAGAAGTAAGACTTGCTCCTGTCTCATCTCTGACCCCATCAAGGGTATTTAGCATTGTTTGGTATGTAGGAAGAGCTTCCTCGGTAATCATATCTCCAACTAAGCAAACAAAATGATCATCAGGAATCTCCTTAGAGCGCTCTCTCAATTCCTTAACCTCCTCATAGAATCCCTCCGACGAAGGATCTGGAAGAAAATCTTGTGGCTGCCAACACTTCTCCACAGGCTTCAGATGCACCAAGATATTATCTTCTGCCCAATCCTCTAATGATTTAAAAATTTCAATCTTCTGAGGTGGCATGGAATGAGTGACCTGAACATGTACCTCACGAGGAGTAAAGAGCTTTTTTGGAGTGTCAATCCTAGAAAATCAACTATAATGTTAAAACATGTAGAATTTTGGCTATAGATTACAATGCATAAACTATCAAACATTAATATGGGAACTGGACAAGCATACATGATAAACACAATAATATAAAACTTGTTGCAAAATTAGAAGAATTGCAATCATATAAGGATTACTAACATCATAACCTCACTACTCGAAGAAGACCATTTTGGAGGCAGCATTTTGTTAAAGAGAATATATAAAGATAAAAATATAAAGATAAAAATATAAAGCAACAATAAGATGACATTGATGTTCTCTAGAATGATTACAAACAATGCATTCAAGGAAAACAGAGACTGATCAGGGAATACACTAAGAATCAAAGTTGCAGGAAACAAGAATATACAAACTCTGGACAAAAAGGCAAGGTTTCTACAAGATTATTCTGATAAGACAATCAAGTTTAAAGCTAAGCTTTTTCACAAGTAACTTCTATAAGATTATCCTTATAAGACAATCAAGTTTAAAGCTAAGCTTTTTCACAAGTAACTTCCATTATTTGCCATATTATAAATTATTAAATTGATTGGGTGACCATCTTTCCAAAAGCTTAAGCTGTTAGGAAAGCAATCACATCTATGCATATGTATTCTTAACATGAACAAAGTAAATACAGATAACTGCACTAGAATAAAGGGTGACCCCACGAATCAATCCCACTTTTGTAGGCTATGGGGGATTGATGTACGCAGTCTTCTCCCTGCTTTTTGCAGAGAGACTATTTCTGTGGCTCGAACTCATGACTTCCAGGTCACAAGTGAGTCACTTTACCGTTACGCCAAGCCACCCTCGTATAACTGCACTAGAATAATTTTAAAATTATATTTTGCTCAAGATATTGCAGTCACCATACTAATGGACCGGCCAACATAAATTTCTTATCTAGTTATAATTTCCTTTACTTGTCGGAAAAACCAATTCAAGAAATATCAAGTGCTAGAATGAGAATTATTGTTACTATACACAAAAAAAAGAGCCTGCGTTAGTGTGATATCAGGTCCTGCTTCAGGTTTCCACTACTACATCTCTCTTGGCTCTCTCCATGTACCAGTACCACCATGTTTACATTACAAAAACTTAAGGATGATATTGCTTGACATGGCCGCTATAGCAGAGTTGCTTCATTGTGACATGGGATACCAAGGTTCTAAGGTTCAACTCATAAAAGCAATCTCTTTATTATACAAAGGGAATGTTGCATGCTTTCAATCTTCTCATTTGCTGCATACAGTGCACAGGAACCTGATGCATTCAGAATGTCCTCTTTGTTGCTTCTACAAGACATTCTTCGTTCAAAATAAGTGGAACTTATTTCATAAGACAAACTACCTCTCAACTACCAAAACTAATCAGAATTCTGTGATGAATTATATTATACTGATGTTTGTCTCTTTGTACCTAAATTTATGTATCTAAAGAAAGCTGTTGGTGATGGAACCATCAAAAAGGAATATTCAACAAGGTAAACAACAATATCTTAAATCTGAAAGGCCAATAAAATCTTATACTTGTCGATGGCACAATTACCTAATGCACACATCAAAATAGAAGGCTAAGTGACACCACCCTAGCCATGAAACAATGAATGGAAACTACCTCCGGAACTATGATGTGTTATACAAATTAAGAGAACTATATCTTCCACTGTACTGCAATGTCCTGTTCTTTTGGAGCACATCACCTATTACTTCAACACAAGGTTTCTAGATCAATGTCACGGTGATACTTTTACTTTTGTTTAGTTGGTCTAGAACCAAGAGGCATGTATGAACTAGGTTTTGAGTAATTAAGGACTAGAGACCAACTCTATAAAGCATTATGCTAATATATCCTAAGAAAACAAGCAGTTACAAATCTTCCACCTATCTGGGAAGAAACATCAACATTAACAAAGTGTGGGGAATAAGATAAAAGATTATACATAAACTATGACAAGAGGTGAATAAAAGATCACACAAAAAGTAAAAAAGAAAGTTAGGAGAAAAAAAAGAGACATATCATAAGAAGAACCGCAGAAGATATCAGCAAGAGAACCATTTACATGGATAAAGCCATTAAATACATTGTGAACTTTAAACAAAAAGAAATAAGATGTACAAAAATTATCTGATTTCCCCATATGCATCAGTGTGGAGATGAGATATTCCTAGTTAGATTAAATAGGATTGACACCTACAGTTAGATTATTTTAAGTGGGGCAGACTCGTATAGTGATGGATATTTGACTTGCAAACATGAAGCTACAGTAATTCAATATTGTCTATAATCACATCAGACCACATCCAGCAGTAAAAGAAAAAGGGAAAAGAAAAAAAGAGAAAGCTTACATCCATTTCACACATAACTTCTATTTGAATATAAAGGTTTAATCAACTTCTATTCTAATCACTCCCGCTTAAAAGTCTCATCAGTCTCCAGCTTCTTTTCTTGCCTTTTCTGTTTCTCTTGTACTCTGCCTCTCTTACACTTCTATTATTTTTCTCACCCTCTCATTTAGTTCTTAAAATTATAAAATAACATACAGGAGAAGCCATGTTGGTTAATGACAAGAACATAGATGGCAACAAATGATAGAGAGAATTGAATAAGCCACAACTTACCCCAGTAGAGAAGGATAACAAATGAGGAATGCAGAGAGAAGTATACAAAAAACCAGAAGAATGGTAGGGACATTTAGGAAATTATGTATAAAAAGGAACTCGTGGGTTATAAGATATAAAAGAATATAACACATAATTTCATAATTAGTTAAAGCTAAAACAAATATGGATAATGGAAAATGGCAGTATACATGTATATTTGTAAGTTTATGGGGGATATATGAGTTTTCAAGTTTCTGCATCTTTATCATAATAGGTTTAGAATTTTTTTTGTCGCATTTTCTCATTCACAATAATTTTAGATTTAGAGATGATTTAGGACTTAAACTATCTTAGAATGTGTCAAGGAGGTATAATTTCTAGAAATCTGACAATAGTTCGGTGGTTTTAATTTCAGGACCAAAAAATATCCTGGGTCATAGTTAGACTGAAAGGAGGATTTGAATTTATTACATATTATAATTTTTTTGGCCACGATTGGTAACGTACTTCAGCAACAAAGTATGTATCCAGAGGCTGCATGCCTTCCAAATTGGATACTATGTGCTACATCACTGACCAAACAGAGTAAATCATCCGATCTGACAGATATGAGAACCTTCTCTTAAATGGATGACACCACTATATATAATGCCTAGTGATGTAAGGAGAATATAGCACCACCTGCAACTCTGCAAGTGTACTTGTCTAATAAAATATTCAAGCATCAAAATGAATGACAATGTTTATTGACAAATAGCAGGCTCAAGCATATGGAAATTGGTAAATTCAGTGCAAAGATCCAACACTGTGGAAGCAATTCAGGCTAGGGTTGTGGAGATATAAAAAAAAAGTGCACTATAACATATGAGTCCTATTTATTCAGGATTGCACCTTTACATGGAGGAAGCAAGGCAGGATTAACTATAAAAGATATAAGATATCTTGGTACAAGGTATCAAATTGATTCAGTTTAGATTTATTAATTGTCCTAGTTGATCGCATTGAAACAAAAAATCATTCAACTTTAAATTCAATCAATGCATAATCAGTCAGGAAGATACAAAAAATTCTAAGACGCATGTATGAGTTTATGTAGTAGCATAAAGCAAACTACAATATGATATGTTTGGAGGAGTTAGAAAACATCAAATAAACTCCAGGTGGTGTTTTGTTAGCAGAATGTAACATTCACTTATCAAATTACATTCCCAAGCATGTGGTCCCCATAGTTTAGATGGCTAACCATGTAAGATTAATGTGTTTGGTTTGCATGGGAATGCAAAATTGAATTGTGATGCATTTAACATTAACATATTTGGTTTAGTGAGCCACATTCCTGGAATTTAACAACATTATTAAATTTACAATATTACCCTTATTTATAAAATTATAATATGCATATATTTCTCCTCATTTTTTCTTAATTTGAACAATTCTATAAATTCATTCAAATTAAACCTAAACTGGTCAAACGAAATGTGTAGGTACTGCAAATTATTTTATGCTTCAGTACAAAAGAAATAATATCATTCAAGATCATCTGGGTCAGAATTATAATCTGTTTGTACCATATTGCTATATTTCACCATTGCATGTCAGGTTTTCTAATAGCAGTTCAACTGAGAAAGAAATACCTTGTGGCACACATATGCTTCCTAATTTCTCACATGAAGTATCGAGCCATAAATCTTGCAGCAAACACAAGGCATGTTCTGCAGCTACCCACTCGTACCACTTTATATATAGTCTTAATTTCTACTGAATTTAGCATTCCTTTGATGGAGCCATAAAACCTGAATTTCTTCTTAAGGCAGATCTTATGGAAAAATTACTAGACTATAATTTTCAATATGGTAATATTGGACAAAAACAGTCAAAGGTACATGCATTATGAGATAAATTTTAAAAACGAGCTATATCCTAAGATTTCTTATTTGTCAAATTAAAATGTTGCTCTTCATAGCAGTGCTATTACCATGTTGATCATATTCATATTTTATTATGTCTTTCTTGAGCTCAAGCAGTGGAAAATATATCAACTAAGAAAATCAGTCATAAATTAGAATAAAATACAACAAGGAAGCCTAGTTGGGAATAAAGAAAAAAGATTCCCTTGACAAAACCGATCATTAAATAATGCTAAGAAGAAAAATCACAATTAAATTACCATCCACAACTAACCAACCATATAACCAAGCAATAAATAGAAAAACAAATAACATAACAAATATAGAAAAACCAAGCATTCTTAATTAACAGGCCAAGAGTACATCACAACTAACAAAACTTATTTACATATCATAAACCTAGCATACACTCAATTTAGATTTTATTCGTAATTTTTGGAAGAAGACAGAAAGATAGTAAGTCATTCAGCCAAAACTAAGATGCACCTAACTAAACCAAAAAGAATTCCTCAGAGGCAGCAAAAATCCAAATATTTGCAAAGAGAACATCATGAACATGATATTGCAACATGTTATAAGGTGGTAGCTACTCATAAGAATAAAATCCACATATGCTCAGCATAAGATTCATAAAGAGAACGAAAACCAGTCGAGTATCTGAAGGGGGAAAAAAACATATAGTTGACACCTTTGACACCTTTTCACCAATTCCAATGCGGAAGCAGAAAAAGGAAAAAATTATTAAAGCAACCTGAATCAAGAGAGAGAAAGAGAGATTCGACAATCCAATCAAGAACTAAAGTGGTTGGAGATCGAGGAATAGGCACGAAGTAACCTCAATATCCAGTCCATCTATGGAAGTGATGAAGAGAATGAGATCGGCTTACTTGGCGGCGGCGGACGATGTGGGGATTGTGGAGGCCATGCGGACCCTGGGAGATCTGCCATTCTGCTTGCTCCTTGGGTGGGTTAAGCAGAGGAGCGGCTCCGGTACGAAGGCCACTCGGGAAGCCATCTTACTACTTCCTTGTCTCTTCTGCGGAGATAGCAAGGGAAGAGGGAGATGTGGTAAAAGCCCTCCTCCACTGTTGTCTCTCGGCTGTGGAGGCTGGAATTTAATAGGAACCACAAATGAGATATTACCAAATCTTGCATATTTACCGTTTTGCCCTTGTTTGCAATTATGAATTATCGATATGCATAAATAAATAAATAAAATTAAAAACACTTTTAAATAGTGAACTCACTCATGCTCAAGTGGTAATAGCATCCGAGTATGTTACCTAGGTCTTGGATTTAATCCCTAGTTGTAGTGTTTTGTGCGCATTTTTCACGTCTTTGTATGTCTTGTACGTCTTGTAATACGCTTTGTGCGTATATCATTGCGTTAACGCTTTGTAATGACTGTGTTATAAAATCATTTTTTTAAAAATACTTTTAAATTTGAAAAAATGGAAAATATCGTAATATTGCAATTTCCTTAATTGAAATAACTTTTGATGACCCGGTGCATAAGTTAACAAAAGAATATTTTTCAAGTTTTTTCATATTTCATTTCGATTCTGAAAATATAGAGGTCCCTAATTCGATTTCCGAAATTTCTGAAAAAAATAGTGTTAAAGTATTAGCATAAAATTAAAAATAAAGTATATGTAATTTTTAAAATTTATAAATTTATAATTCTTTTTATCCGGTAGTTTAAGTGAAAATAATAAGGGAATTTTCCCTCTTTTGACTTAAGTCTCAATCCAACCAAAAAATCAAGTTTTCCATTTATTTAATATATGGATTAGAATAAAATATAATTAAAAGAGTATAAAATTTGTATTATGTTTAATTAATATTAGATTTTAAAATCTTATTCAATTCTATTATTCATTTATTATTGGAGATTTTGGAATGTTTGTTTTGAAATTTAGAAATAGTATAATCCAACCAGATTTGATTAACTATACAATTTTTAAAAAATTGAAAACATATAAAATTCAAAAATTATATCTGATCAATAATAAAATTATACAATTAAAAAACTCAAACAAGGTAATTGGAATTAGAATTTTTTTATTTTGTTATTTATTTCATAATTTTCCCCAAAAAAAGTTATAATCTTGTTTCAAAGTATTCAGAATATTTGAAATATCATATTAATGTTTGGTTGAATTATAAAAGTTGGTAAAAATAAATTTGGATAATACACTCATTTTGCATCATGGATTCATGGGCAATGTTTGTTGGGTTCTTTCAGCCCAAAATAGGAAATATAATTATTTTTTTAATCAAAAAAAAAGAAAAGTCAATTACACATGGTAAGAAGAATCTTGAGATAAAACAGCGTCGAGCTCCGGAGGTCTAACAGAAGTTCAAATATTGAACTCTTTCAGACAACAAACTTTATTTGCAGTTCGATAAACCGCTTTATTACACTCACAAAGACAAAAAAAAAAATTACAATTATAAAAGTTTTTTACAATAAACTTTATATGCTTAACATTAGCCTTGAGTCTAGGAGAATTTTGACAATATAAATAAGGTAAATTTTATTTGAGTGTTGTTATATCCTCCAAAAAATGTGCCTAGTAATTTTTCTAACTACACACAATGGCACGAGTTGTAATATCATCAATAATCATGAGCACTTCAAATATGAACATTAAGAGGATTATTATGTACATCAATTAGGAGGATTTAGTATTTTTAAATTTCTTTTTATCCTTAGTTAATTATTTTACATTTTATAAATTAATTTTATTACAACCAAGTTGTCACGTGGCTTCTTTCTTTAGTCACTTTGATCCTTTTATTATCTCCTACTATATTTAGTTATTAAGTGGTTATTGTTAGCCAAAGATTTTCAATCATGGTATCAATCTTAGACTCTTAGTTTGATGATAATAAATTATGAATTAATATTTTATTGAGAAATAATTTTAAGTTCCAAATCGATAAGCATGTGATGTTCGTGATCAGATGTGAAACCAAAAAATCCAAGATGATATTTATGTTTAGGGTTTAGATTCAATATAAACTCCTTCAAATTCACGACGATGAAGTCAAAAATTAAGCCCAAAATTTTGAAATCTTAACAAAAATCTGAACTGTGCTAGAACTGCCCTTGGTCACATGTTTGGTCGACATTCGATCGATCGACCTATAATCGGTGAGGCCAATGACTCTTTTTCAGTCGTTAGGAATTTTTCAACTCGACCCTCTCATTTGAACTTTATATATAAATACATGTTCTCTATCTTTCTTATACCTCAATGCTTTCATTGAGATATCATTTGATCCACTGTGAGTCTTACTTGAGCCATTCTCAAGATCAAATCTAGCTTTAGTCATTCTTTCTTAGTTTTGCCTTTGTCTTCCAAGTTTCATCATCATAAGATATCAATGGACGCTAGTTGGGAGTTTGTGTTTGGAGTTAAGTATTGTGTTCAACTTATTTGCTTCATTTTAATTTTATTTTTCATTCTCACTTAATTATGTTTTGGATTTGAGTGATTGTGTTGATGTAGATACATAAGTCCACTCGAGTTTGCTAGTTTAATTAGTTGTCCTCGAAGGTGTTAGAGGTACTCTTGAGGAGAGATTGATCATTCGGGGAGAGGGTTGTAACCTTAGCTTGTAAATTTATTTGGAATAAATTAATTATTTAGTAAACTTTGTTGAAATCCTAAGCGGGAACTTGAGTGGTGGATGTAAGCTTGGTTAGAAGCCGAACCACTATAAATTTATTGTGTTTGCATTATTCTACTTGTGTGCCTACTTGTATACTTGCTTCTACTTGTAATTTAAATTCATCATTCACACTTAGGATTTTTTTTTAAGAAAACTCAATTAAGGGTCACTCTCTGCTCAACTGAAGGGAATAGGGTGCAGATGACCACTGGTCATGCATTCCTCGTCTTCAACAAAATAGGAATATGATCACCCAAAGTTCTTACATATACATATATTAATGGATCTACATTATTTATGTCTCTATAAGTATTAACACTATTAGGCTATGTTTGTTTTGCATAATATAATTTGAATGATATAAGATTTAAGGTGAATAAGATTAAGATATAAATCCAAGAGAAAATTTTAAAATCCTATCATATGTTTATTTTGACATAGGATAAAAAGAATGAATAAGATATGAAATTCATATCTTATGAATTTGGGCCATAAACTCATCCTCATCCTCGGGTTTTCTAAATCTGGCCGACAGTAAATTTGGCCCAAAATAAATTCATCTAATTTCTGATCTGATTACTATCCATTGCTGCAACAAATAGTGATTTGAATTTTAAAATTCAATCTACCTCCTTAATTCGACAAAACAAATCGAGACCTTAATATGATTGCTTTGGACGCCCCTATTGAGTATGCATTCCTCCTTCTTAAGATTATGGACTTCCACGTCATCCTAATGATTATGCAAACTATTATTTCCCTTCATATAACTTCTCTTAGTCATTGCATTGCATGAGCTACGGTATTAAATTCTCTTCAAACACAATACATTATGATCAATTAATTAAATTTAAATTTAAATTATTTTTTAAAATAAAAATAAAAAGTCTCATTGATCATGCTAGGAATTAAATTCTATATTTTTAGACAATATCACATGTATAAAGCAATAAATTATAGTTAAAATTAAAAAATAATTTATTTTCTTCTCCGTTTGCACCCATCTTCTCGTGCCAATCACCCCCAACTAAATTGATGAAAATGCACTAGCAAAATTAAAATATTAATGAATCAATATCTAAGTAATAATAATTTAATAATAAAAAACTAATTATTTTAAGTACTTGTGTAGCTTAAATATTAATTAGTTCATAGTAATATTTTAAAAATCTAAAAAATGGCTTAATATCAGGCACGACTCACGTGCCAACGGTTCCATCGCATCCAATATTTATGCTTGTGTCGATCATAACCTAAACCACTTTCTAAAATAGTTATCAAAATTAAATATAAATTTATACTAGTTTATTATTATAGTCTTGAAAGAATTGAAACGCTAATATACATATCTGTTGAGATGGCCGAGTTGGTCTAAGGCGCCAGATTAAGGTTCTGGTCCGAAAGGGCGTGGGTTCAAATCCCACTCTCAACAAAAGTGTACATAATTAATTTTTAAAAAAATGGATATTATTTATAACTTATCCTTGTTATACCTTAAAATAAAAGTAATGCATCTGTTGAGATGGCCGAGTTGGTCTAAGGCGCCAGATTAAGGTTCTGGTCCGAAAGGGCGTGGGTTCAAATCCCACTCTCAACATTTACATGAAATTTTGGTTTATTTTTTTGAAAAAATAATGGATATTACTGACGACTTGCTCTTGTTGGATTTTAATTCACATCATTCTGAAATCTGAACTAATAAACTAATGTCTTTATGCTTAAAGCTATATCAATCTTTTTGGATTTTAAGATTGGTCCCCTGCTTTTCCAAATGCCGCACCGCAAGGGCGCAAATGGCTCTCATTACTTCTAAGTGGACGTAGATGATAATTAATTTTAATATTTTTTCTGCACCAACTTTTAAATAAATAATTAAAAATTATTTTTTCCATCTACATATATAATTCATTTGACAGTTTTCAGATGAACGGAAGCAAATAGCAAAAGAATAAGTAATAATAATTATTAAATAAGAATTAATTGGGTATATAAAAGAATTATATGCGTAGATATTTTTTATTTTCTTATTTTTACCCTTTACCTTATATTTTTATATTTGAACACAAAATATGTCTATAAAATATTCTATGATAAATAAGTATTTGACATAAGATATTAATTCAAAAGAGGCAATAATTTTTGAAAAGAACAAGTCGTTTTAGTCAATGCAAAAACACTTGTCCATCTATGATCTATATAGTTTATATAGCCTATAAAAGTGAATAGAAGTGAATGGAAGGAAAGCTCTCTTTTATTGTTTTGATAGAAGAAAAAGAAATAGAAAGAAAAACATAATAATAAGATTTATATGAGAAAAATAATTTATTATATATATCAAGAAATTATAAAATAATTTATTATAGGGAAAATGTACAAAAATACCCTTAATATTTTTTCACAGGTACTAAAATGCTCATAATTTTTTTTTGGATAAAAAATACCCCTTGCGTTATGGAATTAGATACAAAAATGACCCTATAGGTAAACATTATTAATAGATGGATAACGAAGCTGACGTGGCTGATGATTGGGCTGATGACATGGACACGTGACACACATGCATACAAGGAGTTTTCTCACATGTACTAAAATATCTCTAACGTTTTCTCACATGTACTAAAATGCCCCTAACATTTTCTCACATGTACTAAAATACTTCTAACGTTTTCTCATGAGTACTAAAATGTCTCTAACTTTTTCTCACGGGTACTAAAATGCACCTAACATTTATTTTAGAGCTAAAATACCCACGAAGTTATTGATAATTGTACAAAAATGACACTCAAGCTAACTTCTATTAATTGAGACTTAACAGAGATATCGTGGATGCTAACTAGGATGTTGACTTTACACGTGACGCACAAACAAAGAGCAACTTGTCATACAAAGTGACACGTAAGATACAACATAGGCGTGAGCAAAAAAATAAAAATTCGATTAACCCGAAAAATTTGATTTTTATTTTCTAATTTTTTCTATTTTGGTCATCTTCTTTATCCCTCCATTAACTTTGTTATCTCTCCATTTACAAAAACTAAAATCGAAATCAAAAATTTAGAAAATAAAAATTGAAATCGAAATCGACAGATTAGTTAACCGGATAATTCAGTTCGATTTCGAACTAATTTTCTGATTAACCGAATTTTTAATTTTTTACTCACGCCTATGTTTTATCTTATGTGTCTCTTTGTGTGGCAAGTTGCTTTTTGTATGTGCGCCACGTGTAAAGTCAGCATCCTAGTCACCATCCACGACATCTCCGTTAAGTCTCACTTAGCAGAAGTTAGCTTGGGTGTTATTTTTGTATCATTATCAATAACCCTAGGGGTATTTTAGCTGCAAAATAAATATTATGGGCATTTTAGTACCCGTGATAAAACGTTAGGGGCATTTTAGTAGGGGTGTTCATGGGTCGGGTCAGGTCGAGTTTAGGAAAAAAAAGAGTATTTAACAATATTTTTTTAAAAAAAAAATAAAAATTTTATTAAAAATAAATATTTTTAAAATAATTAAAAAAATATAAATAATCAGGTCATCGAGTCGGGTCGAATCTCGGGTCATTGAGTTTCAAATTCTAAAACCCGAGACCTGACCCAACACAACCCAAATAGGTCAGGTCGAGTTCTCGGGTTCATTGAGTCGGGTCGACCTAATGAACAACCCTATATTTTAGTACCCGTGAGAAAATGATTTGGTATGCATGCGCGCCATGTATCCAAGTCATCAGTCCTAGTAATCAGCCACGTCAGCTCCGTTATCCCTTTATTTACACTATTTACCTATATGATCATTTTTGTACTCAATTCCATAACATAAGAGGTATTTTTGATTCAAAAAAAGATCTTAAGGGCATTTTAATATCCGTAAGAAAATGTTAAGGATGTTTTGTACTTTTTCCCTTTATTATATTGGAAGGAGAATTCTCTCTTCTTTTCTTTTCCTTTCTTACTAAGAAACTATAAATTTGTGAAATGAATTATTCAACTATGTCTTTCCAACATTAGTTGTTTTTTTCTCAACAAAAATCCAAATTGATGCAATCTTGATTTAACTTTTACACAATTTTTTCTCTCTCACCTTCTTTAGGCATTCATATTTAATTTCACACTGTCTACATTAAAAACTCATGACTTCAACTAACAAAAATTAAGACTCCTAATTAAAACAATAGATCCATCTTAACTATGATATATGGTCAAACTACCCCAATTAGTATAGATCTTAAATTGAAGATTGTGACACAAAAAAGGATGGAATATTGGAAAGTGGTTAAATGGAATATTAATTAAAATTGACTAGATGATTGATATTGAATAGAAAAAGAAAAAAAATCAATATCATTAAAAAAAGAAAGAAAATACAAAAGATAGTGAACATTTCTTCTTCTAAGTCACACACTAACATTAACGGGAGGCAGAGGTGGCAAAACGAACTGGCTTGCGGGCTGTTCGACATGACCCGCGAGCCTATTTATCAACTAAAAATTTATTAAAAATTTATAAAAAAATTAATATATCATATATGGTAAAATGTCACAATTTGATATATTTTCATATATATCATCAGAAGCATCAACTTTTGGAGAAGGCTAAAATTGTGAAAGGTAATAATAATTAAACAGATCTTTTGGGAAGTGATTTGCATGCTTACCACATTCAACTTTTGTTGAGTTGTTGTGCATCACATGCAAAGTGAAGTAACACTTCTGCAAGTAGTACTTCTCCTCTTGAGTCTTGAATGAAGCAAGACAAAGTGAGGTGTGTGCAAAATGTGGTAAGAGTTGTATCATTCACATGATGGTGAAAATTTTGTGTGTTAAGCTCATTTGATATTCTCTCTTTTTTTTGGTTGCCTTTGGTTTAATTATTTGTGTTGTTGTTTTAACAATGCCAATCACAAGAAGTAAAATAAAAATTACATATATCCATAACTTGTTGAGTTGTTGTTGACATGTTTGATAATATGGTTGACACAATAATATCAAAGATATGAATTGACCTTTCATTTTATTTAGTTGAGCTAGGTCAAATCAATTTTTTTGAACTATAGTATTATTCTTTTTTGTTTTTGTATGTGAGTTTTTAATATATTTTTTTTATCATAATTGGATATAAGGTTAAATTTGCTAATTATCTCACCAACAAAAACAAAGATGCAATGGGTTAATTTAAATTGTATTAGCTTTTAAATAGAAAATTATCTAAAAATACTCAACCTATACCTCCTATATATTAATTGGGTTAGTAAAACTTTAATTGAGTCCTTTTTTTTATGTCTAAGGTAGAAATAAAACTTTAATTAAGTTGAGTAAGCATTCTATTCAATTGATATATATTCAATATATCACAAAGGAGGTTAAGTTTAATTTAATTATACAACCTTTTAAGTTTTCACATATACAATTGATCATTATTATTTCATTTAAAGAGTTTTCACATATATAACCTTTTAAAATTATGACAACCAGCTTATCGAACTCTACAACATACTCGACCACTCGCATAAAATCTTATCACAAAATTTGAAACAACTTGCTCAATCGTCCACCACTGTCGGGCCTTGTTCATGAATTCAAAAGTTGCGAAAAGTAATCTTCTCGTCCTAAAAAGGCTATGTTATTTTGAATGCACTCTCTACTTATGTTACTCACTCTTGCACCTAATAGGTCACGTTTGTCTGAAATATGCACTCGTTCGAACTCAAATCGTGAAACAATTCGAGTCCCACCTTATTAGGATGCTCCTATGGCTGTTGTTGTAGACTTGTGGCTACCGAACGTCCCCCTAATTTGGCACTAGTATCACATATTGTGGTCCCCCTAATTTGGCACTAGTATCACATATTGTGTACTCTGGGTTGCTCATGAACTATGATGACAAACTCCTTAACATGTTGCATCACATTTGACCCTCTACCATCTATTGTGAGTACATCACCCTTAATCTTTATGCCAAGCAACTCCTTAAGGATAGGATTGGTGGCCTTTGTCTATTCGGCTCTCCTTCTATCGTGGACCCATGGAGTGAATAATTAACCACACTAGAGGATAATAACCCGACTTCATAAGTGTTGATGTAAATCATTTTATTAATTTACTTCAGCACTTGATTATAATATAAAATTGATGACACAATATTAATGAATTTTTATTTTTTGTTAATATACGTCAACAATGCCACATCGTCGCTCTAATGACGTAACTATTAGTTGACGCTGGAATATAATTAATACAAAATAAAAGTTGAAGTATATAATTGATACAAATAAAAAATTATAATACAATTGAAAAGCCTCCAAAGTTGAGATATATCATGTAATTGACCAAATTGATGGTGTGACATTAAATGAATTTTTATTTTTGATGATAATGTCATGCCAACGCTCTAACGACAAAGTTAATTGTTAGTTGACGTCGAAATATAATTGATACAAAATAAAAATTTAAGTATATAATTAATACAAATAAAAAATTAGGATACAATTGGGGAAAACTCCTAAAGTTCGGAATATACCATGTAATTATAACCATAATATCAAATAATCAAGAGCGGTAGTAGACAAGCGCTATGAGAGTTTTCCATGCACTCTCGCACCCAAGACTCGCACCCTCTCGTTTGATTGTGCAAGGTGAATGACTATCCAATGATAGCCAGTGAGCACTATGCAATGCCCTCGCATCGTAGTGCATCTACTAAAACATCGATGTTTCTACCCGTGGACTCTCCAAGTCCATTAGGCTATAAAATGTCCTCGTACGAAGCTCGAGGCAAACATGGCGTTAGGCTTGGCAAATCATGTCGGGCCCGAGCCAACAAGCCAAGTCGGATCTACATGAACAAAAAAATATGGTTGGCTTGACTCGGCCCGACAAAACTTCAGGCTTGGGACCCTTGGGCTCGGCACAACAAACAAAATAAATGGGACGTATGGCACGACCCATTAACACAATAACAAAAAGGAAAAAAAAAGATTGGATATAAACGACTAACGTGCTAACAGATATAGTTAATATTATATATATATATATATATATAGATCGAGAGAGAGAGCTATCGAGTGTATCGGGCTCAGATCGCACGGCCCGTTAATCGTGCATGCATCAATGAGCCGATCCATTAGTGGTTTGACACGATAGGGGTCGGCTCAAGCATGATTTTTTTCACGTCGAGCTATATTGGACCGGGCTAAAATTTGCCAAACCTACATGGCGCATATAAAGTATCATAATAATAATGATATACACAATATTCCATTAACAATATATATGTAGGTTAACACTACAGTCATGTTTGCTTTGCATGATATGATTTGGATATGATAGAATTTAAGGTGGATAAGGATGTGATTGAAATCCAAGAGAATTTTTTGAAATCCTATCCTATGTTTGTTTTGGCATAGGATAAGAAGCATGGATATGATATGAAAATTCATATCCTATGAATTTGAGCCCTAAATCCACCTAATTCTTAGGATTTCTAAATCATGTCAGCGGTGGATTTGGGCCAAAATAAATTCATCCAATATCCGGCCTAATTCATATCCATTGCTGCAGCAAATAATGGATTAGATTTTAAAATCCAATCAATCTTCTTAATCCATCAAAGCAAACGAGGCCCATCACGTACAACAATTAGCTCATGCTTAAGATTACGAGGCAATGAATGATTTTCTCCATCATGATTTGTCTCACCACCGCTTGTGCAATCGAATTTTTATTTTATTTTTTTTGAAGAAGCATGAACTCCAATCCAACATGGTAAATTCTCCCCAATTATAAGTTATCCTACACTAAGGAAACACGAAAGGAAAAAAAAAAGGAGAATAATCCTATCTTGATTCACATAAATAATCTTTAATTTCGTCCAAGCAAGTTCTCCACCTTCATGTGTCATGCGTCTCCATGCATGTTGGTTGTGAGTCTAAGATGGGGACAAAAGATAAGGTTGAGTGTTATATATAAGTGAGTGTTAAGACTAATTTGCATAAACCCCCCTCAAGAAATTATAATCATAATATAACTCTTAAAAATATTAGAAAATTTTGAAATTTAAATTAAAAACGGGGGATAAAAATGTAGGTACATATAAAATTGGGTGAACAATTAAAAATGAGTTGTACATAATTAATTAATTACTTGGTGTGATGTAGACCATTTCTTCTGCATGTACCAATGGATCAAGGAAATGGAGATGATGATTAACAGATCTTGGGTCAGAAGAGCCCAAGCAAGTAGACCATTTCTTCTGTACCAATGGATCAAGGAAATGGAGATGGTGATTCATGCCAAACATTAAAATCAGCCCATTTATTGGGTGTCCAACCTAACACACATTCATGTCTCTTGGCCATGAAATAATAATAAATTTTGTCAACATTAAAAAGAAAATATTTTATCAATTACTAACACATCATAGTTATAAAATCCGATCATTAAAAATATAATATCCCGATTTAGTACCACATCTAAGTATATTGAATGTGATGTTGGCATATAAGACTTGATGAATGTGCTATCTTATGAAATTGATGCATGGATCGATTATCCCATCAAATTAACAAGTTGTAACAAAAATGATATTAAAATAAGATCTAGTTCTAGGCATGATTTGATGAGTGTGTTATCATCAACTCAACTTGAGTATTTTAATTAGGTCAATGTTGGCTCTATGAAGTTGATGGATCAGTTATATATATCCCATCAAACGATTGTAATAAAAAATCGGGACCAAATCTCTTGCCGAGTCAAATTGACTCAATAGTTCAAAAATGCTATAAAAAAAAAACTCTGTGTCTTATTTTGGTTGGCCGATTGAACCCGTAGGTCTTTAATTTATTAGTTGTACAATGTGATTTATTTATTTTTGCATCAATTTTTCAAATCATATTCAATTAATTCAACAATTATCAAATGTTTTAAATAAGAAATGTAGTGTCATCATGGAAATGGTAGCCAAATGAGTCTTCTATGATAACTACTCTCCAACCACTTCTTTTCTTATTAGAGAAAGAGACAAGATGATCACCACAATGAAGAGAAATGACAAGCAACAAGCTAGTAGGCTAAATATCTGTTCATTACATGATCACCATTTGTTTCTGGAGAAGATGTTAATTAGAGTCTACACATTATAGTTAAGTGTTTGCCAATCCAAATAATATAATTTGAATTCTGATAATTATTATTTAAATTGAAAAAAAATAGATCAAATCAAACCGGCCAGTTCGTTTTTTAAATTCATCCCAAAATGCACAGCTTCTTAATTCTTATCATTATTCATTCAGTGAAGTTCCAAATTTAGAGATTAGGATACTGTTATCTGAAAATGACAAGTTAGCACTGATGTGAATTTGTCATATATATAAAACAAAGTAGGATATAATTTTAAATCCAACTGATAGTTAAAGGTGAAAAAGACCACCCAAAAAGATCTAAAACAAGAAGATATTTCATTCCCACAATCGAAACCCTTTATGCTTATCATAAAATCAATAATATAAGAGAGATAGAGAGTCGCAAACTGCCAATTGACTCCACTCGATAAAATCATAGAAAGAAATGATGTGCATCACATGTATATGATGCATGGTACGTACATATATCTTTTAATAATGATATTTTTTTTCGCTTATTTGTCGACGATGATTTATCATCTCACTTTGCGATAGTTTTTTTTTCCATTTGCGCAAGTTTCAAAGACTAGCTACTTTGCAACGATATCTACGACAATCATCTGTCATCTTTTATCTACCTTTTGCAACAATAGAAGTGATCAACCTATTAGGTTCGTATTTTTGTGATTCACTACGGTAAATTTTTTTTAAAAAGTTAGTCCGTATAGTCTTATCCATAAGTTAAAAAAAAAGACAATTGCAATTATTCAAATAATGCCTCAACTTACAATGTTCACAACTATGTGC
Source organism: Canna indica (assembly GCA_034359265.1). NCBI lineage: Eukaryota > Viridiplantae > Streptophyta > Magnoliopsida > Zingiberales > Cannaceae > Canna > Canna indica. The sequence continues at coordinate 6,387,128 of CP136897.1, forward strand.
TAAGAATTGAACCAAGGAAAAGAAATTTCAATGGCTAGAATGAACAATCCACATGACATCCTTCCTCCCAATTATTAGTCCAAAGCAAGCACTTGTATGTATCTGTGGTAGAGTTTATCTAATATGAATCAATATGCCCACCTATGACTTGATTGATGCATGACCTAAATTATTTGTTTAGGACAACCGACCATGACGAAGATTCCAAGACTACCTTGCAAAGATGAGTCCATGACAGACAATCAAGACATGTACTTGTCTTGCTACAAGATGAAACTTTCATTTTGTATGTGTCACTACTCTTATCCACACATCATTATTTCATTATATTTCCTATTTCTACATATATGCTAGATATTGCTTGAAAACAAAGATTAAGTCTAATTGTTAAGTAATTAGATAATTAATTAATTACAAGAACTTACTCTCTACTTTTTTTTTAAAGAAAAAATTAATGTATCTAACCCAAATTTTGATGAAATTAACGGATTTAACCCAACTTTTAATTTGCATCAATTTTAATCTAAAATTTTAAATTTATATTAATTATATTCCACCGTCAACTCGTTGTTAGTCAAATCGTTAGTTATTGATGTGGCATCTCAGTCAGCAACTTAGATATTATTTTTTAATCTTAACTCGTCACGTCAGCAACGGTCAAAATTAAAAAGAAAAAAGAAAAAAAAATGACGTGGCTAATAAGTGTATTGGTATATTTTTAAAGCAAACTATTTTCATTTTTTTTCTTAGTTTTTTTTTTCAATTTTGGATGTTGATGACGTGGCAAGTTAAAATTAAAAAATAATATCTAAGTTGTTAATTGATGTAAATTTGATAGTTCGAGTTAGAATTGATTAAAACTAAAAGTTGGATTAAATTTATTAATTTTGTTAAAATTTGAGGTAGATTCATAAATTTATCCCGTTTTTATCTATAAAACCACATTTCTAATACAATTTAAATCACTTTGTTAATTGTTATATACCTCAAGAGAAAATGGCATTATAAAATCATCTTATGCTACATTATTTCTTGTTTGATGGCCCCAATCTTCATTTAGGAATATATATGGTTATTGAATGACAGCAACACAAATGTTTATTGAAATATAAGCAAAAAAGAAACAAAAAATTACAGTACAAATTCATGTGATAATAGAAGCTAAAGAAAGCTACCTCCATTAGTGCACATGCAAGTGGCACCACCACATAAAACAAGGAGCCAAGCTCCATTATTCAACATGGGCCCCATCTATTGTAATACTTCCTATCTTTTGGCTTCAATATCCAATCTTTTTCTTTCAAGAAAACTTTTCTTTTTAAAAAACTTTTGTAAACTTTTTAACTATTTGTGCTCTACTACTTTGCCTCTCTTTTTGCTAGTTTTGGATGTTTAAACAAAATTATTTGCATTATCTAAATAAGCATTTTTTTTCTTTCAAACTGAATTAAAATTGAAGCAAATGTGTTTATTATTAATAATTCAAATGTAATATAGATTAAGTAGAAAATAATAAATTTTGATTTATGATATTCATCAATTTGAACTTTAAAAAAAATCAATAGAAAAATTTTAACCAATCAAGCCATACTCCATGAGTAAAAAAATGAACTAATTTTCTTTCAAATTGAACCAAAATTGATCACCTAAATTTGGTTTCAACCTATGATTCAATATTTAATAGTTTAAAAAATCATTTCAGTTAAGAATAGAAGTTAATTATTCTTTTAATATTTAAATATATTAATACTACACATATAACACTATAAATATTAGTTCAATAAAAGATTTATTATATATATATATATATATATATATATTCCATTTAAAAGATATTAGGAGACGTTTATTTCATAGGATAAAGTGATATGATAAAAGATAATTTTATATTTAGTGCATGGATTAAAAGAAAATAAGATTTATAAAAAATAAAAATTAATCTTAAAATAGTCCAAAATTTAAAAACTAAAATAAAAAATAATCCTAAAATAATTATAAAATATAAAAATACTATAAAACAATGCATTATAAAAATAATTTAAAATAAAAAAAAATTGGTTCTTAATTAAATTCAGTTATATATATATATGTGTATTTTAAAAAAAAACAGACCCTAAAATCAAAGAAAACTAGGACTCCAACCCAAAGTGGCTCTTTACTTTTACAAGAAAAATCGAATCGAACCGGGTTCATTTTAGCAAATAAATAAGATGAGAAAAAACAAAAAACAAAAAAAGGAACTGTTTCACCGTTTCTGGCTTTCAGCTCTGTCTCCTCTTATATAGTTATATGCACTCTGAGCGTCATTTTATCATTTGGGTAAACTTGACGCGAAGATTGCCATTCATCTTAAAAATGGGATCTTTGGCTGCCTACAACGAGGAAGTAGAGCCAACTCTCCCTTTTTTGCGCTCTTCTATTGCCTGTCTCTCTTTGTACCTTCCTTTTGATCTTTTTGCGACCTTGTGCTGCTAATAGTAGCAGGATTAAGAGCTTTTCGTGCTTGGTATGACAAAGATTCAATTTTGAAGATGGGTTCTTGCTCTTCTGTCGATAAAGACACGAGTTCCACCATGACTTACCGTCTGGGTGTGAATTACAAGGGGAGGAGGTTCTTTGCCCCATCGCCGGCCAAGGAAAAGCCTTCAAATGGGGAAAATCTAGTTGGAAAAAATGGCTACGATAGCCCGGAATTTGGTATGTAACTTTAGGCACTAGCTATTTCCTCTTTGGTTTCTGGAATGCTTTGGCTCCTTGATGTTGTTTCTTATTATACACATATGATAAAGGTGCCCTAGATAGGAGAGTTTTGTGTCTATTTTTATGTCAGATCTTTAACTGTTTTGATATATACTATTTAGTGCATGATCGCTAGATTATTTGTTAGAGTGGTTGGCACAGCTTTATATTAGAGAGAATGGCTGAATTAATGCTGTTGGTTCTGCATAACTCCAGGGAAGGGATTAATCCAATTACAGTATGGATTTTATACGAGGAGAGACTTTTACTGTCAATTTTGTGGTTTTTAAATCAGTGAACTTATGGTCTACTTTTTTTAAAGAAAACATAGCAATAACTGATGGAATAAATGATTCAGTGGGGACTGTTCTCCCTTTTCATTAATTGTTCTTTCAGAGCTCATTATACTACACCTATTCAGATATGTGGAAATTAAAAGTTGGATGAATAATATCCACTTCTTGATTTTGTTTTAGAGTAATCAGCTAGAGTTATGACTGAAAATTCCAGTGTTTTGAGGACAAGATTAGCTTACAACATAAAGTTCCAGGTGAACAAATTTACAGTTCACATGAGTTGATCATCCTGTGATAGGACAGTATAAGAAAGCGACTTCCACTTGAAAGCATGAATAATTAATTAAGTTTTTTTTTTTTTTTTCTGGTATCTTTGATCATTAACTATAGTATGAAGACTCTTCTCATTTAGTATTTTGTATCCTCAATTTGTGATAGGAGGGTTAGAAAGAGTTGCTAATATATTAAAGCTTTTCCTTTCCACCTCTCTCTCAAATTTTAACTTGAATCACAGGTTTAACCTAGGGCCTTGCTAACCTTTCCTTTGAACTCAAGCAGTTACATATGTAAAATATTATTATATTGTTATGTGTCAGTATGTTATTCGTATGAATATGCAAAAAAAAAGGTAAGATAAAAGCATGCAAAATTTACATTAGCAAGTGCTTTAAGAATAGATTATGATGCAAGGTTAAAGCATTGGCACATATGCACCTGTGAGAATCAGTATGTTATTACATATGTACCTGTGAGAATCAGTATGTTATTTGTATGAATTTATTGACAACTAACTGTTCCTTGGTGGTCTATAACTTTCTAATTTGGTGATGTTTGACATCAAAGTGCCTCTCAGTGAGTAATGAGTTTGAAACTATAAGATGACCAATTTGCTCATTTGAGGCTTTAGTGGAACATGATTTTATTTTTTCTATTTTTTAAAATTAAAAAACACTGTCCCCAAAAGGCTAACTATAGTGCTTAGATTATGATTTTGTTATTTTGTAGTAGGCTTTGGTAATCTCTGTTCATATGTGGTGAAGTTTTTGCTTAACATCATGCGAATACAGGGTCCATAATTATCAGGAAGTAAACCATATAGATTATTCCAAATGTTTCTTTTGGCTTTCTCTTTATGTTTTTGTTCATAGTTAGACCTTGCCATAGTAGTTAATCAGCATTTGGAGCTGGCACAGAAAATAACTAGCTGCATTAGTATCAATTTAATCAATCAGATGCCATCCTACTGATTAATATTTTTTAGTAGAGGCAATTCTATAAAGTTCATTATGTTCGTTTCTGCTGAATTTAAAGCTGAAAAATGAACAAGGATATAGCTGAAAGTTCAAACTTTAAAACGATAGTAGCTTAGGCTTATTTTCCCCCTACACCATAAAGGTCAGGCTGACACCTCATTTGGGGTTTTCTTCATAAACAAAACCAAAATAAGAAGCTTGACCTAGGCCTCTAACTTTTGCTACTCTTTTGTTTCTTCCTCGTATGTTCCAGCACTTACTGTTCTTTTCAAGGTGGCAGATGCCTATTAGATTAGACAAAAACATCCCTTCAGATAAGAGAATTTTCTTACACA